>BSYO01000040.1:9113989-9745274 GCA_033239525.1 Nepenthes gracilis | reverse complement strand
CTGCTCAAAAATTGGCAAGGAGCAGAGCAAGTTGGATGAATGTGATCGAGAGTGGGATTAATAGACCCCATCTAAAATTAAATTACATAAAAATCAAAATTAGTTGTAAATATATTAATAATTAAATTATAATTTTTACTGCTTCTATTACAAATTCAAAAGTATTTTTATGATAATTTTATTAGTTACTATGATTTATTAAAATTAAAATAAATTTTACTTTGATAATTTTTTATTAAAATAATAATATCATTATTTTAAATTTATTTCATTAATTAAAAAGTAATAAGATATAAAATTATTGATTTCATTTATATCTAACTCTGATTGGATATAGATTTTCAATGTTATTTCTTTCAAATAAGCTAAAAAATAATTAAAAAAGTTAAGGGTATAAAGATAAAAATACTAAAATATGACATAAATAATAGAATAAGATTGTCACTAAAATGACATTATTTAAATATTATTAAATAATATAATATTTTATTCATCGATTAATTATTACTTTTTTTTATTGATTCTTTATTTTATTTATTTAATAGAATCTTTTCAAACAAAATTATATATTCAAAGTTTAACCCCAACCCACAAAACGAGGACGAGAATTCTTTATTACCAAAAGCGCGTAGCACTAAGTTAGAGAGAATCTTGCTAATGAAAGAAGATTATAGGCAAATTATCTATTATACATTAATGATATTCTCAAGTAAATAGTTGCGGCCTTGCTTTTCCTATTTCCATTGTTCTAGTTCACGGGCTTGACTCTTGAGCTCATTGAGTGAACCAATAAACATATATTGACCATATTTTTAATGGCATTTGAATTAATCGTCCATTTTCTACATTTTTTTAAAAAAATTTATAGTCAAAATTTTAAATTCTAATATTTTAATATTTAGCATTTATACCGAATCTAACCAGTCAAATTCACTCTTCTCATTCTATGCCCAGCCATATTCCCTCACATTGATAAAAAAAAAAAAAAAAAGATTTATGGACAATTAAATAATATAAAAAAAACACATAACATCAAAATCAATCTATACTACATGGTTTACATAGGAATAGATGAATAACCACTATAATAATTTTTACCTTTAGTAATAAAATGATTTATCATTATGAATTATAAATTTGTTACTAAAAGATTTCATGAAGAAATACAAATTCGTCACTAGATCGTAATTAAAAATTTGTCACTAAACCTTTAGCGATAAATTTTTATTTTGCCAATAAAAAATTTTATCAGTGACAAAAATAGCTCGTTACTAAATAATATTTTATAGTTATAAAATAACCTTGTCACTATTATGTTTTTTCCGTGACAATAAATTATGCTACTAATGCTAATTAAATACATCACTAAAATATATATTTAATGTCAAATAATTGTACAACAAAAAACATATAATTTTACCTCTAAATCATATACTTTAATGGATAAAATTTTAAGATAAATATTAAATTTATATTGATAAAAAAATATACAAATGATATTATTATAATAGAATAAAATTGTCTTACAATAATTTTAAAATTTTTTTTAATACATTTCGACAAATTTATAAAAATAATTTATACAATATTATTCTCATAACCTTTAGAATGTACTAAGTTTAATTTATTTTGATGCGTTCATGGATCCGGATTGTTGTATAGATTAGGAAGCCATTGAGCATTCCGCATATGGTCAAATTTATGCGCGTCCAGTCTTTGTCTTTGCTAACTTGAGTTCTACGGACTATAAACAACAAAAATGCGCTAGTGAGGGGAGAAAGTGAGGTTTGTTGAGGACTGAACTCCAAGAATGCTCTCGACGAGGAGCAACTTTTGAGAATTGGAGAGGGAGAGAGCAGGAGTTGTGTGATTGAAAGAGAGTCGGATTCTTTTTGAGCTCTGTATGCGATTTTGGGTCCTTTCCTTCCCCTGTGATGGTGCCAGGGCGGCTGACGCAGCCATAGCAGGGGGCCGTGCATCTACCTCCACTGGGTCGTCGAAGAGGCCGAGTGTCGGGATGAGGTACCGGGGGCTTTTGGAGGCCAACGCTCAAGTGCTAGATCAAATAGTTTCACTCGAAGACAAGCTCCAGATGTCTCGATGGGAACTCGTGATCCTCCAACATGAAAATGCCTGGTTTAGGGGCGAACCTTGGCCACTCGCGCCGCCAGGGGACAGCTAGAGGTCTATGCGTTGAGCGGATAGAGCAATCGAGGACCCCGGAGTAGCCATTCCGGCAGGATCTTCTTTCCTACTTTTTGTACTTTGAGGCCGATAGTTGCCTTCAGATATATTCTTTAAATTTTCAATAAAACACACTAAACCATTTTGGTTATCGCTAATATGATTTGGATGTTTGAGTGTCGCGCTATGCAACTTGTCAGATGCCAACGGTAGTGTGGAGATGTGAAACTCTTTTGGCAGTCAAAGTGTGGTTGTTCCCCTAGTTTGACCCACTCTTTTGGCACCACCTATAGAGTCCCACTAGAGCAGCGCCTTATTATGCTCATTCCAAACATTGAGTTTAAACGAGGGCTAGTTGGATCTTCCTCTAGCCTACAAGGGTCGAGCACCACCAATTGGCCGCTTTAGGAAGCAGCGGCATTAGGGCTTTGAAAACTATGAATTTTCTTCTATTCGTTCGCCGTCTCAAGTCTGTCATACCATTATTACTGACATCATTCGACTGAGATGCTACGGCGCCTTGACAAGGGGACGCGTGTGGTTGCCATTATGGCGAGCAACTCTTCACCTTCCTTCATGCGACGTCGTTTGGGGCCTAAGCTCTGTCTATTTAAACCATTAGCCGCATGGTCATTTCTCACATTTTCCTTCTACTTCTGAACAACTACAAACTACTTCTCTTCTACTTTCTCTCTTTGCTTCACTGCTCATGGCTTTGGCGGAGGTTAAATCGATTTGATCCATCCTCACTGCTAGCGACGTCTAGTCGCTATTCTCCCAGTTTAGGATTCCAGGGAACATGTCATTTCTATTGCCAAGGAAGACGGTAGGGCTTGCTCCCTGCCGGAGAGATTAATTATCATGTAAGAGATTCACTTGTGGGGTGAACTTCGTTTCCTAGTGCCGCCAAAGTAGTATGCCATCTTGACTGCTTTGGGAGTTCCATTGGCGAGGCTCTAGCCCAACACCATCCAATACTTAGTTTCTCCGTGTGTCATTTCTCATTGTCATGGCTTCCAATTCAGCATCAGATCGATGAAGGCCATTTTTCGCTTCATCCAGATTACAAACTGGATTTCGATGTCTCTACGCCCAGGTTTTAAGTTCAAGGGAGCAAACCCAAACTCAACAAAGAGAAGAAAAGACCGCTATTTTTATCTAGCAGTCACCTAAGACTGGGCCATTTCCAGTAAGTGGGTGAACGTGCAGCCTAGTCTGACCATGTCCTTAGAGCGCCACGAGGAGGCTCTAGAAAAGTAGCTGACGGACCTTACCTAGGTGCACGTGAGTACCCTACGGGAAAGATGTCACTGGTTAACCCTAGAAGCCTTTATTGTTGCCGCATGGGAGCCTGGCTTCGGGGGGGTCAGTGCTGTTCCCATGCTGCCTACCGCATCCCAGAGGACCCCTAAGGTGTTGGTCATCCGTGAGCCCTCAAGTCTGCCGGCTAAGTGACAGCGCACATCCTTTGTTTATACATCTTCTGATTCTTCCTTCTCCTCTAGGGAAGATAAGGCAGCACTAGAGCGAGTGCACTGGTCCGTTGATGAAGAAGTTAGTTGTGGCGGCTGGATGGCTAACGTCTCGGCGAGGTCGTCCGACGAGGGCCACATGGTGGCGGGATGCGGAGTGACAGAGCTTGGCACAGCCATCAAGGCTGAGAAGGTTAATGGAGAGCATTCCCTTGAGTCCTTTGAACCTGAAAATCCTAATGCATTAGAGGTGGTTGAGACCGTGGAAGCCACCGAGGGACCTTGTGTCAAGCCCTTAGAGCCTGAGACCCGAGAAGTGGTGGAGGTCGAGGACGTCATGGAGATCCCTGCTCCAGAGGAGTCTACATCAAGTTACCCGCCATTGAAGGGGTCATTTCTGGCCGAGAAGGTTTCTCGAATACCTTATTGTTTTCTTTGTTTACTTTTTTTGTCACCTCGACTGACTTATTTTCTGCTCCCAACTGCAGGAAAGGATCCGCCAGCTGGCAACCTTCGTCGACCGCTTGGCCCCAGCACACGTCAATCCGAAGGAGCTTAGACTAGCGACAGGGCGAGCCTCTCGTTATGAACATGAGCTGCTTGAGGCCAAGCTGAGGATCTCCTCCCTTGAAGATTTGCTTCATGAGCGGGAGTAGGATTGCGCTCGCCTCTGGGGTGAAAACCTTCGGCTCGAGATGGAGCTTTTGATTGCCCTTAGCTCAGACGAGATCAGGGTTGCCTTGGAGAGCAGATATTAGGCAGGCATCGACTTGTGCAGCCACATTGTGGAGCTAGTAGTTCCTGGCTTTCCAGTTTCATTTTTCCACCTGAGGAATGCCAGTGCTTGGCGTCGGTTGGATCTGCTAGACTCTTCTCACGATGCCGCCGAACCTTCGTCTCACTCGCAAGGGAGCCCTTAGCCTCCAGATCGTTCTCCCTCCTGGCTATAGGCCAATTTTGTTTTTTTCTTGAGTGGATGGCCTTTTGTATATTTTTTTTTATCTTTGTAATAAAATCAGGCAAATCGTTGAGATCTCTATCGCTACCTGTTTATGACTTCATGCGATATTGCACTGCTTTGTTCTGCCAGCTAAGCATTGTTACCATTGTTACCAGGACTATATTGAGCATGTTTGCCCGATTGTGCATGTTCCCTTGAGGTAATGTCACGGCACTACTCAAGATTACACCGAATGCGCATTTAGTAGGGTTGAGCTTCATATAGTTCTTTCGAAGGACTTCGAAGGTCTTGTTTAGATCACAAACATGGTTGTCATTGACCTTACTCTTAACGAGCATGTTATCTACATACACCTCTATGTTCCGAATGGTTTGAGTTTTGAACATCTTGTTCACGATACGGTGATAAGTCCCGTCGGCATTGTTCAGCCCAAAGGGTATGACCTTGTAGTAGTAAGTGCTTTGGTTGGTCAAGAAGGAAGTATGCCCCCCATCCTCCAAACTCATTCTAATTTGGTTTTAGTCCAAGTAGGCATCCATGAAGCTGAGCAATTCATAGCCTGATGAGGAGTCTACCAGTAAATTGATCCTTGGCAAGAAAAAACTGTCCTTTGGGCAAGCCTTATTCACATCGGTGAAGTTAACGTACATCCGCCATTTTCTATTACTCTTCTTGACGAGGATCACATTGACAACTAGTCGGGTATCGTACATTGCTGATGAAATTTCGGTTGATCAGCTTCTTCACTTCCTCTTAGATGGCAATTAGTTTCTCGATGGAGAGGTTCCTACATTTCTACCGAACATGCTTGTGATTGGGATAGAGACCCAACTTGTGGACCATTATTTCCATCAGTATCCCTGACATGTCAGCGGGTATCTATTCAAAGACATCTAAGTTCTGCCTGAGAAAGGTTATAAGCCGATCGTAGAGGGGACTCGGTGGGAAACTCCCGATTTACAGGCACTTCTCGGGTTTGTTGGAGTCAAAAGGAATTTGGTTCTGTCGCTTCCCCCAACTGGGCCTACTACAGGGTAGTTTTGTCGCAGAAATCGAGGTCTTTGATAGGCCAGTTGGGTGCCAGTTGGGTGACTTGGGACATGTATGTTTGGCGGTCACCTAGTTGCCTAATACCTCCCCGACACCGCACGGGCTCAGAAATTTCATCTTCAAGTGGGGGATCGACGTCACTGCTCCGAATGCGATTAGTCAGGGTCATCCCAGGATCACATTATAGACTGAGGGGGGGTCCACCACAAGCAATGTGAGCATCCTGAAGGTTGTGCGTAGGTGCGTTCCCAACTCGACCTCCAGTTGGACAACTCCCTGCACGTGCACCGATTCATTGTCCAGGCCATACAGTGATTCCATTAGTTGGCTTCATTTGGCTCTTTTTTAGCCCAAGTTTAAAGAAAGTATCAAGATATAGCAAGTCTCAGGAGCCTCTATTATCAACAATAATTTGTTTCAGTTGGTAATCTATTGTACCGTTCAAAATGAGAACAAATACAAACAGAATGTGCGAATGGGGAGTTATTACATGAGTTATATCGCCGTCGCTAAAACTAATGACATCGATCCTAACTCCTACCCTTAGCTTCTTGTTGTTGGAAGCGGTCTCCGGGCAATCCTGGGTGTTGCCCTTGGCTGGCTTGGTTGTCACCATGTTGACAACCCCGGTAGTAACCCTATTCCTTGGCTACTATTGCACGTCTTCTCCTGCCGCCACAAGAGCCTATTTTGGGTTTCGTAAGAACCTAGTCAAATGTCCTCGGTGGACCAGCTCTTTGATCTCCTTCTGTAGAATTCGACAGTCCAGGTGGTCCATCAGGTCAATACTCTTGTCATACGCATCCAGGGTCGGCATTTTAAACTAAAGGGGGAGCAGCTGCGTCCGAATATCCATTGTGAATGGTGACCTCCTCAGATCGAGGGACAGCCGACCAACATCAACCCTAAACACATGCTGCCAGATTTTCTCCACTTTCTCCTTCATTAGGGGGAAGGATGCGATCCTCTTGGCTTCGAGGAAGGCCCTAATCTTTGAGGTGTCCGGCGTGATGAGCGGATCGCAACAACTACCAACTCGTGGCGGTCGTATACTGCATGAGGCCTCTCTTTGGGTTGTCAACCTCCTGTTACCGCGAGAGTTGCGAGGGTTCCGACGCTTTGGGCTTTCCTCGTACATCTCGTGACTCGGTAAGCACTGTGGTCACGCTTGAGCCTTGCTACTTGAGGCCGCCTAGACTTTGGCATTGTTAGGTCGTGGGTTCTTCACGGTCAGGTGCCTCTGCATCTGGTTTCTTCACCTTTAGGCTAAAGTCTGAGTGACCGAGGGAGAGCCCCTAGCTGCTGCCCATCCATGCAAGCGAAGAACGCATGGAGCGTTTGCTTCATGCTTCTCACCTCGGTGGCAAGGTCGCGTATGTTGAGCTCGAGTCACTCGCCTACTTGGCTACCCAGTAAGGGGTCGTTACCATGGGAGGCGGCATCCCTGCTTATGCTCTAGTGTTGACTATTATTCTGTTTGGAATATGAATGTGGTGGTTGGTGGTTAGACTTTTAAGTCATTCTCATAGATGGTGCTAACGATGCGTTCTTAGATTTGGATTGTTGTACAAATTAGAGAGCTGTTGGGGCTTTCACATCTGATCGAATTCAAGCGGATCCGGTCTCTGCCTTTTCTAACATGAATCCTACGCACCACAAACAATAAACAATAAGTCAAAGGATTGGTGGGGAAACTAAATTGAAACTAAAGCCAAATCATATGTATGGCCTCACATACCATTATGATGAAGAGAATAGAAGTTTGTACCTCACATGACAAGATTTCATCTTGTGCTTCCTTATCTGCTAAAAGTTGAGTAACAAATTTAGCATCAATTGCCTTTTGACTGAAACTTTTTGTGCTTCTCATGGGAAAACGCTTTAGCTTTTTCTTTAGCACAGGAACAGTTCCAATGTGATAATTTTGACACGCAATATTACTTTGAATTGGAGAAATCATCTCATTCCTTTGTCCATAGGCAACTTGACTATCTTCCGATGACAAAATTGTCTTTTCATGTGACTCATCCACACCATTTCATGGAGAATGAATTAAGAGGCACGATAGAGAGCATTAGAATGAAGAAGATGGTTAGATTTCACATCAACATCCATTATTCTGGAGTAGTCATCTAATCCATTGCTTACAAACTCCTGATTAAAATAGTCTGTACTTTCAAGAAACTTTGATAAAGGCTTGTCCTTGGCTGAGTTATACAGTGGGACTTTTTCAACCGAATATCTACAAAATAGGCAAGTAAACATCCAATCTATGAAATCTTTGACAATCACATAAATCAATTCTCAAACAAAGGTAACTGAAAGACAAAGACTAAGTTTTATACTCCGATTATGAAAACTGTCACCATAAAGAACACAGTACACTACACATCTAGAAAGAAATATAACAGTCAGGAATACATCACTGAACTAGACCACAAAGGAAGCACCTGCCAACAAATAAACCAGCACAAAGCTAGAATCTTAATAAAAACTTAACAAAGGAAACATGTGAGAGGCATCAACTTAATGTAATCATTCCCCTCCTCTTCCTTTCTTTACCGGGAGTTCTCGATTCAAATGGGGCTTGAACAGTAATTCCAACTCCTCCGATACCAATAAAATCCCAAAAACAATCACATCAACTTAATTAGCCTCACAAAAGCATGGAATGAAATATTGGCTAGTATGCATAACATGACCAATATGTACTTGTAACAGGTCCCACAATATCAATATTTTTCAATACCAATTAAAAAATTGCAACATGTTGCCAAATCATCCGATCTTCCCTCAATTTATTTTGTTATACTTCACAAAAAAATTGCATCCAATAAGTTCGAAATTAATACGTATTGCCCGATATGGTTACAACCAATACCGATATTTTTAACTTTGCATAGAAGACTTTATCTAGCACATAATATATTGGATGGGCAGGTGCATTGAGATCAACAAAATTATGGTTCCAAGACAAGGTAGAATAAAGCAAGTAGTACACATTACAAATAGCCATTATCATTAGTACATGTGGAAAAGCAGTGCGAGTATAGAGTTTGTATGAGAGAGAAGAACGTTTATTCGACATCATCAACAATTCTTTACAAGCCCTCTGTAACCTGTGCTACAAAATTCCAAGTATATAAAAATGTTCACTGTGAGCAAGAATTTGACCCCATATCTTACCAGTCTTCAGTTGTTGCTGGTTGAATTCCAAGCACATCCAAACAGGGCCTTAAAGAAATCATCATTCATCTAAGTTGACTTATATTGTCCTTTTGAATTATAATCAACAATTTCTAGCTAGACATTGCCACTCTCTTTTTTGAATAACCCATTCCTCCAACCATACTTCCTCGAATAAGCTGGCTGTTAAAATTTACCGTGTGCCAGGAGCTTTTCAAAACTACCATAAACTTCAATCAAGCTCTAGTCCTAGTGTTCCAATATAACAAATGTTAACTAGGAGACCCTTTCATTGCTTTGTACTTTGTCTTTTACAACTATCGAGAGGTCCAAACAACGATATTGGTGAGTCGCTATATCGGCCGATATGCATTATCTAATAAGGCCTGTACTAATATTGATATCAATGTTTTAATGCATGAAAATAAGTCATCAATCGTTTGCAACAACTCAAGAAAATACATACAATATCAAACTTCAAAAAGGAAAACATAAGACATTAATGATGGATCTAGGGAATGTTGCAATGTCTTAAAAAAAGCAATTACCTATCATGATCATCTTCCAATAGGTAAGTATCCTCCTGCTGGAAAAGTGGCAGCACAAGATGTCACAAGAAAAATTAGATAAATTAATCATACTGCAAATGTTGTAACTGTGAGTTTAATAGTCCCACGAGACAGATAAAAAAAAATACTGCAACAACAATACTTATTACATGCACACACAAATGAAAAAGAGCTGCGAGAACACGCACCAAAAATAGAGTAGTCATATTCTTTTTGGAAAAGAAGTTTTACTAAGACCTGAATGAGGATTACACAACAAAGCAATTGACCCAGTAAAATGGATACTGAATCCAAAAATAGGCCAAAATAAATCAGTGCAATATGCTTGCTAATCCCATGTGAACAGCAAGAAAAAAGAATAACTTAAATGCTCCTGCAACATAGCTCCACAATGAAAATGGAGAAATCATCATCTCAGATAATTATTATCATATCATATCATTCTTGATCCTTATAAACTAGCACAAGCCCGAAGAATATTTTCCAAGTTATCCCTCTCAAATATATCAATATTGGAAGACCCTATTATCGGAAACAAAAAATCAGGTATCAGCAATATCATGGCTAATTTTTTATGCTTCACATCACTCTTAGAAATTTAAATCCAATTGTTTTAAACGTACTTAAAATCCTCAACCTTCTAATAAACTTAAATCCACATATCTTATTGATGTATAAAACATACATAAATCAAAAGTTTAGGAGGATTTTCAATAACCTAGAAGGAAATCAAGATTAATATTTATAAAATTAACTAAAACTCCTGAAATATATAAATAGATGACTAAAGATGTCAAATTGCAAAACATGCCATTGATATGATTGCATCCACAACGCTCAATATTATTACAAATAATATCAATTCAGCCACAACTAATGTTGATCTTTTCATTTATAATCATAAATAAATAACAAATGCATATTCCAGATAAGAGGTAGAATAAGAGGTAGAGTAAGGCAAAATGAGATGACAATTAGTGGTGCAATCACTGTGGCACACTGCACACACTCCTTGCTAAGCTTCATGACTAGCAACAAATTGATGGTGCCAATCCCAGCTACAAAGATGTGCCTGACTGAAATCCCTAATCTTGGAGGGACTTATGGATATCAAGATGAAGTTACAAAAGTGAATAGAATTAGGAACATGGGCAAGAGATCAAGCAAAGGCTTGAAAGGGAAACACCTAGGACTACCAAGGGTTCCAAACATAATGATACTATACAATAACCACAATAAACACATCCTTAAGTCACAATAAGGTTCAGCTTTTTAAATCACCATTTGTCATTTTACTCGATTAAGTGCAATATCCTCCAAAGTAAAAGTAATTTAAATCATTTTTATCATTTCATTCCAAATTTTTCTAGGATTACCTCTTTTTTTTTTATCTAATCACAACTTAACTTTACCCATAGGTTTTTCTCTTGAATGCATTTTAAGTGTTCAAACCACCTTGGATATTCTTTCATCATCTTATCATCTATAGGTGTAACTTTTAAACGTCCATATATATCATTTTTTCGTATTTTATCATTTAATATAACACCATTAGTCCATCTTAATATTCTTAATCATCAAAATGTATTATCTAACAAAAAAAATAACAAAAGAATCAAGGATGCAAAGCAACAAAAAGCACCTGGTTGTCCTTCCTTCATTAGGATCACTAAAGAAATTAAAATGTCCAAGAGAAAACTACTACAAGTAGAAACTAGAATAGCATGTACAATGAAGACCAGAGATATGATATACACCAGGAAAATTTGGACCGAAAGGAAACCTTCCATCAAATCTTGCCAATACAAAAAGTGGCCACTATCGCCAACCACACATCAATGAGAGGAGAAAGGAAAGAAAATACATGTGAGATCTAAGGAATAACATAATCATACTGAATCCAATGTTAGAAACCATCAACTCTACTAAAGAACATACTTACCTCTCACCTATGACACCATAGAAGAACATTTCCGTAACCATACTCCACCAGATCTATGATTTTAGACACTAACTTACATAGCCTGAAGCTGCACGAAGGCCAATGCTGATGACTATCTTTATGCATGATATTGCTTACCCTCCACATACCATGCCAAGAAGAAGATCCTATATTATCTTCCTTTCCTTGCAACTACCAACAGTTATATTAAGCAAAGAGAGAAAATAAGATGGATCCAAAAAACCAAATAACCAATATGACCAACACAGCCACTTAGATAAAAGAAATCACACCTAAACCAATTGAACCTCCTATAAATCAAACATCCAGATTCTAAATGAATCATCAGGATATCATACTTCAAGCAATTTTCAAACCAGGAGCTTTTTCAAAATTTTGAAGAAAACAAACACATTTAAAAAATAATGATATCATGATGAATCATTTGCAAGATATACACAAGGCACATTAATGCTTCCACCCTCTCCTTTAATATACATGAAATTTCTGAACAATACTATTTTCCTTGACCACAACATCAACTACGTGCAAAAATGGGAGATGTAGGATCTTCTTATGCAAATCATACACCAGCTGGACCACTAAACCAATCTATAGGCTAAAGATCAATAAAATTAACATGGCATTACAAAAGAAGCAAACAGTAAGTTGTCTGGTTCATCCTCCTCAGCTTTCTACCACTCATTTTGTTGGTCTATCAACAACCCATTATTGGGCTCCTATTGTCCACAAGATGACCCACTTCTTTACAAAAGGAGTGATAAAATCAAACATGTCTGCATCAATAAAACTCAGAATCTAAGGCCAAAGTTTGACAAATTGCTTCAGAAGCCATAATCACGAGGGACCTCAGATTGTGAATCATTATTTCTATCACTCTACCTAACTCCCCCTAAAAACTATTTGTCACTCATTGCTGGAACCATATTTTCAAATGCTGACAACTCTAACTATGTAGAAACAAGCTTTATCATTTTTGTTTTTTTTTTGAAAGGAATAAATTTCATCCAAAATCTCAGCCAGCAAGCCCGTGATTCCACCATATGATAAAATCACTGACAATCATAATTGGAACTGACAGGCTTATGTAAAATCTTTGAATTCTTTGGATAAAAAAAAGTGGTAAGAGAAAGAAAGACACACTACTATTAAAATAAGTACAACATAAAAGAAATATCAATAGTAAATAACAACATTATCTAAAATGTTTGCTAGCATAGCAAGAGAAAAAGACTAATGATCAACCAAAGAAAGATGGTACACTGCTGCTCAGAGGATACAAGCATTTGACTTTCTGTACGTTATCTTGCCCCGATTAGAGTTCATACTAAACAAAGATGGTACACTGCTACTCAGAGGATACAGCGTAATCAGTTTTCTGCTATCCTCAAAAGGCATGGCATGTGTCCTATTGTCCCAAAAAATAAAAAGGTGCATCTGATTTCATTGATGCTTGACAGAACAAAACCACATGCAGCACAAACTCAAACTGCTGTTTGCTCAGGGAACACCCGTTTGCTACCCTTGCAACTCATTGCAAATTGTTCAAATTAAAGGACAGACACTCGTATCAAGCAATCCCCCAAGTCAAAATAGAAGCTTCTGGTGTAACATTGAAATTAAATATCAGCTTTGAAGGAAATAAAACTTTTCAATCACATTTAACTGCACAATTCCAAATCAGCTTTGAAGGATGTAAACCTTTTCAGCCACATTCAACTGCACATTGAATAAGGATGCAGTGAAAGAATCAGAGCAAATTTTCAATCCAACCTTATCCTCAGCACTCAGCAGCCATAGGTGCATCAAAAGAATACAGCTAATACAAAAGGTCAAACAGCTACTAAACTGCCAGTTCTTTATGCTCTATCCTAGTGGCATACTTATCCACGGCAAGACAAAATAAAATTTAAAATATTTCTTTTAAGTGGATCCTCGACAATCCTTTAATTTAACTCTTATGTTGAAGAGTGACCATCCTTACAATGACCATTAAAATAAAAGAATAGGACATTATCCTTGAACCACCATCATCTAATTTACTTGATCTGACTCCAAAGTAACACCTGCACAATGAGAAGATATAACAGCAGCAGAAAACATCTTTTAATGTAACTCTTCTTTGAAATTCTATTACTCTCATGATTAACCCGAGTCACCTCTATTACAACAAGATCCATTAGAAATAGCATCCTCATCTAATCTATTTACGGCCCAATCCTTATCTGAGTTCTTAATTGCCCGATAATAAACCATACATGGAGTCTTCGAAAAGACATACCATCCCTGGAGATTTAAGATCCTCGTCAATATTGTTAATCGCCCCATCCTCCCAACCGAAATACCACAGTAGAGGCATCATGATCAAACTCTAGTTGGTCAAACTCTGTCAAGGAAACCATGGAGGAATGTAAGTTGATAAACCTCAAAGGTTCGATCACTTAAAGGTCACTAACATCACCCATAACCTGATTCTAGAACACCAAAAACAACATAGTTATCACAGACATAGCCCTCTCGACACCCTTTGGACAAAGAGGATCATCCACCCTCAAAATGATCTCAGAGCAAATGATAGACATCCCAACAATAGAGACTGGATGAGAAATCTGATTATTAAATTCTGCATCATCATTTGTTAAAGTAAGAACTGAGCTTTCCACACAAAACACACCAAACTGATTCATTCAGACAATTTAAAATGGGGATGAGATTTTCGGCATCCATAAATAAGCAGCCCAATTAAATAAAAATTGATAGCTAATACCCATGAAGCTTTACTCACACAAATACAAATCCACACATGATACCTCCATCTCCTCCCTCAGCCGAGAAGGGTTCACCTAAAGCGAAGGTCAAAAGAAATGGACACCAGTCAGCACCAATGCAGCCAAAATTTAAAGCCGGCCACAAAGGGTGCAGCAATTGCCACTCTTGTTCAAAAAATCCTCAGTCCTTTTCCCAACATTCACCCAAATTTTATTCCCAACACAAAGGCACATTGGATTCAAAACCCATTTTCCCTTAAAACACCCCCTAGAACAAAGATTGAAGCATTTCCAAACCTTATCTCAAGAAATACACCTTGGTCCCTTGAAATCACTATCCCAACAACTATAGATCCATAGAGCAGATTCAAACAATCTGAAATCCCAAAGCCCCTCTTTTAAACCCTTTTTTCACAAATAACCAAACACCCATTGAAGAGAAGTCAAAAGATTTCCCTTCAATTGGAAAGGAGGTAGTTTGGCCCCATTTGGATCTAAGAATTAGGCCATGGAATTCAAAATTGGAATTAGAATTAGACGTCTAATTCCAATTCTGTTATTTATCGTCAAATAGAGCTAGAATTTTAATTCAATATTCCAATACCTTGGAAATAAAAAACAGTATGTGATAACTCTTTGTAATTTTTAGGGATAAAATAAATAATTACAACTATGAGGTTGAGAATTATTTATCAATTAAATACGATAAAATCGAACAATGTGAGACTTATAGGATAAAATATTTTTGGTTGTTTGAGTCGGGTAGAGGTGGCCAACCACTATTTTATTTTTTACTATATTTCTTTCAAAAAGTATATAAAAATATTATTCAAAAACTTAATAGCTAATATTCAAATAAAAAGTATTGGCTAAAAATATATTAACATAATATATAATTATAAAATATTATTTGTATGCAAAATGAACTTTTTAAATTTATATTATATTAAATTTCATAAAGTAAAAAAAATTAAAAATTTATATTGAATTACTATTTTATCTTTATGAATAAATTTAAAAATTAATCATACCTCAACTTTATATTTTTCCTTCAAAATTGTAACTCCTTAAAAATTCCAAACAATAAAATCAAATTCTACCCGATTCCAATTCCAACAAAATTGAAATTAAATTTATATTTTTAAATTTTAATTTTAATTTAGCAATCCAAACAAATCCTTAGAAAAAAAATCCATAAAATTGGAAAAAAATAATAATAATTCTATCAAACTGAGAAACAAAGGTGAGATTTGAAAATGAAAGAACCAGTGAGAAAGCTGGAGAAAGAGAGTAAGTGCAGAGTTAAGGTTATCCGTCATCCACTTTGTTTCTCCATCTCCTAAACTAAGTCCATCTCCTAATCTATGCAAAATAAATCTGCATGATGTAGTTGTGTGCATTTGATGTCCACGTACATAAAGCTTAAAGTCAACTACAACATACGTGGGACATATCTATGGTTATAAGGAGAGGCACATAAACAAGTGGTGTTCTTTGCTTTTAAGCCCACAGGCAGCTCATATAATGTTTAGAACAAAAAATGGAAGACATGCCAGATGAATTTGCAACCAATGATTGAAGTGGCAGTATATAGAGTCTAATATTAACCTGGAAACCACGTGAGTTAGCCCCAAGAAATCCCGAACAACATGCAGCGCCATAGAGACATCGAACCTTAGCCCCACCATACCATTCGAAATTATAATCGTAAGTCAGTTCAGTTCCCATAGAAACGTCGTGCTTCGCAAATATGCCAACCCTTATTTCTCCCAACACTGTTCACTTTCTCATCTTACAATTTGGTTGACTGTAAAATTAAGAAAAGTCAGAAAAATGGCAGCCAAGGTGAAGAAAATGACAATGTGATCATATGTTCAAAGTATCCTAGCTATTTATTATTTTTAGTATCCTTGATATGTACCATGAATGGTTTATGAATATGGCAAGGCTCCCCTTTCTAGTTGCATCAATGGATTCATATGCATTAAGAGAAATTATGTACGCATCCTTGATACCTGCACAAGCTATATATCAAAGAGAAATTAGTTCTCAAGAATCTCAAACAAACTTAACACAGACAAATACATTGCAGATCAATAACTGACTTAGAGTTTCGTAAGCTTGAGCCCTTCTCTTTGCATCTTTCAATGATATTACTTCCCCACAGTACTCAATGATGAACCTTCCACCCTGTGGGCCACTTAACAGGGGAAAGACAGGATGAATGAAATAAAAGAAATATGCAAGCATTTGGATAAGAGAAAGACAACCCAAATCCATCAATGCTATTATCAAAGATAAAACAAGCTAAGAGAATCTCAATTTCATCACCAGCTCTTTAATTGTTCCAATGCATAATTACAAAGATGGTGTGGCAACCCAACATTTTGACTTATAGAAGTAAAATCCATTTACACTAAAAAGTTGGATAAAACAACAAAAAAAAAAAAAAAATGCATCTTTAACATTAAAGCAATCACTGTGAGAAAAATGTTAACATTTCCACCAAAGACATTGGAATTGTCCCAAGGCGGCATGTATGTAATCAAGTAAATTATAGCAACATAAATATCAAGTAATTCTGTAGACACATCAAAAAGAACTCATGATGAAGAACACATGTGCATATTTTCATCAGCTAAAAGGTCCCTTCCACGACCACCGGTGTCAAACAACTTTGTCTTTGCATATTTGCATCTTTGAAATCTCTGCAAAACATGATGTGAGAATAATCAAATGGGGAAAATACAGCTCCATGGTGCAAAAAGAAAACTGCTAATCCTTCAATCAAACTCAACAGAGTCGCTAATTAGTCATTGTCAATATAAAAAGTATCCCACATTTCAAACGTAAAAAGAAATACTACCAGTAAACATGAAAGGAGGAGGAAAGTGTCTCATGAATCAAAATAAGTACCAGACGAGACCAAAATCTAAAAAAAAAACAAGGGTTTGTTTTGTTGGAGAAAACAAACTTTATACCATTAACATTTCCATTTCCAAATTTCCTTTTCTGCATGAAATTGAAAGCGTAAGGAAACTGATTCCTAGTACGGAAAGTTCGAGAGTGCACCGGCATGATGCAATTAAAAAATGACAGCACGCCCTCAAAAGGTTTATTTTTTATTACACTTTATATAGTTCATTATCTATTGATTGAAACTTGTTTTTAGTTCATTTAAGAAATGATTCATCATCAATGAATCCACATTTATGAATGGTCAATATTCAATAGTCAAGCATAGACCAATTGCTTTAGGATAATAATTTAAGAATTCTTTCAAACTTGGCAATATGGAAGAAAATATCAACATTGGTTATAGGTGTATCAGCATTAACCATATTAGGCAATGTGTATTGGTATCAGACATATCAAATGTATTTCTTTTCAAATTTGTTAGGGTCATTTTTATGGTTGGCATATTCCGTGACCATATTTAGTCATGTGCCGATGTTAGGTCATGTTCATCGAAGTGCTGCATCAATGTATTTCTGTAGATGTCTGTTCCCGGCTTCCAAGAGTGTTGTGCCTGCCGGGCGCTCGCTTGTTGCTCGAGCCCGAAATCCAGAACCCGTGCGCCTGTCGTGAGTTCTCTTTCTGCTCGAGCTCGGAATCCAGAACCCTTGCGCTTGCGGTGCGCTTGATCTGCGCCTGAGCACAAATTACAGAAACACCCCGCTCGCTTCTCGCCCCCTTCTCGCTCGAGCCCCAGTAGGGTTTTCACTTGAAACCCCTGTTGCGCTCGCCGCGCGCTAAAGCCGCGCTCGAGCGCTGCGGTAATGGGCAAGTTTTTAAACAAAATTTTCGAGCTCTCTATAAATATCTTCCTTATTTCAATTGCCCTAAATTGAATTGCAGCATTTTGGAGTGCCCCTCTTGAGATAAAGTCTTCTTTTACTTCATTATTCTTGCTCCAATTGAGAAAACCGAAACTACATCGTTGTGCTTCATGTTCTAATGGGTTTTCTCACTACTTCTCTTTACCAATTTAATACTCCTACCATTGTACCTTCGTTGGTGACATCGAGCTCTCTATAAATACATTGAAGAAAGGGATTTGAGTCCCCCTGTTGAGATGAAGTCTTCTTTTACTTCATTAGCTGGTCCGAGAAAAGATTATATTTGTGAAGACCGAAAGGCGTTCGATTTAATACTTACCGTTGGTGGCGTGAGTAAATCCGAGTTCCTTGGTAGGGATTACAAGACGGGAGTAAGTCGACTAGGTTAACGCGTCTGTAACACTCGATCTGTAAGTTGATTTTCATAATGGATATCTTCTCTGGCCGTTGAAACCGGGAGGGTTTTTCTCAATTACCGTGAGTATCGAGTTTTCCCTTTATCATCAAAAATTATCTCTTTTTAATTATTGCCTATTGTCTTATATCATTTCATGCATGTTAGTTATTCTTATCATCTAGATATAAATATTCTTTACGTGTATTGAATATTTAATTTTGTACTACTTTTACTAATCTTGCACGAGATCGAAATGTTATTGTCTAAATTGGGACGAAACGTCCTTTTTCAAAGTTGTAACCTAATAAGAAAATACTACTTACCAAAAAAAAAACCTAATAAGAAAATATTGCCAAATATAGGATATATTAGCTGATATTTTAAATATTAAATAACATATAGCGAAATATCACTAATATAGCAACAAATTGCAAATTTGTCACAATATAGGAAAATATCAATATCGGGAGGACTACGACCGATATATAACAGTCGATATTTCATTCCATACTTGGCATTCATTAGAATCCAAATGAAAACATCCATATGCCTTTCACCCAGAGGCTGCCTTAAATTGGTGATGGCAAAGCCACAGCTTTTGCAACCCAAGAACAAGCCAATAGGTCACCATTACAAACATCTCAAAACAAAAAACCACAGATTAGCAAATTTAACCTTTAAGAACAAGCAAGCCTCAAAACAAGTAAATGTATGACAATTCAGCAAGTAATCTATTAACATCACAAAAATAGGTGCTATCCCATCTCATCCTAACCTCTCGGCCTAGTCCCTCAACTCTTTCCTCTCTGAACAGCTAGGAAGCTATGAGAGTCACTCCACCCTCATTTAAACTAACATCAGCTTCCTTCCATGCTGGCAGCGCTTTCTGACTATCTCTCACTCCCAATTTTCAATGAGGACAGAAGTTGTCGATGGCAACAGAGAATACCTATTTATTAAATTAGAGTAAACTTTAAACAAAGATTAGGTTGCATAATGTCATTGAAGTTGTTCATTATAATTGAATCCCCTGATTCTGTAAGTTTGTATTTTTTACTTTTTCTATGTTTTTGCAAATGTATCAAATTGACGGTTTGTGGTAGTTTGGCATGAAATTCACATATGATTGCAATGTGTTGACTGCAACAAGCTAGCTTTTTTTCTCTGTTCTCCTCTTTTTGCAACTGAAGGAAGGCAATTACAGATGTAGATAGTGGTGTTGATTAACTTGAAATTCTATTCTTGATCCAATCTCCAATTAATTGGCATGGGTTGTCCCGTGAATTCATAAAAATGGCCTTTGACACTGGTGATGGCAGAGGTGAAGCTTGTTTGCAGAAATCTTCCGCAAAATTGTCAGGAAATGTTCATCCAAGACTAGTAAGAACAAAATGTAGAAAATGCTATCCAGTTTTAACTAGAATCAGAAACATCATCTTGGAGGGCTACTCTTCTCTTGCTTCCAAGGGGACATAAAATTGGATTCATCAAAAAGATATTATTAAATAGGAAGGGAGTTAGAAAATTGAATTACTTAAAAATACAAAAGTTCATTTCTGAAGGCAGGTCAGAGGGAGGGGAGGATGAGGAAGCCAATGGCAAATTGAGATTGTTGATGGTCGTGGGAGGTTGGATTCCAGTGAGATAAGAGGGGATAGCAACTTTTCCGCACACCAGAAAGGACATTTTTGTCATTATGAAATAATAGAAGTCCCATAATTTCTAAAATTAATTCCACATTGACAATTTTTCAAGAAACAACTGCAATTGTTAATGTAAATTGAAGGAGTTGACAATTGAGGCGGTGTGATAATTACATCCATTCTATACAGTACCCAAGTGAGTTTTTATAACACAATTTTAAGGTACCGGGTGATAATTACCCAGATAAATATTTAGGCAGAGGCAAATCGTTTTCAATCATCCTAGAATGTAGGAAAAATGATACAATGACACTAAAAGTGAAAAGTTTACCAACAAAAGAGTGACTTTAATGCACATGCTAAAAAAGATTACATAGAAATCATAATCTCATCACAAAAGACAAGAAAGAATCATCACCATGGGTCTCTCAACAATCAATCATCCTTTTCTAAGATACAAAACACATAAACTTCTTCTTTCTATAGTCGAGAATTTGTCCAGTTCTTCAATGTAAACCCATTCAGTCACTTGATCATCACCAAAAAGAATAGGGATATCTCATATGTGATTTAAGTAAAAAGCTACATTTTAATGACCAAAATGACTATGACAATCCCAGGAAGGTTTTTTTATCAATTGCACATTGATCTGATCCTTTTCACTTCCTTGGACCCACTACATTGCAGTACAGTGTGGCAACTTAATTCCTGGGAATTGATTTTTTTTTCTTTTGTTTTAATTACTTTGTGCAGGAGGATAAAGTTTCAAGATTCTAACTTTGATGAAAAACAACACTCCAAAAAAAAATGTACTTTCAAACTTCATGTATGCTCAACTGTGAAAGACACAAACTACAAAAAATTTTACAACAAAACAAAAAATTTGGAGAACATAATAAATATTTCTATTATCCAACTTTGATGTTTTCTTAGAATTTTCTACTAGCCATGAAGAAATATTTTCCACAATTTTCAAATTCTAAGTGATACAACAATATTTGAGAATTTATAATTGTGGAGTATTATTTTATAACCTTATAAGCATATATATATGCCAAATTTGAAGTAGTTTTTATAATATCAATTAAATTTTAATCTAATTTTATAATTAAATTTGTCTATATTTTTTTTATCTTTTTTCATTAGAGCTATCTAATAGTATTATATAAATTATTAAATCAGTACAATAATATTCACACATAAGAACGGCAGTTATATCACTTCATATGAAGAGCCAAAAGTGAGGCTTTTTTAACCATAATCAGGTCACCATCCAACTTTTTCTACTACTTAAAAATTTTATCATTTGTGAATGATTGATACAATGATAAAATTAAACAAATTATTAAGAAGCACATTTAATAAACACTTATTATTTTAATGAGTAAAGTGTGAATGAACTCAGCATGCATTTCTAAACAAGCTACTGGTTCATTATGGGGTTTACATGATAAATAAACAAGAATCATTCTATGTAAGAAAGTATTATTAAGAAGCACATTTTGTACATTGGGGTTTTCATGAATTTCAATAACTATGAACAGAGTTATTGCACATTGACTTCGAGGCTTTGAGTAGTTAGTTTATTATGAATGCATATATTAACTAGTGCCTTGTTTAATATTTGCCCAACACCTAAAGCAGCTCACAAAATATGGTTGATTCAACTTGTTAAAGTTTGCTGATTTGAGCTGGAGCAACCTTCACCAAAAAAGTCAAGCTCAGCTTCATGTAAAATTGTTTAATTAACTTGTTGAAATATGTTGAATGATTGATGCCTTGCTAACAACTATTAATGAATATTGACTTGTTAAAATGTATATATTTTTATCATACACAAATGAATGTATTTTAGAAAAAATTGGAGAATAGAAAGGTGCAAAAGGAAAATAAACTAGAAAATTAAAAAAAAGAGAGAGAGAGAGAGAAAATTGTTTTCTAAACTAAAAAGCACTTCTGCTGCAACTATAAGCCATAAAAGGTTGTACTGTCCAAAATATAGCATTGCAGAAGATAGAAGAGCATTGCTTGCTTACCTGATTGTTGCAACATACACCACAAGGGCAATAACCAGCAGTGCATCAGTGCTAGTAAATTTGTTCAAGCATGTCTCACCACATGCACGATCAGGATCATTGGCATCATATTTGTAGACACAAATAGCAACATCCTCCTCTCTATGCTTCTTGTGTCTAAATATATGGAAAAAAAATGCCATGTCAATGGAAGTCTAATGGTTACACTCCACAAACAAATCACCATATGGTTACACTCCATAGACAAATCACCATAAAAATCTGGTCATGATAGCAAGCCACATACAAGAGTAATAGTTTGCAAATTATTTGGTTACAACTTTAAAGGCCCCAATGATTGACAAGCACATAACTGCTGAAGATTCCGTTTCATAGTCATGTTATCCGAAAAAATTGTCAAAGAACAAATGTGGATTTCCCTTTTGGGCCACTCATAGTTCTAAATCGTAGTCATGATGTTGCAGTCAAGGGGCATCAAGAGCATATCATAGTGATTTTGGCAACCACAATCATGAACGGTTAGTAGAAACTAGATAGCAACCCGAAGGCATAGAAGACGAATTAGTAATAAGCTATAATTCTAAGGCATCTAAGGAACTTTAGGAGTGTCTTCGATAAGGTGAAACATGTAATACCATGAATTATTCTCTTCAAGTATTTGAATTGGATTTCAAATTGTATGACTTAGATAAATCTATAATTTCTTGATTAATCTATTATGCATGAATATGTCACAACTTTCTGCAATTACTCTGCAATAAAGTCTTCTTCAAATAAAGTATATGTATCAGTCAGAAAATCCATACCAGCCAATACTTTATTCAATGGTGCTAGTAAAAAATAAATACTAAGGTAAAGGAAGAGAATTAAAACACCAAGTGATTCACTGTTACAAGAATAACCAATTGAACGATAACAAATGTTACATGATAAGTAAACATGGGCAATTATATATGAAAAACACAGTTATTTTATCTTTTAAATCACAATAATATCCACATTTGATTGGTGCAATTGAAAAAGGAGGTTTACCAGTGAAAATATGAAGTACAGTCCAATAAATAGAAGGAACTTGGATAACATATTAGCAAATTGACCGTAGAAAAATTTTTTGGAAGCTCAAAATTTCAAATCCTGATGCAGTCAATTATCAAAAATGCAGTAGAGTAACAATAAGCTAGACAAAATCAGTGCAAGAGAGAATATCAAGTGCAAACAAAACGTGCCAAACGGGGAACAGGAAATGATGGACAATCAAAACTGAATTTTAGTCTAGCATACAGTGGATATATCCTGAACAAAACTCCTTGGAGGACAATCATAAACCCTAATGAAATTCAAAAACGATGTCGTCACTGGGTTTTACTACAGTGCAAAATTTTCAAGAAAATATTACATTTGATGGAGAATGGGTTATGGCCAGAACATCAAGAACACTAGTTTTTGCTATTTTACTCATTACTAATTATGGTAATTTACTATTTGTCTAGGTAATTTAAACACATATCTTTCAATTTTGGTATCTGCTTTAGGAGATCATATTTAGCAACAATTGGACTATTGATTCCTAGTCGGAGCCCAAGTTGAATCCTAGATAAGTGCACCTTGGTTTCTTTGCTATTTGGTTATTGATGAATTGACCTAAGATTAAGATTACTTTCATTCTTTTTTCCTCTCTGCAATATGATTCGCTCTCGTGTCTGCTTCTGTCAGTGAGTGTGTTTTCCCTTCTCTTTCCTATTCTTCTGCTTTTTCCTCTCTCTTCACATTCCCTCTTCCTGTGCCACATTAATATTATGTTGGGACCGCTAACGATAATTATTCATACCTGCCCTTCTTCTTTGGTATACAAACCTATAATTTCTTGCACAAAACTGCTGTTATATAGGATCACTTTGCTCCAAACTTACACTCCTTGTTTCCATGTCAAAATTGCCTGAATTCTAGTGAAATAAAAGATGCTTACGTGAGAGGATGAGAAACAAATCTCAAGTCTACAACTTCAGATATTTGACAAATATCTAAACATTCTGCTTTGGCTCAAATAGAGCTTTATGCCATAAAAATTTGGCCATCTAAGCTATTGAATAAGCCCAAGATGATAGAGATGAAATAAATGAAATGAATACAAAATAAATAAAAAATCCTGGAGTCTAGTTCACTATACTAGCATATACAAATAAAGAACATGCTCAAATATTCATTTTTCAATTGGTGATGTTCTAAATTTTAATTTACTTTAATCAACAAGTTAAACTGAAACAAGTACTGCAATAGAAAGGAGGGAGAAGAGGTCTTACTTTCTATGTAAAAAATCATTTTGGTTGATATGTATGTAATCCATTAGACCTTCAGCTTCTCAATCCTTCAAAGAAAAACTCGAGAGTATTAGAGATTGTCGAGGATATTCGTATAATGTTGTAACTGTGACAGTTTGATTTAGGGAACACTTTTTCAATAAGTAATGGGGAAGGAAATGATAAGGCTCATAGTTTTCTGAATGAATTTTCGATGGTTTTCTAGAAGCCTACATCCTCCAAATCCAAGCTCGCGTGTTGCAAAAGCGGCTCACACGGCTATAGTCAAAGCTAATTTGGTAATTATACAAAACACTACAGGGGTATTAAGAGTTGCACCTATTAATAGTATTGTACCGTGATGATCTACGGGCCCTTAAGGGACCTTCATCATCATTCTACTAAAAATTAATACATGCTAGATCACCATTTATAGCCAGACAGACAAAAAATAATTACGCAACGACATAAAACATAACATATAATATAATAAGTACTCACAAACAAGCATTAGCACAATGGTCTCCATGATTTTGTTTCATCTTTCCAGCTGCCCGATCTCCTCTTCCTAGATGCCTTCAGATCCTAAGATCAGTTCTCCTACGTGAAATGTCAATAAAATTTGAAGAAGATTTAATTAGAACACACTATTTTTGGAGAAAAAATTAGAACTATTGTCCAAATCCCTAACACAAAGTCTAATCGCAGTGACCTAAACCAAAACTATATCATAACCACTGACACATGAGACCTCATCCACTAAGAATAATAGTGCATTATAATTTAAAATAACGTCTATAAAAGTTTAGAAGTTATCGGAGCCAAGAAAAACGTACCTTATCAGTTTCGTAAGAGTAAAAGCAAAATCACATACCATTTTGCTAACCCCATGACATCTTTTTTTTTTTTTTTTTGCTAAGTAATTAAATTGCATTAAAAGAAAAAAAATATAATACCTATATTCTATTCCAAATGTTTTGCCGACTTGGAGTAAGAACATAGTAGTAGGGACAATCCTGGTCACCATAACACAAATCATGAAAACAAAAATACAAACGAAAAAACACCCAAATATTGTAGGGCATCATAACTAACCCGAGCATCTATCACCAAGACTCGAGGAAGAAAAAGCAGATAGATAAAACCACAGCCGATTCAGCCAAATGAGGACAAAACCTTGCAAGCCAGCTTCTTGTGAAGGAGCCGGAGTGCACTACCCACATCAAACCACATACCCATACCGGCGATGGGCCAACCGAGCAAAGCATACTGCCACCAAACGTCATGTCGGGCAAGATCACCCAACCAGTCAGAAAACCCAATCTGGCATTCAGCATCAAATAGGCTAAGAGCATAAGAAGAGACACCCGGGCAACAGCAATGTGGCTGCAGGGTCAATTTCATGAATCAATGGAACATCCGTAGCCACAACACACAGGCATCAGCATGACTTTCCATGGCATCAACAAAATCAGATGCAAAGGCATGTAAGGCACCAACTCAGAGCAAAACCGAAGACAGCAAGGCGACAACTTTCTGATTCAACAAGAACTCCAGCATCGAATTTTGTAGACCAGAAAGGAAACTACATTCCAACCGCAAACCGCCCAGCCACGCATTGTCATGCCTTCCATCACGTGGTGCAAAATACACACTGGCAGCAGCAATGCAGTAGGGAATCAGAACCATCAGTACTGATGGGCAGCTTCAGTAATAAAGAAATTGGCCATTAGAAGACAGCTCCCTTACTGCTTCAACTAATCTCATTGATATTCCAATAATTCAGCCTATCAGCCTCCCAGCATTCTGGAAGACTCCAGTCACATGAAGCAATCAAAAGCCTGCAATGAAGCTTTGCAATCCGATTACATCCAACTGAAAATCTGCAATCACATGTGGCAGTCTCATACAGCAGCAAGCGGGGGCCGGGCAAGAGCACACCGCCACCACAAGCCAGGCAAGGTAGCCAAACCAAACTTCACCCAATCCGGCAATCTGCACCCAATCCAGCAGTGCAGTAACCAGTCCCAATTGCCAGGCCGGCAAAAGCTGTATAATGTGGCAAACCAGGTGAAAAGCCATCCCGGCAGTATATCATTGAAAGCCATATCTACGCTATACCCCAGAAATTCATACCCCAAATCCAGCCAACTATTTCCATAAGAGGTAACCAAACCGACACGCGCCAGCAACTCAACTAAACAAAAAAAGAGAGCATCTGCAACATACCGCTGCATCCAGTAGTTGCTTCCCACCAGCAGCTCCAGGCCTCAGCAGCAATCTGTGGGACGGCTGTTTGATCAGCTGCATGAGACCCAGTACCATACTGATCTAAAGAACAGCATAAGCATCGGCAACAGGCACATAAGCCGCCACAGCAGGACATCAGACCGGCAGAACACTAAACCGAGCACATGACACCCGAGTTCTACAAACCACAATGGTAAAAACATTCCACCCGCAAAACGCCCAAACACACATTGTCACGCCTTCCATCACAAGGTGCACAATACCAAAGCACAATACCAATACACACGGGCAACACAGTCACTTGGAGTAAGCAAAAGACTGCAGTGAAGCTATGCAATCCGATTTCATCTAACTGAACATCTGCAAATACAAGAGCAGCCCCATACGGCAGCTGACAGCAACAAGGCACCAGCAAATGAATAAAACCAGCTGCCCAAGGCACCACACAACCAACCAAACCGAACCATCCACACAGCATCCAACCAAAAAGCCAACAAACCAACCCAACCGCTTTTCTCAATCAAATTTTTTTTTTTTTTTGGGAACCAGCAGCACAGGAGAGCATACCGGCTGTGGAGGAAGGCCGGAATGCTACTCAATCCAACTGAACCTCGACTGAGCTAGAAATTATTTTTTTTTATGGAACCGGCAACACAGGAGAGCATACCGGCAGTGGGGGAAGCCGGAATGCTACTCAATCCAGCCAAACCTGGAATGAGCCAGAAATTTTTTTTTTTTTTTTGAAAGCTGATAAGCATTGTCCGTGCGAACACACCTCCAACAACCCTTCCCATGAGCCACCGGCCAACCAAGCCCCCCAGGCAACCGGTGACAAAGCCTCCATCTAGGTAAGCACACCAAACCAGATAAACAAACCAACAACGCCCTATTTTTTTATGATCATCATCATATAACTATAAATTTTTGGTAGACATGCCTACTTCCTAAATGATTTGGTAGACGTACCTACATTTTAAAAAAACTCGAGCCTCTTCCTAAAGTCCTCCGTTGCCAAATCCATGTAAGCAACGTAGACGTATGCCGGTCTCTTCTAATAATTATTTTTGAATTGAGGGCATAATTTCATCACGTTTTACACTTACGTCAAGACAAGCACCGAAAGTTACAATACAAAAGATGATTTAAATTCCCTTTATGTGAGCATCCTCCCCCAGAAAGCTACACCATCCTTTTCGAGAAATCGAAGGTTGCAAGGCCTGCAACCGGACAAGTAACGACGTGTTATTTACAAACGACTAAGTTTATTAGCTTGAAATTAAGTAAAATATTTGCACACTATCATACCTTTTCATCTCTCCGGCATTTTCTTCTGTGTTTTCTAGGTACAATTAAGGTCTCGTCTCCTTACTTTTCCTTCATCCACGGCCCTCTAAATTTATATATAGATTCAAAATTTTAAAATTGTTATTTCGACAGTGTCGAACGTTATTAAATGTACATGCGAAAAGATCGTTATCCTAATATGTTTCACGACATATTAGTACGCATACCTAGGTTTTCTAAATGAATTTTCAAAGGTTTTCTTGAAGCCTTCATCCTCCAGATCCAAGCCCGTGTGCTGCAACAGCGGCTCACACTGTTATAATTAAAACTAATTTAGTAATTACACGAGACATGACAAGGGTATTGAGAGTCGCACCTATCAATAGTGTTATACCGTGATGATCTACGGGCCCTTAAGGGACCTTTATCATCGTTCAACTAAATGTTGAGACATGCTAGGTTAGCATTTATAGCGAGACAGATAATAAATAAATATGCAACGACATAAAACGTAACATATAAAATAATAAGTACTCACAAGCAAATATTAGCGCAATGGTCTCCTTGATTTCGTTTCATCTTTCCAGCTGCCTGATCTCCTCTTCTTAGATGCCTTTAGATCCTAAGATAATTTTTCCTGCGTGAAATGTCAGTAAAATTTGAAGAAGATTCAATTAGAGCACTCCAATTTTTTAGGAAAAATTAGAACAGTTGTCCAAATCCCTAAAACAAAGCCTAACCGTAGTGACCTAGATAGAAAATTATACCATAACCCCTGACACATGAAACCTAAGCCTCTAAGAGTAATAATGTACTACAGTTAAAAATAATATCTATAAAAGTTTAAAAATTATCAACGCCAAGAAAAACGTACCTTGCTAGTTTCGAAAGTGTAAAAGCAAAATCACATACCTTTTTCCTAAGCCCATGACATCACCTGCAAATTTATGATCATCATCATATAATAGTAAATTTTCGGTAGACGTGTCTACTTTAAAAATGATTTGACATACATACCTACATTTTAAAAAAACGTGAGCCTCTCCCTTAAGTCCTTCGTTGCCAAATCCATATAAACAATGTAGGCGTATGCTGGTCTCTGCTAATAATTATTTTTAAATTAAGGGTACAATTTCGTCACGTTTTACACTAACATCAAAACAAGTTACAATATAAAAGATGCTTTACCTTCCTTTTGTGCGAGCATCATCCCCCAGAAAGCTGCTCCATCCTTTCCGAGGAACCCAAGGTTGCACGACTTGCAACCGAACAAGTAACGGCGTGTTATTCACAAACGATTAAGTTTTGTGGCAAGAAGTTAGGTAAAATACTCACACACTATCATACCCTTTCACCTCTTCGGCATTTTCTTTCGTGTTTTTCAGCATCAATTAAGGTTCGCCTGCATGCTTTTCCTTCATCCACGGCCCTCTAAATTTACATATAGATGCCAAATTTTAAAATTGTTATCTCAATAGTGTCGTACGTTATTAAAGGTACGTGCGAAAGGAACGCTATCCTAATATATATCACGACATATTACTACGCATACCTAGGTTTCCTGATTGAATTTTCAAAGGTTTTCTAGAAGCCTTCTCCTGCAGATCCAATCTCTACGTACTGCAAGAGCGGTTCACACGGCTATAGACAAATCTAATTGATAATTACATGAGACACTGCAAGGGTATTAAAAGTTGCACCTACCAAGAGTATTGTATCGTGACGATCTACGAACCCTTAAGGGACCTTCATCATCGTTCTACTAAAAGTTGATAATCCTAGATCATCATTTATAGCCAGACAGCCTAAAAGTAATTGCGCAATGACATAAAACGTAAAATATAACATAATAAGTATTCACAAGCAAGCATTAGTGCAATGCTCTCCTTGATTTCGTTTCATCTTTCCAGCTGCCTGATCTCCTCCTCTCATATGCCTTAATATCCTAAGATTATTTCTCCTGCATGAAATGTTAGTAAAATTTGAAGAAGATTCAATTAGAACACTTTATTTTTTGAGAAAAAATTAGAACCGTTGTCCAAATCCCTAACACAAAACCTAACCGCGGTGACCTAGATCAAAAACTATACCATAATCCCTGGCACATGAGACTTAAGCCACTAAGAGTAATAGTGCAGTACAGTTAAAAAAATAATCTATAAAAGTTTAGAAGTTATCGGAGCCAAGAAAAATGTAACTTGACAGTTTTGCAAATGTAAAAGCAAAATTACATACCTTTTTGCTAAGCCCATGACATCACCTATAAATTTATGATCATCATCATATAATAATAAATATTCGGTAGACGTGCCTACTTTCAAAATGATTTGGTATACGTACCTATATTTTAAAAGAACTCGAGCCTCTCCCCAAAGTCCTCTATTGCCAAATCCATGCAAGCAATGTAGGCGTATGCTGGTCTCTGCTAATAATTATTTTTGAATTAAGGGAACAATTTCGTCATGTTTTACACTAACGTCAAAACAAGTACCGAAAGTTACAATATAAAAGATAGTTTACCTTCCGTTTATATGAGCCTCATCCCCCAGAAAGATGCTCCATCGTTTTCGAGAAACCGCAGCTTGCACGACCTGCAGCCGGACAAGTAATGACGTGTTATTCACAAATGACTAAGTTTAGTAGCTTGAAGTTAGGTAAAATACTAGCACACTATCATACCTTTTCACCTCTCCGGCATTTTCTTCTGTATTTTTTAGCTTTAATTAAGGTCTCGTCTCCTTGCTTTTCCTTCATCCACGGCCCTCTAAATTTACATATAGATTCCAAATTTTAAAATTATTATCTCGATAATACCGTACGTTATTAAAGGTACGTGTGAAAGGAACACTATTCTAATATGTTTTACGACATATTAGTACGCATACCTAGGTTTTCTGAATGAATTTTTGAAGGTTTTCTTGAAACCTTCTCCTCAAGACCCAATCCCGCATGCTGCAAGAGCGGCTCACACGGCTATAGTCAAAGCTAATTTGATAATTACACAAGACACTACAAGGGAATCAAGAGTTGCACCTATCAAGAGTGTTATACCGTGAGGATCTACGGGCCCTTAAGCGACCTTCATTATCGTTCTACTAAATGTTGATAATGCTAGATCAGTATTTATAGCCAGACAGACTAAAAATAATTATGCAACGACATAAAACGTAACATATAACATAATAAGTACTCACAAGCAAGTATTAGCGCAATAGTCTCCTTGATTTCATTTCATCTTTCCAGATGTTTGATCTTCTCCTCTCAAATACTTTCAGATCCTAAGATCATTTCTCCTGCGTAAAATGTTAGTAAAAATTTTAAAAAGATTCAATTAGAACACTTCATTTTTTGAGAAAAAATTAGAACCATTGTCCAAATCCCTAACATAAAAGCTAACCGCAGTGACTAAGATTAAAAACTACACCATAACCCTGATACATGAGACCTAAGCCACTAAGAGTGATAGTGCAGTATAGTTAAAAATAACGTCTATAAAAGTTTAGAAGTTATCGGCGCCAAAAAAAAACATACCTTAACAGTTTCGCAAGAGTAAAAGCAAAATCACATACCTTTTTGCTATACGTATCACATAACCTGTCAATTTACGATCATCATCATAAAACAGTAAATTTTCAGTAGACGTGCCTACTTTCAAAATAATTTTACATACGTATTTACATTTTAAAATAACTCGAGCCCAACCTGAAGTCCTCCGTTGCCAAATCCATGTAAGCTATGTAGGCGTATGCAGGTCTCTGCGAATAATTTTTTTTGAATTAAGGGCAGAATTTCATTACGTTTTACACAAACATCAAAACAAGCACCGAAAGTTACAATATAAAAGATGGTTTACCTTCCTTTTATCCGATCATCATCCCCCAGAAAGCTGCTCCATCCTTTTCGAGGAACCGAAGCTTGCACGGCCTGCAGCCGGTCAAGCAACGACATGTTATCCACAAACGACTAAGTTTTGTGGCAAGAAGTTAGGTAAAATACTCGCACACTATCATACCTTTTAATTTCTCCAACATTTTCTTCCTAGTTTTTCAACTTCAATTAGGGTCACGTCTCCTTTTTTTTCCTTCATCCACGGCCCACTAAATTTACATATAGATTCCAAATTTTAAAATTGTTATCTCGACAATACCGTACATTATTAAAGGTACGTGTGAAAGGAACGCTATTCTAATATGTTTCACGACATATTCATACGCATACCTAGGTTTTCTAAATGAATTTTCGAAGGTTTTCTTAAAGCCTTCTCCTGCAAATCCAATCCCAGTGTGCTACAAGAGCGGCTCACACGGCTATAGTCAAAGCTAATTTGATAATAACATGAGACAATACAAGGGTATTAAGAGTTACACCTATTAAGATTGTTGTATCGGGACGATCTACGGGCCCTTAAGGGACCTTTATCATCGTTCTACTAAATGTTGATAATGCTAGATCAGCATTTATAGCCAGACAGACTAAAAATAATTGTGCCGACATAAAACGTAACATATAACATAATAAGTACTCACAAGCAAGCATTAACGCAATGGTCTTCTTAATTTTGTTTCATCTTTCAAGCTACCTGACCTCCTCCTCTCAGATGCCTTCATATCCTAAGATCATTTCTCCTGCGTGAAATGTTAGTAAAATTTGAAGAAGATTCAATTAGAACACTCTACTTTTTGAGAAAAAATTAGAACCGCTGTCCAAATCCCTAACACAAAACCTAACAGAGGTGACCTTGACCAAAAACTATACCATAATCCTCGACACATGAGACCTAAGCCACTAAAAGTAATAGTGCAATAAAATTAAAAATAACATCTATAAAAGTTTAGAACTTATCGGAGCCAAGAAAAATGTACCTTGGCGGTTTCGCAAATGTAAAAGCAGAATCACAAACCTTTATCATCGTTCTACCCATGACATCAATGTTAATTTTTATCATCATCATAATGATTTTTTTTTTGCATTTGGTAGACATGCCTACTTTCAAAATGATTTGGCACACGTACCTACATTTTAAAAGAATTCAAGCATCTCCCTGACATCCTCCGTTGCCAAATCCATATAAGTAATGAAGGCGTATGTTGGTCTCTACTAATAATTATTTTTGAATTAAGGGTAGAATTTCGTTACGTTTTACACTAATGTCCAAACAAGTACCGAAATTTACAATATAAAAGATGGTTTACCTTCCGTTTAAATGAGCATCATCCCAATAAAAGCTTGCTCCATAACTGAGGAAATATACTTGCTACGACTAGAATCATTGACAAGTAACGACGTGTTATTCACAAACGACTAAGTTTAGTAGCTTGAAGTTAGGTAAAATACTCGCACACTATCATACCTTTTCACCTCTTTGGCAATTTCTTCGGTATTTTCCAACTTCAATTAAGGTTTCGTCTCCTTACTTTTCCTTCATCCACGGCCATCTAAATTTACATATAGATTCCAATTTTAAAAATTGTTATCTAGACAATGCCATACGTTATTAAAGGTCCGTGAGAAAAGAACGCTATTCTAATATGTTTCACGACATATTAGTACGCATACCTGGGTTTTCTAAATGAATTTTCGAAAGTTTTCTTGAAACCCTCTCCTCAAGACCCAATCCCGCATGCTGCAAGAGTGGCTCACACGACTATAGTCAAAGCTAATTTGATAATTACACAAGACACTACAAGGGTATTAAGAGTTGCACCTATCAAGAGTGTTATACCATGAGAATTTACGGCCCTTAAGTCCGACCTTATTTATCTTGTCATTCTACTAAATGTTGATAATGCTAGATCAACATTTATAGCCAAACAGACTAAAAATAATTGCGCAACGATATAAAACGTAACATATAACATAATAAGAACTCACAAGCAAATATTAGCGCAATGGTCTCCTTGATTTCGTTTCATCTTTTCAGATGCCTGATCGCCTCCTCTAAATTCCTTCAGATTCTAAGATCATTTGTCCTACATAAAATGTCAGTAAAATTTTAAAAAGATTCAATTAGAACACTCCATTTTTTGAGAAAAAATTAGAACCGTTGTCGAAATCCCTAACATAAAAGCCAACCGCGGTGACCAAGAGTGAAAACTATACCATAACCCTGATACATGAGACCTGAGCCACTAAAAGTGTTAGTGCAGTACAGTTTAAAATAACGTCTATAAAAGTTTAGAAGTTACCGGCACTAAGAAAAACTTACCTTAGTAGTTTCGTAATAGTAAAAGCAAAATCACATACATTTTTACTAAGCCCATCACATAACCTGTAAACTTATAATCATCATCATAAAACAGTAAATTTTTAGTAGACGTTTCTACTTTCAATATAATTTTACATACATCCCTACATTTTAAAATAACTCGAGCCCAACCATGAAGTCCTCTGTTGCATAATCCATGTAAGCAATGTAGGCATATGCTGGTCTCTGTGAATAATTTTTTTAAAATTAAGAGCACAATTTCATCATGTTTTACACTAACGTCAAAACAAGTGCCGAAAGTTACAATATAAAAGATGGTTTACCTTCCTTTTATCTGATCATCATCCCCCAAAAAGCTGCTCCATCCTCTACGAATAACCCAAGGTTGCACAGACTGCAACCGGACAAGTAACGACGTGTAATTTACAAACGACTAAGTTAAGTAGCTTGAAGTTAAGTAAAATACTCGCACACTATCATACCTTTTCACCTCTCCGGCATTTTCTTCCATATTTTCCAACTTCAATTAAGGTCTCGTCTTCTAATTTTTCCTTCATCCATAGCCCTCTAAATTTACATATAGATTTCAATTTTTAAAATTGTTATCTTGACAAAGCCATACGTTATTAAAGGTACGTGCGAAAGGAACGCTATTCTAATATATTTCACGACATATTCATACGCATACCTAGGTTTTCTGAATGAATTTTTGAAGGTTTTCTTCAAGCCTTATCCTACAAATCCAATCCTAGTGTGCTGCAAGAGCGGCTCACACGGCTATAGTCACAGCTAATTTGATAATAACACGAGACACTACAAGGGTATTAAGAGTTACAACTATCAAGAGTGTCGTACCGTGATGATCTACGGGCCCTTAAGGGACCTTTATCATCGTTCTACTAAATGTTGATAATGCTATATCAGCATTTATTGTGACGGAATGGATTTTTTTTTGCATTCCGCAAGCGACCTCTCGGAACTGACACCAAAGTTCCGGTGATCTAGTCCGGGCCGGTCATGCCTACCAATCACAAGATCACAGATGCCATCTAGGACTCATACACGATATCTATAAAATATGTAACAGAAGCCAATCTAATGACCTGCCGAAGCATTTACATTCATATCCATAAAACTCATTTATACATAGTCATAAAAGTCCAATTAAAAAATTCATATATTTCAACCGGATTATTACAATAAAACTGCTTCTTCCAGGTAACTCCAAAATATACTTCTGAGTCCCTAGAATCATTCAGACGGAGCTCTAGTTACTTCATCTCGTCAGGCATGAGCTCTATAGTTTCATCTGGAGGGAAAAAAATAGAAAACAGTGAGCCAGAGCTTAACAAGATACATGCAGATTTTCTGTAAAGCATTAATGCTGTAAGGTGGATACAGATACATATGCAACATGAATATTGTAAAATTAACAGTTGACCAAATCATGGCAAATACATAATACAAAGAAATCAGGAAAGGCAGGAGCAGTCAAATTCTGAAAATCGGGACAGAAAAAAGAGTTTGTCTTATTATAAAAATTTCTCTTCTCTTTTATTTTTATCGGTAAAGGACATTGCTAGCGGAGGGGGCAATAATAGAGGATGGATTGTGCACATCTCCTCACAATCACGGCAATACCTCCTTGTACAAAGCCCCGATGACGACTCTCAGTTCTTCCTTGTACAAAGCTCCGAGGACGGCTCTCATTTCCTCATTGTACAAAGCCCCGAGGACTGCTCCCTTTCATTATCCTCGATTACCACCATAATATTCTAGTGCATGCCAGAGAACTTTATCTCCCGGTGCTAAAGTCCGATCTTATTTATCTTGTCAAAAGGCCGGTTCACTTCTTCTTTAGTTCACATTCCAGAATGGCACAAAACTTTCGGTCGTCATATTACAAAGCCGATTTCAAATTCCGGTCAAGTAAAAAGACTTTCAGTTGATACGAAACCGGTTTCAAATCCATAAATCTCATTCTGGTCAATAATCTTTTATTATGACTCAAACCCGGTTTACTTCTCCATTTTTATACAACTCAAGTTCAATCATAAGTTCAGCAGAAAACGGAAAACAGAAAACAGCAAGCATGAATTAATCATGAAATCAAAATTATATTTTCAGTCCGATCGTAAAGCAAGCATGACGTCAGAAATGCAGCTTATCAAGCAGTAATTAAAAACGGCAAGTTTGATATACTATGTGCTGAAACATTTAAATCTGAAAAGAACACTTGCAATTTTTCATAAAGTCGGGACTTGAAAACATAAGCAAAATCTGAGTTTAAAAAGGAAAGGTACACTTGTCTGACTGTTGACCGTCCACTCCGACTGACTTGAAACTTTTTCTCTTTCTTCACTCCTTACCCTCCTTCCTCGTCAGGAATTCTACGCCCGTTCCTCGACTGGAGCTCAATATATAAAGAGGAGGGATTAGGTGAAGTAAGTGAGATGGATTACCTAATTGGTACTTCCCTTCAGGGGTTAGGTAGGAGTGAGTGGGGTAAGTTACCTACTTGGTACTTTCATTTAGAAGGTCAACGGGGTAGTTCACTTGCTCTGAATAGATTCGGATCTAGTTAGGATCAAACCGTCTAAACAACAAAGTCGGCTCTTGTCTTTAGTTTGCCCTTAATTTATCCTGGTCGAAATTTCTAAATTCAGTAGTCAATTCTAGCTAGTCAACATTTTCTTCAAAGTCGGTCAACCTTTCTATTGGTAAACTTTTTCGGTCAACGTTTCTTACTCTAATCTGGCCAACTTTTACTCAAAGCCAGCCAATGTTTCTTTTCTCTCACTTAAGGTTGGTCAACATTTCTAAAAATCGGTCAACCCTTCGTTCAACCTTCCGGTCAACATCTTAACGCCGGCTAACGTCTTAACACCGGCCAACATTTTGACGATGGTCAACATCTCGATGTTGGTCAACATTTTGATGCCAGTCAATATCATGACACCGGTCAATATTTTGATTACTATTAGTTCCGGTCTTCCAGTGGTGTAAGGCCACTCCAATTTAAGTCGAAATCAAAACACTCCGGTTTTTAGGTAACAATATTTTATTTTGATTTTAAGCTTCTTTAATTTCGGGATCTCACATTTATAGCCAGACAGACTAAAAATAATTGTGCAACGACATAAAACATAACATACAACATAATAAGTGCTCACAAGCAAGCATTAGCGCAATGGTCTCTTTGATTTCGTTTCATCTTTCCAGCTGCCTGAACTCCTTCTCTTAGAAGCCTTCATATCCTAAGATCATTTTTCCTACGTGAAATGTCAGTAAAATTTGAAGAAGATTCAATTATAACACTCTATTTTATGAGAAAAAAATTAGATCGGTTGTCCAAATCCCTAACACAAAGCCTAACCGCGGTGACATAGACTAAAATTACACCATAACCCTAGACACATGAGACCTAAGCCACTAACAGTAATAGTGCACTATAATTAAAAATAATGTCTATAAAAGTTTAGAAGTTATCGGAGCTAAGAAAAACGTACCTTGGCAGTTTCGCAAATGTAAAAGCAAAATCACATACATTTTTGTTAAGCCCATGACATCACCTATAAATTTATGATATCATCATATAGCAATAAATTTTCGGTAGACGTGCCTACACATATAATAGAAAAACCTTGTCCCTTGGAGTCCGTGAGGGACATCTAACTTGTGCTATTTGTGGATGGAGGAACTCATTATGTAAAGTCATAACAAGTTAAAAAGTTTTAGGTATTTACTTGAAACTAATTGTCCTTTTAATAAGGATGGCATAGAAGACACCGTGGACATTGCAAGCAAGTAATATAAATTAAGTGATATATATATATATATGCGAAGAAGTTATTTTCTTATAATTTTTATTTTTATTTTTCATTTTTTTTCTCATCAGTTTTTTTTCCTTTGATCCTACTAATAACAAAAAGACCCTAAAGGGGAGGATCCGGAGAATTTGTATTAGAGTCTTGTTCTAATTCATCAAATAAAAGTTGTAAAAGCGAAACTTGTATTATATTGTTCCGTTTGCTTGACCGGCGAATTTCTATTAATAAATTATACAAGAACATCCAAAAATAAAATTTAGTAGTTAATTTGCAATGTAACTATTGGCTAAAATCGTTTTTTGTCGATTTCAATGCACATATTATGATATAAATGTTGGATAAAATGATTCATTTTAAGATAATACTATGTAATTTGAGTCTTAATTAAATCTGTGTGAAATAGTAAATTTTTAACAAACATCTCAGTTCAGTTCGCTGTGTAGGGTCTCAATGCCTTGAGGGTTCCTAAGCCTTTGGCAGCAATGATTCAACAAATGACTAGATCTAAGATAATAGTTTCTGGGGAGAAAAGCAGGAAACTTGGGCTCGGAGTGAATTTACTCTTCAAAAAGAGCTCGTGAACCATTTTGCTGAACGATTTTTTTATGTCAAGTCAAACAAACAAGCTGCACACATATCTTGGGCTTGATTAAAAACAAGACAAGTTTGAAGATAGGTGAGCTTCAGTTGTCTACATTCACGGGCATGTTTGTTTATGGTTTGGTTATAGCCCGTTTTGTCACTTATTAATAAAGTTTAAATAAGGAAAAAATTACATGCCAATACCTTGCGATCAACAGAATTACATATCGATGTCCTGACATTAGTTAAACTACATTTCACTACCTCAACGTCTACAACTTGGCTGAAACTGATGCTAACAAAAGTGCCACCATGTCAACAGCTTAAAAGGAGGAAAGACCGGTATTCAAACGGAGAAAAATCTGCAAAAACTGTCACTCTGTTTTGTGTTTAAGGAGAAAAGTGACGAGAAGTAAACTGTACAGGAAGCACTTGTAATCAAATCTTTCAATTCCAAAATTTAATTGAGGCAAATAAAATGGAAAGTGACATGGGAACGGCAGCGGTACCAAATCAAAACAGTTTGATTTGAAAATTAATTCGCCTGCTAAGCGTGGAGGAGATGAGACGTGGTGAAGGTTTTTTCCAGTCAACTATTGCAGAGAATGAAAAATAGGCTGCAAAACAAATTCAATCACACTTCATACAAATACACAAATTTCGATTAAATATAACCAGTACTAACCGTAAGAAGGGCAATGTCGGAGCATGAAATCAGCAGACGAGTTTTCCTCAATTTGACATCTCCCAATTGATAAATTCCATTAATACCTCCAGACGGCCAATAAAATAGAAAAAATAGGTAATCGAAGTGATGAGAAACGCGTTCAAAAAGGAAAATATGAATCGGCAATGGTGGAGAAGCGAAAGTCAGCGGATTAAGAGGAATGGAAGTGACGAGAGAGAAAATTTAATAGAGGCGAAGAGGGATGGGGACGGCAACGGTAAAAAAATCAAAACGTTTGATTCGAAAATTAATTCGCCAGCTGGAGGAGAAGAGATGCGGTTAGGGTTCATACAGGTCACAATATTACAGAGTGAAAAAGAAGCTACTGTACTGGGGGCAATTATTAAGGCCCCTGTTAATTTAGTTTTTCTATTTTTATTTTAATGGTTTGGTTATATAATGAAAAATAAAAGAAAAAATTTTAAATAAATTATTAAATTATAAAATAAAATTTTATATTTTAATTATTTATCAATAAACTATTAGGATGACAAAAAAATTAATAAATTATTAAGATATAAAACAAATTTTATTTTTTTTTGTCAACCAATTTAAACTATTGGCTTAAAAAAAAGTACATTATATAATAATCATATCAAATTTTACTCATTAGTCCCTTTTATAGTAGTTTTGATAATATAATATTTTTATTTATCCATTAACACCATAAATAGATATAAAAATAAATAAATATATAGATAGCATATTAGTTGTTTGTTTTCAAATAATAATTAATTGGTAGTCAATAATTTCAAAAAAAATTATATATGCTTTGCTATGGAGGACAAAATAATCTAAATTTTGTACATGGGTGTTTTTTTATTTTAAAAATTATTTGAGAAAAAGATATATTTAAAAATATTATCAAAAGCAATTTAAATTTATTTCTTAAAAAATTAAACTAATACTTATTCAATGAAAAATTCTATAGAATTTTATTAGTAACATTAAAATACAACTGTTGACACTTGAAACTTTTATAATATTCAAACATTAATTTTTTTATATAATAAAAAAATATATTCGTATCGTGTTTTGATAGTTATAATATAATAAAATTTTGGTATTACCTTGATTTTTATTAAAAATAAAATAATTATAAAATTAATATTTTTGGGGCTAAATTATTAATTTTGTTCTCATATTTAACCTAATTTTAATTTATATCAATGTTATTCTTGATGAATTTTATTTTGTATCTATCAACTTCAGTTATTTTCATTGATTAAGATTCTTTTTCTAATTTATTTAAATTGTTGTTAATTTTTTTCCGTATAACAAATTAATGAAAATAAAATATGCTAAATTCCCTCTTTTTTAATGTCAATTTGTTAATTTAATATAAATTTATTGGTTTGATAAATAAATCTTTAAGTATTAGAATTTAATAAAGGTAAAACATCAAATAAAATAAATCAAATTAAATATAAAAAATCAAACGTGGTGGGAGACAAAGTGTGAAGTGACATAATTCTATTTTAATTATTTAATTTTTAATATTTTTTTTAAAAAATTTTATCTTTCTTTTATCATAAGTTCGACTCAACCACATAACTTATATTGAGTTTTATACTTTTATTATTGTACAAGTTTGTTAGCCAAAATTTTATTATTTACTCAAATATTAAATATATTTTTTTATTCTTAATTTTTTTTTATAATATTGTTAAGATATTGATTAAAAATATCAACATGCTAATAATTAGTTAAAATTTAGCAAAAATATTATCTTTATTATAAAATATCATCATCGATAAAAATTATCAATATAAAAAATGTCCATACTCTTATCAAGGGGATATTGGAGAATCCCACGTATCCCTTTTTTTATTATTTTTGAAATATTTAATTTGTGTAATGTTAATTTCAATAATTTTTATATTATAATGATATCTTATTAACTCTTACTAATTAATATTTAAGTAAAATATCCCTTTTTTATTTTATGCATTATAGTTATATATTAACCTTTTTTATATTTTATGTATTATTTTTTGTATTATATTTAAGTTTTTTTATTATTTGTCAAAACTTTCCAAAAAAAAATTACAAATAGTACTTTTTCAATCTTCAATCTATGAATTTAATTCAAGTTATTTATTTATTAATAATTTTTGAATGTCTATGCCCTTACTCTACTTTAATGTGCAAATTCATCCACTAATTTAACCACATAAACTATATTCTTTATACATAAAATAAATACCTAGATATTAAAAATCAATAAATAATTACAAAAAATTATTTTAATTTATCATACTTTAAAACCATATTGTATCGATAAATTTATAAATAAATAAATATATGTATAGTTTCTCTCTAGTTTTTGAAGTACATTTTTTAATATCTTGATTATATATGCAATCGTGTGTTGAGAGCCTTAAAAGTTACAATTTGCTTCCACATTAATATTGTTTTGTTTGCATGGTAGAATTTCTTTTACATAGAAGTTAAAAATTAATTCTTCTTTATTTTGATTATTCTTTCATATAATTATAAGTTTGTATTATGTTATTAATTCATATTTTGATAATGTGTTTTTAGTAGAAATAGGCATATTTAAAAATATTTAAAAATTTCCAATGGTGAAAAAAAATTTAGTGGTTTTTTGAGCCAGTCAACTAGTTAACCGGCTAGTTTGGTTTTCGGGCGGTCAAATTGTTGACCGGAAAACTTGGTTTCCAATGTTTGAAAAAAGCCCGGGATGGCATTATGCACGTTGTACAGCCTTTCTCTCTAAAATGCCGAGATGGCATTTGCCCGGGACGCAACAATTGCTACAAAAATGCAGGAATGGCAAGTGGGTCCAACTGCAGCAAAATGCCGAAATGCTCCTTGCCCGGTATGAACCAAGGTGGCTATATGCTTTTTGCCCGGTATGCAGCCAACACTGGGATGGCAATTGCCCAGTTTGCAACACTATGCAGCAAAATGCAGGTTTGGATATGTAGTCCAATCTGTAGATAAAGTTGGTTCATGTCTTGATGCATTCTTCTTCATCATGGTCCAGAGGATCGTTGTGGCTGCCGGTTACGTGTCATGCTGATGTGCCCCATTTGCCCAGTATGGATGATCTCTGTGTTCGGTATACTGTTCGACTGGCCGTTATGGAGTTTTGTCTGTTTGGTGGGCCTACTGTGCTTTGCTTTTGCCGGAATGCTCCTTTGCTGATTTGCCAAAATGCCGCTTTACATTCTGCCCGGATTGCATATATGCCGGTTTGCAACATATTAATGTAAATGCTGGAATGACAAACTACATTTTTGCCTGGTTTGCAACTTTGCAACAAATGTCGGTTTGTTAACGCTGTACTGAGGCTCAACCAGTTATACCGATGGCTCGTGGCCGGTTTGGATGATGGTTCTTTGGCCGATTTTTTTTCCTTTTTTCTTTCCTTTGTATGTTTTCTTTTATTATCATGGTCTGTTTCTTGGTGGTGCTCGGGGTCTACCCTAACGTCTATATTCTACCTCTAAGTTGACAAAACATTTGAGTTAGAATATAGTTCTTGTACATTCATTTAATTTAATTTCATTTTACTTACAAAAAAAATAAATTAAAATTTTTGTGAGATCCTGAAACCAAAGAAGTTTAAAATTAAAATAAAATATTATTACTTAAAAATCGGAGTGTTTTCATTTTAACTTAAACCGGAGTAGCCTTATACCAGTGGAAGATCTAAACTGATAGTATTCAAAATGTTGACTGGTGTAATGATGTTGGGCCCCAATATAAGGGCCCATAAAAGCACGACCCAAAGGAAAGGCCAAAGCGAAAGGCCCAAAGATGAGCCCACCGGCCAAGAGGGCCGGATAACCCGAGAGGCCCAAAACGGAGGCCAATATCCCAGAGGCCAAAGCCACAGTAGAAGTTCGAGAGGACCGGTCAGCTCACAAGGAGACTCGAGGACATCGCTAACGACATCCAGACATAAGAACAAGAAGAAGCCCGAGAACCCCAGAAGTCTTGCCAAGTCTCAGATCAGTCCAAGAAGTCGAAAAGAGACACGAGGACTCTCCTCAAAGGATCCTCCGAGAGTTGCCTTCTCCGATGAATCCGCGGACCCACAAAGTAACAGGGAACGTCACACAAGGATGAGGACTACCCCATACACGGCCGATAATGCCAGCTAAGCGACCTCGCCGATTCCCAATGAACCTACAACCACTGCCAATCGCCGTTTAAACAATGCACGCCTGGTTAAATCAAGACTGATGCCTAGACCCCGCATGCCTAACACGCCCAGGCCTACCAGCGGCGCCAGCCGCGTGCTCTTCCACATACGTCAGCAGCATTAAATGGGGTCAGTGAGACAGTGGGTAGCCTCTCGGCCACCCGCTGACTGCCACGTGTCCCTCCCCCAACGGCATGTTTTCCCCTATAAATACTCAGCAAAGGTTCTCCAGAGGGGACTCTTCGGTGCCCATTCCTTTCCACTCTCTCCAGAGGAAAAACTCATCTTTCCAAGTCATCCCTGACATAAAGGAAGAAGACCTAGGCGCTTCATTATCACTTTCCACCTCCCTTCTCAACAAGAAAGAACAAAGGAGTGACAAAGTTTTCTAACTAGTGAAGCCCTTAAGGAGAGAAATACAAAACAATAGACAAGGAAAGAATCTGCCCTAAATACTTGTACTTTGTAAAGACTTCCATCTAAATAGTGAAGCATTTCTAAAGGCCCAGAGTCTCGTGGTTTTTTCTCCCCATTTAATAGAATGTTTTTCACGTAAAAATCCGGTCTCAATCTCTCCCTCTCAACTTCCACCACCAAACACTTGTGTTGCACGTGGACCCCATATCCCAGAACGCAACATTGGCGCCGTCTGTGGGAAGCTGACAAAAGACTCACAAGCTTTCCCCCTCATAGAACGACCAACGCCCTGAACATGATGAGCAGACAAGACAGTACGTCCACCCGGGAGGAGGAGCGCTACGACAGGTGCCTCCCATAGGGTGGCAGGATGAGTGGCGGCCCCGGTACTAGCGTGTGTAAGCTAGTACAGAAGGTGGACAGCCTTTCAACAGCCGTCCGTACCCTCCGAGAGAAGGTGGACGAGCAGTCTAGGAGTACGCACCCCGAAAGCCCGCGTCCAGTAGCGCCCCAGAGGCGACAAGCGACGCAAGCTCCTGGCAAGTTAAGGGACTACCTCAACAGAAAGAAGTCCATGAGCCAAGCCCTGACGAAGAAAGGGCTCAAGAGACTCTGAAAAACGGTCTTGGGGCCCAAAACCGGCGAAACAAGCCAGCCAGAGGGATGAGAAGACCCCTTGTCCCCAAGGACAGGGGAAGGAAAAAGGAGGGCGAATGCCCAAATGAAGACCCAAGGATCGTTCGGGCAAAACGATCCCGAACGGTTGGTCCTTCGAGGAGAGAGGCCATCAGGCCCGCCGGCTCTCACTGAATCCCTTACAAACATCCTGAGGCAGATCAGGGACGAGGAGTTCCTAAGATAGCCTAAGGCGTTGAAGAATCCAGAAGGAGGCGACCAGTGGGAGTACTGCCATTACCACTGCAGCCACGGCCATGACACCGAGGACTGTAGGAAGCTCCAGGTGGAAATCAAGCGGTTGGTAATGGAAGGCTATTCCGACCGCTTCCTACCACGACCTGGGCATGGCCCCAGAACAGCAGGACGCGCTCGGTCGCGCCGCTCGAAGGGCAAGGCCATTATGGGCGCGGAGCACGCCTGACCACCCGTTGGAGGCGCCAACACCGGCGAGGCCAGCCCCAAACATAGCTATCGGAAGGACCAAGGGAACGGTGAAAGAGGAGCATGAAGGCCCAAGCATGCAGACTGATGTAACCAAGAGACCTAAAAAAGGCCCTGGAGGCCACTCAATGTAAAACATGTACATCAATAAAAACGTCCATTCATTATGTCTACTGTGAAGTGTTCTCATGCTCCCTCATTAACAATGAAGCAACTCACAGCACAAGGAAAAAACTCGACAGTAGTCGAGCGGCCCCAGAGGTCGAACTCCAAAAATTCGGCAATAGCCGAGCGGCCCCAGAGGTCGAACTCCAAAACTAGGCCAAGAGCCGAGCAGCCCCAGAGGTCGAACTTCAACGCCGAAAAGCCCGAGAGGTCAAAAGGTGAAAAAGCTAGAAGATCCTAAAGGATCACATGCTCAAAAACCGAGAAGTTAAAAGGCCAGGGATCTTAAAAAGATCACACGCTCAAAGCTAAGAGTAAGGCGCTGTGCATCGCGCCGCAAAAAAAAAAAGGGGGGGAGACACTCGTACAAACAAGACAAAAAGAAAAGTCCAAAGCCTTGGCGCATAAAGGACAAGTCTTATTCGTAAAAATGAGCTTATGTACAAGTGTGACAAAATGAGAAAAAGAAACAAAATGTCAAGGGAGCGCCACTTGACTCCCTTCTCCTTGAGCCTCTTGAGCTCCTGAAGATCCCACCTGGTCGATCGGAACTGGCTCCTCGGGAGTAAGAGGTTCACCTTCAGGCCCTGCCCAAGAAAGCCCAGGGAAAGGCCTCCCAACAACGCCGTATAAGTCTTCTATGCTTAAGGCACTGGCGTTCCTGGGGTCGAGGACGGCCATAGGAAACCGCGGAAGGATCAGTCGCGCCACTCGGCGGCACATGCGGATGCCATCCCAGTACTTGCCGTCCAACACTGGTGCCATCTCAGCAATCTGCACGGACGTCCTCAACCTCTCCACCTGGCGAAGGATCCGATCCTAGAGGAGGCCCTGCCGAAGCCGCAGGAGCTTCATAGTATCCTCCAAAGAGGCAATCTTCTCCTTAGCTTCAGCCAGCACTGCTTTCGCCCGTTGCGCAGCTTCCCGGGCGGCCCTCGAAGACCCCATTTCCAAGCGGAACTGGGCGACCTCTCCCACCAGTTCACTGAGGCCTCCAATCAGACTCTAGAGCTGCAGCAGAAAGGCTCATCAAAATACGAATAGCTAGGAGCATGGCAAGAAAAGAAACAGTGGGTTATCTTAGAAATAAGAGGATCATCCCCTGTGCCATGCTCCCCAGGGGCCTCGGACTCCTGCAGAGTACTCCCAGACGTCCCCTTGGACTCGAGCTCAGTAGCTATAAAAGGCACTGGAGAGCCTGCCTCAAAATCAACATCCCCAAGAAGCTCAGACGGTCGCTCGACTTGGACCACAATAGGGCACTCAAAAGGATCAAGGGGCATGAGCTCGCGGACACCTGACTCCTCGACCTCTACCACCTCTCGGACCGTCTCAGCCGTCATTCCCCTCTCAACATCCACCATGGAGTTCCCGCCTGCTATGTCCTCGGAAGGATGATCAGTCCTGTACGAGACGTCACCAGGAAAATCAACGGGAATTTTGAGGATAAAATCATCACAGAGGNGGCTGGATGTACAGGAGCTCCGCAATCTGAACAATTGCCTCTAAGGACTCAGCAAGAGGATTAGTAGTGGAAGTGAAGGCGAGACCTTCCGACCCCGAGGACTCAGGCAAAGAACCAGTCGTCGACCTCTTAAGCAGAGGAGCAGCCACATCATCATCACTCAAATCATCGATGTTGAAGTCATCATCATCATCGTCACTGGAGGGAGGCTCAACGACGGCCGCCGGAAGCCCCGAGCTCTCGGCGAGGAGGTTTTCTCCCAGGCGATTAGCGGGACCCCCGATTCCCAGTGTCCTAGCTCTCCTCCTCAGTCTCTTCTTAGACTGCTCGGGAGAAGCTGCGGCAGAAGCCTCGGCCCGTAGTCTCCACTTGGCTTCCTCAAACTTCTCAAGGGACAGCCAGATGTTGTGCTTGTTCAGGTGAAAGCTCCCTAGATTAGCTAGCACCAAATCTGTGAACTCCTTCACACTCTCCCTGTCCTCCTTTGAAGGGTCAAAGCTATACTGGCTAGCCACCTTCCCCCACTTAAAGGGAACGGCCCAATGCTCGTGAATGCCAAGGAAGAAAAACTTATCCTTCTACCGTTTCGTAGAGTCCGGGTTACCTCCGCACATCAAGGAAAAGTCCGGGCAGGGAGTCATTATAATCCAATCAAGGTTCTATGTAAAGCTAAACATCACCTTGACCATGAGGGCATTCAAAAGCTTCTTATAGCACCGGAAGAAAACGTACAAGGACACCAGATACCTTACTGCATTTGGCTGAAGCGGGGTGAAGGGCACTCCAAGTGCCCTCATGATATCGTAAAGCTCCTCTGGCCACGGAAACCGTAGCCCATCTTTGAGGTGGACTTCATAAACGGTGATGAAGCCATCCTGAGGACACCACGCCCTATCGTGCGACTCCGGGATCATCATGGCTGTGGATTCAAAAATTTGATATCGAGCTTGAATCTCCGCAAGCTTGTCGAGCGTCACTGTGGAGGCAATCTGTCTCACTCCAGGCGCCATGGACGTCAAAAAACAAAGAAAATGAAGAAGAAACTCGAGCGAAGGAAGAACGGAAAGCCTCAACACTTAGAGGAGAAAACGAAAAGCAGGGGCAAAGATGGAAAATCGGAGCAAGGAGGCGTTTAAATACTCCTAGAATTCAAAAGAGCGCACTCATTACCCTTGCCACGCGTCACCCGGCCATTCATCTCAGAAGAGTGATGGCCTTTCCTTCCCGAGGCGCCTGTCAGCGCGTCACTTCAGCATTTAATGCATCTTAGAATCCCAAAAATGGCGGCGCTGGAAAGATCTCGGACCCAGAAGAAGTCTTGGGACCATCTCCCACCAAGCTTAACGCCGCATTCGTCCCAAGGACACACACGTGCTTGGATAACCACTGTATAGGGCCTAATCCGGAGCACGGACTGTTGTACTCTGGTCTGTTCAGGGACGTTCCTATTGAGTTATAAGCACGCGCGCGGCCAAATTCGAGCAAGAAGCAGCCAATTCCTCTAGCAGACCGGCGACTTCATGCCAAACGGCCAGGGCCCTCGAGCCCTTTGACATGGGGGCTATATTGAGCCCCAATATAAGGGCCCATAAAAGCACGGCCCAAAGGAAAGGCCCAAGTGAAAGGCCCAGAGATGGGCCCACCGGCCAAGAGGGCCGGACAACTCGAGAGGCCCAAAACGGAGGCCAATATCCCAGAGGCCAAAGCCATAGCAGAAGTCCGAGAGGACCTATCAGCTCACAAGGAGACTCGAGGACATCGCTAACGACATCCAGACATAAGAACAAGAAGAAGCCCGAGAACCCTAGAAGTCTTGCCAAGTCTCAGATCAGTCCGAGAAGTCGAAAAGAGACACGAGGACTCTCCTCAAAGGATCCTCCGAGAGTTGCCTTCTCCGATGAGTCCGCGGACCCACAAAGTAACAGGGAACGTCACACAAGGACGAGGACTACCCCTGTGATATTCCGGATCCCAATTAGATTATTTTAATATTAATTGTGATTTTTGGGTATTTCGGATGTGGTGAAAATAAATTAAAATATTATGAAATTTTCGGAAATGATCGGAGGTGCGGAGTGGGGCCCGGAGTGTGCCCGTAATGTTGTTCGGAGGCCGAGTTGGAAATTTAAAATAAAGAAAAGTTATATATATATATATATAAGGTAAATGGGAAAAAGGAAAAGGAGAAAGAAAAAGAAAGGGGGAGAAGAATCGGGGAGAGAGAAATCGGGGGAGAAAAGGGGTTTAGGGTTTCAGGCGGCGGAGAAGGAAGAAGAGAGGAAGATCGGCGGCGGCGCAGGTGACCGGCGGCCATGGTGGCGCGCGGACGGTAGACGGGTGTGAGCCGTCGTTGGCGGCGGTTTGTGGTGCGTCGGTGGCGGTGTTCGGAGAAGCCATCGGCCGCCGGTGGTTGTCGACGGCATTTGCGGCAATCGGTGGTCGACGGCGATTCTTGGTGGCCGTGGGTGGAGCGACGGTGGTGTGGGAGAATCGCTGTAGCGAAATCGTGGGTTGTGCGAGGAAGGCGACGGCGAATCGTTCGAGGAGAGAGAGGACGGCGAAAAGTTGCGCCGAGAGAGAAACGCGGCGGCGGCTTCGGCGTCGACGGTGGCCGGGTGAGGTGGAGGAGGCCGGCGACGGCCACGTGAGGAGGTGCGGTGGCCGGCGGGCCGGCAGAGGCGGCACGCGGTGGAGAGAGGAAGGGCGCGCGGAGGTGAGAGAGAGGACGCGCGCAGTAGAGAGAGAAAGGCTCGATTGGAGCACTTCGGGACATCCTTTCTTCAGATCTGCAGAGTATGATGTTAAGGCAAGTATCCTCTAGCCCTATTCTTGGTCTGATTTAATTTCCGATGCATTTTGACTACTGTGGGAGATTTTACTAACATGCATGTATTTTTAAATGCCCTCAATTTATCAATTGTATACATGCATGTATGTTTTATCGGTTGTGCGGTGGTTTTGTACTTGTATTTATGATTTGGAGGGATTTTGGACACCCGAACGATATATATGTATGTTTGGTATCCGTATATTGTGGAACCATGAACCAGGCCTTGCACTAACCATGCATGCTGCCAGGGGTGGGATCACTACGTGATCCGAGGCATTGGCTACTTCCGCCGTAAGGAAGATGAGGTATTGGCTACTTCTGCCGTAAAGAAGATGAGGTATTGGCTACTTCCGCCGTAAGGAAGATGAGGATTGGCTACTTCCGCCATAAGGAAGATGAGGTATCGCCCCACTGTGTATTTAATTGAGAACCATCGTAAGAAATTGACGGAAAACTAATATATTCGGACGTCCTAATATATAATAAAAACTTGAGGTTGCACCCAAAGCCGCGGGTGGTAAAACATAGTGAGCAAGTTCCTTATCTATGGGAGACAGAGTACATGGATGGCCTTGAGCTACTGGCCTAATTCGTAGCCGATATATAGCCGTGGTTACCGGACGAGGGTAACCCTTCCTCAAGTTGGTATCATTGATCTTTGGTTCTCCGATTTCGTGCATGCTTTGTATTTCTGCACGTATTTGGGTGTACGATGATTTGAGATACGTGGTTTGGCCCACGGATGGGCGATAGGAATGTCTCGTGCAGATTGATGTGATAAAACCTAACGCGTGTTTTGATTTATGTTTTAGTTTCGGTTTTTCTTGATTTACGCATTATGAGTTTTAGATCCGGACGACGGTATGTGTCTCTACGTGGATGTGGTGACGGTTGCGACGTATGTGACCTCGGATCATATGATATGATATCGTCTATGAGGTTTTACCGGATCGTGATTTATATGATTTTGTCCCGGAGGGACGAGTTATTACGGACGACGATTTAGTACGAGACATCTCCTCGATTTTCAGGGATTTCACGGACATGATGTTTTGTTTTACGTGATTGCTATGCGATATTCCTACTTCTGATTTATGTGTACCGTTTTATACGATTCTTGATACTTGCTGAGCTCTAGGCTCACGTTTTCATGTTTTATCCCTTCAGACAAGTGGCATGGATACGCTTGCAGGAGCTCGGACGTGATCGGGCTCGGATACTCCTTTTGGCGAGTGGAGATATTACATTTGGTATATTTCTGATCTCGAGGATATGTTATGGTTATTATTTATGGCCGGATGGTGCCTTGATCATTGTATGAGAAATATTGAAGTTATGGATGAGTTGTTGTAAATTTGGATACCTCCCTTGCGATTATGGTCAGCAGGTCATGTATTATTTGTCCGGATTCATATCCGATGAGATCTTGTGCGGGTTTTATTTATATTGGGTCCTGCTTGTGTATGATTGTTACATCCGGGATGGGTTATTATTGTTGATGGAAATCTTATTATTGAATTTATTTTTGACCTGCGTATATTGGGTCCCAGGTCGTGACAACCCCATACACGGCCGATAATGCTAGCTAAGCAACCTCGCCGATTCCTAAGGAACTTGTAACCACTGTCAGTCGCCGTCTAAACAGGACACGCCTGGTCAAATCAAGACTGATGCCTAGATCCCGCATGCCTGACACGCCCAGGCCTACCAGCGACGCCAGCCGCGTGCTCTTCCACATACGTCAGCAGCATTAAATGGGGTCAGTGGGACAGTGGGCAGCCTCTCGGGCACCCGCTGACTACCACATGTCCCTCCCCTAACAGCACGTTTTTCCCTATAAATACTCAGCAAAGGTTCTCCATAGGGGACTCTTCGGGGCCCATTCCTTTCCACTCTCTCCAGAGGAAAAACTCATCTTTCCAAGTCATCCCTGACATAAAGGAAGAAGACCTAGGCACTTCATTATCACTTTCCACCTCCTTTCTCAACAAGAAAGAACAAAGGAGTGACAAAGTTTTCCAACAAGTGAAGCCCTTAAGGAGAGAAATACAAAACAATAGACAAGGAAGGAATCCGCCCTAAATACTTGTACTTTGTGAAGACTTCCATCTAAATATTGAAGCATTTCTAAAGGCCCAGAGTCTCGTGATTTTTTCTCCCCATTTAAGAGGAGGTTTTTCACATAAAAATCCGGTCTCAATCTCTCCCTCTCAACTTCCACCACCAAACACTTGTGTTGCACGTGGATGCTGCGCCCCGGAACGCAACAAATGATATTAACCGGCGTCAAAATGTTGACCCACGTTGAGATGTTAGCCATCGTCGAAATGTTTACCGGTGTCAAGACGTTGACTGGCGTCAAGATGTTGACCGAAAGGTTGAACGAAAGGTTGATCGATTTTTAGAAATGTTGACCGATCTTGAATAAAATATTGACCAGTTAGAATTGACTATCGAATTCAAAAAATATTGACCAGGATTAATTAAGGGCAAATTAAAGGTAATGGCCAATTTCGTTGGATCCCAATTAGATCCGAATCTAATCAGAGTAAGTGAACTACCCCGTTGACCTTCTAGATGAAAGTATCAAGTGATAACTTACCCCACTCACTCCCATCTAGCCCCTGAAAGAAAGTACCAAGTAGGTAACTTACCCCACTCACTCTCACCTAACCCCTGAAGGGAAGTACCAAATAGGTAAATCATCCCAGTTACTCCACATAATCCCTCATCTTTATATATTGAGCTCCAATTGAGGGACGGGTGTGAAATTTCTGTCGAGGAAAAAGGGTAAGAAGTAAAGAAGGAGGAAAAGCTTCAAGTAAGTTGGAGTGGGCAGACAACAATCAGACAAGTGTATCCCTGTTTTCAAACTTAAATTGTAATAATGTTTTAATGCAAGTGTACCTTTCCTTTTTAAACTCAAATTTCACATCTGTATTCAAGTCCCGGCCTTAAGAAAAATTGCAAGTGTTCTCTTCAAATTTAAGTGTTTCAGCACATAGTATATTAGACTTTTCATTTTTAATTACTGCTTGATAAGTTGCATCTCTGACGTCATGCTTGCTTTACGATTGGATTGAAAATATAATTTTAATTTCATGGTTAATTCATGCTTGCTGCTTCCTGCTTTTCGTTTTCTGCCGAACTTATGATTAAATTTGAATTGTATAAAAATGGAGAAGTAAACCGGCTTTGAGTCATAACGTTATAATTATTGACCGGAATGAGATTTACCGATTTGAAACCGGATTCATGTCAACTGAAAGTCTTTATACTTGACCCGAATAAGAAAAAATGAATTTGAAATCGGCCTTGTAATATAACGACCGAAAGTTTTGTACCCGTCCGGAATGTGAACTAAAGAAAAAGTGAACTGACCTTATGACAAGATAAATAAAACCGGACTTTAACACTGGGAGATAAAGTTCTCCGTCATACCTTAGAACATTATCGTAGTAATTGAGGATAACGAAAGGGAGCCTTCCTTAGGGATTTGTACAAGGAGGAAGTGAGAATCGTCCTCGGGGCTTTGTACAAAGAGGAAGTGAGAGCCGTCCTCGGAGCTTTAAACAAAGAGGTATTGCCGTGATCGTGAGGAGATGTGCACAATCTATCCTCGATTATTACCTCCTCCGCTAGTGATGTCTCTTACCGATAAAAATAAAAGAGATGAGAAATTTTATAAAGACCGACTCTATTTTTTGTCCTGATTTTTAGAATTTTGACTGCTCTGACTTTCCTGTTTTCTTTGCATTATATATCTACCATGATCCGATCAACTGTTATTTTATAATATTCATGATGCATATATATCTGTATTCGTCTTACAACATAAATGTCTTACAGAAAATCTGCATATACCTTGTTGAACTCCTACTCACTATTTTATGTTTCTCCCTTCCAGATAAAATTATAGAGCTCGTGCTTGACGAGATGGAGTTACTGGAGTTCCGTTTGAATAATTCTAAGGACTCGAAAGTATATTTTGGAGTTACCTAGAAAAAGCAGTTTTATTATAATGATTCGGTTGAAGTATATGAATTTTTGTAATTGGACTTTTATGACTATGCATACATAAATGAGTTTTATGGGTATGAATATAAATATTTCGACAGGTTATTAGATTGGCTTCCATTACATATTTTATGGATATCGTGTAAGGGTCCTAGATGGTATCTGTGATTGGAAGGCACGACCGGCCCAGACCAGATCACCGAAACATTGGTGACAGTTTTGGGAGGTCGCTGGCAGAATACAAAAAAAAAAAAAAAATCCGTTCCGTCATAATTTTTTTCTTAAAATTTGTTTAAAAAATTATTCCAATTTTTCTTGATTGAACAAACCATTATTTTTTAGGAAAAATGACTGTAAAATTGCATTTATTATGAAAAAATCCACAGTCAATAGTTTTATATACATTTTCTCTACTCAAACATTGGCAGGGGAGTAGAGCAAGTTGGATGAATCTGATCAATAGTGGGATTAATAGACCCCATCTAAAATTAAATTACATAAAAAACGAAATGAGTTGTAAAGAGAGAAGCTCTCGTCTCTCTCTAGATTTAATATTTTAAATCTGGATAAGAGGCTCCTAGGGCCGTCGGTGCCGGCGATAGCCGTGGGACGGCAGATTAGAGTGTCGTATGGTTCTCCCTGACACCCATCTTTGTCCATTAAGGGGCGTTTTCTCTTCGACGTCAGGCGTAGATTTTCCCCCTCTTTCTGTTTGCCGACGTTTTGCTTCGTTGCGCTCCCTTGGGTCCTCTAAATGGCTCTCTGAGGATTCCGCTGGCTCTGTTGCCGGCGAGCACTCAAATCAGGTAGCCGATGTCAGCCCTCTGCTTGGAAAGGTTCTTCCTTGCCCAAATTTGGCCCCTTAGCTTGTGGGTGAAGCAGATGTCGAGGTTAAAAGTGTGTTGATTGTGCCAGGCTCTGTGTCTTTTAAGGGATCTGATGCCGGAAACCCTACTGCCTCCTGGTCATCAGTGGTCAAGAAGGACTCGCTTGGAGCCACTCGTTTGCCTTCTAGTTCCAATTTGGCCCTCCCACTGATTGCAAAGAAGGTGAATCAGCTAAACGCCTTTAGTTGTCTTCAAAGTCTCTCGAGCTCTGATACCTCTGTAGATTCGAAGGTTTCAGCTTTGAGTATTCAGGAGGCTGAGACCAAAGGCCCTTATTGCGATGGGGCTCCTCCTTCAGCTTTTTCTGGATCCCCTTCCCATCTCCAGAATGCTTCCCCTTCTTAGTTGCTAAATTTTTACCCCCCGCAGAAGGTAGAAGAAGATATTTTTCTATTTACCCTCCTTCGGATGTTATTAAATCAGGGGAGGTGTGTTGGGAAGCCATATTGATTGGTTATTTCTATGGAAAAACACTGCCTTTTCGGGTAGTAGGTATCATAGTTAGGAAAATTTGGGCTCAATTCGGCCTATGTCATGTTGACGAGTATGATTATGGCCTTTTCTTGTTCCAATTTTCATCTGAAGCTATGATGGAAAAGTGTATAGAGAGAGGCCCTTGGACCTTCTCAGGGTGGTTATTGTTACTCAGAAGATGGAAATTAGGTATTTTGTTGTCTAGAGAGCATCATAAAGCTATTCCACTGTGGATTACCCTGCAGAACGTACCAGTGGAATACTGGACTCCGTTGGGGCTAAGTCGGATTGCCAGTGCCGTAGGAAAACCAATCCAGATGGATTCCAACACTGCCAAAATGGAGTGAATGAAATATGCCCATGTCTGTGTTGAGGTGGGAATCGATTCTACATTTCCTTCTAAAGTTAGGTTGTGTTTTGGGCTGAACAATAATTCGATGATTCAGCCCGCAATTGAGGTGGAAGTAGGCTACTAGTGGAAATCGGAGAAAGGTGGCTGACATATTAAGAAAAATGTATTGCCTCTCTCCTCACCTGCAGTTCAAGCATCGAGAGCCTCTATGAACTTTAGTTGGTGGATCGTCATAATTCGGAACCAAAACTGAGCAACTCATTTTCAATTTTTCCTAATGATTCCTCGTCCTCTCCTTTGAAGCATGCTCAGGAGCAGTGTCTTGTGTAGCCGACTAGCATGGAAAAGGCAGGAAATACAGCAAATCTTAATACTGCTGATCCAGATGTTTGTTCGCTTCCAGATTCCCATTGTGAACTCGCCCCTCCAATGGCTCCAGTCCCTACAAAAGATGCGGGCAAGAAAAAACAAAAACGAAAACAAAAACCAAAACAACTCCAACAATCCGGAAATAATCAAAGGGGTGTGTTATTTTGTGGCTCTGATCATGGATTTGCAGAAAATTCGGTTGCTGTAGTTGGGATAAATCCTCATGTTGATCATGCTGATGAATTGTATCAGGATACATTGTCCCCCCACCAGCATGAAGGCAACATGGAGATTAACCTGGGTAGAGTAGGCATGCCTCCAGCTTCATATGCTGATATGCTGAAGTGAGGCATTGGATGCTCTCTTGCTGAGACAAAATAGACCTCTCAAAATGTCTCCCCTGGACCCTTAAATGATCTTGCTGTGTTGGAGGCTTCTTACGACGATCCAAAGACACATCATAGTGAGCAGGATCAGCTTGTTTTACCTGAATTGGTTGAGGCCATTGATATTGGTGCATATGTCCGCGCTGATTCTCTAATCCTGCAGGAGATGTCCAAGAAGGAGCTCTTAACATCAACTCCATTTCGATGGCGTATTCTGTGGACATGCAGGAAAGTAAGTTGAAGAATCTTTCTCCTCTAGCTCGTGAAGTTGCTGCAAGGATTAAAGCCCTCCTCCGTGCTGATGACCAATCTGAGCATCAGGATGAGGCTCTTCCAGGTCTGGCATCCCCACAGGTAGACATTCTTAGTCCAAGGATGCAGGACTCATCCCTAAAGGTGCACAATTCCATTATCAAAAAACCTTTTTTCCGGCAATTATGTCATTACAATCCTCTATTGATTAATGAAAAGGAGATCGAGAATTGGGTGTTCCGTAAGACTAGGGCTTCACATAAAGGCCAATGGTGATATTAATGGCCTTCGGTGTGTGGATATGATGATATGGCAAATTGGCGGTTTTGTGCCAACATGCTGTTATTGTGGTGGATCGTGTTTGGGCGGTTTCATTCGCACTCACTTCTCTGGATCGAGGTAGTAGTTTTGGCCGAGCTACTGTTGTTGCTTTGTTTGGTTGTTTTTGCCGAGATGGTTGCAAAGTGACGAGATGCTATTTCACTGAGATTCTTCGTGGCTGAGGTGATTCCTGGCGGAGTTGAATACAAACAAATCTCCTGCTTTTAGGCGACAAATATAAAAGCTACCGAGGTATAAATGACTGAGATTTTACTTCTAGCCATATAGTTGCTGCAATGACCCAGAGATTAGGTTATGGATGAGAATTCTTCTTGCTGAATTTTGCTGTGTGGGTGATCTCTCCCAGCTTAGTTATGGTATTTGCCGAAATATAAGGCTAGGAGTAAATTGACCGAAATGCTATTATGCTGAGTGTTGGCGTCTTCATGTTGCACCTAGTGGCGGATAAATCCCCGGATGAATTTTTGCTGAAATTCAGCTTGCTCCGTGAATTATGACGCTAAATTTATCTGCTCCTGCTGATTTCTTGTGTGTGTGAATCTGGGACGATTTGCAGTGCCTTAGCAGTTGAATATGGCGGTTTCACTTTATTTGTTTTGCATGATTTATCTCATGTGCCCAGGAGATACCCTAGCATCTATGTTCTACAACCAAGTTGTCAAAATGCTTAGAGAAAGAACATAACTTTATTTTGTAAATTTTTACATTTTAAAAAAATATTATTTGTTTACCAAAAAAAATTAGTTGTAAATATATTAATAATTAAATTATAATTTTTACTACTTCTATTACAAATTTAAAAGTATTTTTATGATAATTTTATTAGTTACTGTGATTGATTTAAATTAAAATAAATTACATTCTAATAATTTTTTATTAAAATAATAATATCATTGTTTTAAATTTATTTTATTAAATAAAAAATAATAAAATATAAAATTATTGAGTTCATCTACAACTAACTCTGATTGGACAAGAGCACCTCAGTGAATGAAGAAGGCCTACGGCCAATGCACCTAATTGTGTTATCTATATCATCTAAATTCACACTCATTTTACCACAAATTTTCAATGTTATTTCTTTCAAATAAACTAAAAAATAATTAAAAAAATTAAGGGCATAAAAATAAAAACACTGAAATATGACATAAAAAATAGAATAAGATTGTCACTAAAATAATTATCTTTAAATATTATTAAATAATATAATATTTTATTCATTAATTAATTATTAATTTTTTATTGATTATTTATTTTATTTATTTAATGTAGTTTTTTTCAATAAAATGATATATTCAAAGTTTAAGCCCAACCCACAAAACGAGGACGAGAATTCTTCATTACCAAAAGCGCATAGCACTAAGTCAGAGAAATCTTGCTTTTCCTATTTCCATTGTTCTAGTTCACGGGCTAGACTCTTGAGCTCATTGAGTGAACCAATAAACATATATTGACCATATTTTTAAGGGCATTTGAATTAATCGTTCATTTTTCCCATTTTTTCATAAAATTTTATAGTCAAAATTTTAAATTCTAATATTTTAATATTTACCATTTATATCAAATCTAATAAGTCCAATTCACTCTTCTCATTCTATGCGCAGCTAGATTCCCTCACATTGAAAAAAAAACAAAATTTATGGACAGTTAAATAATATTAAAAAGACACATAACATCATAATCAATCTATACTACATGGTTCACATAAGAATAGATGAATAGGCACTATAATAATTTTTACCTTTAGTAATAAAATAATTTATCATTTGTAATTATAAATTTGTCTAAAAAATTTCGTGATGAAATATAAATTCATCACTAAATTGTAACTAAAAATTTGTCACTAAATCTTTAGTGATGAATTTTTATTTTACTACTAAAAAATTTTGTCAGTGATAAAAAATAACTCGTTACTAAATAATATTCTATAATGATAAAATAACCTTGTCACAATTATGCATTTTTAGTGACAATAAATTCTACTACTAATATTAATTAAATGCGGCAATAAAATATATACTTAATGTCAAATAGTTGTGCTACAAAAAATATATAATTTTACTTCTAAATTATATATTTTAATAAAAAAATTTTAAAATAAATATTAAATTTATATTGATAAAAAATATACAAATGATATTTATATAATAGAATAAAATTATCTTACAACAATTTTTTTAAAAAAATTTAATATATTCCGACAAATTTATGTATAAATTTATACAATATTATTCTCCTAATCTTTAAAATGTACTAAGTTTCATTTATTTTGATGCATCCATCGATCTAAATTATTGTACGAATTAGGGAGCCATTGGACCTTCCGCTTTGGTCAAATTCATGCGTGTCCAATCTCCGTTTTTACTAACTTAGATCCTACACACTATAAATAACGAATAAGATATCAGAAGATTGGTATGACTTATTTTTTAATTTATCCTCCGGTACTCAAGTTAGAAATCTTTCTCAACGAATAAGAGGATCTAATGAGGATATAAGAAAATGCGTGACTATGCTTGTGAGGGGAGAAAGTGAGATTTGTGGAGGGCTCGACTCCAAGAATGCCCACGACGAGGAGCGGCATGGAGAATGTGCTCAACGAGGAGCGGTTTTTGAGAATTGGAGAAGGAGAGAGTAAGAGTTGTGAGATAGAAAGAGAGCCGAATCCCTTTTAAGCTATGTATGCCGATTTTGGGTTATTTCCTTCCCTTGTGATGGTGCCGACGGGTTGACGCAACCATCGCGAGGGGACGTGCATCTACCTCCACTGGGCTGTCAAGGACACCGAGTGTCGAGATGAGGTACCGAGGACTTCTGGAGGCCAACGCTTAAGCGCTAGATCAAATAATTTCACTCGAAGACAAGCTCTAGATGTCTCGATGGGAAGTAGCGGTCCTCCGGCATGAAAATGCCCGGTTCAGGGGCGAACCTTGGCCACTCGTGCTGCCTGGGGACAACTAGGGGTCTGTGCTGAGCGGATCGAGCAATCGAGGACCCCAGAGTAGCCATTCCGGCAGGATCTTCTTTCCTTCTTTTTATACTTTGAGGCCGATAGTTGCCTTCAGATATATTCATTAAATTTCAATAAAACATGCTAAACCATTTTGGTTATCATCACGTATATGATTTGGATGTTTGAGTGCCGCGCCATGTAACTCGTTTGATGCCAATCCGGGCAGTGTGGACCCCTGGTGACCCACCCTTTTGGCAGTCCGGACCCGCGGCCGTTTGTTCCAAACATTGAGTTTGGACGGGGGCCAATTGGATCTACCTCTGGCCTGCAAGGGTTGAGCACCACCAGCTGGCCGCTTTGGGAAGCAGTGGCATTAGGGCTTTGAAAACTATGGATTTTCTTATGTCCATTCGCCATCTCAAGTTTGTCATACCATCATTACTGACATACGACGCCCTGACAAGGGGACGCGTGTGGTTGCCATTATTGTGAGCGACTCTTCGCCTTCCTTCATGCGATGTCGTTTGGGGCCTAAACTCTGTCTATTTAAACCATTGGCCGCATGGTGATTTCTCGCATTTTCCTTCTGCTTTCGAGCACTTGCAAATTGCTTCTCGTCTACTTTCTCTCTTTGCTTCACCGCCCATGGCTTTGGCGGAGGTTAAATTGATTTGATCCATCATCACTGTCGGCGACTTCTAGTCGCTATTCTCCCAATTTAGGATTCCGAGGAACATGTCGTTTCTATTGCCAGGCAAGACGGTAGGGCTTTCTCCCTGCCAAAGAGATTTATTAACGTGTACGAGATTCACTTGCGGGGTGGACTTCGTTTTCTAGTGCCGCCAGAGTTGTATGCCATCTTGAATGCTTTGGGAGTTCCGTTGGCGAGGCTCTAGCCCAACGCCATCCAATACTTAGTTTCTCTGTGTGTCTTTTCTCACTATCATGGCTGTTAGTTCAGCTTCAGATTGGTGAAGGCCATTTTTCACTTCACCTAGATTGCAAACTGGATTTCGCTGTCTCTACACCCAAGTTTTAACTTCAAGGGAGCAAACCCATACGCGACAAAGAGCTGGAAAGACCACTATTTTTATCTAGCAGTCCCATAAGATTGGGCCATTTCTAGTGAGTGGGCGAACGTGCGGCTTGGTCTGAGCAAGTCCTTGGAGCACCACAAGGAGGCTCTGGAAAAGTAGCTGACGAACCTTACCTGGGTGCATGTGAGTACCCTGCGGGAAAGATGTCACTGGTTAACCCCAGAAGCCTTTATTGCTGCCGCGTGCGAGCCTGGCTTCAAGGGGGTTAGTGCTGTTCTCGTGCTGCCTAGCGCATCCCAGAGGACGCCTGAGGTGTTGGTCATCCGTGAGCCCTCCAGTCTGCCGGCTAAGTGATAGCACACATCCTCTGTCCATACATCTTCTGATTCTTCCTTCTCCTCTAGGGAAGATGAGGCAGCACTGTAGTGAGTGCACTGGTCCGTTGATGAGGACGTTAGTTGTGGCGCCTGGATGGCTGACGTCTCGGCAAGGTTGTCCGACAAGGGCCACATGATGGCGGGATGCGGAGCAACAGAGCTTGGCACGACCATCAAGGTTGAGAAGGTTGATGGAGAGCATTCCCTTGAGTCCTTTGAACTTGAAGCTCCTGATGCATTGGAGGTGGTTGAGACCGTGGAGGCCATCGAGGGACCTTGTGTTGAGCCCTCGGAGCCTGAGACCCGAGAAGTGGTGGAGGTCAAGGACGTCATGGAGATCCCGGCTCCAAAGGAGTTTACATCAAGTTACTCGCCATTGGAGAGGTCATTTCTGGCAGAGGAGGTTTCTCGAATACCTTATTGTTCTCTTTGTTTACTTTCTTTATCACCTCGACTGACTTATTTTCTACTCCCAACTACAGGAAAGGATCCGTCAACTGGCAGCCTTCATCGACCGCTTGGCCCCGGCCCACGTTGATCTGGAGGAGCTTATACTAGCGACAGGGCGAGCCTCCCATTACGAACGTGAGTTGTCTGAGGCCAGGGTGAGGATCTCCCCCCTCGAAGATTTGCTTCATGAGTGGGAGTAGGACTGCACTCACCTCCAGGGTGAAAACCTTTGGCTCGAGATGGAGCTTTTGACTGCCCTTAGCTCAGACGAGATCGGGGGTGCCTTGGAGCGCAGATATTGGGCTGGCATCAACTTGTGCCGCTGCATTGCAGAGCTGGTAGTTCCTGGCTTTCTAGTTTCATTTTTCCACCTGAGGAATGCCAGTGCTTGGCGACGGTTGGATTTGCTAGACTCTTCTCACGTTGCCGCCGAACCTTCGTCTCACTCGTAAGGGAGCCCTCAGCCTCCAGATTGTCCTCCTTCCAGGCCATAGGCTGATTTTGTATTTTTCTTGGGTGGATGGCCCTTTGTATATTTTTTTTTATCTTCGTAATAAAATCAGGCGGATCATTGAGATCTCTATCACTGCCTGTTTATGACTTTATGCGATATTGCACTCCTTTGTTCTGCCAGCTAAGCATTGTTACTATTGTTGCCGGGCTTATATTGGGCGTGTTTGCCCGATTGTGCATGTTCCCTAGAGGTAATGTCGCGGCATTTCTCGAGGTTACACTGAATGTGCATTTGGCAGGGTTGAGCTTTATGTGGTGCTTCTGAAGGACTTTGAAAGTCTTGTTTAGATCACAAACATGGTCGTCATTGACCTTACACTTAACAAGCATGTCGTCTAAGCACAGCTTTATGTTCCGACTGATTTGAGTTTCGACCATCTTATTCACGAGACGCTAATAAATCCCGCCGACACTATTCAAACTAAAGGGTATGACCTTGTAGTAGTAGGTGCTTTGGTTGGTCAAGAAGGAAGTATGCCCCCATCCTTCGAACTCATTCTGATTTGGTTTTAGTCCGAGTAGGCATTTATGAAGTTGAGCAATTCATAGCTTGATGTGGAGTCTACCAGTAAATTGATCCTTGGCAAGAAAAAATTATCCTTTGGGTAGGCCTTGTTCACATCGGTGAAGTCAACGTACATCTGCCATTTTTAATTACTCTTCTTGACGAGGATCACGTTAGACAACCAGTCCGGGTACTGTACATTCCTGATAAAATTTGGGTTGAGCAGCTTTTTCACTTCCTCTTGGATGGCGATTAGTTTCTCGATGGAATGGTTCCTACATTTCTACCAGATAGGCTTATAACTGGGATAGAGATCCAACTTATGGACCATTATTTTGGTCAGTATCCCTGACATGTCAGCGGGTGTCTATTCAAAGACATCTGAATTCTGCCTGAGGAAGGTTATAAGCCGATCGTGAAGGGGACTCGGCAGGAAACTCCTGATTTACATGCACCTCTTGGGATCGCTGGAGTCAAAAGGAACTTGGTCTATCGCTTCCCCCAACTAGGCCTACTATAGGGTAGTTTCATCGCAGAAATCGAGGTCTTTGATAGGCTGGTTGGGTGCCGCTTGGATGACTTGGGACATATAGTATGTCCGGCCGGTCACTTGCTTCCCTAGTACCTCCCCAACACCGCACGGGGTCAGAAATTTTATCTTCAAGTGGGAGATTGACGTCACTGCTCCAAACGTGATTGGCAGGGTCATTCCAGGATCGCATTGTGGACTGAGGGGAGGTCCACCACAAGGAATGTGAGCATCTTGAAGGCTGTGCGTAGGTGCATTCCCTACTAGACCTCCAGTTGGACAACTCCCTGCACGGGCACCGATTCATTGTCCAGGCCATACAGTGGTCCATCGATTGGCATCATTTGGCTCTTTTTTGGCCTAAGTTTAAAGAAAGCATTAAGATATAGCAAGTCTCGGGAGCCTCTATTATCAACAATAATTTGTTTCAATTGGTAATCTATCGTATCGTCCAAAACGAGAACAGATACAAACAGAGGGTGCAAATGGGGAATTATTATATGAGTTATATCGCCATCGCTAAAACTAATTACATCAATCCTAACTCCTACCCTTGGCTTCTTGTTGTTGGAAGCGGTCTCCAGGCGGTCCTAGGTGTTGCCCTTGGCTGGCTTGGTTGTCACCATGTTGACGAACCCGATTGTAACCCTACTCCTCGGCTACTCTTGCACGTCTTCTCCTGCCGCCACGGGAGCCTATTCTGGGTTTCACAAGAACCTAGTCAAATGTCATCGGTGGACCAGGTCTTCGATCTCCTTCTGTAGAATTCGACAGTCCAAGTGGTCCATCGGGTCAGTATTCCTATCATACGCATCCAGGGTCGACATTTTAAAATCAAGGGGGAGCAGCTACGCCCGAATATCCATCGTGAATGATGACCTCCTCAAATCGAGGGACGGCCGACCAACATCAACCCTAAACACATGTTGCTAGATTTTCTCCACCTTCTCCTTCATTAGGGGGAAGGATGCATTCCTCTTGGCTTCGAGGAAGGCCCTAATCTTTGAGGTCTACGGCGTGATGAGCGGATCACAACAACTACCAGCTCGTGGCAGTCACATCCTGCACGAGGCCTCTCCTTGGGTCGTCAACCTCCTATTGCTGCGAGGGTTCCGCCACTCTAGGCTTTCCTTGTACATCTCGTGACTCGATAGGCACTGTGGTCACGCTCGAGCCCTGCTACTTGAGGTCGCCTGAACTTTGGCATTGTCAGGCCGTGGGTTCTTCACGGTCAGATGCCTCTGCGTCCGGTTTCTTCGCCTTTAGGCTGAAATCTGAGTGACCGAGGAAGAGCCCCCAGCTGTTGTCCATCCATGCAAGCAAAGAATGCATGGAGCGTTTGCTTCATGCCTCTCACCTCAGCAGCGAGGTCACGTATGTCGAGCTCAAATCACTCGCCTACTTGGCTACCCAGTAAGGCGTTGTTGCCATGGGAGGCGGCGTCCCTGTTGTGCTCTAGTGTTGACTATTGTTTTGTCTAGAATATGAATGTAGTGGTTAGATTTTTAAGTTATTCTTATAGATGGAGCTAACGATACGTCATTAGATCTTGATTGTTGTACAAATCAGAGAGCCGTTGGGGCTTTCACATCTGATTGAATTCAAGTGGATCCGATCTCTACCTTTTCTAATCTGAGTCCTGCGTACCACAAATAATAAATAAGAAATCATAGGATTTGTGGGAAAACTAAATTGAAACTAAAGCCAAATCATATGTATGGCCTTACAGACCATTATGATGAAAAGAATAGAAGTTTGTACCTCACATGACAATATTTCATCTTGTGCTTCCTTTATCAGCTAAAAGTTGAGTAACAATTTAGCATCAAACGCCTTTTGACTGAATCTTTTTGTGCTTCTCATGGGAAAACGCTTTAGCTTTTTCTTTAGCACAGGTACAGTTCCAATGTGATAATTTTGACACATAATATTACTTTGAATTGGAGAAATCATCTCATTCCTCTGTCCATAGGCAACTTGACTATCTTCTGATGACAAAATTGTCTTTTCATGTGACTCATCCACACCATTTCATGGAGAATGAATTAAGAGGCACCATAGAGAGAGCATTAGAATGAAGAAGATGGTTAGATTCCACATCAACATCCATTACTCTGAAGTAGTCATCTTTTCCATTGCTTACAAACTCCTAATTAAAGCAATCTGTACTTTCAAGAAACTTTGATAAAGACTTGTCCTCAGCTGAGTTATACAGTGGGACTTTTTCAACCAAATATCTATAAAACAAGCAAATAAACATCCAATCTATGAAATCTTTGACAATCACATAAATCAATTCTCAAACAAAGGAAATGAAAAACAAAGAACTGAGTTTTATACTCCGATTTTGAAAACTGTCACCATAAAGAACACAGTACACTACACATCTAGAAAGAAATATAACAGTTAGGAATATATCACTGAACTAGACCACAAGGGAAGCACCAGCCAACAAATAAACCGGTACAAAGCTAGAATCTTAATAAAAACTTAACAAAGGAAACATGTGAGAGGCATCAACTTAATGTAAGCATCCCCTCCTCTACCTGTCTTTACCGGGAGTTCTCGATTCCAATCGGGCTTGAACAGTAATTCCAACTCCTCCGCACACCAACCTAATTAGCCTCACAAAAGCATGGAATGAAATATTGGCTAGTATGTATAACATGACCAATATGTACTTGTAACAAGTCCCACAACTCTAATATTTTTCAATACCATTTAAAAAATTACATGTTGTCAAATCATCCGATTTTTTCTCAATTTATTTTGTTTTGCTTCACAAAAAAATTGCATCCAATAAGTTTGAAACCAATATGTATTGTCCGATATGGTTACAACCAATACTGATATTTTTAATTGTGCATGGAAGACTTCATCTAGCACATAATATGTTGGATGGGCAGGTGCATTGAGATCAACAAAATCATGGTTCCAAGACAAAGTAGAATAAAGCAAGTAGTACACATTACAAATAGCCGTTATCATTAGTACATGTGGAAAAGCAGTGTGAGTATAGAGTTTGTATGAGAGAGAACAACGTTTATTAGACATCATCAAAAATTCTTTGCAAGCCCTCTATAACCTGGGCTACAAAATTCCAAGTAGATAAAAATGTTCACTGGTAGCAAGAATTTGACCCCATATCTTACCAGTCTTTAGTTGCTGCTGGTTGAATTCCTAGCACATCCAAATAGGGCCTTAAAGAAATCATCATTGATCTAAGTTGACTTATATTGTCCTTCTGAATTATATTCAACAATTTCTAGCTAGACATTGCCACTCTCTTCTTTGAATAACCCATTCCTCCAACCATACTTCCTCGAATAAGCTGGCTGTTGAAATTTACCGTGTGCCAGGAGCTTTCAAAACTACCATAAACTTCAATCAAGCTCTAGTCATAGTGTTCCAATAAAACAAATGTTAACTAGGAGACCCTTTCATTGCTTTGTGCTTTGTCTTTTACAACTATCGAGAGGTTCAAACACCGATATTTTTCAATTGGAAGAATATCTCAATATGTCACTAATATGGGGACTCCCTACATCGGCCGATATATATCATCTGATAATGCCGATACTAATATTGATATTAATATTTTAACGCATGAAAATAAGTTATCAATCGTTTGCAACAACTCAAGAAAATCCATACAATATCAAACTTAAAAAAGGAAAACATAAGACATTAATGATCGATCTAGGGAATGTTGCAGTGTCTTAAAAAAAGCAATTACCTATCATCATCATCTTCCCATAGGTAAGTATCCTCTTGTTGCAAAAGTGGCAGCACAAAACGTTACAAGAAAATAAGTTATCAATCGTTCGCAACAACTCAAGAAAATCCATACAATATCAAACTTTAAAAAGGAAAACATAAGACATTAATGATGGATCTAGGGAATGTTGTAGTGTCTTAAAAAAAGCAATTACCTGTCATCATCATCTTCCCATTGGTAAGTATCCTCCCGTTGGAAAAGTCGCAACACAAAACGTTACAAGAAAAATTAGTAAAATTAATCATACTGCAAATGATGTAACTATGAGTTTAATAGTCCCACGAGATAGATAAAAAAATAGTGCAACAATAATACTTATTACATGCACACACACAAATGAAAAGGAGCTGCTAGAATACGCACTAAAAATAGAGTAGGCATATTCTTTTCTGGAAAAGAAGTTTTACTAAGACGTAAACGAGGATTACACAACAAAGCAATTAACCTAGTAAAATGGATACAAAATCCAAAAATAGGCCAAAATAAATCAATGCAATATGCTTGCTAATCGCATGTGAACACTAGGAAAAAAGAATAACTTAAATGCTCCTGCAGCATAGCTCCACAATGAAAATGGAGAAATCATCGTCTCAGATAATTATTATCATATCATGTCATTCTTGATCCTTATAAACTAGCACAAGCCTGAAGAATATTTTCTAAGTTATCCCTCCCAAAGCCCATCAAATTTATTAGAAACAAGTCCAACAAATATGGATGAAACAGTCGGTCGATATATATCAGTATTGGAAGACTCTATTACCGGAAACAAAAAATCAGGTATTAGCAATATCATGGCCGTTTTTTTATGCTTCACGTCACTCTTAGAAACTTAAATCCAAATATTTTAAACATACTTAAAATCCTCAACCTTCTAATAAACTTAAATCCACATATTTTATTGATGTATAAAACATGCATAAATCAAAAGTTTCGGAGGATTTTCAATAACCTAGAAAGAGATCATGATCAATATTTATAAAATTAACTAAAACTCCTGAAATATATAAATAGATGACTAAAGATGTCAAATTGCAAAACATAACTCGCCATTGATGTGATTGCATCCACAACGCTCAATATTATTACAGATAACATCAATTCAGTCACAACTAATGTTGATATTTTCATTTATAATCATAAATAAATAACTAATGCATATTCCAAATAAGAGATAGAATAAGGCAAAATGAGATGACAAGTAGTGGTGCAATCACTATGGCAAACTGCACACACTCCTTGCTAAGCTTCATTACTAGCAACAAATTGATGGTGCCAACCCCAGCTATAAAGATGTGCCCAGCTGAAATCCCTAATCTTGGAGGGACTTATGGATATCGAGATGAAGTTACAAAAGTGAATAGAATTAGGAACATGGGCAAGAGATCAAGCAAAGGCTTGAAAGGGAAACACCCAAGACTACCAAGGGTTTCAAACATAATGATAATGCACAATAACCACAATAAACACATCCTTAAGTTTCAATAAGGTTCAGCTTTTTAAATCCTCTTTTATCATTTCGCTCAATTAAGTGCAATATCCTCGAAAGTAAAAGTAATTTAAATCATTTTTATCATTTTATTCGAAATTTTCCTAGGATTACCTTTTTTTTTTTTTTTTATCTAATCACAACTTAACATTACCCATAGATTTTTCTCTTGACTGCATTTTAAGCGTTCAAATTACTTCAGATATTCTTTCCTCATCTTATCTTCTATAGGTGTAACTTTTAAACGTCTATATATATATATATATATATATATTATTTTTTCGTATTTTATGATTTAATATAACACCACTAATCCATCTTAATATTCTTAATCATCAAACCGTATTATCTAACAAAAGAATCAAGGATGCCAAGCAACAAAAAGCACATGGCCATCCTTCCTTCACTAGGATCACTAAAGAAATTAAAATGTCCAAGAGGAAACCACTGCAAGTAGAAACTAGAATAGCATGTACAATGAAGGCCAAAGATATGATATACACCAGGAAAATTTTGACCGAAAGGAAACCTTCCATCAAATCTTGCCAATACAAAAAGTGGCCACTATCGCCAACCACACATCAATGAGAGGAGAAAAGAAAGAAAATACACGTGAAATAAAAATCTAAGGAATAGCATAATCATACCAAACCCAATGTTAGCAACCATCAACTCTACTAAAGAACATACTCACCGCTCACCTATGACACCATAGAAGAACATTTCCATAACCATACTCCACCATATCTATGATTTTAGACACTAACTTACATAGCCTGAAGCTGCACGAAGGCCAATGCTGATGACAATCTTTATGCATGATATTGCTTACCCTCCCCATACCATGCCAAGAAGAATATCCTATATCACTTCCTTTCCTTGCAACTACCAACAGTTATATTAAGCAAAGAGAGAAAATAAGATGGATCCAAAAAACCAAATAAGCAATATGACCAACACAGCCACTTAGATAAAAGAAATCACACCTAAACCAATTGAACCTCCTATAAATCAAACATCCAGATTCTAAATGAATCATCACAATATCATACTTCAAGCAATTTTCAAACAAAGAGTTTTCTCAAAATTTTGAAGAAAACAAACACATTTAAAAAATAATGATATCATAATAGAATCATTTGCAAGATATACACAAGGCACATTAATGCTTTCACACTCCCCTTTAATATACATGAAATTTTTCAACAATACTATTCTCCTTGACCACAACATCAACTACGTGTCAAATTGGGAGACATAGGATCTTCTTATCCAAATCATACACCAGCTGGACCACTTAACCAATCTATAGGCTCAAAATCAATAAAATTAACATGGCATAACAAAAGAAGCAAACAGTAAGTTGTCAGGCTCATCCTCCTTAGCTTTCTACTACTCCTTTTGTTGGTCTATCAACAACCCATTATCAAGCTCTCACTGTCCACAAGATGACCCACTTCTTTACAAAAGGAGTGATAGAATTAAACATGTCTGCATCAATAAAACTCATAATCTAAGGCCAAAGCTTGACAAATTGCTTTAGAAGCCATAATCACAGGGACCTCAGATTGTGAATCATTATTTCTATCACTCTACCTACCTCCCCCGAAAAAATCATTTGTCACTCATTGCTGGAACCATGTTTTCAATTCTTGACAACTCTAACTATGTAGAAATAGGCTTCATTATTTTTTTTTTGAAAGGATTAATTTCGCCCAGAATCTCAGCCAATAAGCCCGTAATTCCATCATATGATAAAATCACCAACAACTATAATTGGAACTAATAGGCTAATGTGAAATCTTTGAATTCTTTGGATTAAAAAAATGGTAAGTGAATGAAAGACACAATAATATTAAAATAAGTACAATATAAAAGAAATATCAATAGTAAATGATACCATTATCTAAAATGTCTATTAGCATAGCACGAGAAAAAGAGTAATGATCAACCAAAGAAAGATGGTACACTGCTGCTTAGAGGATACAAGCATTTGACTTTGTGTATGTTATCTAGCCCCAATTAGAGTTCATACTAAAGAAAGAATGTACACTACTGCTCAAAGGATACAGCGTAATCAGTTCTCTACTATCTTCAAAAGCCTTGGCACGTGTCCTATTGTCCCAAAAAACAAAAAGGTGCATCTGAGTTCATTGATGCTTGACAGAACAAAACCACATGCAGCACAAACTCAAACTGCTGTTTGCTCAGGGAACACCAGTTTGCTACCATTGCAACTCCCTGCAAATTGTTCAAGGTAAGGACAGACACTCATATCAAGCAATCCCCCAAGTCAAAATAGAAGCTTCTGGTGTAACATTGAAATTACATATCAGCTTTGAAGGAAATAAAACTTTTCAGTCACATTTAACTACACAATTCCAAATCAGCTTTGAAGGATGTAAACCTTTTCAGCCACATTCACCTGCACATTGAATAAGGATGCAGTGAAAGAATTAGAGCACATTGAATAAGGAGCTTGATGAAAAGGGTGAATCTTGGTGCAAAAATAAGTCACTCTATCATGATTTGGAGGTCAATAATAAAATTAGGGAAACTGACTCTATGCATTTCAAAGGCAAAACTGCGCACATCTGATCCTCCCCAAGCCTCACGATGTAAGAGGTTGCCGCTCCTTTAATTTTAAATAAGAAATTAAAATTTAAACTTATATCAACTATAAAAAAATTCGAGTTCTATTGTCTATGACAAGGTCCCAAACAAAGAGCCAAAAAAAAAATTGTGTCAGCTAGATATAAATTAGATATTTGAGAAATGCTAAACAAACATGTTTTGGTGTATCTGGACAAATAGGGTTAAAATTAAATCAACAAAGAAAAAATATCTACTCTAATTGCGCTAGGGTTCTCGGAGTATCACTTAAATCGACTGAACAACCTCATAATTGTTAGAAAGCTTCATTCATCAACCCAAATAATACATAGGTAAAGTATCAACGGCAAGCTAGAATCTTTTGGTGCACATTAGCATTCTGATTTGTGCTAACTTGCACATCTCTATGGCTAGGAAGAGAACTCAGCTAAGGAAAACTTATCAATACTTGCTAATGCTGTTGATAAACTGAGCAACAGTGGACCTAAATCTAAACTTCCTAATAACAAATCAACTAAAACAGTGGCAGGTTGATTGAGGAGACTTTAAAGGCAGACTCTGATGTGAGGACTGATTCTCCTAGTTAGAAGAGCAAAACAAGAATATCTGCTCTGCATTTGACAAGCAAATGTCAAGCCAGATAGGTGGCAGATTGGTGGAAGCGGCTTAAACTCCAATGGAACAGTAACATACTGAGGAATATCAAGATCTAAGAAAATCTGTGAAATATTAGGCTAATGAAGTGAGTAAAAACAAGCTTTTGAGCACCCCAGTTTCTCTCAAAGCAATTGACAATGTTTAGGGTTCAGGGTTTAGCCAAAATAAGGAAGAGTTCTTTTTCGGTCAGTAAAAGAGAGGACATTATATTAAAAAAAAAAAAAGGATTCCAAGATTGCAACTAAGTACATGACAGTAGGAGCTTTGCCATAGAATGAAAGTCAATTTTATTCAGCTCAACACTCAAACTTGGATAGATAGGAGAAAGGCATTAACTGCTAGAAAAACTGTCCAACTGCATATTCCCTGGGTGGATATCGACTTCAGATCAATTCAACAATGGGAAGATGGCAGATGGTGAAAGCACACCACTTAAACAAAGCTTTATAAGCATGAACAAGGTTTCTTTATAATCAAATCTGGCTTTGAGCTAGATATTAGGTGGGCCTCGGTGCTATGGGCATTTGGGGTGCATCTGTTCCTATTGTATTCACACATTTGTCAGAAACTTTCGATTAGGAAAACAGCTGTTAACTTTACAGCTGCATATCTCAGCCAAGGTGAAACTTTCAAGCCATTATATAGACCAACAACATTATTCTAATTCAAATAGAAACATTCTAATCCCAACCAAGCTCCAACTCTATTTGAACTGAAATTGGTATTGCTACTCTGAGATAAAAACTCCGTTTTCGCACACCAAACAGACCCTAAATGTTTCCATTCAAATATCATATTTAAAATCTCAAAAGATGTCAGAAAGATGTCTGTCATAAGCTTATGCTTTGGAACTTTGATTAAACCATAAGAGCCAATGACCAAAACCAATGCAAATGCCAAGGCAGGAAAACTTATCTATAAACAATTGGAGGAGAATTTACAAAACTACAATGGCAACCATACAATCATGAATTTATATCAAGGGGATTTCAAATCCACTGCCCCATGCTGAATTACAATACAACAAGTTATTCCACAGACCATTTCACATATGATCCTTCATATTCGAACTGAAAAACAAATAAAAAAATTGGGGCTAGAACATGAAACCCAAAAATTGTTTAAGTTAGCGGCCAATGTTAATGTCCTTTTCTGTGTAATTGGTGCACATTTCAACAATTCCCGACATTATTTTGCTATGCAATTTTTTGTGGTTATTCAATCGATCAGTCTTAAATTCCACTTACAAATTTATTCAATTAACTCAGAAAACGTGGAGAACTTAATGCAAATTTTTATCATCAATAAATTAAGTCAGAAAGACAAAAAACAGACAGTAGGTTTCGTTGAGAATCTAAAACAAACTCAGCAAAAAAAAAGGGCAATAACGAAAAAAAACAAATAAATATGAATACCCTCTACAGCATTTTTCCTCACTGAAACGGCGGCACCATCGTATTAATATCAATCACCCATAATTCAGAACAATCAGAGTCAAATTTGTCCAGTTAGTTCGAGCATGACTTCATTTTGGAAAGGTTAAACAGTAATCACCTGGAGAGCTGACGTCTCTTAATTCAAGAGGGTATGGAGTAGGGAAACATTATTGTCACCGGCGCTGGGAAGTGGGGGGCAGCTTCTCAAGTGTGCCACAAGGAAGCTTCTTCCCAGTCTCTTGCTCAATTCGACTCTTGAGCTCTCTCAATGCATCTGAATTTGACCTAGTTTCTCTGGTGATAATTTGTTCCAACAAATCCCTACAATCACAGCCCAAAATATGTAAAAATGTAGAAAAGCAATAAAAAAGATGAAAAAACATAGAAATCCTCCACAATTGCATGTTCACATTTGCTATATTTGATGACAAAGTAATATTATGATGTCATTCTCTAAACAACTTTCGGACACTAACCATAATCTGACATCATATCATGTAGACCAAACAGTATGAACAAATGATACGTCTCCAAATGATATTACCCAAAAATTTCACTTGATGATGATCGTCAAGGAAGCAAACAAAAGCAGTGTTAAGGAGACATGTTTTAGACACTTTTTGATGATATGACACTTACTCATCCATTCATATTAACAGGCTCATACAACAATTAATAGATAAATAAGATTTTACGCTATTCAAGAATGTCTCAATGACGTCCAAAAAGTGTATGCAAAACATTTCTCAAGTGACAAAGAAAAGGATTTCCGAGTGCCACAAACCTTTTGGTTTTGGAATAGGGGTGTTGGTGAAGATGACTCTAGTCGGGGTGCAGATGATGTCCACAGGCACTACAACAATATTAATCTTTAGTAACAAAATAATTTGTCACTAAAGATTATAAATTTGTCACTAAAACTTTTAGTGACAAAATATTAATTTGTCACTAATTTGTCACTAAACATTTGTCACTAAACCTTTAGGGACAAATTTTTATTTTGCCACTAAAAATATTTTTTAGTGACAAAATAAAAATTTGCCACTAAAAAAATTTTTTAGTGACAAAATAATTTTTTCACTAAATAATATTTGTTAGTGATAATTATTTTGTCACTAAAATACATTTAAAATTTATCATTACATATTATATTTAATAACAAATAATCACCATAAAAAACATATAATTTTACATTTAATTTATATACTTTAATGGGCAAAAATTTAACATAAATATCAAATTGATTTCAACACAAATATCAAATTATCTTACAACAATTTAAAAAAAAAAAAAAGCAATGTCAATGTCACTGTTGCACAGTGACTGTTGAATGAATGGAACTCAATATCACAATTAAAAAAATTGCCTTGAGAGAGTATCAATGGAACTCTGTTGCACAGTTGATCATCTGCAGATTCAATGTCACGGCCATAGCGACCTTCTCCCTTCCCAGACTCAAGCCTCTCCTACAAAAGGAGGAGGAGGAGTTTATAGCAAAATCAATGAATAAACGCTCTATTAAATTGTAAATGCCACAGAGTCTCAATGAGAGATTGTTATAATGCCTCTTAAACCAAGCTTTCTTAGTTACCCACTTGTTTACTCATCCTTACAATTAGAATGAATTATAATGACTCGAATGAATTATCTTATTTCTCACAAAATAAAAAATAACTCACTTGGACACAGAATCCCTTTAATAATGCCGAGTCCAAGAAGCACGTACCCTTAACCATTATGCCTTTCAAATTTTTTAGTGTAAATATTGATTTGGGTAGCAGAGTAAATCCTCAGAGAAAAAGAATTGCCAATTGCTCTTGTTTTGTTCAAGAGATACCAAATCGTTAAACCATTCGATCACTTGTTTTGTGTTGCAGAGCATAAAAATTGTAATTCTCGTATCCAAAACCTGCTCATCTCTTTTGTACATTTGAAAGCCTCACATGGAGTAGACCGTAATGAGTGCAACAAGTGAAGCTTCGGCAATCAACGATCTAGGTCAGTCCATTATAATGTACAAGAACAAAAATCTCAAGTCAACATAGGAAAGTGTTTTTATTAGTAGAGTCAAATACAAATTAGTCATCACCATTTGTTATATGCCCGCTACCAACAAATTTAAGCACACACCTCTATTTGATTGGATTATCCCTCCCCAACTTTGTCAAGACAAAGCTGCAAATTCAAAACCCAATGAAATTGGACACACACCTGCGGGTAGACAAGAGGGGCTTCTTTCTTCATTTTCTTCAGAAGTTCCCAAAGGATTGGAGCCTACTCAAAAAAGAGAGTAACAATGGCATCAAATACAGCAAATTTTAGAATGAAGTTACCACCATTAATTTCATAAAAACCCAATACCTCCCACCATTAAAATGTCACCACCATCATGCCACAAGCACAAGAACAAGCCACCTTCAAACCCAACAGTGCTGGTGGTGAAATGAAAAGACACACTAACATATAGTAACAAGAAGAAAGAAGGTTTTTTTCAACTCATAACTACAAACTTATAAACTAAGGGTATGCAAGTAGAGACTCAAGAATTATACAAAATGAGAGTAAAAATGAGAAATCTGAATTAGTAAAAGTGTTCTGAATATAATTAAATACAACATACCTGAAAATGAAAAAAATGGTCTAGGAATAATACCCTTTTTTCAACATACCCAACAATTTTGGTAACAATCGGATAAAAATACAATGGGTTATAATCACCAAAGAGTTAAAGTGTGCCTACATAACAACAATGAAGATTTATTAGTATCCTTGGTAAACAAAATATGATACATGTTGTTTCTTAAATAATTCTGAAAATAGAAAAATTAGTTAAACAAAATATGATACACAACAAAATTGCTGTGTTGATATGTGAATCTTCAACACTAAGATTGCATTATAAGAATACTGTTTCAGAACAATAAAAATAAGAACAGAGATTTCATTCGCATTGTCATGTGTGATTAATGTAAACATGTTGCCCATTTATGAAATTTGAGAACTAAACCTCGTTTCTTCTCCAATTTTCAATGGAAGTAAATTATGTTATTTACTTGTCTTTCCCAATACTATCCTAAATCCTAAATTGCAAAGGGGCTCAAGTGACAGTTTGAGTATAACATAATTTTTCTTTTCCCATCATGAACTTCTCTTCTTCTTTTTCTTTTTCTTATTCTTTGTTTAGTGTGCGAGAAAGTGGCAATCCATGTCACTCTCAGGCAGAATTTACAGGTCAGAGACAGATTTAGCTGACGAGGACATGAGACAGAGCAACAATCCTCAGAACCTAAGCGACGTCATAGTATTCCTCACATGGAGGCTTCCAGAACTCATCAGGAAAAGTAAGTTGAATGATTTAAATAAAAATCAGGCCCACAAATTTGGTTCCCTAATGCTCTGGTACAAGAAACGGGCCAACTGAAAGCTACAGTAAGCCCACAAATTTGGTTTATTCAAAAGTTAATACTAAAGCATGGATCAATACCTAATGCAGGAAAATGTATCAGAACAGCTTATTAATTCTAAATTTTTTTACTAGTGAAATTTTTTTTTCAAAAATTAATGGGTTGACCAGACGTCGATGGGTCTGTTTCAGATCACCTCTGGCCCTGTCTACAATTGACTTCAATATTTTCAATTCTGATTCTGAAGGTTTTAGGCCCAAGCCATGCCTTGCAATTTCCAACTCTACAATGGATCATACAAAGAACCTGCTTAAGTATATGATACAAATAGTCCCAAAGGATGACCTGATGCCAAAGGCTCCCACTTCATGGGGCTTAAGAATGATTAAACATATGCATCCTTAACCCAACATTGCAAATAAATTGTTTACATTATGATAATCGTATATTTTTAGGATCTTTGAGCCATTTATAATATCAAGTGTAACTCTGTCAGGATTAATACTATCGAATAAATTATATGGAAACTAAGAGGTGTATTAAGTGAAAATTATTGAGTTGAATAAATTAATGCTAATGATACATTAAGTCAAATATGACTTGATATAAAAGTATGAAATGAACTAACAACATTTTACACATTATTGAGTTGTATCAACATCCGCATCAAGTTATTCATTTCACCATAGCTATATCCAAATATATCATTCACACTGTCATCCTCGTGCACTTTTCAAACAATATAAGCAACATTGATATAAATGATGAATATGAATCTGTGAACAAATAAAAACAATGAAAACAGAAGCAATGACGACATAAACATGATGAACTTGATGTTTTAGATCAATGAGAAAGCAAGTGATGAAGTTTTGGCAGTAGAGAAAAACTATAACAAGATACGCATACCGGTTTATAACAAGCGGAATGAGATCATCAAATCCATTCCTGACTTCTGGTTTACTGCAGTAAGTGTTTTATTCTCATATGTTGCTGATGGGAATGGACTATAGCAAAACACACCACTGAAACAAAGCTTTATAAGCATGAACAAGGTTTCTTTATAATCAAATCTGGCTTTGAGCTAGATATTAGGTGGGCCTTGGTGTTATGGGCATTTGAGGTGCATCTGTTCCTATTGTATTCACACATTTGTCAGAAACTTTTGATTAGGAAAACAGCTGTTAACTTATAGCTGCATATCTCGGCCAAGGTGAAACTTTCAAGCCATTATACAGACCAACAACATTATTCTAATTCAAACAAAATCATTCTAATCCCAACCTAGCTCCAATTCTATTTGAACTGAAATTGGTATTGCTACTCTGAGATAAAAACTCCATTTTCGCACACCAAACAGACCCTAAATGTTTCCATTCAAATATCATGTCAGGTTTAAAATCCCAAAAGATGTCAGAAGGATGTCTATCATAAGCTTATGCTTTGGAACTTTGATTAAACCATAAGAGCCAATGACCAAAACCAATGCAAATGCCAAGGCAGGAAAACTTATCTATAAACAATTGGAGGAGAATTTACAAAACTACAATGGCAACCATACAATCATGAATTTCTATCAAGGGGATTTCAAATCCACTGCCCCATGCTGAATTACAATACAGCAAGTTATTCCACAGACCATTTCACATATGATCCGTCATATTCGAACTGAAAAACAAATAAAAAAAATTGGGGCTAGAACATGAAACCCAAAAATTGTTTTAGTTAGCGGCTAATGTTAATGTCCTTTTCTGTGTAATTGGTGCACATTTCAACAACTCCCGACATTATTTTGCTATGCAATTTTTTGTGGTTATTCAATCGATCAGTCTTAAATTCCACTTACAAATTTATTCGATTAACTCAGAAAACGTGAAGAACTTAACGCAAATTTTTATCATCGATAAATTAAGTCAAAAAGACAAAAAACAGACAGTAGGTTTCGTTGAGAATCTAAAACAAACTCAGTAAAAAACAAAAACAATAACGAAAAAAAACAGATAAATATGAATACCCTCTACAGTATTTTTCCTCACTGAAACGGCGGCACCATCGTATTAATATCAATCACCCATAATTCAGAACAATCAGAGTCAAATTTGTCCGGTTAGTTCGAGCATGGCTTCATTTTGGAAAGGTTAAACAGTAATCACCTGGAGAGCTGACGTCTCTTAGCTCAAGAGAGGATATGGAGTAGGGAAACAATGTGAGACCTTCCCGTGTAGGTTGTATCTGAATTCTGGGCGCACATACCATCGCACTGCATTCATCAACCTACCAACATATAGGTCAGGCGCCCGGCGTCGAGGGAACCGTGGGAGAAAGAGAATTTCCTTTGCACAACGCTGCAGCGTTCGTTTGGTTTAACGCCTGTAAAAAAAATATATGAAAATTAAAAAAAAAAAGTACAAAATTACAAATAGAAAATTTATGGAAATATAAAATCATTAATAGAAAATTATAAAAATTTAAAAAAGTTACATTATTCAAACTATATAATATAAAACTATATTATATTGTCATATGATTTTAAAATACAATTAACTTTGATTTTTTCTATCTTCAAAATAAATAAAAATGGCCTAAGATCCAATTTTAGGTAAATTTTCTTTAAATATCATATATATTACGAAAATAAAAAATGGCTATAAATTATAATATGCTGTAATAGCAACCAATTTATTATAAAGTAATAATATTTTTAAACTTTTATAGAGCTATGTTTTTTTTTCTTCAACAAAAATTGATTCAGTATTCTTTTATATTGTCCATAAATTCTAAATCATCTTAAATATAATTTTTTTATTATAGTTTCTATAAATGTTCTATTTTTAATTAATTTTGTTTTAAAAAAAATATCATAAAAATATTATTTAAACATTCAAAAATCATTATTTTAATAGAAATTATCTAAAACTATTTTAAAATAATTATATATTTACAAAATATTACATGTATTAAAAAATCAAATATTTTTAAAAATTATATTATATCAATTTTAAAGCAATATATTAAACTATTTATTTCTTTTACTTTTACATATAAATTAAAAAATTAATAACACATCAACTTTATTCTTTTATCTCTAAAACTATATAATCGGCACAATAAAATTAAAAGTCTACCACATTTCAAATCCTATATAATTAGATTAAAATTTATATTTTTGAATCTCAATTCTAATTTCGCAATCAAAATCAATTGCTAGAGTTTTTCAACACTATGCAACATATTATCTGGCTCATAATACAATTAATTTAGTCTAAAATTTAAAAATAAATAATAAAATCGAGAATAAAATAAAAAAACAAAAATAATAATTTGAGAATAATTTTCATATTTTTATGTTAACAACTCCTGAAAAGTAAAGACGAGCCAGTGCATCGGTTTAGCCTCTTCTGGTCCTGGCTTTAATTCCGGCTCTTCTATTGTCACCGGCGTTGGGTAGTGGGGGGCAGCTTCTCAAGCGTGCCACAAGGAAGCTTCTTCCCGGTCTCTTGCTCAATTCAACTCTTGAGCTCTCGATGCATCTGAATTTGACCCAATTTCTCCGGTGATAATTTGTCCCAATAAATCCCCACAATCACAGCCCGAAATATGTAAAAATGTAGAAAAGCAATAAAAAAGATGAAAAACGTAGAAATCCTCCATAATTGCATGTTCACATTTGCTATATGACAGAGTAATATTATGATATCATTCTCTAAATAGCTTTCGGACACTAATCATAATCTGACATCATATATGCTATTTATTTTTCATGTAGACCAATCAGTATGAACAAATGATACGTCTCCAAATGATATTACCCAAGAATTTCACTGGATGATGATCATCAAGGAAGCAAACAAAAGCAGTGTTAAGGAGACATGTTTTAGACACTTTTTGACAATATGATACTTACTCATCTATTCATATTAACAGGCTCATATAACAATTAATGGATAAATAAGATGTTACGCTATTCAAGAATGTCTTAATGGCGTCCAAAAAGTGTACGGAAAACATTTCTCAAGTAACAAAGAAAAGGATTTCCAAGTGCCACAGACCTTTTGGTTTTGGAATAGGGGTGTTGGTGAAGATGACTCTAGTCGGGGTGCAGATGATGTCCACAGGTACGTCGTGGACTAACAGCTTCTCGGCTGGAATATCATCAACCAACTGCTCATCATGTACTGGCGGCATTGGATGGATCATACGAGAGTTCCTCAACGAGTATAACAGCAATGAACAACTAGTACTGCATTTGTTAAACAGGTATACAAGTACAGGGTAGAGACATCGAAACCGAGGCCAGGGCGATTGAGAGCAATATGTATGGAGTTAGAAACAACGGGAAGAACGTTTAAATTGGGAAGCTGTTAGAGGCCTCCCATTTCAGATGAGAATTTTATCCGGGCATTTGAACTAATAGAATTAGTTCTTAACAAACACAAAAAAGCCACACAATGACAATCATCATCTACCAAATGTCAGTACACTGGAAACTAAAAGTCAACTAATCTGCTTCCATTCTAGTTTCCACAAGCAAGCTCGGAATTTTTCAAGCTGTTCAACAGCTCTGCCGCATAGTTCTTGGTAATAGATGAACATTATCATATGTAAATTCGTGTGCATGGTATACATCGATGATTTTCTAGAAGATAAATATTTGGAGACGTCCTTAGAATACCCTCGGGTGATATGACACTATCCATCGTTATTACATGTGCTTGTTAATGTAAATGGATAGATGGAACGTCACATCATTCAAAAATGTCTCCTAATGTAATTCTTTCCAAAGTACACTACGAGATTATTGCAAACACTTCTTGACCCACATTTGCAGCGAAAGTGTTAACCAATATATTAAAAGATATGCACAGATTCCAACTAATTCCCAAGCAAGTAGCATAAAAATTAAGAGGTAAAAGGCAATTCCCACCGAGGTACTTAAGCTCAAGAAAAAAAATTCTTTCGCACTCATATTTTGAACTATATACTTCCACTGAATGAAATAGAACAAGCTTCGTGATGCAATGGCTTATTGGAATATTGAACGATCACGTTGGATTTTTCAAACAGTCTTTTTTCTCAAAATTGAACAACTTACAATAACAAAACCTTTTAAGTCATATTAATTGAAGTCGATTAAATGAGTCTACTTTTGTAATTTTAATCAATTTAGTACAATATCTTCCTATATAATTTTAAATCATTTTTTTCACATCACTCCAAATTTTTCTAAATCTACCTCTTTCTTTCTATTTCCAACCACATTAACTCGTCTTTTCTCACATGTGCTTTATGTGACCTATATTTGAAGTATCCAAAGAATTTCAAACATCCTTTTCTCATTTTATTTTCGATAGGTTTAACATCAAATATTTATAAATATCATCATTCCTTCTCTTATTTTTTAACGTGACTCTACTCATCTATCTTAACATTGACATCGCATATATTGTTGTTTTTGCCAAAAAATTCCGATCTCTAAATGTAGCATATCAAATATCTGTTTTAAAAAATTATTTTTAAAGAGATATAGTTTGATCACAAAAAACACCCAATACAATTCTCCACATTAATCAACCGAAATTAATCCTGCGCAAAAATGTCATATTTATTTTCCCATTTTTTGGAAGAATAAATCTAAGGTAATAAATTATATTGTTTTTCTTAAATTACATTAACCCTACAAGGCTTGCGTGACAGAGTAGAAGAAAAGAATAATACCAGTAGTGACAACTGGTGTTGAATCATCTATATGGGCAAGAGATCAAGCAAAGGCTTGAAAGGGAAACACCCAGGACTACCAACGGTTCCAAACATAATGATACTATACAACAACCACAATAAACACATCCTTAAATCTCAATAAGGTTAAACTTTTTTAATCCTTTTTTGTCATTTCGCTCGATTATGTGCAATATCCTCCAAAGTAAAAGTAATTTAAATCATTTTATTCCAAATTTTCACAGTTTACCTCTTTCTTTCATCTAATCACAACTTAACTTTATCTATAGGTTTTTCTCTTGCCTATATTTTAAGCATTTAAACTACCTTAGATATGCTTCCCTTATCTTATCTTCTATAGATGTAACTTTTAAACATCCACATATATCATTTTTTCATATTTTATCTTTTAGTATAACTTTACTCATCCATCTTAACATTCTTAGTCATCAAACTATATTATCTAACAATAAAAAAAAAAAAACAAAAGAATCAAAGATGCCAAGCAACAAAAAGTACTTGGTCGTCCTTCCTTCATTAGGATCACTAAAGAAATGTACAAGAGAAAATCCATTGCAAGTAGAAACTAGAATAGCATGTACAATAAAGACCAGAGATATGATATATACCAGAAAAATTTTGATTGAAAGGAAACCTTCCATCAAATCCTGCCAATACAAAAAGTGGCCACTATCGCCGACCACACATCAGTGAGAGAAGAAAGGAAAGAAAATACACGTGAAATAAACATCTAAGGAATAGCATAATCACACTGAATCCATTGGTAGTATCCATCAACTCTACTAGAGAGCTTACTTACCGCTCACCTATGACACCATAGAAGAACATTTCCATAACCATACTCCACCAGACCTATGATTTTAGACACTAACTTACATAGCCTGAAGCTGCCCGAAGCCCAATGTTGATCACAATCTTTATGCATGACATTGCTTACCCTTCACATACCATGCCAAGAAGATGATCCTATATCATCTTCCTTTCCTTGCAACTACCAACAGCTATATTAAGCAAAGAGAGAAAATAAGATGGATCCAAAAAACCAAATAAGCCACATGACCAACACAGCCACCTAGATAAAAGAAATCACACCAAAACCAATTGAACCACCTATAAATCAAACATACATATTCTAAATGAATCCCCACGATATCATACTTCAAGCAATTTTTAAACCAGGCGCTTTCTCAAAATTTTGAAGAAGACAAACACAACTAAAAAATAATGGTATCATGATAGAATCATTTACAAGATATACACAAGGCACATTAATGCTTTCACCCTCCCCTTTAATATACATGAAATTTTTCAACAATACTATTCTCCTTAACCACAACATCAACTACGTGTAAAAATGGGAGACGTAGGATCTTCTTATCCAAATCATACACCAGCTGGACCACTAAACCAATCTATAGGCTCAAAATCAATAAAATTAACATGGCATAACAAAAGAAGCAAACAGTAAGTTGTCAGGCTCATCCTCCTTAGCTTTCTACTACTCCTTTTGTTGGTCTATCAACAACCCATTATCAGGCTCCTACTGTCCACAAGATGACCTACTTCATTACAAAAGGAGAGATAGAAGTAAACATGTCTGCATCAATAAAACTTAGAATCTAAGGCCAAAGCTTGACAAATTGCTTCAGAAGCCATAATAACAGGGACCTCAGATTATGAATCATTATTTCTATCACTCTACCTACCTCCCCCGAAAAAATCATTTGTCACTTATTGCTGGAACCATATTTTCAACTCCTGACAACTCTAACTATGTAGAAACAGGCTTCATTATTTTTTTTGAAAGGATTAATTTTGCCCAGAACCTCAGCCAACAAGCCCGTGATTCCATCATATGATAAAATCACCAACAATCATAATTGGAACTAACAGGCTAATGTGAAATCTTTGAATTCTTTGGATTAAAAAAAATGGTAAGTGAATGAAAGACACAATACTATTAAAATAAGTACAATATAAAAGAAATATCAATAGTAAATGATACCATTATCTAAAATGTCTATTAGCATAGCACGAGAAAAAGAGTAATGATCAACCAAAGAAAGATGGTACACTGCTGCTTAGAGGATACAAGCATTTGACTTTGTGTATGTTATCTAGCCCCAATTAGAGTTCATACTAAAGAAAGATGGTACACTACTGCTCAAAGGATATAGAGTAATTAGTTCTCTATTATCTTCAAAAGCCTTGGCATGTGTCCTATTGTCCCAAAAAACAAAAAGGTGCATCTGAGTTCATTGATGCTTGACAGAACAAAACCACATGCAGCACAAACTCAAACTGCTGTTTGCTCAGGGAACACCAGTTTGCTACCATTGCAACTCCCTGCAAATTGTTCAAGGTAAGGACAGACACTCATATCAAGCAATCCCCCAAGTCAAAATAGAAGCTTCTGGTGTAACATTGAAATTACATATCAGCTTTGAAGAAAATAAAACTTTTCAGTCACATTTAACTGCACAATTCCAAATCAGCTTTGAAGGATGTAAACCTTTTCAGCCACATTCAACTGCACATTGAATAAGGATGCAGTGAAAGAATCAGAGCAAATTTTCCATCCGACATTATCCTCAGCACTCGGCAGCCATCGGTGCATCAAAAGAATACAGCTAATACAAAAGGTCAAACAGCTACTAAACTGCCCGTTCTTTATGCTCTATCCTAGTGGCATGCTTATCACGGCAAGACAAAATAAAATTTAAAATATTTCTTTTAAAGATCCTTGACAATCTAAGAACCTACTTCTAACAAAAATAGTAGTGCACCACCCCAGAACACCACATATGAGATCTCTGATTCAAAATCATCCCCAACTTTTGATGGATGGAAATAATGATAGGAATCCCAGCTCATCAACTCCATAAACTGCTGAAACTCCACTGCACCAAAGCCTATTTTTGTTGTTCATGAACCTCCAGATCCACTTGGCCAAAAGGATTCCTTTAAACAAGGCAAAGTCTTTCATTTCCAAGACATCAGCCCCAATTACTACAGAATTAAGAAGTATCACTCACCCTCTCCCCCGTAAGAAATCCTTCATTGGGCCCTCCGCTTCTAAAACATCGAAAAAGGAATAGGGAAAGGACACAGTGCTTTGGTGAGCTAGCCAATGTACTCATCATTACAGGTCTGCCAGGTTTTAGACAAATATTGTTTCTTCATGGTCAAAACCTCCTCATAACTTACCATCCTATCCAAATACACATCCTTACATTCGACTCAAAAAGGGTTCCCAATAACAGGAAAATTCTCTCTACTACAACCCTTTATAGAAGCAAACCTCACTCCAACTCTGGCCTCATTAATAAAAAGCAACTTCAATTCTCGAATTTACCTTCAAACCCAATGTAGACCATTAATCAACACAGTAAAAGATTAACTAAAATACTAAAACCCATCGTTTGTCAAAGAACCAAACCTGAAACCTTATGCTGAATAGTGATCATCCTTACAATGACCATTAAAAAAAAGAATAGGACATTATCCTTGAACCACCATCATCTGATTTACTTGATCTGACTCCAAAGCAACACTTGCAAAACGAGAAGATACAGCAGCAGCAGAAAACATCTTTTAATTTAACTCTTCTTTGAAATTCTATTACTCTCATGATTAACCTAAGTCACTTCTATTACAACAAGATCCATTAGAAATAGTATTCTCATCCAATCTATTTACGGCCCAATCCTTATCTGAGTTCTTAATTGCCCGATAATGAACCATATATGGAGTCTTCAAAAACACATAACAACTCTGGAGATTTAAGATCCTCATCAATATTGTTAATCGCCCCATCCTCCCAACCAAAAATACTACAGTAGAGGCATCATGATTGAACTCTAGTTGGTCAAACTCTATCAAGGAAACCATGGGGGAATGTAAGTTGATATACCTCAAAGGTTCAATCACTTGAGGGTCACTAATATCACCCATAACCTGATTCTGGAACACCAAAAACAACACAATTATCACAGACATAGCCCTCTCGACACCATTTGGACAAAGAGGATCATCCACCCTCAAAATGATCCCAGAGCAAATGATAGACATCTCAACAGTAGAAATTGAATGTGAAACCTGATTATTAAATTCTGCACCATCATTTGTTAAAGCAAGAACTGAGCTTTCCAAGCAAAACAGGCCGAACTGATTCATTCAGACAATCTAAAATGGGGATGAGATTTTGGGCTTCCATAAATAAGCAGCCCAATTAAATAAAAATTGACAGCTAATACCCATGAAGCTTTACTCACACAAGTACAAATCCACATGTAACACCTCCATCTCCTCCCTCAGCTGAGAAAGGTCCACCTAAAGCCTAGGTCAAAAGAAATGGACACCAACCGGCTCCAATGCAGCCAAAATTTAAAGCCCGCCACAAAGGGTGCAGCAGTTGCCACTCTTGTTCAAAAGATCCTCAGTCCTTTTCCTGACATTCACCTAACTTTATTCCCACCACAAAGGCACATTGGATTCAAAACCCATTTTCCCCTAAAATACCCCCTAAGAAAGATTGAAGCCTTTCCAAACCTTATCTCAAGAAATACACCTGGGTCCCTTGACATCACTAGCCCAACAACTATAGATCCATAGAGCAGCTTCAAACAATCAAAAATCTCGATGCCCCTCTTTTGAACCCTTTCATCACAAATAACCAAACACCCATTGAAGAGAAGTCGAAAGATTTCCCTTCAATTGGAAAAGAGGTAGTTTGGCCCCATTTGGATCTGAGAATTAGCCCATGGAATTCAAAATTGGAATTAGAATTAGAGGCCTAGTTCCAGTTCTGTTATTTGTCATCAAATAGAGCTGAAATTTTAATTCAATATTCCAATGCCTTGGAAATAAAAAACAGTATGTGATAATTCTTTATAATTTTTAGGGATAAAATAAATAATTGTAACTATGAGGCTGAGAATTATTTATCAATTAAATACGATAAAATCGAACAATGTGACACTTATAGAATAAAATATTTTTGGTTGTTTGAGTTGGGTAAAGGCGGGCCAACCACTATTTTATTTTTTACTATATTTCTTTCAAATATTATATAAAATTCTGTTCGAAAACTTAACAACTAATATTCTAATTAAAAGTATTAGCTAAAAATATATTAACATAATATATAATTATAAAATTTATTTATAAGAAAAATGAACTTTTTAAAATTATATTATATTAAATTTCATAAAGTAAAAAAAATTAAGAATTTATATTGAATTACTATTTTATCTTTATGAATAAATTAAAAAATTAATCATACCTCAACTTTATTTTTTTCTTCAAAATTGTAACTCCTTAAACAATCCAAACAATAAATCAAATTTGGTAATTTGGTAATTACATGAGACACTACCAGAGTATTAATAGTCACACTTATCAAGAGTGTTGTGCTGTGATGATCTATGGGCCCTTAAGTGACCTTCTTCATCGTTTTGCTAAATGTTGATACATGCTAGATCAGCATTTATAGCTAGATAGACAAAAAATAATTGCGCAATGACATAAAACATAACATATAACATAACAAGTACTCACAAGTAAGCATTAGCATAATGGTCTCCTTGATTTCGTTTCATCTTTCCAACTACCTGATCTCCTCCTCTCAAATGCCTTCAGATCCTACGATTATTTCTCCTATGAGAAATGTTACTGAAATTTGAAGAAAATTCTATTAAAACACTCCATTTTTTGATAAAAAATTAGAACCGTTATCCGAATCCCTAAAATAAAGCCTAACTGCGGTGACCTAGACCGAAAACTATACCATAACCCCTGCCACATGAGGCCTAAGCCACTAAGTGTAATAGTGTAGTACAGTTAAAAATAACATCTATAAAAGTTTAGAAGTTGTCGGCGTCAAGAAAAACATACCTTGACAGTTTCGCAAGAGTAAAAGTAAAATCACTTACATTTTTTATAAGCCCATAACATCACCTGTAAATTTATGATCATCATCATATAACAATAAATTTTCGATAGACATGCCTACTTTCAAAATAATTTTGCATACGTACCTACGTTTTAAAAGAACTCGAACCCCTCCATAAAGTCCCCCGTTGCCAAATCTATGTAAGAAGGGTAGGCGTATGTTGGTCTTTGCTAATAAATTGTTTAGAATTAAGGGCACAATTTCGTCATGTTTTACACTAACGCCAAAACAAGTACCAAAAGTTACGATATAAAAGATGGTTTACCTTCGTTTTATACGAGCATTACCCCCCAAAAAGCTGCACCATCCTTTCCGAGGAACCGAAGGATGCACCACCTACATCCGAACAAGTAATGACGTGTTATTTACAAATGACTAAGTTTAGTGGCATAAAGTTAGGTAATATACTCGCAAACTATCACACATTCTCACTTCTCCGGCATTTTCTTCCATATTTTTCAACTTCAATTAAGGTCTTGTCTTATTACTTTTTCTTCATCCACGTCCTTCAAAATTTACAAATAGATTGCGAATTTTAAAATTAATATCTCGATAGTGCCGTACGTTATTAAAGGTACATGCGAAAGGAGCGCATTTTCTTCCATATTTTTCAACTTCAATTAAGGTCTTTTCTCATTACTTTTTCTTCTTCCACCTCCTTCAAAATTTACAAATAGATAGCAAATTTTAAAATTATTATCTCGATAGTGTCGTACATTATTAAAGGTACATGCGAAAGGAATGCTATCCTAATATGTTTCATGACATATTAGTACGCATACCTAGGTTTCTGAATGAATTTTTGAAGGTTTTCTTGAAACCTTCATCCTCCAGATCCAAGCCCGCGTGTTACAAAAATGGCTCACACGGTTATAGTCAAAGCTAATTTGATAATTACAAGAGACACTATTAGAGTATTAAGAGTCGCACCTATCAAAAGTGTTGTACCGTGACGATCTATAGACCCTTAAGTGACCTTCTTCATCGTTTTGCTAAATGTTGATAAATGCTAGATCAGCATTTATAACCAGATAGACAAATAATAATTGTGAAATGATATAAAACGTAACATATACAATAATAAGTACTCACAAGCAAGCACTAGCGCAGTGATCTCGTTGATTTCGCTTCATCTTTTCAGCCGCCTGATTTTCTCCTCTCAGATGCCTTCAAATACTAAGATTATTTCTCCTGCGTGAAATGTCAGTGAAATTTAAAGAAAATTCTATTAGCACACTCCATTTTTTTGAGGAAAAATTAGAACCGTTGTACAAATCCCTAACACAAAGCCTAACCGCGGTGATCTAAACCGAAAACTATACCATAACTCCTGACACATGAGATCTAAGCCACTAAAAGTAATTGTGCAGTAAAGTTAAAAAAAACGTCTATAAAAGTTTTGAAATTATTGGCGTCAAAAAAAACGTACCTTGACAGTTTCGCAAGAGTAAAAGCAAAATCACTTACCTTTTTCCTAGGCCCATAACATCACCTGTAAATTTATGATCATCATCATATAACAATAAATTTTCGATAAACGTGCCTACTTTCAAAATGATTTTGCATACATACCTACGTCTTAAAAGAACTCGAGCCCCTCCATGAAGTCCTCCGTTGCCAAATCTATGTAAGAAGGGTAGGCGTATGTTGGTCTTTGCTAATAGTTTTTTTTAAAATTAAGGGCACAATTTCGTCATGTTTTACACTAACGCCAAAACAAGTACCAAAAGTTGTAATATAAAAGATGGTTTACCTTCCTTTTATTCGAGCATTACCCCCCGGAAAGCTACACCATCCTTTCCGAGAAATCGAAGGATGCACCACCTGCAGCCGGACAAGTAACGACGTACTATTCACAAACGACTAAGTTTAGTGGCATGAAGTTAGGTAAAATATTCGCACACTATCATACCTTCTCACCCTCCTGGCATTTTCTTCCGTGTTTTCAAGCTTCAATTAAGGTCTCATCTCCTTGCATTTTCTTCATCCACGGCCTTTAAAATTAACATATAGATTCTAAATTTTGAAATTGCTATTTCGATAGTGTTGTACGTTAGTAAAGGTACATGCAAAAGGAACACTATTCTAATATATTTCATGACATATTAGTACGCATACCTAGGTTTCTGAATAAATTTTTGAAGGTTTTCTTAAAGCCTTCATCCTCGAGATCCAAGCCCGCGTGCTACAAGAATGGCTCACGCGGTCATCGTCAAAGCTAATTTGGTAATTACACGAGAAACAATTAGAGTATTAAGAGTCGCACCTATCAAAAGTGCTGTACTGTGACGATCTATGGGCCTTTAAGTGACCTTCTTCATCGTTTTGCTAAATGTTGATACATGATAGATTAGCATTTATAGCAAGACTAACAAAAAATAATTACGCAACAACATAAAGCGTAACATATAACATAATAAGTATTCACAAGCAAGCACTTGCGTAATGGACTCCTTGATTTCGTTTCATCTTTCCAGTTGCCTGATCTCCTCCTTTCAATGCCTTCAATCCTAAGATCATTTCTCCTGCGTGAAATGTCAGTGAAATTTGAAGAATATTCAATTAAAACACACCATTTTTTGAGGAAAAATTAGACCTGTTGTACAAATTCCTAACACAAAGCCTAACCGCGGTGACCTAGACTAAAAATTATATCATAACCCCTGACACATGAAACCTAAGCCACTAAGAGTAACAGTCAAATACAGTTAAAATTAACGTTTATAAAAGTTTAGAAGTTATCGACATCAAGAAAAACGTACTGTGGCAGTTTCACAAGAATAAAAGCAAAACCACTTACTTTTTTCTAAGCCCGTGACATCACCTGTAAATTTATAATCATTATCATATAACAGTAAATCTTCGGTAGACGTATCTACGTTCAAAATGATTTTGCATACGTACCAACGTTTTAAAAGAATTCGAGCCCCTCTCTAAAGTCCTCCGTTGCAAAATCCATGTAAGAAGGGTTGGCGTATGCTGGTCTTTGCTAATAATTTTTTTAAAATGAAGGGCACAATTTTGTCACGTTTCACACTAACGTCAAAACAAGTACCAAAAGTTACGATTTAAAAGATGGTTTACCTTCCTTTTATGCGAGCATCATTCGCCAGAGAGCTACTCCATGCTTTCTGAGGAATCGAAGGACGCACGACCTGCAGCCGGATAAGTAATGACGTGTTAATTACAAACGATTAAGTTTAGTGGTATGAAGTTAGGTAAAATACTCGCACACTATCATATCTTCTCACCTCTCCAGCAATTACTTCCGTGTTTTCAAGCTTCAATTAATGTCTCATCTCCCCGCTTTTTCTTCATCCACGGCCTTCAAAATTTACATATAGATTCCAAAATTTAAAATTGTTATCTCGACAATACCGTAAGTTATTAAAGATACATATAAAAGAAACGCTATCCTAATATGTTTCACGACATATTATTAAGCATACCTAGGTTTTCTGAATAAATTTTCGAAAGCTTTCAGGAAACCTTCATCCTCTAGATCCAAGCTCACGTGCTGCAAGAGCGGCTCATACGACTATAGTTAAAGCTAATTTCGTAATTACACAACACACTACAAAAGTATTAAGAGTCGCACCTATCAAGAGTATTATACCATGACGATCTAGGGGCCCTTGAGGAACCTTCTTTATCGTTTTGCTAAATGTTTATACATGTTAGAACAGCATTTATATCCAGATAGACAAAAAATAATTGCGCAACATAAAGCGTAACATAAAACATAACAAGTACTCACAAGCAAGCATTAGCGCAATGGCCTCCTTGATTTCGTTTCATCTTTCCAACTGCTTGATCTCTTCCTCTCAGATGCCTTCAAATTCTAAGACCATTTCTCCTGCGTGAAATGCCAGTAAAATTTAAAGAATATTCTATTTGGACACTCCATTTTTTGAGAAAAAATTAGAACCATTGTCCAAATCCTTAAAACAAAGCCTATCCGCGGTGACCTAGACCGAAAACTGAACCATAACCCCTGAGACATGAGACCTAAGCTACTAAGTATAATAGTACAGTACAGTACAGTTAAAAATGACTTCTATAAAAGATTAGAAGTTTTTGGCGTCAAGAAAAGCACACCTTTGCAATTTCGCAAGAGTAAAAGCAAAAACACTTACCTTTTTTCTAAACCCATGACATCACTTGTAAATATAAAATCATCATCATATAATAGCAAATCTTCAGTAGACGTGCCTACCTTCAAAATGAATTTGCATACGTACGTACATTTTAAAAGAACTCGAGCCCCTCCCTGAAGTCCTTCGTTGGCAAATCCATGTAAGCAAATTAGGCGTATGCTGGTCTCTGCTAATAATGTTTTTTGAATTAAGAGCACAATTTTGTCACGTTTTATACTAACACCAAAACAAGTACCAAAAGTTACGATAAAAAAGATGGTTTACCTTTCTTTTATGCAAGCATTATCCCCCCAAAAGCTGCACCATCCTTTCCGAGAAACCAAAGGTTACACGGCCTACAGCCAGACAAGAAAGACGTGCTATTCATAAATGACTAAGTTTAAGAGCATGAAGTTAGGAAAATTACTCGCACACTGTCAAACCTTCTCACCACTCCGGCATTTTCTTTCGTGTTTTCAAGCTTCAACTAAGGTCTCGTCTCCTTACTTTTTCTTCATCCACAGCCTTCAAAATTTACCTATAGATTTTGAATTTTAAAATTGTTATTTGGATAGTGTCGTAAGTTAGTAAAGGTACATACGAAAGGAACGCTATCCTAATATGTTTCACGACATATTAATACGCATACCTAGGTTTTCCAAATGAATTTTCAAAGGTTTTCTTGAAGTTTTCATCCTCCAGATCCAAGCCCACATGCTGCAAGAGCGGCTCACACGGCTATAGTCAAAACTAATTTGGTAATTACACGAGACACAATTAGAGTATTAAGAGTCACACCTATCGAAAGTGTTGTACCATGATAATCTAAGGGCCCTTAAGGGACCTTTTTCATCATTTTGCTAAATGTTGATACATGCTAGATCAGCATTTATAGCTAGACAGACAAAAATAATTATAAAACGACATAAAACATAACATATAACATAATAAGTACTCACAAGCAAGTATTAGCGCAATGGTCTCCTTGATTTTGTTTCATCTTTTCAGCTGCCTAATCTCTTCCTCTCAGATGCCTTCAGAGCCTAAGATTATTTCTCCTGTATGAAATATCAGTGAAATTTGAAAAAGATTCTATTAGAACACTCCATTTTTTGAGAAAAAATTAGAATCGTAGTCCGAATCCCTAATACAAAGCCTAACCCGTGGTGACTAAACTGAAAACTATACCTTAACCCCGAGCATATGAAACCTAAGCCATTAAGAGTAATAGCGCAGTACAGTTAAAGATAACGTCTACAAAAGTTTAGAAGTTATCGACGTCAAGAAAACGTACCTTGGCAGTTTCACAAGAGTAAAAGCAAAATCACTTACCTTTTTCCTAAGCCCATGATATCACCTGTAAATTTATGATCATCATATAACAGTAAATATTTAGTAGACGTGCCAACTTTCAAAATGATTTTGCATACGTACCTATATTTTAAAAGAACTCGAGGCCCTCCCTGAAGTCCTCCGTTGCCAAATCCATGTAAGGTAGGCATACGCGGGTCTTTGCTAATAATTTTTTTGGAATTAAATGCACAATTTCGTCACGTTTTACACTAGCATCACAACAAGTACCGAAAGTTATGATATAAAAGATGGTTTACCTTCCTTTTATGCTAGTATCATCCCCTAGAAAATTGCTCTATCCTTTCCGAGGAACCGAAGGATGCACGACCTGCAGCCGGATAACAAACGACGTGTTATTCACAAACGACTAAGTTTCGTGGTAGGAAGTTAGGTAAAATACTCGCACACTATCATACCTTTTTACCTCTCCGGCATTTTCTTCCATGTTTTCAAGCTTCAATTAAGGTCTCGCCTTCTTAGTTTTTCTTCATCCACAGCCTTCAAGATTTACATATAGATTTTGAATTTTAAAATTGTTATTTTGATAGTGCCGTAAGTTAGTAAAGGTACAAGTGAAAGGAATGCTATCCTATTATCTTCCATGTTTTCAAGCTTCAATTAAGGTCTCGCCTCCTTAGTTTTTCTTCATCCACAGCCTTCAAAATTTACATATAGATTTTGAATTTTAAAATTGTTATTTCGATAGTACCGTAAGTAAAGGTACATGTGAAAGGAATGCTATCCTAATATGTTTCACGACATATTAGTACGCATACCTATGTTTTCTGAATGAGTTTTCAAAGGTTTTCTTGAAGCCTTCATCCTCCAAATCCAAGCCCACGTCCTGCAAGAGTGGCTCACATGGATATAGTCAAAGCTAATTTGGTAATTATATGAGACACTACCAAAATATTAAGAGTCGCACCTATCAAAAGTGTTGTACCGTGACGATCTATAGGCCCTTAAGGGACCTTCTTCATTGTTTTGCTAAATATCGATACATACTATATTAGCATTTATAACCAAACAGACAAATAATTATTACGAAACGACATAAAATGTAACATATAACATAATAAGTACTCATAAGCAAGCATTAGCGCAATGGTCTCCTTGATTTCGTTTCATCTTTCCAGCTGCCTGATCTCCTCCTCTCATATGCCTTCAGATCCAAAAATCATTTTTCCTACGTGAAATGTCGGTGAAATTTGAAGAAGATTCTATTAGAACACTCCATTTTTTGAAAAAAAACTAAAACCATTGTACAAATCCCTAATACAAAGTGTAGCTATGATGACCTGGAGTGAAAACTATACCATAACCCTAGACACATGAGACCTAAGCCACTAAGAGTAATAGTACAGTACAGTTAAAAATAACGTCTATAAAAGTTTTAAAATTGTCGGCGTCAAGAAAAACGTATCTTGACAGTTTTGCAAGAGTAAAAGCAAAATCACTTACCTTTTTCCTAAGCCCATGACATTACCTGTAAATTTATCCTCGTCATCATATAACAGTAAATTTTCTGTAGACGTGCCTACTTTCAAAATGATTTTGCATATATACCTACATTTTAAAAGAACTCAAGCCATTTCCTGAAATCCTCCGTTGCCAAATTCATGTAAGCAAGGTAGACATATGCTGGTCTCTGCTAACAATGATTTTTTGAATTAAGAGCACAATTTTGTCACGTTTTATACTAACGCCAAAACGAGTATCAAAAGTTACGATAAAAAAGATGGTTTACCTTCTTTTTATGTGAGCATTATCCCCTAGAAAGCTGAATCATCCAATCCAAGGAACCGAAGGATGCACGACCTACAGCAGGACAAGTAATGACATGCTATTCACAAACGATTAAGTTTAGTGACACGAAATTAGATGAATTACCTGCACACTATCATACCTTCTCACCTCCCCGACATTTTCTTCCGTATTTTTCAACTTCAATTAAGGTCTCATCTTCTTAATTTTTCTTCATCCACGGCCCTCTAAATTTACATATAGATTTTGAATTTTAAAATTATTATCTCAATAGTGTCATGCGTTATTAACAGTACATGCGAAAGGAACGCTATCATAATATATTTTACAACATATTAGTACGCATACCTACATTTTCTTAATAAATTTTTGAAGGTTTTCTTGAAGCCTTCATCCTCCAAATCTAAGCCCGCGTGCTATAAGGGCGGCTCATACAACTATAGTTAAATCTAATTTGGTAATTACACGAGACACTACAAAAGTATTAAGAGTAGTACCTATCAAAAGTGTTGTACCGTAACGATCTAGAGGCCCTTAAGGGACCTTCATCATCGTTCTACTAAATGTTGATACAGGCTAGATCAGCATTTATAGTCAGACAAACAAAAAATAGTTGTGCAATGACATGAAACGTAACATATAATATAATAAGTAATCACAAGCAAGCATTATCGCGGTGGTCTCATTGATTTGTTTCATCTTTCCAACTACCTGATCTCCTCCTCTCAGATGTTTTCAGATCCTAAGATTATTTCTCCTGCGTGAAATGTTAGTGAAATTTGAAGAAGATTCTATTAGAACACACCATTTTTTGAGGAAAAACTAGAACCGTTGTCCGAATCTCTAACATAAAGCTTAACCGCGATGACCTAGACCAAAAACTATACTATAACTCCTGACACGTGAGATCTAAGCCACTAAGAGTAACAATGCAGTATAGATAAAAATAACATATATAAAAGTTTAGAAGTTGTCGTTGTCAAGAAAAATGTACCTTGGTAGTTTCACAAGAGTAAAAGTAAAATCACTTACCTTTTTCCTAAACCCATGACGTCACCTATAAATTTATGATCATCATCAGATTAAAAAAAATATAACAAATATTCCGTAGACATGCCTACTTTCAAAATCTAAACCAATTAATCAAAACTTCAATTTTCAAATCCTTATGTCAAACAATTTAGGCAAGTATACACAGAAAAACACAGAAAGGACATGCTCACTCACAAGCAACGGAAAATAAAAACCTCTCATTTGGGAGTGCCAAAGCATAATTGTGCTGCTACCAATTAATCTAAACTTCAATTTTCAAATCCTTATGTCAAACAATTTAGGCAAGTATACACAGAAAAACACAGAAAGGACATGCTCACTCACAAGCAACGGAAAATAAAAACCTCTCATTTGGGAGTGCCAAAGCATAATTGTGCTGCTACCATTTCGTATCTGTATATATCAAGTGGCATTTACTTTCTTCATAGTTTTTTGGCAGTAAGAATATGTCTTTGTTGTACTGAGGTCATTCTGCTGTAGCAAATGCTTAAAATCCAAGGTATTAATGCTTACTAATAAATATCAATCATTTCTAAAAAAATTCTGACAGCACCCTTTCATTATGAATATTTCAAGCAACAAAAATACTATAGCATCTACTGTTGATGGGAAAAACCAAACAATAACAAATTACAAAAATTACACTCACTTGAACACAAAAACAGAAGTTTTGTACACTTTGACTGCCAATTCCCAACCATCAGATTTTGCTGTGCACAGAGGAACAAACTTGCACATTATGCAATATAAAACGTGCGCATAATGGAGTTAAATCAAAAGCTCAGCAATCTGGAACTGACGAAATCAGGCAGATGAGAAAAATAACTCCAGTGATGCATCAAATAGTTATTTACCTCTTTCCCAGTATGCATCCATTTATGTCACTAAATACACCTTGATTCAACATCTTGAAAAGAACAATTCGTGTCCTAAAACATAATACAGTTAATCATACGCAGGCAGAAAGACTCTTCTAATGTTCTCCCCTAAGGACAATCCATCAAACGAGACCTTCAGAGGGAATCATCAGTCCAAAAGCACAATAGAAACAGGAAAAAGTTCACTGATCCAGTAAATACAATTTTTTTTCAAAAAACAGGCCAGTGAATTATAACGATGACTAACCGTAAGAAAGGTGCTGTTGGATCATGAAATCAGCAGACAAATTCCTTCAATTTGTCAATCCCAAATTGATGAATTCGATTAACACCTCCGAACGGCCGATTAAATAGGAAAAATAGATAATCGAAGTGAGGAGAAAGGCATTCAAATAGAACAATATGAGCCGGCAACGGTGGAGAAACGAAAGTCAGCAGACTGAGAGGAAAGGAAGTGACGAGATGGGAATGGCAACGGTAATGGAAGCAGAAGATTTTGTAATCAAATCTTCTGAGTTGAAAATTTAATTGAGGCGAAAGTGAGACGGTTCAACGGTAAAAAAATCACAACGTTGGATTTGAAAATTAATTCGCCAGCTAAGCGTGGAGGAGAAGAGATGCGGCAAGGGTTTACAGCAGTCAAAAGAATTGCAGAGTAAAAACAAAGCTACTGTATTGGAGAGTGAAAGGAAGTTAAATTAGTTTTTCTATTTTATTTTAAGGGTTTGGTTTATTAATAAAAAGCAGAAGATAAAATTTAAAATAAATTATTAAATTATTAAATAAATTTTTATATTTTAATTATTTGTCAATAAACTATTAGGATGATAAAAAAAAATGATAAATTATTAAGATATAAAATTAATTTTATATTTTTGGTCAACTAATTTAAACTATTGGCTTGATAAAAAAATATACATTATATAATAATCATATTGAATTAATTCTTATTCAAAGAAAAATTCTATAGAATTTTAACCGGTTTTCTATGAGTTTTTTTCGAAAATGATCCAATATATTATTTTTTAAAAATTTATTTTATTAATAATTTAAAATACAACTATTGACACATGAAACTTTTATGATATTCAAACATTAATTTTTTATGAAATGAAAAAAATCTATTCATGTTGTGTTCTAATTGCTTTAATATAATATAATTTTGGTACTACCATGGTTTATATGTAAAATAAAATAATCATAAAATTTATATTTTTGAGGCTAAATTATGAATTATGTTCTCATATCTAACCTAATTTAAATTTATATCAATGTTATTTTGGGTAAAATTTATTTTATATTTATAAACTTCAGTTATTTTTATTGATTAAGATTTTTTTTTTTTTGATTTATTCAAATTGTTGTCAATTTTTTTCAATATAACAAATTAATGGAAATATAATATGCTAAATTTTTATTTTTTTAATGTCAATTTGTTAATTTAATACAGATTTGTTTGGTTTGATAAAAAAAATCTTTATGCATTAGAATTTAATAAATATAAAATATCTAATAAAATTGAATCAAATTAAATTATCTAGTGTAATTTTGTTAATTTTTTATAATATTAAAAAAAATCTTATCATTCTTTTTTTTTTTTTCATAAGTTGAACTCAACCATATAATTTATATTGCATTTTATACTTTAATTATTATACAAATTTGTTAGTCAAAATTTTAGTATTTACTCAAATTTGATTTATTTTTATAATATTGTTGAGATGTTGATTAAAAAATATCACCACGCTAATAATTGATTAACAATTATCAAAAATATTATATTTTATTATAAAATATTATCATCGATAAAAATTATCAATATAAAAAATGTCCAATACTCTTATCAAGGGAAATTGGAAAATCCCACATATCCCTTTTTTAATTATTTTTGAAATATTTAATTTTTGTAATGTTAATTTTAGTAATTTTTATATTATAATGATATCTTATTAACTTTTATTAATTTAATATTTAAATAAAATATCCCTTTTTTATTTTATGCATTATATTTATATATTAACCTTTTTTTATATTTTATGTATTTGTATTACATTTAAGTTTTTTATTATTTATCAAAACTTTTCAAAAAGAATTGCAAATAGTACTTTTTCTATATTCGATCTATGAATTTTATACAAGTATTATTTATTTATTTATTTATAATTTTGGATGTCTATACCCTTACTCTACTTTCATGTACAAATGCATCCACTGATTTAACAACATAAACTATATTTATTATACGTAAAGTAAATACCTAGATATTGAAAATCTATAAATAATTATAAAAAATTATTCTAATTTATCATACTTTAAAATTATATTATATCAGTAAATTTACAAATGAATAAATATATGTGTTACTTTCTAAGAATTCAGATTGTCCTACGAATTGGGGGCCGCGAATCGGATCTTCGTGCTAGTCACTCTGATGCGAATCTGGTCTCCATAACCTTCAACCTGAATTCTTGAAACGCAATATTGACGCTGTCTATGAGAAGCCACTAAAAGGTTAACTTCACTACCAAAAAGTACAAAAATAAAACTGATACAAATGCTCTTATCAAGGAGATCACTTCGGCTTTGGCTTTAATCAACAAATATTGACGTTGTCTAAACATTCTGCTTTGGCTCAAATAGAGCTTTATGCCATAAAAATTTGACCATCTAAGCTACTGAACAAGCCCAAGATGATAGGGATGAAATAAATGAAATGAATACAAAATAAATAAAAAATCTTGGACTCTAGTTCACTATACTAGCATATACAAATAAAGATGTAACATCCCCTACGCATCCGCATGTAGATATTGTCCGCTTTGGGCCGAGGAAACTTCATGGCTTCCCAATCCAACATGCGGCCCACACGGTTTTGTTCCTGGCAGACAGAATCCACCGCCCCCAAAACGTGTCTACAAAGAAGAGGTATCCACGCCCTTATAAAGGCACGCTTCATTCCCTCTCCATTCGATGTGGGACTCTACAGTCCACCCTCCTGGGGACCCAGGGTCCTCGCTGGCACACCGGACCGGATTCCGATTTTGATACCATCTGTAATATCCTCAACGCATCCACATGTAAATATTGTCCGCTTTGGGTCGGGGGAACTTCACGGCGTCCCAAGCCAACATGCAGCCCGCACGGTTTTGTTCTTGGCAGACGGAATCCACCGCTCCCAAAACGCGTCTACAAGAGAGAGGTATCCATGCCCTTATAAAAACACGCTTCGTTCCCTCTTCATCCGACGTGGGACTCTACAAAAGAACAAGCTCAAATATTCATTTTTCAATTGGTGATCTTCTGAATTTTGATTTGCTTTAATCAACAAGTTACACTGAAACAAATGCTGCAATAGAAAGGAGGGAGAAGAGGTCATACTTTCTATGTAAAAAATCATTTTGGTTGATATGTATATAATCCATTAGTCCTTTAGCTTCTCAATACTTCAAAGAAAAACTCAAGAGTATTAGAGATTGTCGAGGATATTTGTATAATGTTGTAACTGTGACAGATTGATTTAGGGAACACTTTTTCAATAAGCAATGGGGAAGAAAATGAAAAGGATCATAGTTACCACATTTACGGTATGCTACGTCAAAATACCCACAACCATGTATATGGTACAAAACATCTTCCATTTATCATAAAGTGTGCAATGCCAGCATAAAAGACTCTGCTGACACAGTCAAGATGGGATACAAGATAGGGGTGGGATAGCAGGTGATACAGATATTATGGATGAATAACTTTGATTTTATTTTTAAATTAGATTTGATTTTATTTTCAATTAAAAGAAATTTAATTTTATTTTACAGTTAATTTTATTTCTAAATTAAAAAATTTTGATTTTATTTCTAAATTCATATAGTCATTTTTTTTTATTTTATTCTTTTATTCTAAGAAATTATGTCATATTTAGTTATAAAATTATATATTTTTTTAAAATTTATCTTAAGATTAAAATTTCTCTATATAAGAACCCTAAACTCTATTATTTGAATAATATTGATAAATTGAATACAATTTGATTAATTATGATCTTTCTCCTCTCTTTTGGTCTATACTTTCTCTCTCCCTTGATTTCTCCTTCTCCTTCCCCTAATTCTCCTTCTGTTTCTCCCCCTCTTTTGATTTCTCTTTCCCTTCCCCTACTCTCCTCCATACTTCCCCTTACCCTACATCAAATTTGGTATCAGAAATAGGTTCCCATTTTCTGCATCAAATTGTGATTGTTTTCTTCTCTCTTATTCCTTCTGCTTCTCACCTCACTTTGTTCCCTTCCCGTTCACCCTCTTTCTCCTTTTCTCCTGCCTTCCCCTTGTCGCCCCTTCCCTACATCATTAAAGATCTATAATCAGCCCTTAGTTGAAGCAACTATTGCGAGCAAAATGGCCATGTCTACATCACATACTGTTACCTTGTGTGCTTGGTTCATTGAACAGGGGAACAAATAGGTGCGCGGACTAGCAGATATATGACGTGATGGAGTGGTCCAAAAAGTCTCAGCCCATCTGGAGGATTGTGTAGCCACTCTTTTGGTCTTTACTTTCTCTCTCCCCTGGTTTTTCTTTCTCCTTCCCCTGATTCTCCTTCTGTTTCTCCCCCTCTCTTGATTTATCTTTCCCTTCCCCTACTCTCCCTCTTCCTTCCCCTTACCCTACATCAAATTTGGTATCAGAAATAGGTTCCCATTTTCTACATCAAATTGTGATTGTTATTCTTCTCACTTATTCCTTCTGATTCTCACCACACTCTGTTCCCTTTCCGTTCACCCTCTTTCTCTTTCTCTCTTGCCTTCCCCTTGTCTCCCCTTCCCTACATCATAAAAGATCTATAATTAGCCATTAGTTGAAGTGACTATTGCGAGCAAAATGGCCATGTCTACATCACATACTGTTACTTATGTGCTCGGTTCATTGAACAGGGGAACAAATAGGTGTGCAGACTAGCAGATATATGAGGTGGAGTGATCCCAAAAGTGTCAACCCATCAGGAGGATTGTGTAGCCACTAATCTTGTAGTTAGACAACTAACTACAGAAATTTTACTTGACAGAGTTGAGTCCTAACTACTAGGAAAAAATTTATGCAAATATCACGGATAAAGATATTTGATTTTACTTTCAAATTATAGTTGATTTATTTTTAATTAGAAAAAATTTGATTTTATTTTTTATTTGATTTATTTTTAAATTAAAAAAAATTTAATTTTATTTTCAAATTAGTATAATTTGATTTTATTTGATTAGTAAATATTTAATTTAATTTAATTTTTTTATTTTAAAAAATTATGACATATTTAATTATAAAATTATATTTATTTTTAATTTATCCTGAAATTAAAATTTTTCTATATAAGGACCCTAAACGCTATTGTTTGGATAGTATTAATGAATTGAATGCAATTTGATTGATTATGATCTTTTTCCTCTCTCTTGGTCTCTACTTTCTCTATTTCCTTTGGTTTCTCCTTCTCCTTTCCTTTCCCTTGGTTCTCCTTCTGTTTCTCCCCCTCCCTTGATTTCTATTTCCCTTCTCCTACTATTTCTCTTCCTCCACCTTACCCTACATCAGCAGGGATAAGGGTGGATTGCTTAGCCTTCTTATTATGAAAGGGAACCCTTGGCCTCCTTCACAACAAGCAACAAGAATGGGATGGCAGGATAAGGGTGGATTGCTTAGTCAACTTTATTACGAAAGGGACCCCTTAGCCTCCTCCATAACAAGAAACTTGAAACCAATTAATATTAACAAGGCCAAGAATTCACACCAATTCACCAATATTCCAAAACTATAAAGGAGCTTGATGAAAAGGGTGAATCTTGGTGCAAAAATAAGTCATTCTATTGTGATTTGGAGGTCAATAATAAAATTAGGAAAACTAACTCTATGCATTTTAAGGGCAAAACTGTGCACATCTAATCCTCCCCAAGCCTCACAATGTGAGAGGTTACCGCTCCTTTAATTTTGAATAAGAAATTAAAATTTAAACTTATATCGACTATAAAAAAATTTGAAATCTACTGTCTAAGACAAGGTCCCAAACAAAAAGCCAAAAAAAAAATTGTGTCAGCCAGATATAAATTAGATATTAGAGAAATGCTAAACAAACATGTTTTGGTGCATCTGGACAAATAGTGCTAAAATTAAATCAACAAAGAAAAAATATATACTCCAATTGCGCAAGGGTTCTCAGAGTATCACTTAGAATCAACTGAACAACCTCATAGTTGTTAGAAAGCTTCATTCATCAACCCAAATAATACATAGGTAAAGTATCAACGGCAAGCTAGAATCTTTTGGTGCACATTAGCATTTTGATTTGTGCTAACTTGCACATCTCTATGGCTAGGAAGAGAACTCAGCTAAGGAAAACTTATCAATACTTGCTAATGCTGTTGATAAACTGAGCAACAGTGGACCTAAATCTAAACTTCCTAATAACAAATCAACTAAAAAAGCAGCAGGTTGATTGAGGAGACTTTAAAGGCAAACTCTGATGTAAGGATTGATTCTCCTAGTCAGAAGAGCAAAACATGAATATCTGCTCTGCATTTCACAAGCAGATGTCAAGCCAGATAGGTGGTAGATTGGTGGAAGCGACTTAAACTCCAATGGAACAGTAACATACTGAGGAACATCAAGATCTCAAAAAATCTATGAAATATTAGGCTAATGAAGTGAGCAAAACCAAGCTTTTGAGCACCCCAGTTTCTCTCAAAGCAGTTGACAATGTTTAGGGTTCAGGGTTTAGCCAAAATAAGGAAGAATTCTTTTTAGGTCAGTAAAAAAGATGACATTATATTTAAAAAAAAAAGATTCCAAGATGGCAACGAAGTACATAACAATAGGAGCTTTGCCATAGAATGAAAGTCAATTTCATTCAGCTCAACACTCAAACTTGGATAGATAGGAGAAAGGCATTAGATGCTAGAAAAACTGTCCAACTGCATATTCCCTGCGTAGATATTGACTTCAGATCAATTCAAGGATAAGAAGATGGCAGATGGTGAAAGCACACCACTGAAACAAAGCTTTAGAAGCATGAACAAGGTTTCTTTATAATCAAATCTGGCTTTGAGCTAGATATTAGGTGGGCCTAGGTGTTATGGGCATTTGAGGTGCATCTGTTCCTATTGTATTCACACATTTGTCAGAAACTTTTGATTAGGAAAACAATTGTTAACTTACAGCTGCATATCTCAGCCAAGGTGAAACTTTTAAGCCATTATACAGACCAACAACATTATTCTAATTTAAATAGAAACATTCTAATCCCAACCTAGCTCCAATTCTATTTGAACTGAAATTTGTATTGCCACTCTGAGATAAAAACTCCATTTTCGCACACCAAACAGACCCTAAATGTTTCCATTCAAATATCATATCAGGTTTATGTTAGCACTTGAGTTTCATTTGTCGATGAAGGCCGCTGGAATTCGTTCACCCGTTCCTGTAATTGCTGAAGCATTAAGTGGCCCATGAATTGCTTATAACTCTCCATTTAATGTGCCCATTAATCTCTATTTCACCCTTTCGTTGGTAATGGTCATTGAAGGCAATTGATGAAATTGCCTTATAAAAATGAAAATTGGTTTTATCCCTGGACACCATTCTCTGCAATACATCATCTAAGGGGAGGAAAGCAGTGTTCAGAAGGTCAAAACCAGGTGAATCCAGAAACTGAAAAATAGAGAAAGGCAAATAGCGAGAGGTTAGTACGCAATCCTTTATTCCGCATTTGTGGTTGTTTATATCACATAAATTGCTAACATTTGATATCGAGCCAATTTGGTGCCTCTGTCCTTGCTGGTTCTGCGTTTTCAAGTTTTTTCCCAATTTTAAAATTTATTAAAGTTTCAATTTTTGTGATGATTCTGTGAAAAAGAATGTCAGAAATCATTAGAAAATTTGATTTCCAATATTTTTATATAATTTTCATCAATTTCGTGTAAAAATAGAGGAGTTTCAACCTGGTCAAAAATCTGGTTAAATCGGGTCAGGCATACCAAGCAGGAGGTTGAAGACGACCCAAAACGCGTCGGTTTTGGGTCTGCTACAGTGATCAATATAAAAGAAATTTGGGCCATTTTCGTGGCAACCCCATTTCCTGTGCATCTACCCTAGGTCGAAGGCATGGCTGCCCACATGCGTGCGCGGTCCACACGCCCACCAGGCCCACTACTATGGCAAAACATGGGAAAATCGCGTTGCAGGCGAGCGCTTGGACTCGATCCCGGGACCTCCAGCATGCCGAAGTCGTTTCACCGCTGTGCTGCGGACGCATCTGTTAATAATAATGGACTTTAATTCCCTTTATATGATATTCGTATATATAAGTATATATTTATATACGTATATTTATATATATATATATATAATTATATTTATTATTATATATAAAGGTTAAAATATAATGTTTAAAAAATAATTATATATATATATATATATAATGTCTAGTAATTAATATAATTTAATTAATTAGGGATTGGTCACAACGTTCTTAATTAATAAAATTATATTTTATTATCACATATTGTATAAGGATATTAATTGTGACTAATTATTTTTTAATATAATAAAATTTATCCCATAGAAAATTTTATCATATTAAATTAATTAATCAGGATAAAATATCAAATTATTTTCTTAATTTGCCCACAGGAATTAAGAATTAGAATATAATTTGATAGTTTTATCATAAAACTAGACATGAACCTACTTGAACTAAGAATTTAGCTCACAGGTAATTTTTATGTCAATTGATTCATGATATATATTTTATATTGGTAAAATATAACTCTGTATTTATTTGTTAGCCTCATTAATTGTTTATTAAATATGTATTCATTTTTATACAGTTATACAATTTGTTAATCTTTTCGATATAATATGTGAAATTCTCGAACTGAAAGGTGATAACTATAAAGTATGAAAGGAAAGAATTCTTCTTTATTTAGGGTGAATGGATATAGATTATACTATAAGGAAAGACGAATCACTAACTATTACTGTAACCAGCACTCCGGTTGATGTAGCTTTTCATGAACGATGAGAGCGATCTAATCGCCTTAGTTTAATATTCATAAAGACTAAAATTCCTGTTGGTATTCATGGATCTATCGATCAACATAATAAAGTATGAGATTTACTGAAGGCTATCGATGAACAATTTAAAACTTCAGATAAAACACTTGGTAACACCCTAATAATGAAGTTTTCATCTTTAACGCTCAACAGTGTTAAGGGTGTACGTCAGCACATTATACAAATGAGGGATATAGCGGCTCAATTGAAAAGTTTGGAGGTAAAAATGTCTAAATCTTTCCTCATTCATTATATTTTGAATACGTTTTCACCACAATATGGACCTTTCAAAATCTCTTATAACACACATAAAGATAAATAGTCAATCAATGAACTTATGACCATGTGTGTTCAAGAGGAATGAAGGCTAATGATAGAACAAAGTGAAAGCGTATTTATGTTCAAAGAAGGAAAGTTTAAGGCTCAAGCCAAAAAGAAGAGAAAAGGTAAACTACCTCCTCAATCTGCTATTAAAAAAGAATCCAAGTGGTTTTTCTACAAAAAAAAATGGATACGTCAAGAAGGATTGTGTTAAATACTAAAATTGGCTTAAGAAGAAAGGTAATCCATTATCTTTTGTATGTTATGAATCTAATATGGTTAATATTTCTCATAACATATTGTGGATTGACTTTAATTTTACAATCCATATTTTAAATTCCTTACATGGCTTGCAAAACCTAAGGAAGCCAGTAAGTAGTGAACAAAGCATCTTCTCTGAAAATAAGATACGTTAACATGTAGANCGCTATTGGAACATGCAGTTTAATTTTAAGTAGTGGTTTTATTTTGAATTTAGAAAAGATCTTTTATATTCCAAATTTCTCTAGAAATTTGATATCAGTTTCAAGACTTGTACCTTTTGGATATTTCATTACATTTTCAAACTCATCTTTCAGTTTATATTATAGGTCTGATATTGTTAAAAATGGTATATTGTCTGATAATCTTTATTACTTGAATTTACAAAACAATACCTGTTATAATACTGTGCATATTGATACTGGCATTAAACGATGTGTTATGAATAAATGTTCCTCGATGTTATGGCTAGGAGATTAGGTCATATTTTAATTGAAAAAATTAAAAATTAATAAATGATGAAATACTTAATACTCTAAATTTTACTAATTTTGAGACTTGTATGGACTACATTAAAGGAAAGCAGACCAACAAAACTAAAAAATGCCAAGAAGAGTTTAGACATATTAGAAATCATACATACGAATATTTGTAGTCCTAATATTGACTCATACGGTTCAAAATATTTCATCACCTTTATTGACGATTTTTTACGATATATGTATCTTTACTTACTTTATAATAAAAATGAAGTCTTAGATACTTTTAAATTATTTAAAGTAGAAGTAGAAAAATAATATGAAAAATAAATTAAGATTGTAAGATCAGATAGAGGTAGAGAATATTATGGAAGATATACTGAAGATGAACAAATGCATAATCCATTTGTAAGGTTTCTTCAATAATATGAGATTGTTGCCCAATATACTATGCCTGATTCTCCGGACCAAAATGGTGTAGTAGAAAGAAGAAATCGAACGTTATTAGACATAATGAGGAGTATGATTAGCAACTCCAATGTTCCAAAATCCTTGTGGAGTGAAACTCTTAAAACGGTGATATATATATTAAATCGGGTTCCAACGAAAGCTGTTCCAAAAACTCTGTAATAATTCCATATAAGAAACGCTGTCCTAATATGTTTCATGACATATTAGTACGCATACCTAGGTTTTCTAAATAAATTTTTGAAAGTTTTCTTGAAACCTTCATACTCCAGATCCAAGCTCACGTGCGGCAAGAGCGGCTCATATGGCTTTAGTTAATGCTAATTTCGTAATTACACAACACACTACAAAAGTATTAAGAGTTGCACATATCAAGAGTATTATACCATGACGATCTAGGGGCCCTTAAGGGACCTTCTTTATCGTTTTCCTAAATGTTGATCCATGTTAGATCAGCATTTATATCCAGATAGACAAAAAATAATTGCACAATATAAAATGTAACATATAACATAATAGGTACTCACAAGCAAGCATTATCGCAATGACCTCCTTGATTTCGTTTCATCTTTCCAGCTGCCTGATCTCCTCCTCTCAGATGCCTTCAAATTCTAATACCATTTCTCCTGTGTAAAATGCCAATAAATTTTGAAGAACATTCTATTTGGACACTCCATTTTTTGAGAAAAAATTAGAACCATTGTCCAAATCCTTAAAACAAAGCCTATCCGCGGAAACCTAGACCGAAAATTGAACCATAACCCCTGAGACATAAGACCTAAGCTACTAAGTATAACAGTACAGTACAGGACAGTTACAAATGACTTCTATAAAAGATTAGAAGTTTTCGGCGTCAAGAAAAGCATAGCTTTACAATTTCGCAAGAGTAAAAGCAAAAACACTTACCTTTTTTCTAAACCCATGACATCACCTGTAAATAAATAATCATCATCATATAATAGCAAATCTTCAGTAGGCGTGCCTACCTTCAAAATGATTTTGCATACGTACCTACGTTTTAAAAGAACTCGAGCCCCTCCCTGAAATCCTCCGTTGCAAAATCCATGTAAGCAAAGTAGGCGTATGCTGGTCTCTGCTAATAATGTCTTTTGAATTAATGGCACAATTTTGTCACATTTTATATTAACACCAAAACAAGCACCAAAAGTTACGATAAAAAAGATAGTTTACCTTTCTTTTATGCAAGAATTATCCACCCAAAAGCTGCACCATCCTTTTCGAGAAACCAAAGGATGCACGGCCTACAGCCAGACAAGTAACGACGTGCTATTCATAAATGACTAAGTTTAATAGCATGAAGTTAGGAAAATTACTCGCACACTATCAAACCTTCTCACCACTCCGGCATTTTCTTTCGTGTTTTCAAGCTTCAACTAAGGTCTCGTCTCCTTACTTTTTCTTCATCCACGGCCTTCAAAATTTACCTATTGATTTCAAATTTTAAAATTGTTGTTTTGGATAGTGTTGTAAGTTGGTAAAGGTACGTACGAAAGAACTGTAACGACCCAGAATTTAAAAGCATAGAAAACCCAGTTATCGAGTCCGGTCAACTGGTGTTGACCGGAAAATGCAATAGGAAAGTACATCGGCCTTAAGATGAAATCAACTTCAGCCCTTATTTAATGAAAACCCACTCCGGATTTCTACGATAATCTAGTCCGGATTCCTTTGAAAAAGGAGTCCGGAATATCCCTTGAAAAGAAATCCAGATTTTCTTGATGAAAATCAAGTCCCGCCAGGTAAGGCCGAAGTAGCCTTGAGGGCCGGAGTGCATTTGTGAAGCCGAAGTTGTTGATCCGGTCAACGCCAGTTAGTTGACCGGAATGTGTAAATAAGGAAACCGACTACGTTGAAATAGCAATTAATAAGGAAATCCTTTTAATAAGGAAACTGAGCAAAGAGAACTAACCAGTAAGGAAATTTTGAAATAACGAAACCGAGTATAAGGAAATAATAATAATAAGGAAACTTTAAAATTGGAAACCCTACGAATTTTCCTTGAAGGCTGCAAAACCCTAGGGCTTATAAATAAGACCTTAGAGAGCGAGAAAAGAAAGGGGCACTCTATAAGGCTTGATCGAAAGTTCAAGGCGAAACAAACAAATTCAGGCAAGAGTACACACCCTGTTTTAAAGTTCATGATTATTATGTATGTTTGCAATACGAGTAAATCTGATATTTTTATGAATGTATGTTTTAGAATGTATGAATGTTTATTCAGTTCTGTTATCTGATATTTTGATCGACTTATGTTTTTGTACGTACGATGTTTGTTCTGTTGTTTGAATTAAGGAAAAATCGTTCGTAATCACATGTTTAAAAAGAAGTCCTGTTATTCATGATGTTCAGTTTTGTTCTGCTTGGAAACATAATTATTTGTCAATTGTTATGAACTTCGATAATGCATGTTTAAGGTAAAGAACTTCGGCCTTAAGATGGAACGAGAACTCCTGAAATGAACTCCGGATTCTGTCGAAAAGATCTCTGATTTTAAGAAAAAGAGCTACGGCATTTTAGAAAGTTACTCCGTCCCTTTTGAAAAAAAAGAACTCCGTCCCTTTTGGGGAAAAAGGAACTCCAGATTTTAGAGCGTCGAATTTTAAAAGAAACAGAACTCCGGCTTTTCGAGCTTCGGCTTTTAAAAGAAAAAGAACTTAGGATTTTAGAGCGTCGGATTTTAAAAGAAACGGAACTCCGGCTTTTAAAGCTTCGGATTTTAAAAGAAAAAGAACTCCGAATTTAAAGAAAAGTCACTCCGATTTTTAACACTCCGGACTTTAAAGAAAGAATCACTCCGGATTTCAAAGAAAGAAAATACTCCGGTTTTAGAGCTCCGGACTTTAAAGAAAGAATCACTCCGGATTTTAAAGAAAGAAAACGCTTCGATTTTAGAGCTCCGAATTTCAAAGAAAGAATCACTCCCATTTTAGAGCTAAGCCCTTTTGAGAAAGAACTCTGCCTTTGAAGAAGAACTCCGCCTTTAAAGAAAAACTCCGCCTTTTGAGCAAAGTACGCCGCCAAGAGCTCTGGTTTTCGAACTCCTTCGTTTTAAAAAAACGACTTCGGCTTTAAAATGATTAAAGAAAAAAGTACTCCATCCTTTTAAGAAAGAACTTCGGCCTTAACGTCTTTAAAGAAGTACTCCGTCCTTAAGAAGCACTCCGTCCTTTTTGTTTGAAAATGAACTCCGGCCTTTAACAAAAGAACTTCAGCTTTTGCAAAGAACTCCGGCTTGACAAAAGAACGCCGGCTTTAAGAACTCTGGCCCTCTGCATGAAAAGGAACTCCGGCCTATTTTTAATGAACATGGAAAATGCATGTAATACGGGCAACAAGGGAACTCTATGACTTTCGACTTCCGAACTATGATGAATGGCCATGAAAAGATATGAACCATGAACCGAGTCTCCCTTATACTTGCTGTTAAAGATGGATGAAGGATATTGGAGTGACACTCGAGGATTGCCTCCTGGGCCACGGGAGGGGATTTTCTGGTTGCATAAGAACTATGGACTACGGTCCCGTATGCCGGGTTAAAGGCATCACCTTCCGCCCCGGGGAGCATAATGAGGGGATACGGCCTTAGGTTGTGGGGTTACACACAACCCGTCCTCGATGTTGTCCGCTCCCGCCCGGTCCCTAAAGATCCCTAAAGATAATAAGAATTTTCAATGATCTTATTAAGACGACAATAAGAAAAGGAACTTTCGAACTAAAGACATGATGATTTCGAATTTCTGCTTTATCCGCTTATATATATATACGATTTCTGTTTTCTGCATGTGAGTACCTTGCTGGGCTTTGTGCTCACTGTTGTTATTTTCAGATGATGAAAGGCACATGTAGGACGAAGTTGAATAGAATCTCATGGTGTAGCCAAGTAGTCCGGTTGACCGGAGCTGACTAAATGAAGAGCTTGTTTAATTTCTCTGATATTTTGTGGAGACTTGTAAAACTGTTCCGCTGTTTTTTTTTTAACTTATCAATGTTAGCATGTTTCGGTGTTATGAATAAAAGTTATAATTTTTAGTAAGCATCTCAGGCAATTGGTCCGGCAAACATTAGAGTTGGCCGGACAAGTTTGAAATCAAACCGGTGGGCCAACTTTATATAGTCCAGCCTCATGAGGTCCTGTTTATGAGTGAAAAGAAAAATTTTTATGTCCATTTATTATTTTATTTTAAAGCAAGAATTATGGGCTGACGGCGGCTTTATGAAGTCAAATAACGCCGGGCCGTCACAGTTGGAATCAAAGAAGTACTGAGATACTTTAGGCCAATTTGAATCAATACGGAAACTTAGGATAGGATTAGTTACAGAAAGGGGTAGGGTTGGTTTTACTCATACTCTGGACGGAGTAAATTGTGATAGTCACCCATACCTAGTTGACTAACGAAACTGTTATTTCAGAAATCAAGGTCATCACTGAAGTCATGTCTAACAGAGGAAGACCTCGACGGACTAACAACACTCCGGATAAGGAGGTGAGATATCTGAACCTACTAGACCGGATGGCTAAAGTCATAAAGGCTTTGGCTCCACCAACTCCACCCACTCCAGTGAACCCCTCAATTTCAGTTCATCATGAGAGGTCGGTCTATGACCGTTTCACCAACGAGCACGTTCCTGAATTCTTAGGGGAACCCGACCCGTTGAAGGCTGATACTTGGATCCAACGATTGAAGAAGGTGTTTGCGGTAATTAAGTGTCCTGCTGAAGACATGGTTCTTTATGCCACCCATAAGCTGACGGGTGAGGCCCACCACTGGTGGGAAATACAGAAGAGGGTTTTCAATGTACCAGATCAGGATATTAGTTGGGAAATGTTCGAAGCAGCGTTTCTGGAGAATTATTTCCCTTCTCATCTTCATGGACAGAAGGAGGATGAATTCCTTCGCCTAAGGCAGGGTATTCGCTTTGTGGCGGAATACGATGTAAAGTTTACAGAGTTATCTCACTATACTCCTTTTGTGGTTGAAGACCCAGAGAGGAAGGTTAGGAGGTTCTTTCAGGGACTAAGGGATGATATTAGGAGGCATCTCTCAACTCTGACGTTGGCCACTTACGGAGAGGTGCTCGCGAAGGCTGTTATTTATGAGGAGCTGGAGAAAGGAGCAGTGCTCAGACAAAGGACGTTTAGTCAGACTTCAAGGGCCAGTGTTAGTGGAGGCCCTTCTAAGAAAGCAAGACCTTCGAGTTCTAGTGGGGAGTAGAACCGATCAGTGCAGATTTCCCAAACTCCGGCTAGTAATGCTTGTGATCATTGCAGGAAATCACACAAATGGAAGCCTTACTATAAGAAGTTGGGGGTTTGTTATAACTGTGGCCAGGCTGGACACATGATCAAAGATTGCCCACTTGCCAAAGAAGCCCCAAGATCCAAGTCCCCTATTTCAGCTAAGGTGTTTGTCGTTTCTGCAAAGGAGGCCGAAACATCTACGGAGATCGTAGAAGGTACACTTTCTATCTTTGGAACTTCTAGTCATGTACTATTTGACTCTGGATCTACTCACTCTTTCGTCTCCCATGAATTTGCGAAATATCATACGACCCTTCCTCAAGTTATTGACTGCCCATTAATGGTCGCCTTACCCACGGGGTCATCCGTAATCTTAAATGTAGTATATCCAGAATGTCCAATAGAATTAAATGAATACATGATGCCTATTAACCTGGTTTTGCTGAAAATGAAAGATTTCGATGCAATATTGGGAATGGATTGGTTAGCCAGGTATCATGCCAAAATTGATTGTTTCTGAAAAAGGGTGGAATTCGTCATTCCTGGAAACAAGTCCTTCTACATTCAAGGAGTTCGGCGTAAAGAAGCATCTTGCTTCATTTCGGCTCTTCATGCCAGACACTTGATTGGTGAAGGGTATCAAGCTTATCTAGCCTTCGTCAATGTGACTACTGAAAGTCAAGAATCTCTGGCTAAAGAGATTCCTGTGGTACGGGAATTCGAAGACATATTCCCTGATGAATTGCCTGGGCTACCGCCCCAACGAGAATTGGAATTTAGAGTAGAATTGATGTCAGGATCAACACCAATATCGAAAGCACCGTATCGGATGGCACCGGCCGAACTCAAAGAATTGAAACAGCAATTGCGGGAATTGTTAAATAAAGGTTTCATTCGACCAAGCGTGTCACCATGGGGAGCACCGGTTCTCTTTGTCATAAAGAAGGACAGGACCATGAGATTATGCGTGGATTATCGCGAACTGAACAAAATCACCACCAAGAATAAATATCATCTGCCAAGGATTGATGACCTCCTTAACCAATTACAATGAGCTTGCATATTTTCAAAAATCGACCTTAGATCCGGGTATCATCAACTTCGGATCAGAAAGGAGGATATAGCAAAGACGGCGTTCAGGACTAGATATGGGCATTATGAATTTGTAGTGATGCCTTTTGGGTTGACTAATGCCCCGGTCGTCTTTATGGACTTGATGAATTAAATTTTTCAACCATACCTGGACAAGTTTGTGATCGTCTTTATTGACGACATTCTTGTGTATTCGAAAAGCCATAAGGAGCATGAGGTGCATTTACGGACTACACTCCAGATTCTTAGGGAGCATCAGCTATTCGCCAAATTGAAAAAGTGCGAATTTTGGTTAGAGGAAGTGGGATTCCTTAGCCACGTCATCTCTAAAGAAGGAATTTCCATCGACCCTAAGAAAGTGGAAGCAGTGGTAAATTGGAACCGGCCAACCTCTGTGACCGAAGTGCAAAGTTTCTTAGGCATGGTTGGATACTATAGGCGGTTCGTGGAAAACTTCTCCCAAATCGCTTTACCACTCACGTAATTAACCAAGAAAGATGCCAGATTTGAGTGGACCAAGGATTGTGAAGAGAGTTTCCAGACACTTAAAGACCGGTTAACTTCTGCTCCGGTCTTGACATTCCAAATGAATCAGGAGGACTGATTGTTTATTGCGATGCTTCAAAGATTGGATTAGGCTGTGTTTTAATGCAACACGGAAGGGTAATCGCCTATGGGTCGCGGCAGTTGAAAGATCATGAAAGGAATTATCCAACTCACGATCTGGAACTGGCTGCAGTAGTGTTTGCATTGAAAATCTGGAGGTATTACCTGTATGGTGAGAGATTCTTGGTCTACTCCGATCATAAGAGTCTAAAGTATTTATTCTCCCAGAAGGAACTGAACATGAGGCAGAGAAGGTGGATTGAATTTCTGAAAGACTATGATTGTGAAATCCGGTACGAACCAGGAAAGGCCAACGTAGTTGCCGACGCACTAAGTAGACAACCTGGTGTTCTGGCCAGAATGTAAGTCAAGCAAATGGAAATGTTGGACCTCTCTCACGTCTTATGATGTCGGCGTTATGTAAGGAAAGCGGATGATCTTGGCGTACCTTCAAGTTCAACCAGAGGTGATAAATGAGGTAAAGGGATGTCAGGCGAATGATTCTTTCCTCGTAAAGATCATGAGTGAACTGGACAAAACATCCCGAAGTGACTTTCACGTTATGCCGGATGGAGCATTAAGATTTAGAAATCGATTATGTGCGCCGAACAACAAAGAATTAAAGGAGAATTTTTCAAGAGGCCCATCGATCCCGTTATACGATTCACCCAGGAGCCAATAAGATGTATCAGGATCTGAAGAAAATATTTTGGTGGAGGAATATGAAGAGGGCTATGGTAGCTTACGTGGAAAAGTGCCTTGTATGCCAACAAGTAAAGGCCGAAAAAAAGCAGTCGGTCGGATTATTGCAACCAATGTCATTTTCAGGTTGGAAATGGGAAGACATTGCCATGGATTTTGTAACCGGTCTGCCAATGACGCCAAGGAAACATGATGCTATTTGGGTGATTGTCGATCGGCTAACAAAGTCAGCCCATTTCTTGGCAATCCGGACGGCTTACTCCCGCGATAAATTGGCCTAACTGTATGTAAACGAGGTTGTCAGACTTCATGGTGTGCCTGTTTCTATTGTATCAGATAGAGACCCTCACTTTGTTTCAAAGTTCTGGAAAAGTCTACACAAAGAGTTGGGGACAGAATTGAAATTCAGTACCGATTTTCATCCCCAAACTGACGGTCAGTCAGAACGAACTATCCAGATCATTGAGGATATGTTAAGGGCCCCGATTTTAGAGATGAAAGGGGCTTCGGATAATTAATTAACTCTAACACAATTTGCTTACAATAACAGTTACCAGGCCAGCATTGGCATGGCTCCTTTTGAAGCCTTGTATGGGAGAAAATGTAGGTCGCCGATCCACTGGGAGGAACACAGAGATAAAAAGATTTTGGGTCCAAACATTATTAAAGAGACGGTAGAAAAGATAAAGTTAGTACATGAAAATCTCAGAGTAGCCCGGAGCAGACAAAAGAGCTATGCAGACCGGAGGAGATCCGCATTAGAATTTGAAAAAGGCGATTTTGTATTCCTAAAGGTATCGCCATCCAAAGGAAAATACAGATTCGGGGTAAAAGGGAAGCTGAAGCCACGATTTATTGGTCCTTTTGAAATTCTAGAAAGGATCGGAGAAGTAACTTACAGACTTGCACTACTTCCAAACTTGGCAGAAGTACGTGACGTGTTTCATGTATCAATACTTCAGAAATATGTCCATGATCCTACTCATGTAATCAAGTATGAACCTTTGACAATCGACAAGGACTTATCCTATATAGATAAACCAGTGAAAATCTTGGATCGAAGGGAACAGAGGCTACGCACCAAATCTATCACTCTAATAAAGGTGCTCTGGAAGAATCACACACCCGAAGAGATAACTTGGGAACGAGAGGAAGAGATTCAGAACAAATACCCCTATTTATTTTCTCGAGGTCAGTAATTCTATTTAAAATTTCAATGATGAAATTTCTATAAGTGGGGGAGATTGTAACGACCCAAACTTTAAAAGCATAGAAAACCCGGTTATCGAGTCCGGTCAACGCCAGTTGACCGAAAAATTCAATAGGAAAGTAGATCGGCCTTAAGATGAAATCAACTTCGGCCCTTATTTAATGAAAATCCACTCCGAATTTCAACGCCAGTTAGTTGACCGGAATGCGTAAATAAGGAAACTGAATACGTTGAAATAGCAATTAATAAGGAAATCCTTTTAATAAGGAAACTGAGCAAAGAGAAATAACCAGTAAGAAAATTTTGAAATATATAAGGAAATAATAATAATAATAATGAAACTTTAAAATTGGAAACCCTACGAATTTTCCCCGAAGGCTGCAAAACCCTTGGGCTTATAAATAAGACCTTAGAGAGCGAGAAAAGAAAGAGGCACTCTATAGGGCTTGACCGAAAGTTCAAGGCGAAACAAAGAAATTCAGGCAAGAGTACTCACCCTGTTTTTTAAAGTTCATGATTATTATGCATGTTTGCAATACGAGTAAATCTGATATTTTTATGAATGTATGTTTTAGAATGTATGAATGTTTATTCTGTTCTGTTATCTGATATTTTGATCGACTTATGTTTTTGTACGTACGATGTTTGTTCTGTTATTTGAATTAAGGAAAAATCGTTCGAAATCGCATGTTTAAAAAGAAGTCCCGTTATTCATGATGTTCGGTTTTGTTCTGCTTGGAAACATGATTATTTGTCAATTGTTATGAACTTCGATAATGCATTTTTAAGGTAAAGAACTTCGACCATAAAATGGAATGAGAACTCCTATAAATGAACTCCGGATTCTGTCGAAAAGATCTCTGGTTTTAAGAAAAAGAGCTACGGCATTTTCGAAAGTTACTCCGTCCCTTTTGGAAAAAAAGAACTCCGTCCCTTTTGGGGAAAAAGGAACTCCGGATTTTCGAGCGTCGAATTTTAAAAGAAACAGAACTCCGGCTTTTAGAGCTTCGGCTTTTAAAAGAAAAAGAACTTAGGATTTTAGAGCGTCGGATTTTAAAAGAAACGGAACTCCGGCTTTTAGAGCTTCGGATTTTAAAAGAAAAAGAACTCCGGATTTAAAGAAAAGTCACTCCGGTTTTTAGCACTCCGGACTTTAAAGAAAAAATCACTCCGGATTTTAAAGAAAGAAAATACTCCGGTTTTAGAGCTCCGAAATTTAAAGAAAGAATCACTCCGGATTTTAAAGAAAGAAAATGCTCCGATTTTAGAGCTCTGGATTTCAAAGAAAGAATCACTCCTTTTTTAGAGCTAAGCCCTTTTGATAAAGAACTCCGCCTTTGAAGAAGACTCCGCCTTTTGAGCAAAGTACGCCGCCAAGAGCTCCGGTTTTCGAACTCCTTCTTTTTAAGAAAACGACTTCGGCTTTAAGATGATTAAAGAAAAAAGTACTCCATCATTTTAAGAAAGAACTTCGGCCTTAACGTCTTTAAAGAAGTACTCCGTCCTTAAGAAGCACTCCGTCCTTTTTGTTTGAAAATGAACTCCGGCCTTTAACAAAAGAACTTCGGCTTTTGCAAAGAACTCCGCTTGACAAAAGAACGCCGGCTTTAAGAACTCTGGCCCTCTGCATGAAAAGGAACTCCGGCCTATTTTTAATGAACATGGAAAATGCATGTAATACGGGCAGCAAGGGAACTCTATGACTTTCGACTTCCGAACTATGATGAATGGCCATGAAAAGATATGAACCATGAACCGAGTCTCCCTTATACTTGCTGTTAAAGATGGATGAAGGATATTGGAGTGACACTCGAGGATTGCCTCCTGGGCCACGGGAGGGGATTTTCTGGTGACATAAGAACTATGGACTACGGCCCCGTTTGCCGGGTTAAAGGCATCACCTTCCGCCCCGGGGAGCATAATGAGAGGATACGGCCTTAGGTTGTGAGGTTACACACAACCCGTCCTCGATGTTGTCCGCTCCCGTCCGATCCCTAAAGATCCCTAAAGATGATAAGAATCTTCAATGATCTTATTAAGACGACAATAAGAAAAGGAACTTCCGAACTAAAGACATGATGATTTCGAATTTCTGTTTTATCCGCTTATATATATATACGATTTCTGTTTTCTGCATGTGAGTACCTTGCTAGGCTTTGTGCTCACTCTTGTTATTTTCAGATGATAAAAGGCTCATGGAGGACGAAGTTGAATAGAATCTCATGGTGTAGCCAAGTAGTCCGGTTGACCGGAGCTGACTAAATGAAGAACTTGTTTAATTTCTCTGATATTTTGTGGAGACTTGTAAAACAGTTTCGCTGTTTTTTTTTAACTTATCAATGTTAATATGTTTCGATGTTATGAATAAAAGTTATAATTTTTAGTAAGCATCTTAGGGAAATTAGGTCCGACAAACATTAGAGTTGGCCAGACAAGTTTGAAATCAAACCGGTGGGCCAGCTTTATATAGTCCGGTCTCACGAGATCCTGTGTATGAGTGAATTTATTATTTTATTTTAAAGTAAGAATTATAGGCTGACGGCGGCTTTATGAAGTGAAATAATGCCGGGCCGTCACAGGAACACTATCCTAATATGTTTCACGACATATTAGTACGCATACCTAGGTTTTCCAAATGAATTTTGAAAGGTTTTTTAAAAAAATTTTTGAAAGTTTTCTTGAAACCTTCATCCTCCAGATCCAAGCTCACGTGCTGCAAGAGCAGCTCATATGGCTATAGTTAAAGCTAATTTCGTAATTACACAACGCACTACAAAAGTATTAAGAGTCGCACTTATCAAGAGTATTATACCATGACGATCTAGGGGCCCTTGAGGGACCTTCTTTATCGTTTTCCTAAATGTTGATACATGTTAGATCAGCATTTATATCCAAATAGACAAAAAATAATTGCGCAACATAAAACGTAACATAAAACATAACAAGTACTCACAAGCAAGCATTAGCGCAATGGCCTCCTTGATTTCATTTCATCTTTCCAGCTGCCTGACCTCCTCCTCTCCGATGCCTTCAAATTCTAATACCATTTCTCCTGCATAAAATGCCAATAAAATTTGAAGAATATTCTATTTGGACACTCCATTTTTTGAGAAAAAATTAGAACCATTGTCCAAATCCTTAAAACAAAACCTATCCGCGGTGACCTAGACCGAAAATTGAACCATAACCCCTGAGACATGAGACCTAAGCAACTAAGTATAACAGTACAGTACAGTACAGTTAAAAATGACTTCTATAAAAGATTGGAAGTTTTCGGAGTCAAGAAAAGCTTACCTTTGCAATTTCGCAAGAGTAAAAGCAAAAACACTTACTTTTTTTCTAAACCCATGACACCACCTGTAAATATATAATCATCATCATATAATAGCAAATCTTCAGTAGTAGTGCCTACCATCGAAATGATTTTGCATACGTACCTACGTTTTAAAAGAACTCGAGCCCCTCCCTGAAGTCCTTCGTTGCCAAATCCATGTAAGCAAAGTAGGCGTATGCTGGTCTCTGCTAATAATGTCTTTTGAATTAATGGCACAATTTTGTCACGTTTTATACAAACACCAAAACAGCACCAAAAGTTACGATAAAAAAGATGGTTTACCTTTCTTTTATGTAAGAATTATCCACCCAAAAGCTGCACCATCCATTCCGAGAAACCAAAGGATGCACGGCCTACAGCCAGACAAGTAACGACGTGCTATTCATAAATGACTAAGTTTTATAGCATGAAGTTAGGAAAATTACTCGCACACTCTCAAACCTTCTCACCACTCCGGCATTTTCTTTCGTGTTTTCAAGCTTCAACTAAGGTCTCGTCTCCTTACTTTTTCTTCATCCACGGCCTTCAAAATTTACCTATTGATTTCGAAGTTTAAAATTGTTATTTGGATAGTGCCGTAAGTTAGTAAAGGTACATACGAAAGGAAGTTAGGTAAGTAATGACATGTTATTTACAAACGATTAAGTTTAGTGGTATGAAGTTAGGGAAAATACTCGCACACTATCATATCTTCTCACCTCTCTAGCAATTACTTCTGTGTTTTCAAGCTTCAACTAAGGTCTCGTCTCCTTACTTTTTCTTCATCCACAGCCTTCAAAATTTACCTATAGATTTCGAATTTTAAAATTGTTATTTGGATAGTGCCGTAAGTTAGTAAAGGTACATACGAAAGGAACGCTATCCTAATATGTTTCACGACATATTAGTACGCATACCTAGGTTTTCCAAATGAATTTTCAAAGGTTTTCTTGAAGTTTTCATCTTCCAGATCCAAGCCCACGTGCTGCAAGAGTGGCTCACACGGCTATAGTCAAAACTAATTTGGTAATTACACGAGACACAATTAGTATTAAGAGTCACACCCATTAAAAGTGTTGTACCATGATAATCTAAGGGCCCTTAAGGGACCTTTTTCATCGTTTTGCTAAATGTTGATACATGCTAGATCAGCATTTATAGCCAGACAGATAAAAATAATTACGAAACGACATAAAACGTAACATATAACATAATAAGTACTTACAAGCAAGTATTAGCGCAATGGTCTCCTTAATTTCGTTTCATCTTTTTAGCTGCCTGAACTCCTCCTCTCAGATGCCTTCAGATCCTAAGATCATTTCTCCTATATGAAATGTCAATAAAATTTGAAAAAGATTCTATTAGAACACTCCATTTTTTGAGAAAAAATTAGAATCGTTGTCCGAATCCCTAATACAAAGCCTAACCGCGGTGATCTAAACAGAAAATTATACCTTAACCTCGAGCATACGAAACCTAAGCCACTAAGAGTAACAGTGCAATATGGTTAAAGATAACGTCTATAAAAGTTTAGAAGTTATTGGAGTAAATAAAATGTACCTCGGCAGTTTCGCAAAAGTAAAAGCAAAATCACTTACCTTTTTCCTAGGCCCATAACATCACCTGTAAATTTATTATCATCATATAATAATAAATTTTTGATAGACGTGCCTACTTTCAAAATGATTTTTCATACATACCTACGTTTTAAAAGAACTCGAGTCCCTCCATGAAGTCCTCCGTTGCCAAATCTATGTAAGAAGGGTAGGCGTATGTTGGTCTTTGCTAATAGTTTTTTTAGAATTAAGGGCACAATTTCATCATGTTTTACACTAACGCCAAAACAAGTACCAAAAGTTGCAATATAAAAGATAGTTTACCTTCCTTTTATTCGAGCATTACCCCCCGGAAAGCTACACCATCCTTTCCGAGAAATCGAAGGATGCACCACCTGCAGCCGGACAAGTAACGACGTGCTATTTACAAACGACTAAGTTTAGTAGCATGAAGTTAGGTAAAATATTCGCACACTATCATACCTTCTCACCCCTCTGGCATTTTCTTCCGTGTTTTCAAGCTTCAAATAAGGTCTCGTCTCCTTGCATTTTCTTCATCCACGGCCTTGAAAATTTACATATAGATTCTGAATTTTGAAATTGCTATTTCAATAGTGCTGTACGTTAGTAAATGTACATGCAAAAGGAACACTATTCTAATATATTTCACGACATATTAGTACGCATACCTAGGTTTTCTGAATAAATTTTTGAAGGTTTTCTTAAAGCCTTCATCCTCGAGATCCAAGCCCACGTGCTACAAGAATGGCTCACACGGTCATCGTCAAAGCTAATTTGGTAATTACACGAGAAACTATTAGAGTATTAAGAGTTGCACCTATCAAAAGTGTTGTACTGTGACGATCTATGGGCCTTTAAGTGACCTTCTTCATCGTTTTGCTAAATGTTGATACATGCTAGATTAGCATTTATAGCCAGACTAATAAAAAATAATTACGCAACAACATAAAGCGAAACATATAACATAATAAGTATTCACAAGCAAGCACTTGCGTAATGGACTCCTTGATTTCGTTTCATCTTTCTAGTTGCCTGATCTCCTCCTTTCAGATGCCTTCAATCCTAAGATCATTTCTCCTGTGTGAAACGTCAGTGAAATTTGAAGAAGATTCAATTAAAACACACCATTTTTTGAGGAAAAATTAGAACTGTTGTACAAATTTCTAACACAAAGCCTAACCGCGGTGACCTAGACTAAAAATTATACCATAACCCCTGACACATGAAACCTAAGCCACTAAGAGTAACAATCAAATACAGTTAAAATTAACGTTTATAAAAGTTTACAAGTAATCGACATCAAGAAAAACGTACTATGGCAGTTTCACAAGAATAAAAGCAAAACCACTTACTTTTTTCTAAGCACGTGACATCACCTGTAAATTTATAATCATCATCATATAACAGTAAATCTTTGGTAGACGTACCTACGTTCAAAATGATTTTGCATACGTACCAACGTTTTAAAAGAATTCGAGCCCCTCTCTAAAGTCCTCTGTTGCAAAATCCATGTAAGAAGGGTTGGCGTATGCTGGTCTTTGCTAATAATTTTTTTTAAAATTAAGGGCACAATTTTGTCACGTTTCTCACTAACGTCAAAACAAGTACCAAAAGTTATGATTTAAAATATGGTTTACCTTCATTTTATGCGAGCATCATTCGCCAGAAAGCTACTCCATGCTTTCTGAGGAATCGAAGGATGCACGACCTGCAGCCGGATAAGTAATGACGTCTAATTTACAAACGATTAAGTTTAGTGGTATGAAGTTAGGTAAAATACTCGCACACTATCATATCTTCTCACCTCTCCAGCAATTACTTCCGTGTTTTCAAGCTTAAATTAATGTCTCATCTCCCTGCTTTTTCTTCATCCACGACCTTCAAAATTTACATATAGATTCCAAAATTTAAAATTGTTATCTCGACAATACCGTACGTTATTAAAGATACATACGAAAGAAACGCTATCCTAATATGTTTCACGACATATTAGTACGCATACCTAGGTTTTCTGAATAAATTTTCGAAAGTTTTTTTGAAACCTTCATCCTCCAGATCCAAGCTCACGTGCTGCAAGAGCGGCTCATACGGCTATAGTTAAAGCTAATTTCGTAATTACACAACACACTACAAAAGTATTAAGAGTCGCACCTATCAAGAGTATTATACCATGACGATCTAGGGGCCCTTGAGGAACCTTCTTTATCGTTTTCCTAAATGTTGATACATGTTAGATCAGCATTTATATCCAAATAGACAAAAAAAAATTGTGCAACATAAAACGTAACATAAAACATAACAAGTACTCACAAGCAAGCATTAGCGCAATGGCCTCCTTGATTTCGTTTTATCTTTCCAGCTGCCTGATCTCCTCCTCTCAGATGCCTTCAAATTCTAATACCATTTCTCTTGCGTAAAATGCCAGTAAAATTTAAAGAATATTCTATTTGGACACTCCATTTTTTGAGAAAAAATTAGAACCATTGTCCAAATCCTTAAAACAAAGCCTATCCATGGTGACCTAGACCGAAAATTGAACCATAACCCCTGAGACATGAGACCTAAGCTACTAAGTATAATAGTGCAGTACAGTTAAAAATGACTTCTATAAAAGATTAGAAGTTTTTGGCGTCAAGAAAAGCATAGCTTTGCAATTTCACAGGAGTAAAAGCAAAAACACTTACTTTTTTTCTAAACCCATGACATCATTTGTAAATATATAATCATCATCATATAATAGCAAATCTTCAGTAGACGTGCCTACCTTCAAAATAATTTTGCATACGTGCGTACATTTTAAAAGAACTCGAGCCCCTCCCTGAAGTCCTCCGTTGCCAAATCCATGTAAGCAGAGTAGGCGTATCCTTGGTCTTTGCTAATAATTTTTTTGAATTAAGGGCACAATTTTTTCACGTTTTATACTAACACCAAAACAAGTACCAAAAGTTCTGATTTAAAAAGATGGTTTACCTTTCTTTTATGCAAGCATTATCCCCCAAAAGCTACTCCATCCTTTTCGAGAAACCAAAGGATACACGACCCTACTGCCTGGATAAGAAATGACGTGCTAATTCATAAATGACTAAGTTTAATAGCATGAAGTTAGGAAAATTACTCGCACACACTATCAAACCTTCTCACCACTCCGGCATTTTCTTTCGTGTTTTCAAGCTTCAACTAAGGTCTCATCTCCTTACTTTTCTTCATCCATGACCTTCAAAATTTACCTATAGATTCCAAATTTTAAAATTGTTATTTGAATAGTGCCGTAAGTTAGTAAAGATACATACGAAATGAACGCTATCCTAATATGTTTCATGACATATTAGTACGCATACTTAGGTTTTCCAAATGAATTTTCAAAGGTTTTCTTTAAGTTTTCATCCTCCAGATCCAAGCCCACGTGTTGCAAGAGTGGCTCGCACGGCTATAGTCAAAACTAATTTGGTAATTACACGAGACACAATTAGAGTATTAAGAGTCACACCTATCGAAAGTGTTGTACCATGATAATCTAAGGGCCCTTAAGGGACCTTTTTCATCATTTTGCTAAATGTTGATACATGCTAGATCAGCATTTATAGCTACACAGACAAAAATAATTATAAAACGACATAAAACATAACATATAACATAATAAATACTCACAAGCAAGTATTAGCGCAATGGTCTCCTTGATTTCATTTCATCTTTTCAGCTGCCTGATCTCCTCCTCTCAGATGCCTTCAGATCCTAAGATTATTTCTCCTGTATGAAATGTCAGTGAAATTTGAAAAAGATTCTATTAGAACACTCCATTTTTTGAGAAAAAATTAGAATCGTAGTCTGAATCCCTAATACAAAGCCTAACCGCGGTGACCTAAACTGAAAACTATACCTTAACCCCGAGCATATGAAACCTAAGCCGCTAAGAGTAACAGTGCAGTACGGTTAAAGATAACGTCTATAAAAGTTTAGAAGTTATCGGCGTCAAGAAAACATACCTTGGCAGTTTCACAAGAGTAAAAGCAAAATCACTTACCTTTTTCCTAAGCCCATAATATCACCTGTAAATTTATGATCATCATATAACAGTAAATATTCAGTAGACGTGCCAACTTTCAAAATGATTTTGCATACGTACCTATATTTTAAAAGAACTCGAGGCCCTCCCTAAAGTCCTCCGTTGCAAAATCCATGTAAGGTAAGCGTACGCTGGTCTCTGCTAATAATTTTTTTGGAATTAAAGGCACAATTTCGTCATGTTTTACACTAGCGTCACAACAAGTACCGAAAGTAATGATATAAAAGATGGTTTACCTTCCTTTTATGTGAGTATCATCATCCAGAAAACTGCTCTATCCTTTCCGAGGAACCGAAGGATGCACGACCTGTAGCCGGATAACAAATGACGTGTTATTCACAAACAACTAAGTTTCGTGGTAGGAAGTTAGGTAAAATACTCGCACACTATCATACCTTCTCACCTCTCCGGCATTTTCTTCCATGTTTTCAAGCTTCAATTAAGGTCTCGCCTCCTTAGTTTTTCTTCACCCACAGCCTTCAAAATTTACATATAGATTTTGAATTTTAAAATTGTTATTTCGATAGTGCCGTAAGTTAGTAAAGGTACATGTGAAAGGAACACTATCCCAATATCTTCCATGTTTTCAAGCTTCAATTAAGGTCTCACCTCCTTAGTTTTTCTTCATCCACAACCTTCAAAATTTACATATAGATTTTGAATTTTAAAATTGTTATTTCAATAGTACTGTAAGTTAGTAAAGGTACATGTGAAAGGAATGCTATCCTAATATGTTTCACGATATATTAGTACGCATACCTATGTTTTCTGAATGAATTTTCAAAGGTTTTCTTGAAGCCTTCATCCTTCAAATCCAAGCCCGCGTGCTGCAAGAGTGGCTCAGAAGGATATAGTCAAAGCTAATTTGGTAATTATACGAGACACTGTCAAAATAATAAGAGTCGCACTTATCAAAAGTGTTGTACCGTGACGATCTATGGGCCCTTAAGGGACCTTCTTCATCATTTTGCTAAATATTGATACATACTAGATCAGCATTTATAACAAAATAGACAAATAATAATTTTGAAACGACATAAAATGTAACATATAACATAATAAGTACTCACAAGCAAGCATTAGCACAATGATCTACTTGATTTCGTTTCATCTTTCCAGCTGTCTGATCTCCTCCTCTCAAATGCCTTCAGATTCTAAGATCATTTTTTCTACGTGAAATGTCAGTGAAATTTGAAGAAGATTCTATTAGAATACTCCATTTTTGAGAAAAATTAAAATCGTTATACAAATCCCTAATACAAAGTCAACCGCGGTGACCAAAGTGAAAACTATACCATAACCCCGAGCACATGAGACCTAAGCCACTAAGAGTAATTGTACATTACATTTAAAAATAACATCTATAAATGTTTTAAAATTGTCGGCGTCAAGAAAAACGTACCTTGGCGGTTTCGCAAGAGTAAAAGCAAAATCACTTACCTTTTTCCTAAGCCCTTGGCATTACCTGTAAATTTATGCTCGTCACCATATAACAGTAAATTTTCTATAGACGTGCCTACTTTCAAAATGATTTTGCATATATACCTACGTTTTAAAAGAACTCAAGCCATGTCCTGAAATCCTTCATTGCCAAATTCATGTAAGCAAGGTAGACATATGTTGCTCTCTGCTAACAATGATTTTTTGAATTAAGGGCATAATTTCATCACGTTTTATACTAACGCCAAAACAAGTACCAAAAGTTACGATCAAAAATATGGTTTACCTTCCTTTTATGTGAGCATTATCCCCCAGAAAGCTGAACCATCCTTTCCGAGGAACCGAAGGATGCACGGCCTATAGCAGTACAAGTAATGACGTGCTATTCACAAACGATTAAGTTTAGTGACACGAAATTAGGTAAATTACTTGCACACTCTTATGCCTTCACACCTCCCCGACATTTTCTTCCATATTTTTCAAGCTTCAATTAAGGTCTCGTCTCCTTAGTTTTTCTTCATCCACCTTCAAAATTTACATATAGATTTTGAATTTTAAAATTGTTATTTCGATAGTGCCGTAAGTTAGTAAAGGTACATGAAAGTTACTATCCCAATATCTTCCATGTTTTCAAGCTTCAATTAAGGTCTCACCTCCTTATTTCATCCACAACCTTCAAAATTTACATATAGATTTTGAATTTTAAAATTGTTATTTCAATTCGTAAGTTAGTAAAGGTTTGTGAAAGGAAGTTTATCCTAATATGTTTCACGATATATTAGCACGCATACCTATGTTTTCTTAAATGAATTTTCAAAGGTTTTCTTGAAGTCTTCATCCTTCAAATCCAAGCCCACGTGCCGTAAGAGTGGCTCATATGGCTATAGTTAAAGCTAATTTGGTAATTATACGAGACATTAAAATAATAAGAGTCACATTAAAAGTGTTGTACTAGATGATAATCTAAGGGCCCTTAAGGGATCATTCTTCATCATTTTGCTAAATGTTGATACATACTAGATCAGCATTTATAACAAAATAGACAAATAATAATTTTGAAACGACATAAAATGTAACATATAACATAATAAGTACTCACAAGCAAGCATTAGCACAATGATCTACTTGATTTCGTTTCATCTTTCCAGCTGTCTGATCTCCTCCTCTCAAATGCCTTCAGATTCTAAGATCATTTTTTCTACGTGAAATGTCAGTGAAATTTGAAGAAGATTCTATTAGAATACTCTATTTTTTGAGAAAAAATTAAAACCGTTATACAAATCCCTAATACAAAGTCAAGCTGCAGTGACCTAGAGTGAAAACTATACCATAATCCCAGACACATGAGACCTAAGCCACTAAGAGTAATTGTACATTACATTTAAAAATAACATCTATAAATGTTTTAAAATTGTCGGCGTCAAGAAAAACGTACCTTGGCGGTTTCGCAAGAGTAAAAGCAAAATCACTTACCTTTTTCCTAAGCCCTTGGCATTACCTGTAAATTTATGCTCGTCACCATATAACAGTAAATTTTCTATAGACGTGCCTACTTTCAAAATGATTTTGCATATATACCTATTTTTAAAAGAACTCGAGGCCATGTCCTCGAAATCCTTCATTGCCAAATTCATATGCAAGGTAGACATATGTTGCTCTCGCTAACAATGATTTTTGAAATTAAAGGCATAATTTCATCACGTTTTATACTAACGTCAAAACAAGTACCAAAAGTTATGATATAAAATATGGTTTACCTTCCTTTTATGTGAGCATTATCCCCGAAAGTCAACCATCCTTTCCGAGGAATAAAGGATGCATTCACAAATGGCCTATAGCAAGACAAGTAATGACGTGCTATTCACAAACGATTAAGTTTAGTGACACGAAATTAGGTAAATTACTTGCACACTCTTATGCCTTCACACCTAAGTTAATAAACATTTTCTTCTAATTTTCCGTATTTTTCAGCTTCAATTAAGGTCTCGTCTTCTTAATTTTTCTTCATCCACGACCCTCTAAATTTACATATAGATTTCAAATTTTAAAATTAATATATCGACAATGCCGTGCGTTATTAACAGTACATACGAAAGGAACGCTATCGTAATATATTTCACGACATATTAGCACGCATACCTACATTTTCTTAATAAAATTTTGAAGTTTTTCTTGAAGTCTTCATCCTCCAAATCCAAGCCCACGTGCTGTAAGAGCGGCTCATATGGCTATAGTTAAATCTAATTTGGTAATTACACGAGACACTACAAAAGTATTAAGAGTCGTACTAGAGGCCCTTAAGGGACCTTCATCATTGTTCTACTACATGTTGATACATGCTAGATCAGCATTTATAGTCAGACAGACAAAAAATAATTGTGCAATGACATAAAACGTAACATATAACATAATAAGTACTCACAAGCAAGCATTAGCGCAGTGGTCTCATTGATTTTGTTTCATCTTTCCGACTGCCTGATCTGCTCCTCTCAAATGTTTTTAGATTCTAAGATCATTTCTCCTGCGTGAAATGTTAGTGAAATTTGAAGAAGATTCTATTAGAACACACCATTTTTTGAGAAAAAACAAGAACCGTCGTCTGAATCTCTAACATAAAGCCTAACCACGATGACCTAGACCAAAAATTATACTATAACTCTCGACACATGAGATCTAAGCCACTAAGAGTAACAATGCAAAGACAGATAAAAATAACATATATAAAATTTTAGAAGTTATCGTGTCAAGAAAAATGTACTTGGTAGTTTTTCAAGAGTAAAAGTAAAATCACTTACCTTTTTCCTAAACCCATGACGTCACCTGTAAATTTATAATCATCATCAGATTAAAAAAAATATAATAAATATTCCGTAGACATGCCTACTTTCAAAATCTAAACCAATTAATCTAAACTTCAAATTTCAAATCCTTATGTCAAACAATTTAGTTAAGTATACACAGAAAAACACAGAAAGGACATGCTCACTCACAAGCAACGGAAAATAAAAACCTCTCATTTGGGAGTGCCGAAGCATAATTGTAATATGTCGGATCCCGATTGGATTATTTTAATATTAATTGTGATTTTTGGATATTTCGGACGCGGTGAAAATAAATTATAATATCGTAAAATTTTCGGGAATGATCGGAGGTGCGGAGTGGTGCCCAGGGTGTACCCGTAATGTTGTTCGGAGGTCGAGTTGGAATTAATAATAACGGAAAGTTATATAATAAAAATAATAATAATAATAATTTAAATGAAAAGAAAAAAAGAAAAGAAAATGGGAAAAAAAAAGAAGAGATCCTTTCGGGAGAGAGAAGAGGAGAGAGGGGCGGCTAGTGGTTGCGTGAGGAAGAAGGAGGAGGAGGAAGAGGAGGACTAGGGCACAAATGATTAAGTTTAGTGACACAGAGATTAGGTGAAATTACTTGCGATGGTGGTCATACCTTCTCACGATTCCTCAACATTTTCTTGAGTCGGCGGCGCTGGCGAGGAAATCGGTGTCGGGTAATTTTCTTCATCGGCCGCACTCGGGGTGGTATACATATAGATGGTTGAATTTTAAAATTATTATCTCGTGAGGCGCGAGGCAGTTATTAAGGAGAGAAGTCGTCGATGGGAGAGAAATCGTAATAGGTTCACGAGGAGAGAAGTCGCGCGGAGAGAGAGGATGGTGGCTGACGGAGGCAACATTTTCTTAATAAATTTTTGAAGGCCGCTCGAGAAGCGGCTTCATCCTCCAAATCCAAGGAGCATGCTTGTAAGAGGGGAGGCTCATAAAGGGCCGAGCGAGAGAGAGGGGCACGCGGGAGGCAGAGTATGATGTTATAAAGGCTCGATTGAGTGTTGTGGGACATCCTTTCTTCAGATCTGCAGAGTATGATGTTAAAGGATCCTCTAGCCCTATTCTTGGTACGATTTAAATGTTGATTTTGACTAGATGGGAGATTTATAGACATGCATGTATTTTTAAATACCCTCAATTTATCAATTGTAACATATAATGTATGTTTTATCGATTCAAAGCATTAGGTGGTTTTGTCTCATTGATTTTGATTCAAGGGATTTTGGACACCTTGACGATATATATGTGTACATTTATGTATCCGTATATTGTGGAACCATGAACTGGCCTTGACTAACCATGCATGTCCCGCACGGGTGGGATCACAACGGACCATGGTGGTCCAAGACCCGAGGGGTCGACAAGGTGATCCGAGGTATGGCTACTTCCTTATAAAGGAAGATGAGGTATCGGGCCTCTTCAAGGAAGATGAGGCATCGGGCTACTTCCGCCGTAAGGAAGACCCAGCTGACCCGCCCCACTGTGTATTTAATTGAGAACCATCGTAAGGAATCGATTGGAAAACTAATGTATCGGACGTCCTAATATATAACTAAAACTTGATATGCACCCAAAGCCTTTGGTGGTAAAACATACTAGCAAGTTCCACGGCCCGGGAGACAGAGTACATGGATGGTTTTGAGCCACCGGCCTAATTTGTCCACCATATATATAGCCCAAGTCACAAGGGAGAGTTAGGTAACCCTTCCTCAAGTTGGTATCATTGATCTTTGGTTCTTCGATTGTGGAATGTTTTGTATTTCGCACGATTTGGGTGTACCGCGACGTGAGATACGTGGTTTGGCCCGTGGATGGGCGATAGGAATGTCTCACAGCCGACGTGATAAACCCGAACGTGTTTTGATTTATGTTTTAGTTCCGGCGGTTTTCTCTTGATTTCAGACATGAGTTTTAGATCCGGACGAGGGGTATGTGTCTCCACGTGGATGTGGTGAAGTTGCTTCGTATGTGACTCCATCCAAGATCATACGATATGATATCTCCTCTCGAGGTTTTACCGATCGTGGTTTATATGATTTTGTCCCTGAGGGTGAAATGTTATGAAATTTGAAGAAGATTTATTATAACACACCGATTTTGAGGAAAAAGTATGATGTTTTGCTTTTACGTGATTGCTATGCGATATCCCCGCTTCGATTTGATGACCTACCAACCGCTTTATACGATTCATGATACATGCTGAGCTCTAGGCACAAAGAGTGTTTTATCCCTTCGACTAGTAAATGGATACGCTATAGGAGCTCGGAGTTGATCAAGTTGATATTCCTTTCAAGAGTGAAGATGCTATATTTGGTAGTTTCGAGGATATGTAATGAAAATTACTTGCCTTTCTGGTGGCCTTGATCATTGTATACAAAATATCAAGTTAAAAATTATATGGATGAGTTTTTGTAATTTGCCTATTTTCACGAAATCTAAACCAATTAATCTATTATTTGTCAAATTTCAAATCCTTATATCAAACAATTTATTTATATCGGTATACATATGTTTGACAGAAAGGACATGTTATTGTTGTTGATGAAAATCTTATTAAAAAAGAAAAACCTCTCAGATATTGTGAGTGTCGTGACAATAATTTGCCGCTACCATTTCGTATCTGTATATATCAAGTGGCATTTACCTTCTTCATAGTTTTTTGGCAGTAAGAATATGTCTTTGTTGTATAGAGGTCATTCTGCTGTAGCAAATGCCTAAAATCCAAGGTCTTAATGCTTACTAATAAATATCAATCATCTCTAAAAAAATTCTGACAGCACCCTTTCATTATGAATATTTCAAGCCACAAAAATACTATAGCATCTACTGTTGATGGGAAAAACCAAACAATAACAAATTACAAAAATTACACTCACTTGAACACCAGAACAGAAGTTTTGTACACTTTGACTGCCAATTCCCAACCATCAGATTTTGCTGTGCACAGAGGAACAAGCTTGCACATTATGCAATATAAAACGGGCGCATAATGGAGTTAAATCAAAAGCTCAGCAATCTGGAACTGACGAAATCAGGCAGATGAGAAAAATAACTCCAGTGATGCATCAAATAGTTATTTACCTCTTTCCCAGTATGCATCCATTTATGTCACTGAATACACCTTGATTCAACATCTTGAAAAGAACAATGCGTGTCCAAGGATCAGTGGCCTAAAACATAATACAGTTAATCATACGCAGGCAGAAAGACTCTTCTAATGTTCTCCCCTAAGGACAATCCATCAAACAAGACCTTTAGAGGGAATCATCAGTCCAAAAGCACAATAGAAACAGGAAAAACTTTACTGATCCAGTAAATACAATTTTTTTCAAAAAAACAGGCCAGTGAATTATAACGATGACTAACCGTAAGAAAGGTGCTGTTGGATCGTGAAATTCGCAGACGAGTTCCTTCAATTTGTCAACCCCAAATTGATGAATTCGATTAACACCTCCGAACGGCCAATTAAATGGGAAAAGTAGATAATCGAAGTGAGGAGAAAGGCATTCAAATAGAACAATATGAGCCGGCAACGGTGAAGAAACGAAAGTCGGCAGACTGAGAGGAAAGGAAGTGACGAGATGGGAATGGCAACGGTAATGGAAGCAGAAGATTTTGTAATCAAATCTTCTGAGTTGAAAATTTAATTGAGGCGAAAGTGAGATGGTTCAACAGTAAAAAAATCAAAACGTCAGATTTGAAAATTAATTCGCCAGCTAAGCGTTGAGGAGAAGAGATGCGGCAAGGGTTTACAGTAGTCAAGAGTTTTGCAGAGTAAAACGAAGCTACTGTATTGGAGAGTGAAAGGAAGTTAAATTAGTTTTTCTATTTTATTTTAAGGGTTTGGTTTATTAATAAAAAGCAAAAGATAAAATTTAAAATAAATTATTAAATTACTAAATAAATTTTTATATTTTAATTATTTGTCAATAAACTATTAGGATGATAAAAAAAAACTCGATAAATTATTAAGATATAAAATAAATTTAAATAAATTGAACGACTTACAATAACAAAACCTTTTAAGTCATATTAACTGAGGTCGATTATATGAGTCTGCTTTTGTAATTTTAATCGATTTAGTACAATATCCTCCAATATAATTTTAAATCATTTTTTTCACATCACTTCAAATTTTTCTAAATCTATCTCTTTCTTTCTATTTCCAACCACATTAACTCATCTTTTCTTACATGTGCTTCATGTGGCCTATATTTGAAGTATCCAAATAATTTCAGACTTCCTTTTCTCATTCTATTTTCGATAGATTTAGCATCTAAATATTTATAAATACCATCATTCCGTATATTATCTTTTAATGTGACTCCACTCATCTATCTTAACATTGACATCGTATATATTGTTGTTTTTGCCAAAACATTCCAATATCTAAATGTAGCATATCGAATATCTGTCTTAAAAAATTATTTTCAAAGAGGTATATTTTGATCACCAAAAACACCCAATATAGTTCTCCACATTAATCAACCGACATTAATCCTGCACAAAAATGTCATATTTATTTTCCAATTTTCTGGAAGAATAGATCCAAGGTAACAAAATATATTGTTTTTCTTGAATTACGTTAACCCTACAAGGCTTGCATGACAGAATAGAAGAAAAGCATAATACCAGTAGTGACAACTAGTGTTGCATCATCCATGGGCAAGAGATCAAGCAAAGGCTTGAAAGGGAAACACCCAGGACTACCAAGGGTCCAAACATAATGATACTATACAACAACCACAATAAACACATCCTTAAATCTCAATAAGGTTAAGCTTTTTCAATCTTTTTTTTGTCGTTTCGCTCAATTAAGTGCAATACCTTATAAAATAAAAGTAATTTAAATCATTTTAATCATTTTATTCCAAATTTTCATGGGTTTACCTCTTTCTTTTATCTAATCACAACTTAACTTTACTCATAAGTTTTTCTCTTACCTGTATTTTAAGCGTTTAAACAATCTTAGATATTCTTCCCTTATCTTATCTTCTATAGATGTAACTTTTAAACGTCCACATATATCATTTTTTCATATTTTATCTTTTAGTATAACATTACTCATCAATCTTAACATTCTTAGTCATCAAACTATATTATCTAACAAAAAAAAAATAAAAACAAAAAAATCAAGGATGCCAAGCAACAAAAAGTACTTGGTCGTCCTTCCTTCATTAGGATCACTAAAGAAATGAAAATGTCCAAGAGAAAATCCATTGCAAGTAGAAACTAGAATAGCATGTACAATGAAGATAAGAGATATTATATATACCGGGAAAATTTTGACCGAAAGGAAACCTTCCATCAAATCTTGCCAATACAAAAAGTGGCCACTATCGCCAACCACACATCAATGAGAGAAGAAAGGAAAGAAAATACACGTGAAATAAACATCCAAGGAATAGCATAATCACACCGAATCCATTGGTAGCATCCATCAACACTACTAGAGAGCTTACCGCTCACCTATGACACCATAGAGGAACATTTCCATAACCATACTCCACCAAATCTATGATTTTAGACACTAACTTACATAGCCTGAAGCTGCCCGAAGTCCAATGCTGATCACAATCTTTATGCATGATATTGCTTACCCTTCACATACCATGCCAAGAAGATGATCCTATATCATCTTCCTTTCCTTGCAACTACCAACAGCTATATTAAGCAAAGAGAGAAAATAAGATGGATCCAAAAAACCAAATAAGCAACATGACCAACACAGCCACCTAGATAAAAGAAATCACACCTAAACCAATTGAACCTCCTATAAATCAAACATCCAGATTCTAAATGAATCACCACGGTATCATACTTCAAGCAATTCTCAAAATTTTGAAGAAGACAAACATATTTAAAAAATAATGACATCATGATAGAATCATTTGCAAGATATACACAAGGCACATTAATGCTTTCACCTCCCCTTTAATATACACGAAATTTCTGAACAATACTATTCTCCTTGACCACAACATCAACTACGTGCAAAAATGGGAGATGTAGGATCTTCTTATCCAATTCATACGCCAGCTGGACCACTAAACCAATCTATAGGCTCAAGATCAATAATATTAACATGGCATAACAAAAGAAGCAAACAGTAAGTTGTCAGGCTCATCCTCCTCAGCTTTCTACTACTCATTTTGTTGGTCAATCAACAACCCATTATCAGGCTCCTATTGTCCACAAGATGACCCACTTCTTTACAAAAGGAGTGATAGAATCAAACATGTCTGCATCAATTTAACTCAGAATCTAAGGCCAAAGCTTGACAAATAGCTTCACAAGCCATAATCACATGGACCTCAAATTGTGAATCATTATTTCTGTCACTCTACCTACCACCCCCAAAAAAATCATTTGTCACTCATTGCTGGAACCATATTTTCAATTCCTGACAACTCTAACTATGTAGAAACAGGCTTCATTATTTTTTTTGAAAGGATTAATTTTGCCCAGAATCTCAGCCAGCAAGCCCGTGATTCCACCATATGATAAAATCACTGACAATCATAATTGGAATTAACAGGCTAATGTAAATCTTTGAATTCTTTGGATTAAAAAAAATGGTAAGTGAAAGAAAGACACACTACTATAAAAATAAGTACAATATAAAAGAAATATCAATAGTAAATGATAGCATTATCTAAAATGTCTACTAGCATAGCACGAGAAAAAGAGTAATGATCAACCAAAGAAAGATGGTACACTGCTGCTGAGAGGATACAAGCAATTTGACTTTTTGTACGTTATCTAGCCCCAATTAGAGTTCATACTAAAGAAAGATGGCACACTACTACTCGGAGGATATAGCGTAATCAGTTCTCTACCATCTCCTAAAGCCATGGCATGTGTCCTATTGTCCCAAAAAAACAAAAAGGTGCATCTGAGTTCATTGATGCTTGACAGAACAAAACCACATGCAGCACAAACTCAAACTGCTGTTTGCTCAGGGAACACCTGTGTGCTACCATTGCAACTCCCTGCAAAATGTTCAAGGTAAGGACAGGCACTCATATCAAGCAATCCCCCAAGTCAAAATAGAAGCTTCTGGTGTAACATTGAAATTACATATCAGCTTTGAAGGAAATAAAACTTTTCAGTCACATTTAACTGCACAATTCCGAATCAGCTTTGAAGGATGTAAACCTTTTTAGTCACATTCAACTGCAAATTGAATAAGGATGCAGTGAAAGAATTAGAGCAAATTTTACATCCAACCTTATCCTCAGCACTCAACAGCCATCAGTGCATCAAAGGAATACAGCTAATACAAAAGGTCAAACAACTACTAAACTGCCAGTTCTTTATGCTCCATCCTAGTGGCATACTTATCCACGGCAAGACAAAATAAAATTTGAAATATTTCTTTTAAGGATCCTTGACAATCTAAGAACCTACTTCTAACAAAAATAGTAGTGCACCACCCTAGAACACCACATATGAGATCTCTGATTCAAAATCATCCCCAACTTTTGATGGATGGAAATAATGATAGGAATACCAGCTCATCAACACCATAAACTGCTAAAACTCCACTGCACCAAAGCCTATTTTTGTTGTTCATGAACCTCCAGATCCACTTGGCCAAAAGGATTCCTTTAAACAAGGCAAAGTCTTTCATTTCCAAGACATCAGCCCCAATTACTACAGAATTAAGAAGTATCACTCACCCTCTCCCCCCGTAAGAAATACTTCATTGGGCCCTCCACTTCTAAAACATCGAAAAAGGAATAGGGAAAGGAGACAGTACTTTGGTAAGCTAGCCAACGTACTCATCATGACATGTCTCCTAGCATTTAGACAAATATTGTTTCTTCATAGTCAAAACCTCCTCATAACTTACCATCCTATCCAAATATACATCCTTACATTTGACTCAAAAAGGGTGGTTCCCAATAACAGGGAAATTCTCTCTACTACAACCCTTTATAGAAGCAAACCTCACTCCAACTCTGGCCTCACCAATAAAAAGCAACTTCAATTCTCAAATTTACCTTCAAACCCAATGCAGACCATTAAACAACACAATAAAAGATTAACTAAAAGACTAAAACCCATCATTTGTCAACGAACCAAACCTGAAACCTTGTGCTGAAAAGTAATCATCCTTACAATGACCATTAAAAAAAAAGAATAGGACATTATCCTTGAACCACCATCATCTGATTTACTTAATCTGACTCCAAAGCAACACTTGCAAAATGAGAAGATACAATAGCAGCAGAAAACATCTTTTAATTTAACTCTTCTTTGAAATTCTATTACTCTCATGATTAACCTAAGTCACTTCTATTACAACAAGATCAATTAGAAGTAGCATCCTCATCCAATCTATTTACGATCCAATCCTTATCTGAGTTCTTAATTGCCCGATAATGAACCATACATGGAGTCTTCAAAAACACATACCAACCCTGGAGATTTAAGATCCTCGTCAATATTGTTAATCGCCCCATCCTCCCTAACTAAAAATACTACAGTAGAGGCATCATGATCGAACTCTAGTTGGTCAAACTGTGTTAAGGAAACCATTGAGGAATGTAAGTTGATATACCTCAAAGGTTCGATCACTTGAGGATCACTAATATCACCCATAACCTGATTCTGGAACACTAAAAACAACACAATTATCACAGACATAGCCCTCTCGACACCCTTTGGACAAAGAGGATCATCCACCCTCAAAATGATCCCAGAGCAAATGATTGACATCCCAAAAGAAGAGACTGAATGTGAAACCTGATTATTAAATTCTGCACCATCATTTGTTAAAGCAAGTCCTGAGCTTTCCACGCAAAACAGGCCGAACTGATTCATTCAAACAATCTAAAATGGAGATGAGATTTTGGACTTCCATAAATAAGCAGCCCAATTAAATAAAAATTGACAGCTAATACCCATGAAGCTTTACTCACACAAGCATAAATCCACACATGACACCTCCATCTCCTCCCTTAGTTGAGAAAGGTTCACCTAAAGACTAGGTCAGAAGAAATGGACAACAGTCGGCTCCAACGCAGCCAAAATTTAAAGCCCGCCACAAAGGGTGCAGCAGTTGCCACTCTTGTTCAAAAGATCCTCAGTCCTTTTCTCAACATTCACCTAAATTTTATTCCCACCATAAAGGCACATTGGATTCAAAACCCATTTTCCCATAAAACACCCCCTAGAACAAACATTGAAGCCTTTCCAAACCTTATCTCAAGAAATACACCTGGGTCCCTTGACATCACTAGCCCAACAACTATAGAACCATAGAGCAGCTTCAAACAATCTGAAATCCTGATGCCCCTCTTTTGAACCCTTTCTTCACAGATAACCAAACACCCATTGAAGAGAAATCGAAAGATTTCCCTTCAATTGGAAAGGAGGTAGTTTGGCCCCATTTGGATCTAAGAATTAGGCCATGGAATTCAAAATTGGAATTAGAATTAGAGGCCCAATTCCAGTTCTGTTATTTGTCATCAAATAGAGCTGAAATTTTAATTCAATATTCCAATGCCTTGGAAATAAAAAACAGTATGTGATAATTCTTTATAATTTTTAGGGATAAAATGAATAATTATTTATCAATTAAATACGATAAAATCAAACAATGTGAGACTTATAGGATAAAATATTTTTGGTTGTTTGAGTTGGGTAGAGATGGGCCAACCACTATTTTATTTTTTACTATATTTCTTTCAAAAATTATATAAAAATATTGTTCAAAAACTTAACAACTAATATTCTAATTAAAAGTATTAGCTAAAAATATATTAACATAATATATAATTATAAAATATTATTTGTATGCAAAATAAACTTTTTAAAATTATATTATATTAAATTTCAAAAAGTAAAAAATATTAAGAATTTATATTGAATTACTATTTTATCTTTATGAATTAATTTAAAAATTAATCATATCTCAACTTTATTTTTTTTCTTCAAAATTGTAACTTCTTAAACAATCCAAACAATAAAATCAAATTTGGTAATTTGGTAATTACATGAGACACTACTAGAGTATTAAGAGTCGCACCTATCAAAAGTGTTGTACCGTAACGATCTATGGGCACTTAAGGGACCTTCTTTATCGTTTTGCTAAATGTTGATACATGCTAGATCAGCATTTATAGCCAGACAAACAAAAAATATTTGCGCAATGACATAAAATGTAACATATAACATAATAAATACTCACAAGCAAGTATTAGCACAATGGCCTCCTTGATTTTGTTTTATCTTTCCAACTGCCTAATCTCCTCCTCTCAGATGCCTTCAGATCCTAGGATCATTTCTCTTGTGTGAAATGTCAGTGAAATTTGAAGAAAATTCTATTAGACCACTCTATTTTTTTAGAAAAAATTAGAACCATTGTCTGAATCCCTAACACAAAGCCCAACCACGGTGACCTAGACCGAAAACTATACCATAACCCCTGACACATGAGGCTTAAGCTACTAAGTGTAACAGTGTAGTGCAGTTAAAAATAACGTCTATAAAAGTTTAGAAGTTGTCCGCATCAAAAAAAACATACCTTGACAGTTTCGCAAGAGTAAAAGCAAAATCACTTACATTTTTCCTAAGCCCATAACATCACCTGTAAATTTATAATCATCATCATATAACAGTAAATTTTCGATAGACGTACCTACTTTTAAAATGATTTTGCATACGTACCTACGTTTTAAAAGAACTCGAGCCCCCCTATGAGGTCCTCCATTGCCAAATCTATGTAAAAAGGGTAGGCGCATGTTGGTCTTTGCTAATAATTTTTTTAGAATTAAGGGTACAATTTCATCATATTTTACACTAACGCCAAAACAAGTACTGAAAGTTATGATATAAAAGATAGTTTACCTTCCTTTTATGCGAGCATTACCCCTTAGAAAGCTGCACCATCCTTTCTAAGGAACCGAAGGATACACGGCCTGCAACCGGACAAGTAACGACGTGTTATTCACAAATGACTAAGTTTAGTGGCATAAAGTTAGGTAAAATACTCGTCACACTATAACACCTTCTCACTTCTCCAGCATTTTCTTCCGTGTTTTCTAGCTTCAATTAAGGTCTTGTCTCTTTATTTTTTCTTCATCCACGGCCTTCAAAATCTACAAATAGATTGTGAATTTTAAAATTATTATCTCGATAGTGCCGTACGTTATTAAAGGTACATGCGAAAGGAACGCTATTCTAATATGTTTCACGACATATTAGTACGCATACCTAGGTTTTCTGAATGATTTTTCGAAGGTTTTCTTGAAGCCTTCATCCTCTAAATCAAGCTTGCGGTGCTGCAAGAATGGCTAATACGGTTATAGTCAAGGCTAATTTGATAATTACACGAGATACTATTAGAATATTAAGAGTCACACCTATCAAAAGTGTTGTACCGTGACGATCTATGGGCCCTTAAGTGACCTTCTTCATCATTTTGCTAAATGTTGATACATGTTAGATCAGTATTTATAGCCAGACAAATAAAAAATAATTGCAACAACATAAAACATAACATATAACATAATAAGTACTCACAAGCAAGCATTAGTGCAATAAACTCCTTGATTTCGTTTCATCTTTCTAGCTGCCTGATCTCCTCTTTTTAGATGCCTTTAAATCCTAAGATTATTTCTCCTACGTGAAATGTCAGTGAAATTTGAAGAAGATTCAATTAAAACACACCATTTTTTGAGGAAAAATTAGAACTATTGTACAAATCCCTAACACAAAACCTAACCACGATGACCTAGACTGAAAACTATACCATAACTCCTAACACATGAGACCTAAGCCACTAAGAGTAACAGTGCAATACAATTAAAAATAACGTTTATAAAAGTTTAGAAGTTGTCGACATCAAGAAAAATGTACCTTGGCAGTTTTGCAAGAATAAAAGCAAAATCACTTACCATTTTCCTAAGCCTGTGACATCACCTGTAAATTTATACTCATCATCATATAACAGTAAATTTTCGGTAGACGTGCCTACGTTTAAAATGATTTTGCATATGTACAAACGTTTTAAAAGAACTAGAGCCCCACCCTAAAGTCCTCCGTTGCAAAATCCATGTAAGAAGGGTTGGCGTATGCTGGTCTCTGCTAATAATTTTTTTAAAATTAATGGCACAATTTTGTCACGATTTACACTAACGTCAAAACAAGTACCAAAAGTTATGATTTAAAAGATAGTTTACCTTCCTTTTATGCAAGCATATGCTAGAAAACTACTCCATGCTTTCCGAGAAACCGAAGGATGCACGGCCTGCAGCTAGATAAGCAACGACGTGTCATTCACAAACGACTAAGTTTAGTGGCATGAAGTTAGGTAAAATACTCGCACACTATCATACCTTCTCACCTCTCCAACATTTTCTTCTATGTTTTCAAGCTTCAATTAAGGTCTCGTCTCCTTACTTTTTCTTCATCCACGGCCTTCAAAATTTACATATAAATTTTGAATTTTAAAATTTTTATTTCGATGGTGCCATACGTTAGTAAAGGTACATGCGAAAAGAACCCTATCCTATTATATTTCACGACATATTAGTACGAATACCTAGATTTTCTAAATGAATTTTCGAAGGTTTTCTTGAAGCCTTCATCCTCCAGATCCAAGCCCGCGTGCTGCAAGAATGGCTCACACGGCTATAGTCGAAGCTAATTTGGTAATTACACGAGACACTATTAGAGTATTAAGAGTCGCACCTATCAAAAGTGTTGTACCGTGACGATCTATGGGCCCTTAAGTGACCTTCTTCATCATTTTGCTAAATGTTGATACATGCTAGATCAGCATTTATAGCCAGACAGACAAAAAATAATTGCACAACAACATAAAACATAACATATAACATAATAAGTACTCACAAGCAAGTATTAGCGCAATGGACTCCTTGATTTCATTTCATCTTTCCAGCTGCCTGATCTCCTCTTTTCAAATGCCTTCAAATCCTAAGATCATTTCTCCTGCATGAAATGTTAGTGAATTTTGAAGAAGATTCAATTAAAACACACCATTTTTTAAGGAAAAATTAGAACTGTTGTACAAATCCCTATTACAAAGCCTAACCACGGTGACCTAAACTGAAAATTATACCATAACCCCTGACACATGAGACCTAAGCCACTAAAAGTAACAGTGCAGTACAATTAAAGTTAACGTTTATAAAAGTTTAGAAGTTGTCAACATCAAAAAAAACGTACCTTGGCAGTTTTGTAAGAATAAAAGCAAAACCACTTACCTTTTTCCTAAGCCCGTGACATCACCTGTAAATTTATACTTATCATCATATAACGGTAAATCTTCAATAGACGTGCCTATTTTCAAAATGATTTTGCATACGTACAAACGTTTTAAAAGAACGCAAGCCCCTCCCTAAAGTCCTCCGTTGCAAAATCCATGTAAGAAGGGTTGGCGTATGCTGGCCTCTGCTAATAATTGTTTTTAAATTAAGGGCACAATTTTGTCACGTTTTACACTAACGTCAAAACAAGTACCAAAAGTTACGACTTAAAAGATGGTTTACCTTCCTTTTATGCGAGTATCATCCGCCAAAAAGCTACTTCGTGCTTTCTAAGGAACCGAAGGATGCACGGCCTCCAGCTGGATAAGCAATGACGTGTTATTCACAAACGACTAAGTTTAGTGGCATGAAATTAGGTACAATACTCGGACACTATCATACCTTCTCACCTCACCTGCATTTTCTTCCGTGTTTTCAAGCTTCAATTAAGGTCTCATCTCCTTGCATTTTCTTCATCCACGGCCTTCAAAATTTACATATAAATTTTAAATTTTAAAATTGTTATTTCAATGGCGCCGTACATTAGTAAAGGTACATGCGAAAGGAACGCTATCCTAATATATTTCACGACATATTAGTACGAATACCTAGGTTTTTTGAATAAATTTTGAAGGTTTTCTTGAAGCCTTCATCCTCCAGATCCAAGCCCGCGTGCTGCAAGAATGGCTCACACGGTTATAGTCAAGGCTAATTTGGTAATTACACGAGACACTATAAGAATATTATGAGTCGCACCTATCAAAAGTGTTATACCGTGACGATTTATGGGCCCTTAAGGGACCTTTTTCATCATTTTGCTAAATGTTGATATATGTTAGATCAACATTTATAGTCAAACAGACAAATAATAATTACGAAACGACATAAAACGTAACATATAACATAATAAGTACTCACAAGCAAGCATTAGCACAGTGGTCTCCTTGATTTCGTTTCATCTTTCCAGCTGCCTGATTTTCTCCTCTTAGATGCCTTCAAATACTAAGATTATTTCTCCTGTGTGAAATATTAGTAAAATTTAAAGAAAATTCTATTAGAACACTCCATTTTTTGAGAAAAAATTGACACCGTTGTACAGATCCCTAATACAAAGCCTAACCGTAGTGACCTAGACCGAAAACTATACCATAACTCCTAACACATGAGATCTAAGTCACTAAAAGTAATAGTGCAGTATAGTTAAAAATAACGTCTATAAAAGTTTTGAAATTGTTGGCGTCAAGAAAAACGTACTTTGACAGTTTCGCAAGAGTAAAAGCCAAATCACTTACCTTTTTCCTAAGCCAATGATATCACCTGTAAATTTATACTCATGATCATATAACAGTAAATATTCGGTAGACATGCCTACTTTTAAAATAATTTTGCATACGTACCTACATTTTAAAAGAACTCAAACCCCTCCCTAAAGTCCTCCGTTTCCAAATCCATGTTAGCAAGTTAGGCGTATGCTGGTCTCTGCTAATAATGCTTTTTGAATTAAGGGCACAATTTTGTCACGTTTTACACTAACACCAAAACAAGTACCGAAAGTTACGATAAAAAAGATGGTTTACCTTCCTTTTATGCAAGCATTATCCCCCAGAAAGCTGCACCATCCTTTCCAAGAAACCAAAGGATGCACAGCCTACAACCAGACAAGTAATGACATGTTATTCACAAACGTCTAAATTTAATGGCATGAAGTTAGGAAAATTACTCACACATTATCAAACCTTCTCACCTCTCCGACACTTTCTTTCGTGTTTTCAAGCTTCAACTAAGGTCTCGTCTCCTTACTTTTTCTTCATCCGCGGCCTTCAAAATTTACATATAGATTTCGAATTTTAAAATTGTTATTTCGATAGTGCCGTAAGTTAGTAAAGGTACATACGAAAGGAACGCTATCCTAATATGTTTCATGACATATTAGTACCATACCTAGGTTTTCTGAATAAATTTTCAAAGGTTTTCTTGAAGTCTTCATCATCCAGATCCAAACCTACGTGCTGCAAGAGCGGCTTACACGGCTATAGTCAAAACTAATTTAGTAATTACACGAGACACTATCAGAGTATTAAGAGTCGCACCTATCAAAAGTGTTGTACCGTGATGATCTATGGGCCCTTAAGGGACCTTCTTCATCATTTTGCTAAATGTTGATACATGCTAGATCAGCATTTATAGCCAGACGGACAAAAATAATTGCGAAACGATATAAAACATAACAAATAACATAATAAGTACTCACAAGCAAGTATTAGCGCAACGGTCTCCTTGATTTTGTTTCATCTTTCCAGCTACCTGATCTCCTCCTCTCAGATGCCTTCAGATCCTAAGATCATTTCTCCTATATGAAATGTTAGTGAAATTTGAAGATTCTATTAGAACACTCCATTTTTTGAGAAAAAAATTAGAACCCTTGTCCAAATCCCTAACACAAAGTCTAACCGCGGTAACCTAGACCGAAAACTATACCTTAACCCGAGGCACATGAGACCTAAGCCACTAAGAGTAATGTAGTACAGTTAAAGATAACATCTATAAAAGTTTAGAAATTGTCAGCGTCAAGAAAAACGTACCTTAGAGTTTTGCAAGAGTAAAAGCAAAATCCATTTCCTTTTTCCTAAGACCTATAAATTTATAATCATCATATAACAATAAATCTTCAGTAGGTGTGCTTACTTTCAAAATGATTTTGCATATGTACCTATATTTTGAAAGAACTCGAGCCCCTCCTTGAAGTCCTCCATTGTCAAATCCATATGTCAAATCCATGTAAGGTAGGCGTACGCTAGTCTCTGCTAATAATTTTTTTGGAATTAAAGGCACAATTTCGTCACGTTTTACACTAACGTCACAAGCTGTGATGTCCCACGTCGGATGGGGAAAGGAACGAAACATGCCTTATAAGGGCCTAGATACCTCTCTCTTGTGGAAGCATTTTGGGGGCGGTGGAGGCCGTCTGCCAGGAACAAAACCATGCGTGTGATATTTCGGATCCCGATTGGATTATTTTAATGTTAATTATGATTTTGGGTATTTCGGACGTGGTGAAAATAATTTAAAATATCGTAAAATTTTTTGAAATGATCGGAGGTGCGAAGTGGTACCCGAGGTGCACCGGTAATGTCCGGATGCCGAGTTAGATTTAAAAATAAAAGAAAGTTATATATATATATATATAATAAAAGTAATAATAATAATAATAACAATAATAAAAGTAAAAAGAAAAAGGAAAATAGGAAATCAAAAGGAGAAAGGAGTCAGGGAGAGAGGAGAGAGGGGGGAAAAAGGGGATTAGGGTTTGTCGCGCGAAGGAAGAGGAAGGAGGCGGCGGCTGCGTGGGTGAACGCCGGCAACGGTGGTTGCGGATGACATCGTGGCGGATGTGAGTTCATCGCATGCGGCGGTTTGATACACGGCATGCGGCGATTTGCGAGGGGAGAGATCGGCGGCACGCGCGGCTTGAGATAAAAAACATATAACATAATAAGTGGTGTCGGCGGCAAGATTAGGAGGTGGAAGCTGAATGTGATGGTCGTCGGGATGGCTGGTGTCGGTGGTTCGAGATACTAAGATAAATTCTCAGTGTGCAGTGAAATGTGTGAGCCGAAGATTCTAGAGAAATGTCGAGAGGAAAAAGAGAGGGTTGCGACGGAGAGAGAAGGCGTCACGGGGACCGGCCGACGCCACGTATACGAGCCTAAGCGGTGGTGGGCGGAAACCACTAAGAGGAGGCGGTATAGATAAAATAACATACATAATGGTGCGGGAGGAGCTGCAAGAGAGGGGAGATTGATTGCGTGTGGGGAGAACGAAGGAGAGAGAAAGCACTCGCGTGAGGCGGGGAGAGAAAAATTTATAATGGAGTGCTTGAGACATCCTTAAAAAAATATCTATAAAGTATAATGTTAAAAATCTAAAGTATCCTTAGCCCTATTCTTGGTCCGATTTAATTTATATGCATTTTGATTTTATGGGAGATTTTACTAATATGTATGTATTTTTATATACCCCGATTTATCAATTGTGTAAATGCATGTATATTTTATCGGTTATGCGGTGGTTTTATACTTGTATTTATGATTTGGAGGGATTTTGGACACCGGGCGATATATATGTATGTTTTTGTGTATCCGTATATCATTGTGGAACCATGAACAGGCTGCTTGCACTAAAACCATTAATGCTTACTAATAGGAGTGGGATCATTTCGGGAAAAATTCTGTCCGAGACCCTAGGGTCGATTTGTGATCCGAGGCACAAAAATACTATGTGGCTGTTGCTCTCGGAAAGGGAAGGCTTAGTCTGACGGGGACGTATATGATAGGCTACACCAGGGAAGAAAGGTTGAGATATTTGTAGTTGACCATCAGATTTTGCTGTATTTAATTGAGAATCATCGTAAGAAATGCAATATAAAACTAATATATTAGGACGTCCTAATATATAACTAAAATTTGAAGTTGAAACCAAAGCAGGTGGAAAAAAAAACATGATGCATCAAGTTCCTAATCTATGGGAGAGAGAGCATACATGGATGGCCTTGAGCTACTTGATTCAACAATGAAAAAGAGCCCTATATAGCCGTGTTCCTAGGATGAGGTAACCCTTAATACAGTTGGTATCATTGATCTTTGGTTCTCGGTTTCCCTAAGGACTTTGTATTTCAAACAAGATTTGGGAACAGGAAAAACTTTACAAAATTTAGAATTGGTTTAGACAATGTGATCCGGATGGGCGATAGGAATGTCTCATATAGGATACTGATGTGATAAAAAAAACAGGCCAGTGTTTTGATTTATGTTTTAGTTAAGAAAGGTCTTCTCTTGATTTCTCGCATTATGAGTTTTAGATCCGAACCCCAATGTGTCGCGCGGATTAACACCTCCGGCGGCGATTATGTAATGTGACCTCGGATCATATGATATGATATCGTCGGTGGAGAAACGAAATTTTAGGATCGTGATTTATATGATTTTTGTCTAGAGGGACGATTTTAATCAAATCTTTTGACAACGATTTAAAAGTGAGACATCTCCTCGATTTTGAACACTGGATTTCACGGAGATGGTGTTTTGTTTTTCGAAAAAAATTAGAACCATTGTCCAAGTCGCTAACGTGATTCTATGCGATATCCTGTTCCTAATTTATGAGCACATGTTTTTATACGATGATGCTTGATGTGAAGCTCTGAGCTCGTGTTTTCATCTTTTATCTCTAGAAATAGTGGCATGGATACGCCTTGCGAGGAGCTTGGGCGTGATCGGGCTCGGATATTCCTTTTTCGAGTGGAGATGTTACATTTGATATATTTCGATCTTGATGATATGTTATGGTTATTATTACTGGCCGGATGGTGGCCATGATCATCATATTTTGAAATATTGGAGTTATTGCATTATGTGGATGAGTTGTTGTAAATTTGGATACCTCCATGCGATTATGGATAGCGGCAGTGTCATGTATTATTTGTTGGATTCATATCCGATGAGATCTCAGACGGGTTTTAATTACAAACGTCCCGCTTGTGTATGATTGTCATATCGGATGGATGAAGGTTATTGTGGTTGATGGAAATCTTATTATTGATTTTATTTTTGACTGCGTATATTGTGGTCGAGGGAAACAAAACTTAATAACGCTTGTGGCAAAGCGGATAATATTCATGGCCGGCTGCCGGAGACGTTACAAATGGTATCAAAACAGGGCCGATTCGGTGTGCCGGCGTAGATCTAGGCTCCTAAGGGGGTGGACTGTGATGTCCCACATCGAATGGGGAGATGAACGAAGTTTGCCATATAAGGGCGTGGATACCTCTCCCTTGTGAACACGTTTTGGGGCGGTGGAGGCCGTCTGCCAGGAACAAAACCGTGCGCCTGTGTGGCAAAGCAAACAATATTCACAAGCGGGTGCTCGGGGACGTTACAGTCTCTGCGCACGCTATTGGATCATCCGGCTATCGAATTCTACCCCAAATCACAAGCTGATCGGGCGTAAGATTTGGACTTGGACTCGGACTCGGATTTGAATTTGGACTCGGATCGACATCGACTTTGGAATTGGTCCGGATCATCTCTATTTTGGTTATATATATATATATATATATATATATATTTATATATACGTCCCGACGATGACTATTTTCGAAATTTGGACATTTGTTTGGATTTGGATATTTGATTTGGATACAAGACTACCATTGGATTTTGAAATTTGGATCTTGAATTTCGGTTGAATTTATCTTATCTGCGATTTAGATTTATTCTGAAATTTGATTGGATTTTCATCCATTTGACATTCCCTCTAATTTATTGGACTCCTTTTGATTAAATATGATACTTGCTGGGCATTAGGCTCATTTTTCTGTTTTGTCCCTTCAGTGTAGAAGGTTTGGATGTAGTATAGGAGTAAAGATGTGATCAATCAGATATTCATCCGATTTGGTGAGTTTCAGTTCTATTATGATTTATATTGATATTTGATGTATTTAGATTATGCAATTAGCCGGATATGAGCTTATTGTTATATTTTCGGAATAGTTTGAATATTATGTTATTTTTTATTATGATTTTTGAGTCGGATTATTACCTCCCTTACGATGATTGTAGAGCAGGTCGTATTTATATTATCCGGATGGTTGTTCGATGAGGTCCTGTGAGGATTTTAATTTTGTTGAGTTGTATATTTTAGTTTGTTATACCTGGATTTTAGGACTAAGTATTATTTGTTTAAAATTATTTTGGATTTTAGATTTTAGAAATTATAATTAATTATTTAAATTGATCTGCTTAGTCCGAGTTCGTAACACAAGTACCGAAAGTTACGATATAAAAAAAGGTTTACCTTCCTTTCATGCAAGCATCATCCCCCAAAAAACTGCTCCATCCTTTCCGAGGAATCGAATGATGCACGGCCTGCAGCCGAATAACAAACGACGTGTTATTCACAAACGACTAAGTTTCCTGGCAGGAAGTTAGGTACAATACTGACATACTATCATACCTTTTCACCTCTTCGGCATTTTCTTCCGTGTTTTCAATCTTCAATTAAGGTCTTGCCTCCTTACTTTTTCTTTATCCACGGCCTTCAAAATTTACATATCGATTTCAAATTTTAAAATTGTTATTTTGATAATGCCGTAAGTTAGTAAAGGTACATGTGAAAGGAACGCTATCCTAATATGTTTCACGACATATTAGTACGCAAACTTAGGTTTTCTGAATAAATTTTCAAAGGTTTTCTTAAAGCCTTCATCCTCCAAATCCAAGCCCGCGTACTGCAAGTGTGGCTCACACGGCTATAGTCAAAGCTAATTTGGTAATTACACGAGCTACTATCAGAATATTAAGAGTCGCACCTATAAAAAGTGTTGTACCGTGACGATCTATGGCCCCTTAAGAGACCATCATCGTTTTGCTAAATGTTGATACATGCTAGATCAGCATTTATAATAAGACAGATAAATAATAATTGCAAAATGACATAAAACATAGCATATAACATAATAAGTACTCATAAGCAAGCATTAGCACAATGGTCTCCTTGATTTCATTTCATCTTTCCAGCTGCCTGATCTTCTCCTCTCAGATGCCTTCAGATCCTAAGATTATTTTTCCTGTGTGAAATGTCAGTGAAATGTGAAGAAGATTCTATTAGAACACTCTATTTTGGAAAAAAATTAGAACCGTTGTACAAATCCCTAATACAAAATCTAGCTGTAGTGACCTAAAGTAAAAATTATACCATAACCCCTGACACATGAGACCTATGCCACTAAGAGTAATAGTACAATACAGTTAAAAATAATGTCTATAAAAGTTTTAAAATTGTCGGCGTCAAGAAAAACATACCTTGCAGTTTCGTAAGAGTAAAAGCAAAATCACTTACCACTTTCCTAAGCCCATGACATTACCTGTAAATTTATGCTCATCATCACATAACAGTAAATCTTCCGTAAACGTGCCTACTTTCAAAATGATTTTGTATAGCCAAATTCATGTAAACAAGGTAGACATATGCTGGTCTCTGCTAATAATGATTTTTTGAATTAATGGCACAATTTTGTCACGTTTTATACTAACACCAAAACAAGTACCAAAAGTTATGATAAAAAAGATGGTTTACATTTCTTTTATGCGAGCATTATCCCCCAGAAAACTGAACCATCCTTTCTGAGGAATCGAAGGATGCACGACCTACAGCCGGACAAGTAACGATGGGTTATTCACAAACGATTAAGTTTAGTGACATGAAATCAGGTAAATTACTCGCACACTATCATGCCTTCTCACCTCCCCGACATTTTCTGCCGTATTTTCCCGCTTCAATTAAGGTCTCGTCTTCTTAATTTTTCTTCATCCACGGCCCTCCAAATTTACATATAGATTTCAAATTTTAAAATTATTATCTCAACAGTGCCATTTATTATTAAAAGTACTTGTGAAAGGAACGCTATTGTAATATATTTCACAACATATTAGTACGCATACCTAGATTTTCTTAATAAATTTTTGAAGGTTTTCTTGAAGCCTTCACCCTCCAGATCCAAGCCCACGTACTGCAAGAGCGGCACATACGGCCATAGTCAAATCTAATTTGGTAATTACACGTGACACTACAAGAGTATTAAGAGTCGTACCTATAAAAACTATTGTACCGTGACGATCTAGGGGCCCTTAAGGGACCTTAATCATCGTTCTACTAAATGTTGATACATGCTAGATCAGCATTTATAGCCAAATAAGCAAAAAATAATTGTGCAATGACATAAAACGTAACATATAATATAATAAGTACTCACAAGCAAGTATTAGCACAGTGGTCTCCTTGATTTTGTTTCATCTTTTCAGCTGCCTGATCTCCTCCTCTCAAATGTTTTCAGATACTAAGATAATTTCTCCTTCGTGAAATGTTAGGGAAATTTGAAGAAGATTCTATCAGAACACACCATTTTTTGAGGAAAAACTAGAACCGTTGTCCGAATCTCTAACACAAAGCCTAACCGCGGTGACCTAAACCGAAAACAATACTATACTCCTGACACGTGAGACCGAAACCACTAAGAGTAACAATGCAGTATAGATAAAAATAACATACATAAAAGTTTAGAAGTTGTCGGTGTCAAGAAAAATATACCTTGATAGTTTTGCAAGAGTAAAAGCAAAATTACTTACCTTTTTCTTAAGCCCATGACATCACTTGTAAATTTATGATTATTATCAGATTGAAAAAAATATCATACATATTCCATAGACATGCCTACTTTCAAAATCTAAACCAATTAATCTAAACTTCAAATTCCAAATCCATATATCAAACAATTTAGGCAAGTATACGCAGAAAAACACAAAAAGGACATGCTCACTCACAAGCAATGGAAAAAAAAAACTCTCATTTGGGAGTGCCAAGGCATAATTGTGCCGCTACCATTTCGTATCTGTATATATCAAGTGGCATTTACCTTTGTCATGGTTTTTTGGCAGTAAGAATATGTCTTTGTTGTACTGAGGTCATTCTGCTGTAGCAAATGCCTAAAATCCAAGGTCTTAATGCTTACTAATAAATATCAATCATTTCTAAAAAAATTCTGACAGCACCCTTTCATTATGAATATTTCAAGCCACAAAAATACTATAGCATCTACTGTTGATGGGAAAAACCAAACAATAACAAATTACAAAAATTACACTCACTTGAACACCAGAACAGAAGTTTTGTACACTTTGACTGCCAATTCCCAACCATCAGATTTTGCCGTGCACAGAGGAACAAGCTTGCACATTATGCAATATAAAACGGGCGCATAATTGAGTTAAATCAGAAGTTCAACAATCTGGAACTGACGAAACCAAGCAGATGAGAAAAATAACTCCAGTGATGCATCAAATAGTTATTTACCTCTTTCCCAGTAGAGATGCATCCATTTATGTCATTGAATACACCTGGATTCAACATCTTGAAAAGAACCATGCGTCTCCTAGGATCAGTGGCCTAAAACATAATACAGTTAATCATACGCAGGCAGAAAGACTCTTCTAATGTTCTCCCCTAAGGACAATCCATCAAACAAGACCTTCAGGAACAGGAAAAACTTTACAAAATTTAGGATTGATTGATAGACAATGTGATCCGTAAATACATAGCGAATTGTAATATAGGATACTGATCCAGTAAATACAATTTTTTTCAAAAAAACAGGCCAGTGAATTATAACGATGACTAACCGTAAGAAAGGTGCTGTTGGATCGTGAAATTCGCAGACGAGTTCCTTGAATTTGTCAACCCCAAATTGATGAATTCGATTAACACCTCCGAACGGCAATTAAATGGGAAATATAGATAATCGAAGTGAGGAGAAAGGCATTCTAATAGAAAAATATGAGCCGACAACGGTGGAGAAACGAAAGTCGGCAGACTGAGAGGAAAGGAAGTGACGAGATGGGAACGGCAACGGTAATGGAAGCAGAAGATTTGTAATCAAATCTTTTGAGTTGAAAATTTAATTGAGGCGAAAGTGAGATGATTCAACGGTAAAAAAATCAAAACGTTGGATTTGAAAATTAATTTGCCAGCTAAACATGGAGGAGAAGAGACGCGGCAAGGGTTTACAGCAGTCAAAAGAATTGCAGAGTGAAAACGAAGCTACTGTATTGGAGAGTGAAAGGAAGTTAATTTAGTTTTTCTATTTTATTTTAAGGGTTTGGTTGAAAAATTCCCAACTGTGTTTCTAACTACATCCATGGCATACTAGTTTTGATAGTTGAACTAAATTCAAAGCAAGAGTTACAATCCCCTTCATCCACACATAGGTGCATTGGTTCAAATCCCCATTCCACTATCATGAGAAGGCTGGGTGAACTTGAAGAGATAAAATATATATATATATACTTTACAAGCAAGGTCAGTCTAAATGCCTTTAGAGAAAGAGAAATTGCTAAATGCTTCTATCTCTCATGTGGAGGTATTAGAAGCAGAGCTAATTACTACTAAAAAGGCGACTCATCCTCCCCCTATTGTCATCCCTACGTCTTTTAGTGTCGTGTAGTGCTAAGATAACAATATGCTTGCTTTTCCCCTGGTGCTGAGATGCTTTTCTGCAATTACTCTCCATAGATATATGTCTTCTTCGATCATCTCATTTGATTGGAAATATCGTTATTGGATCGAAACTAGAATTTCAAAAAGCTTATTTAAACATAAATCCAACGTTTGAGACAGAATTAGGCCATCGGGTTGTTGTCATCACCCAGTCTTGGAGCTTGGAGATAGTCTTTTAAGTACTATATTCAACCGTGCTTTGAAATTTTATCAGATGCTATCAATCACATAAATATATATATATATATATATATATATATATATATATATTTCCTTATAAAAATCTCAATTTAAAGCTTATAGAAGCTTATCTAAACCTTAACCCACCATTAATTTTATCAGTTAAATTGAAATAAATAAATAAATGCTTTACCCATCCCCATAGCATCTCTGTTATGTCCCAATACCAAATTATATTAATTTCTTAATTTATAGCTTAAATTAGATTTTAATTTTTAATATTCAAAATTAAATTATATAATTCCACCGATTTAAACTTCAAAACAAACCTCAATTGAAAAAGTCCTAAAAATCATAGAAAATGGAATGTGAGATTTGAACGGCAAAGGCATACAATCAAAACGTTTGATTTGAATCACTACCTCAACGTCTACAACTTGCATGAAATTGATGCTAACAAAAGTGCCACCATTTGCACAAGCTTGTTTTGAATTAAAAAACATTGTTAGCACCATGTCAACAGCGTAAAAGGACGACAGACCGGTATTCATACGGAGAAAAATCTGCAAAAACTGTTACTCTGTTTTATGTACAAGGAGGAAAGTGGTGAGAACGAAACTGTAAAGGAAGCACTTGTAATCAAATCTTCGGGTTCAAAAATTAATTGAGGCAAAGAAAATGGAAAGTGAGATGGGAATGGCAACGTTACAAAATCAAGACATGTTAATTTGAAAAATAAGAGAGAAGTAAAAAAGGTGCCTTACCGTAACAAAGGAAAACAAATTCAACGACAATTCATACAAATCCACAAATTTCAATTAAACATAACGATTACTAACCGTAAGAAAGGCAATGTTGGAGCATGAAACCAGCAGACGAGTTTTCCTCAATTTGTCATCTCCAAATTGATAAATTCGATTAATACCTCCGGGCGGCAAATAAACAGAAAAAAAATAGATAATCGAAGTGATGAGAAAGGCGTTTAAAAGGGAAAATATGAATCGGCAATGGTGGAGAAGCGAAACTTAGCGGATTAAGAGGAATGGAAGTGACGAGAATGAAACTGTAATGGAAGCAGAAGATTTGTAATGAAATCTTTTGAGTCAAAAATTTAATTGAGGCTGGAAAGTGAGATGGGAAGGGCGGCAACGGTAAAAAAATCAAAACGTTGGATTTGATAATTAATTTGCCAGCTAAGCGTGGAGGAGTTAGGGTTTACAGCAGTCAAAAGAATTGCAGAGTGAAAACGAAGCTACTGTATTGGAGAGTGAAAAAGAAATTAATTTAGTTTTTCCATTTTATTTTAACGGTTTGGTTGATTAATAAAATGTAAAAAGATAAACTTAAAAATAAATTATTAAATTATTAAATAATTTTTTTATAATTTAATTATTTGTCAATAAACTATTAAGATGATAAAAAAAAACTCAATAAATTATTAAGATGTACAATAAATTTTATATTTTTTGTCAACTAATTTAAACTATTAGCTTGATAAAAAATGTACATTATATAATAATCATATTGAGTTTTATTCATTAATTCATTTTATAGTAATTTTGATAATATAATATTTTTATTTATCTATTAACATCATAGATAAATATAAATATATATATATATAGTATTAATTATTTGTTTCTGAAAAATAAATAAATGGTAATCAATAATTTGAAAAAAAAAAATTATAAAGCTTAGATATGGAGGACAAAATAATCTGAATTTAGTACATGGGTGTTTTTTTTTTATTTTAAAAATTATTTGACAAAAAGCTATATTGAAAAATATTATCAAAAGAATTCTAAATCTATTTTTTTAAAAATTAAATTAATATATATTTAAAGAAAAATTCTATAGAATTTTAATTGGTTTTTTACGAGATTTTTTCAGAAAGAATCCAATATATTATTTTTAAAAAAATTATTTTATCAATAATTTTAAAATTTAACTATTGAAACATGAAACTTTTATGATATTCAAACATTAATTTTTTTTATGTAATGAAAAATAATAAAAATATAATATAATATAATTTTGGTACTACCTTAGTTTGTATGTAAAATAAAATAATCATAAAATTTATATTTTTGAGGCTAAATTATGAATTTTGTTCTCATATCTAACCTAATTTAAATTTATATCAATGTTATTTTGGATAAATTTTATTTTGTATTTATCAATTTCAATTATTTTTATTGATTAAGATTTTTTTTTCTAATTTATTCAAATTGTTGTCAATTTTTTTCAATATAACAAATTAATGGAAATATAATATGCTAAGTTTTCATTTTTTTTAATGTCAATTCGTTAATTTAATACATATTTGTTTGGTTTGATAAAAAAAAAATTTTATGCATTAGAATTTAATAAATGTAAAATATCTAATAAAATTGAATCAAATTAAATATTAAGAATTAAATTATTTAGAGTAATTTTTAACAAATTTGAAAGAATGCATTAGAATAATTGGTTAACAATTATCAAAAATATTGTATTTATTATAAAATATCATCATCTATAAAAATTATCAATATAAAAAATGTCCATACACTTATCAAGGGGATATTGGAAAATCCCAAATATACCTTTTTTAATTATTTTTGAAATATTTAATTTGTGTAATGTCAATTTCAATAATTTTTATATTATAATGATATCTTATTAACTTTCATTAATTTAATATTTAAATAAAATATCCCTTTTTTATTTTATGCATTATATTTATATATTAACCTTTTTTTACATTTTACGTATTATTTTTTTGTATTATATTTAAGTTTTTTATTAGTTATCAAAACTTTTAAAAAAGAATTACAAATAGTGCTTTTTCTATCTTCAATCTATGAATTTTATTCAAGTATTATTTATTTATTTATAATTTTTGGTTATCCATGCCCTTCACATACCAAAAAAAAGGTTATCCATGCCCTTACTCTACTTTCATGTACAAATTCATCCACTGATTTAACAATATAAAGTATATTCATTACATATAAAATAAATATCTAAATATTAAAAATCTATAAATAATTATAAAAAAAATTATTTCAGTTTTAGATGCTTTAAAATCATATTATATTAGTAAATTTACAAATAAATAAATATATATATAATTTTTCTCTAATTTCTAAAATGTGTGTTGGAATCCTTGAAAATTATAATTTGCTTCCACATTACCATTCTTCTATTTGCATAGTAGGATTTCTCTTACATAAAAGTTAAAAATAAACGTATAGTCTTTAGGTGTAACAAAATCTAAAATATATTAAAATATATATATATATATATATGAAATATTTTCTTTTTCAGAGAAATAGACATATTTTAAAATACTTAAAATTTTATTTTCTCGTAATCTTTTCTTAAAATTATTCCAATTTTTCTCAATTGAACAAACGATTATTTTTTTTTAAATAACTGCAAAAGTTCATTTATTATGAAAAAACCACGGTCATTGATTTTATATACATTTCCTCTGCTCAAAAATTGGCCCGGGAGCAGAGCAAGTTGGATGAAAGTGATAGAGTGTGGTATTAATAGACCCCATCTAAAATTAAATTATATAAAAAAATAAAATTAATTGTAAATATATTAATAATTAAATTATAATTTTTATTGCTTCTACTACAAATTTTAAAGTAATTGTATAATAATTTTATTGGTTACTGTGAGTTATTTAAATTAAAATAAGTTGTGTTGTGACAATTTTTATTATAATAATAATATAATTATTTTAAATTTATTTTATTAATTAAAAAGCAATAAAATATATAATTATTGATTCAATTTACATCTGACTCTGATTAGACATGAGCACCTAAGTGAATTAAAAAGGCCTAAAGCCAATGCACATAATTGTGTTTTATATATCATCTTAGTTTCCACTCATTCTACTATAAATTTTCATTGTTATTTCTTTCAAATAAGTTAAAAGATATTTTGAGACTGAATATAAAATTTAGAAAACATCACTCTTTATTATCTTTAGCAACATAAAGGGCTTTGATTGCCTCAACATCATCATAGCTACTAAGAAAAACCGGTGACCAATATTTGGGACCATATCAGCTGCTTCTAAACACATCACAATTTGTCAACTGAAATATTAGCACTTTCAATTTAATGACACAGTAAATACATTTTTATTACTTTTCTTTATTTTCCTAACACCTTTTCCTTTAGCATTTGAAGGCACCCTTTTGGCATTTTTGGTTGGCGTATTGTCATATTCATTTATTTACATTAAAGGATTACATTAGAATAGATATTGTGACACTTCTATTGTGTAAAAAATAAGAAAAGAAATGGGAATGGGATATCTGATAACACCTTTTGAGATATATTTGGCAAGGTGAAATCCCATTAATCTATCTACGGTAAGGGCCCATATAAGGGTGGTGTGTACAAGGCCTATAAACGAATTCATTGCTATATGGCTGATTAATGATTATTAATAATTCCAGTTTTATGTAGATGAGTTGTGGCCATAGATAGATGGGAAGGTGTGGCAGTCGAGGGTGTTTGATGCGTGCCTCTCGATCGTGGCTAGCGAAGTCATCGTCGGTGACGACTGGAGTGAACGGAGAGGGGAGTTCTGGTGGAGGAAGACGGTGGCTAGGGTAACCAGGGTTCAGGGAAGTAGATTTAGGAAGGAGAAGAGAAACAGACGAGAGAGAGAGAGATAGGGAGAGATAGAGAGAGAGAGAGGGAGTTGGGCAAATATTTCCTTCCTCTTTCTTTCAACGCAAGTCAATATATATAAACGGGAAACGGGGAAACGGGAACGGGGTCCGTAACATTGCCGTATCCTTGAATGCAACCTTGTCCTCAAGGTTGATAAAAAAAAGAAAGGTCCTATAAAAAATAGCAAAGGCTTCTGATGTGGCCTCGCAAACCAGATCAAACCCATCCATAGTGACATACCCAACAATTTGCACCTTGCCACCCTACTCACAAACCCATACACATAGGCTCACCATACGACGCTATCACAACCAAGAGAGATCTTCCCATCAAGTTCACTAGCCAGGAATTTCATGTGGTGCCCGAGGATTCTCAGGCGCTGCTTTGATGCTGATGATGACGAGTCGATGCCCCAAGCGAAAACTCCACCAAGCACCACAAAGTATGCAAGTGCATACCCCCTAAGCACGGAAGCCATCCCTCCATATTCTTCTTCGTGCTCGGACCTATGAACAGATATGAACCATGAAGGCAGAGTTTCTTTTATCAGGCATTGAACCAAGCCCAATCCACTGGATAATCACACGGACCTTAACCACAACATCTGCAGTCAAAAATAAAATCAATAATAATATTTTCATCATTAACAATAACCCATCCGGATGTGACAATCAAATATGTAGGACCCAATATAAATAAAACCCGTGACAAGATCTCATCCGGATATGAATCAGGACAAATAATCGTGACCTGCTATCCTTAATCGCGAGGAGGGATCCAAATTTACAATGCATCCACAATACTATAACTTCAATATTTTGCATACAATGATCAAGGCCACCATCCCATAAATAATAACCATAACACATCCTCGAGATCGAAATATACCAAATATAATATCTCCACTGGCCAAAGGAATATCCGAGCCCGATCACGTCCGAGCTCCCTGTGGCGTATCCATGCCACTAGTCGAAGGGATAAAACATGAAAACGTGAGCCTGAGAACAACAAGTATCAAGAATCGTATAAAGCAGTGTACATAAATCGGAAGCGGAGATATCGCATAACAATCACGTAAAACAAAAAAACACCACGTCCAGTGAAATCGCGAAAATCGGAGGAGATGTCCGTACTAAATCGTCGTCGCATTAACTCGTCCCTCAGGACAAAATCATATAAATCACAATCCCGGTAAAACCTCATAGGCGATATCATATCATATGATCCGGAGGTCACATACGCCGCAACCGTCACCACATCCACGTGGAGACACATACCGTCGTCCGGATCTAAAACTCATAATGCAAAAATCAAGAAAACCAGGAACTAAAACATAAATCAAAACACGTTAGGGTTTATCACGTCAAGACGTACGAGACATTCCTATCGCCCATCCGGGCCAAACCACGTATCTCAAATCATCATACACCCAAAAACGTGCGTAAATACAAAGCGATGCACGAAATCGGAGAACCAAAGATCAACGATACTAACTTGAGGAAGGGTTACCATCGTCCAGGTAAGAACGGCTATATATCGGCTACTTAATTAGGCGATGGATTTCAAGGCCATCCACAGATTCTGCCTCCCATAGATAAAGAACTTGCTCATTTATGTTTTACCACCCATGGCTTTGGGTGCAACCTCAAGTTTTTATTATATATTAGGACGTCCAGAATACATTAGTTTTCCACAATTAAACTACGATGGTTACCAATTAAATACACGGTGGGGCGATACCTCATCTTCTTATGGCATAAGTAGCTAATCCTCATCTTCCTTACGGCAAAAGAGCTAATGCCTCATCTTCCTTACTGCAGTAAGTATTAATACCTCATCTTCCTTACTAAGTATTTAATACCTCATCTTCCTTACGGCTAAGTAAATAAAGCCTTTCGATCACGTAGTGATCCCACCCCTAGAGCATGCATTGTTAGTCAGCGCCCTGTTCGTAGTTCCACAATATACTGATACCAAACATACATATATATATCGTCCAAGGTGTCAAAACCCTCCAAATCATAAATACAAGACAAAACCACCGCACAACCGATAAAACATACATGCATATACACAATTAATAAACCGAGGGTATTTAAAAATACATACATGTCGGTAAAATCTCCCACAACAGTCCAAATGACTAAATTAAATCAGGCCAAGAATAGAGGTGGAGGATACTTGCTTTAACATCATACTGCAGATCCAAGAAAGGATGTAAAGACTCCCGAATCTGGCATTTCTCTCTCCTGCCACCGCGTCCTCTTCCTCTCTCCTCCGTGCGCGCCTCTGCCAGCAGCCGCCGGCCGCTCCGCTGCCGCCGCTCGGCCACCACACCTCCTCACGTGGCCGTCGCCGGCCTCCTCCGCCTCACCCAGCCACCGTCGACGCCGAAGCCGCTGCCGTTTCTCTCCTCGCTGCAACTTTTCGCCGTCCTCTCTCTCCTCGAACGATTTCGCCGTCGCCTTCCTCGCACAACCCACGATTTCGCTACCGCCGATTCTCCCACAGCCACCGTCGCTCCACCCACGGCCACCAGCAACTGCCGTCGACCACCGATCGCCGCTGCAAATGCCGTCAACAACCACCGACGGCATCGATGGCTTCTCACCGAACACCGCCACCGACGCACCACAAACCGCCGCCAACGACAGCTCACACCCGTCGACCGTCCGCGCGCCACCATGGCCGCCGGTCACCTGCGCCGCCGCCGATCTTCCTCTCTTCTTCCTTCTCCGCCGCCTGAAACCCTAAACCCCTTTTCTCCCCCGATTTCTCTCTCCCCGATTCTTCTCCCCCTTTCTTTGTCTTTTTCCTTTTCCTTTTCCCATTTTTCCTTTTCTTTTACTTTATATATATATATATATATATATTTATTATTATTATTATTATTATTATTACTATTATTATTATTATTATTATTTTAAATTCCAACTCGGCCTCCAAACAACATTACGGTGCACCCCGGGCACCACTCCGCACCTCCGATCATTCCTAAAAATTTTATAATATTTTAAATTTATTTTCACCACATCCGAAATACCCAAAAGTCATAATTAATATTAAAATAATCCAATTGGGATCCGAAATATCACAATAACCATAACAAAGTAGCCTCGAGTGAGGCTGCGATTTTCACTCGAGTCATGGCTGCGGCAAGTGAAACCTGCCCATATCTCATTCCGGTTTTGGCCTTCCTAATCTTGCCTCGTCTTTCTGTGGAAAACTTAGCGCACGCTATTTCTCGGACAGTCTGCATCAAGAGGGAAACGATTTGTTCGGCCAAGAACATGATATCTCTGATGGAGCGGTATACACGTAGATATAGGATGCCCGGAGTAACAGGAGATATCCCACCATAAAAATCGGAGCCAAACCCGTGACCCAGAAGTGCCCCCACACTGCCTCCGCTTGAAATAGGGGAGGCACTCAGACCAAGAGCGACCACAAAACAACTTTTGAGAAGCTGAACCACGACATCATTGTTATGGAGGAAGACTGTACAAGATGCAGAAAAGATGAGGAAATCACTCCAACGTTTTACCTTCTGTGTCCATAGAGAAGCCACAATTGGCATGCACGGCCATGGACAACCTGCTGCAAGTGACTCCAGGGCTGGACTAGCAAGATTTAGGAAACGTTAAGAGGCTTTGTCGAGTTTGTAGGTTATGGTGAGGCTTATAAAGGCAGCCAGTGGCAGCGGAAGAGTCGTTGGAGAGCTTCCACCTGCAGAAAGGCTTGGAACATCAACGCCACTCGCAGCAATTATTCTCCTAATTTGTTTCTCTACATTGGAAAGATTTGCAGCAGGGCTCAGCCAGTCTGTTCCATTCATAAGAACTGGCTTCCAAACCCCTCGAGTTACTTCAGCTGAGAAGTAACTAACAATTGTTGCCAATGATGCAGGAAGAAAATCAGCAAGATCTTTAAGCCCTGTAACCAAGTCACGAGGAGACAATTGTCCATGAGCACAGGCTGTTAGGGCAGCATCAACAACAAAGGGAACAGCTTCCAAGATGTCCCAAGCGGGTAATTTACGTCTAAAAGGGAAATCTTCAGTTCCCGGTCCAGATGAGCTACTACTTCCAGAAGTTAGAGAAACCACAAAGTGGCTTCTTCTATTGATAATTCTCCTTAACATCATGCCAAGTAGCCCGTCGACTATTTGATGAACGGGAGTTCCATGTATGAGGCCCGAGAGGGTTGAAGCGATACAGGCCTGATGTTACCGATACCAGTTCTTCAGTTTTGGAAATGAGTCAACAAATACGGGTTCTGGAGACGATGAGCATGCAACTGTGGATAGTCTCCTCTTATTTCGATCCTTCTGGGCATTCCCAGAAGATGGTGGGTGAGAATCCCGAACTAACAGGAGAAATTCAAGAGTAAGTTGAGATCCGACTGGTGGCACATCTTACCCCACACTCAAGTGGTGGATAATTAAACCTTCAAAGCTTTAGGAGAAGGGCAAGTGCATTTGAAAAGACAGCATGAGAAGAAATTACTTCCCCTGTTGTTAGTGTCCAAGAGACATTTGGCACACAGGATCTGAAAACTTCACCGATTGGCATCAAGGAGCCTGCAAGTTGTGGCACCAAGCCATGCAAAGAGAATATCTGAACACAATCAACTGATACTATACCAACGAGGACATTGAGCATCTGAGCATATGCAATTAGATAGCTGTTGGCCCCACTATAATCAGCAGGAACTGATGGAGACAGTAATCTAGTAATGGAATACGCAGTATGCTCCTGCACATTCCAACCACAGACTAAGGAGGATCCACAAAGAATTGTAGCAGCAGAAATCTTCTCATCATCAGATCCGTTAAGTGCAAGCTCAAAAAGTTGCTCAAGCTCTGCTCTGCAATCATGAAGGATCTCCTCTGTGTAAATTCCACTGATATCAGCCCCTGGTCCCCCAGGAATTAAACCACCAGTTGGAGACCCAAGATCCTCAATGCCATTCTTGCTTCTTTCATTCTTCAAGTGAAAAGGGGTGAAAATTGGCATAAGAGGAGCCAGGTGCCTGCGCTGAGATTCCTGGATAGTATCATCAACCCGCTGCATTTCACCTCTGTGAGCCTCTAAATGCCCACATTCAGACTCCTGCGGCACTTCACGCTCATTAGACAACTCTAAGTCAACTTGAGTCTTACTTTCAAGGGGCCCCAAATCTCTTGTCCTATCAAGTGGTTTCAATTCCTACCCGTTGCCATCAAATGGTGGCAGTTTCTTAGGCCAAACATCAATTGCCTGAGGTTCTGGATCCAAGAAAACAGTTCCCTGTTTCTCCTCACCCCCATCAGTGTTTCAACATCATCATTATCTAACGAAGAAAACTGAGGTACTCTGACAAGGCTACCATTTCTTGCCCCATTTTCCACCAGTTGCGCAAGGACCACAGCCTCCAGGATGACATCCTGGTTGGACCGGTGGCCGTGGGAATTAGCAATTTCTCTCACACGTCCTGGGCTTACATGGTTTGGAATAGCAACTAGGCTTTGAGCATTAACAAAAACACTCCCGTCTGTTGTAAGGAGATGCATCTTAATTTGGTCGAGAATTGTATGCTTGAATTTCCATTCAAAATCAAGAAGGTTTTGGGCAATCAATTCCCGAGATGGTGGCCACCGGGATGTGGTGGTATGTTGCACTTCGAATAGAAAATTAGGAGAAACTGGAAGTATTTTCCCCACCAGACTAGTTACAGGATTTAACAAGGAAGCCACACCTCGTAACAGTACAGGGGCCTCACTTTTCTTATTTTCCAACTTAGCATCCGGATGAACAAAAGCATCAGCAGACAACAGTGGAGGTTTACCTTTGTTGTGGGACACCGCGTCGCTGGTATGGTCTACAACCAAGGCTGTAAGGTCCGAATCGTTCAACCCTTGCAATGTCGGGTCAGGAACGAGTACAGGGGCCTTGCTCGGGTCTGTAGCCGTCTGAAGACAACCGTCAGACACGTTCTCAGAATCCAGAATTGTTGCAACCTTTGGACAATTTTGAGTGAAGAACTTGGTAAGGGAGGCAGGCATGACCTGTGAAGGACTTGAAAAGCTGTGTGGTGGAGGGAGCATGGGCTTTAATGTGATCGGTGGCTCTTCGAATTGGAAATCAGGAGTCGCATGTGGATGGGGTTTCTCGTTTCGAATCCGACGCGGCAAAGGCTCAGTGACGGAGGTTCGAAGCACTTCAGTGGTGGGAATCACAATCGATGGTGAGTTTGAAATTAAAGGGGAATTAGCGAAGGTGGGGAGCCGAATACGGTGATGGAGTTGAAGACATCGGGGAAGCAGGGATGGAAGCAATTTCTGGTTGAAGTAAGGGAAGAGGAAGAACGGTGTTGACGTCTGGTGGAATTGGTGACGTTTTGAGAGAGATTTGGGTTGTAGTTTGAGGAGACAGATGTGGACTTACACTTGAAGGCTCCATGAACGAATTAGTAGGTAAGAGCAGCGTGGGAGGATGAACAACAACGGTTGACGAAACCACAAATAATGAAGCATTCGCCAGCGCAAGAGTATTTAGCTCCAGTCTTGTGAGCGATTGACGGATGTCAGCCATGGAATGTCGGAGTTGTGCTGTTGTTGAAACCGTGTTGGACAAGGTGGCGCCAAATCTGTCGGTAGCACGTCGGAGGTCCTTCATCGCGTTGGCAAGCTCGGCGACGGCTTCTTTGAGTGCCTCGAGTGCTCGTTCTTCGATCTCCTCCGCTTTCCTCTCAATGAAAGCACCAAATGATGCGTGCCTCTCAATCGTGGCTGGCGAAGTCATCGTCGGTGACGACTGGAGTGAACGGAGAGGGGAGTTCTGGCAGAGGAAGACGGTGGCTAGGGTAACCAGGGTTCAGGGAAGGAGATTTAGGAAGGAGAAGAGAAACAGATGAGAGAGAGAGAGAATAGGGAGAGATAGAGAGAGAGAGAGAGTTGGGCAAATATTTCCTTCCTCTTTCATTCAACGCAAGTCAATATATATAAACGGGGAAACGGGAACGGGGTCCGTAACAGTGTTCCAATAATGTCTACTAAATGTCCCTCAAATATTTTTCTTTCCTTTTTCTAACACTTAATTATGCAAAAGAAAATAAGGAAGAAATGGATAAGGACTAACTTCAGACAACTTTTGGGAAATATCATGAATATGAGATTCTAAAGTCCTAATGTTTGAATCAGCCAGTGAAAGAACACTCTTGTGACTTCCTTCTTCTTAAATTATGCCATGAGACGAAACATCATTGATAGTTGGCTTTACTATTATTATACTCTTGCATTCACCATTTTTACTTATATTACAGAAATGAATAATTTCTAGACTAATGTGATGTAAATTGAGTAGAAACGGATGGTTCGATCTTGTTCCCATAGGTGGTGCTAATTGTACATATATTAGATTTGGATATTTGTTTGAATAGAATTAGGTTAAACTTTTAAATTTTTATATCCTAATTTTGTACACCACAACGTTTAAGAAGAGATTAAACAATAAAAAACTTACTTTTTGATATATTTTATAATACTTATATCAGAAATATTTTTTAGAAAATGAAAAGAATAATAAAGAAATAAATAATAAAAAGTAAGGTGAGATTTGAGGTTAAGCTCCATGATATGTAGGATTTGCAATTGTTTAAAGGATTATAACTCTGTACTTTTTTTTTTTTCTCAAGATGTTAGGATTTATTCCTCTTTCTGGTTTCAGGAGAAGTGAGTTAATTTATCAGAATGATAGTAGAGTCCGTACTGTTAGCTTGTGGCCATTTTTATAGATAAATAATTGTTTATTATTTTGAGCCACTACACTTATTGAGAACTTGATTCTCTAACTGCTCATTTGCTCTGAATTAATATTTATCCGATAAATGTATTAATTACTTGTTTGATTCGACCATTTGTTTATTAATTTATATAATCATTTGTTAGAATTTATTGTTCAATTTAATTAATCATTTGGCTATTCAGTGTCTTAATCTTTAGTATTTTTAATATTTTGGTCATTTGGCTACTTGATAATTTAGCTATTCAGTTGGATTTTTTTTTTTTTCTGATGCAACTCCAATAACTATTTTTAAATTCTTTATTTGTTAGCATCATAAATTAATATGTGGGGTCAATATTATTTTAGAATTAATATGGAGGGCATGGGAATACTCATTTAAAAGCATTGTTACCAATTCAACACGTCAAAGGAAGATTCTGGGACTTCTTTGAAATCTAGGGAGGGGCCTGCTGCATAGAAGCATGGATAAGCTCCTCTAATATGAAGCGATTTGAATGATTTTAACGATCTAAATTTATATTTTTTTAAAAAAATAAAAATTATTTTTTAATATTATTTTAAAATAGCAAAATATCAATATTATAAAATAATATTATTATATCTTAATAAAAATTTGAAAATTAAATCTAAATAATTAGAGTAAACGTTAAGAAATTAGTCAATTGAAGGGCTCTTACACCTTTTAAGGTAGGAGCCCCCAATATAACATCAGTCGTAGAAAAACTTGTTCATGTCATGGGCCCAAATCTCAGTCTTCAAATTATCATCGAACGATTATAATCAAATTAAATGAAATCAAATAAACTCCTCTTTTAAACTTTCAAACCATCCACGCAATTTTCGTCCGCTTTGCAAAAACCTCCATTGCCAGTCCCATAGCAATGCGCGCGAAATGCTCACCGAAACAGAATGCTGATTCAAAGCCTCGAACCCAATCTGGAGAATCTCGAAAGTCCTATAGTTGCGGAGGAAAGAGGAGATGACGTCGCCGAAGGTGATGTCGTCGAAGACTTCCAGAAATCCGGACCTAAAATGATGCCCTCCTCCTTGTGCAGAATCATCTCTCAAAAATTTGTATTTTGCAACCGATAACAGCGATTTCTGAGCGATGAGCAACAACGTTAGCACTCACAATATTGCATCATCATCATCTTCAATGACCGTGGATGACATCTTGCGAGACCTATGGGGATAATCCGGCGGTCGCGAAGGAGAATACGTTGCTCGACGCTGAGGTTGCTCTCGTTTATGATGCCGATGTCATCTCCAGCGTGAACGACTGCGAGGGAAACAACGGGGAGCGCGGCATCAGCAAGAGGAGGAGTGAGAGGAACGATGGTAAGATGGAGACGCCTGAGGAGATGATGACTATGGAGGATTTTCTTGCAAAGGCCGTAGCGGTGGGGGATGTGAAAGCTCCAGTGTCGGGTCCGATGCAAGACAGGTTGAGCGGGGGATTTTTTACGTTTGATTCGATTGGACAGAGTCAGTTTGCACCGCAGACGATGGTGGAGCATTCGATTATAGATTTCTAGAATGAAGTAGAGGCGATTCGGGGAGTTGGGAGGGGTAAGGGGAGAGGAGTACCGGTGGTGGAGGCGTTGGATAAGGCGGCACAGCAGAGTCAGCGAAGGATGATTAAGAATAGGGAATCCGCGGCAAGGTCAAGGGAGAGGAAACAGGTGAATTGCTTCGGAATTATCCGTTGCTCTGAATATCTCTTTTTGCCTTTATTCTTATTTGTTGGGTTATTCCTGTGTTGATTTGGTGTTTCACCGATATCTAAAATTGAATACTGGCATACCAAGAGGAATTGGAATCATTGGTAGCCCGATTAGAGGAGGAGAATGAACAATTACGTAGAGATAAGGTACCATGCTTAGTTTTGAGTTCAAACGTTTTAAAGCCCGGTATTTTCAAAGCGATAGTAATATTCAAAAATTTCAGTTTCTGTTATTGGTATGATAATTGGATTGATAACGTGGGGCCTTTGAATTCTCCACTCACTCCCCATATAAAATTGGCAGTTTTATAAATAACATAAATTGTTGCCATTATAAAATTACTCTACTATAATTTAGTAACCGTATATTAAAATCACTTAAATATTATCACAATTGTATAGGTAAGGAATAAGGATTCATATATTTAAACTTTACTAAAGAAGACATTATGAGAAGGGTTGTGCACCAAAATGAGGTTTGATGAATAAATGTAGAGGTCTTATACTAGTGCCAGTCCAGAGAATCTCATCCCGTGATGGATTTCCTTGGCATTATATCTTCTAATGTTGCTAGCTATTTGGTAGATTAAGTAGAGTGATCAGAGAATTCTTTAACTTATAAAAATATGGTTGTTAATTGTCGCTTATCACTAGGATTTGTTGAAATTATAAGAGAAATCGAAATAACACACGGTCTAAATAAAATAATATAAAAATTAATTGAAATAAGTTGTTTTAAAAATAAACTAGAGATTTATTATTTAATACTCAATGTATTTTGATATAATGTGACATCGGCACTGTTACTGACAAAAACATAACTCGTTACCACAAATTGACATCCCTAGTTAACATGCACCACCTAATCGAGGAGAAGTAACATCTTAGTTATATGATGATCCCTCCACCTTTGATTTATCATCCCTCATAATAAACAAACTCATATGATGTTTTGACAGTTTTCTAATGTGCTCTCAGAGAAAAGCAAAGCCACATATATGATGCTCCAATAGTCAACAACTGTTGATGGCTACATTCAAAGTACTCTTCATCCTAGTGTGAAGATGCTTGTTTAAAGTTGTAAATTTTCCTTTTCCTAGGAAACTCGTTTACTTAAGTTGTTGCAGTGCATCATTCCAAATGATTTCTAAGCTTTAGAATTTGATTCGTTATAAAGCAACAAGCCTTTTATTTTTTTGTTCCTTTTGTTGTCACATTTATTATAGACATAAATCTTTCAATTATTCTGTATTAGGTTATTATATGAAAACTTTTGACGAAATGTAAATCTTATTTCAGAGTTGATTTTATGAATTCTCATCTCCCATTCCTCTTCCCTGAAAATCTTACATCATCTTGTTGAATGTGACAAGTCTGCCAAATTCTCTTCCACTAACTCACTCAATGATCTTTTTAGAACTCTACTTGCCTCTTATTGTTGTTGCAAATCTCAACTCATTTGATTTCAAGTATCATAAAGACCATTTCTTGTGCTTTTTTCTATAGCTGCTACTTCATTCATAATATGATAGGGATCCAACTATTATTAGCATATAACCTAAATGATTTGCCACATTTGCTTCTTCAACGTCGTGACGATGGTTCTTTTTCTCCTTTGTGGAAGGAGATTGGCAATTTCTACCCCCCACGGTGCACACTACAAAAAGCTTTAGTTATTTGCTTTTCTATTTTGAAATAGATAGGTCTACACCATTATCTTTTCTCTTTTTGTTGTTTGTGGGATGAAGCTGAATAACTGGGCAACTGTTGGGCAAACACCAACTGCAGAGGTCTTACCATTATGCTTTCTATTTCTAATGCAAAGTGTTAGGATTCGGCCAAAAGATATGCAACTGGCATAGTGGAACAAACCCGAATTCCTCATTAAATGTCAACCACCAAACATTTAAGTTCAATGAATATAATGTTGGACAATGATTTTTAACGTAAAATTCCCTTCCAAACTAAAGGAAAAAACTACGGGATAAGTCCGAACTAATTCACCGTAAAAATAGTCCCAATAACAAAGTAACTCCTTTGAGAGCCATTTGTTATAACTTGAGTGAAAATTTGTTGAATACAATCCCGAACAAAACTAACAACCAATAAGAGAAAAATACAACAAGAATAAAAGTAAACAAATGGTAATACCTCTTAGAAATACACTAGAATAACAAATCTGACATTGGGAAACAATGAAACTCAAATCAGATTATAACTAGATGTGAACATTTTCCTGTTCTTTCTTTTCTCCCCTCTATCTCTTGTACGATGTTTCTCGTGTTGAAATTGCTCTCAAAGCTACCCTATTGCTCATGTCACATATGCCGCTCACACAACTTCCATTTCTACTTCTACTAACCCTAAAATTACATTAGGTGTGACTTTATAGCAATTTTGGCATATGTGAGCTCCTTATGTGCAATAAATGTGGTTCTCATCGGGGCAATCCATGTATATGCCCTTTAGGCGCAGGCGCTAGTTCCTTCAGCTGACCTTGGACAATAAGTGTTGCTTAGATAACCCTCAACCAACCTTTAGCTGATCGTTGCATGAACATTGTGCGATCTTTGCTTAATTTCTCCGCCTAAGTATGTCATACACAAATATCGCACGTTTTTCAGATAACTCATCTGTTTGTTCTGGTATTTATAAGGGAGTAACCTAAAAACGACCAGATAGATAAGAAAAAGAGATATTAATGCCCCAAGAGAGGAGCTCTATTCTGTTCACAAGGGCTGACCTTGGACCAACGACTCATCATTTCACTGGACTTTGAGTTGTCCTACCAATCTAGTGATTGCCTAGCAGGGTTTAATGCATCCTGAATTTAGAAAGATGCCCCACCCTGTGCTGCACTTGTCTTTGCTTGTTGACATGCAAATTGTGCGACACACATATCCCCCCACTATTTTTCTTTTGCTTGTTTTCAAGGGAAGGATTGGGGGATGAAATTTTGGACTTGCGTTTACCACCAAGACTTTCAAACCTGCTTGGAAAGTAGAGCCTTGTTTAACTGGACAAGATGCCTAATAATCAAACCAACTTAAGTGACGTCCTCTCTGCTCTTCTTGATAGAAATTTCTTTAAATGACTTAGCAAAGGACCTATTAAGGGGCATAAACTAGCTTTGTTTTGGAATCCTCTGCTTTCTATGGGTGTCTAACTCCTCTTTGTTGAAAAATGCTACTTTTCCTATTCACTAGTTCTCCCACTCCTTCGAACATTGTCCTGCCTAATCTTCCGTTCCTTTATAGCTGGCAAAAAGGATGCTAGAAAAAGAGGTAGGTAAACTGCAACTGTGATTTTAATGTCGATGTTGATAGTGAACTGTAAAGATTTTGAATTCTACCTTCCCTTGTTGATTTATTTTCTTGCTTTGAATCCATATTTTCTTCAACAAGCTACTGCCACAAGAGAGAAATATGTGTGCAAATGGAAGGTTACTATTGATGAGGTTATCTACTAAACCAAGTTATGTTGACGGCAGATGAGAGAGCAATAATTGAAACCTTTTGTGATAATGATGAAAAAATTTATTGTGACGGAACGGATTTTTCTTTTTTGGTATTTCGCCAGTGACCTCTCGGGACGGACACCAAGATGTCGGTGGTCTGGTCTGGGCCGATCATGCCTACCGATCACAGATCACAGATACCATCTAGGACCCATATACATTATCCAAAAAATATGTAGCGGAAGCCAATTTATTATCCCTGCCAAGCGTTTACATTCATATCCATAAAACTCATTCTTTTACAGATATAATAATAGAAGTCCAATTACAAAAACGCATATACTTCGATCGGATGATTACAATAAAATTGTTTCTTCCGGGTAACTCCAAAATATGCTTCTCAGTCCTTAGAGTCATTCAAACGGAGCTCTAGTCACTTCATCTCATCAGGCACGAGCTCTATAGTTTCATCTGGAGGGAAAAAAACAGAAAACAGTGAGTCGGAATTCAATAAGGTGCATGCAGATCTTCTGTAAAGCGTTTAAGTTGTGAGGCGGATACCGATACATATGCAGCATGAATATTATAAAACAACAATTATCCGGACAAATACATAAACAACATGAACAATAATTAACCGGATAAATGCATAAACAACATGAATGTTATAAAATAACAATTGACCGGACAAATACATGCAAGGAAGTTAGGAAGGCCGGAGCAGTCCAATTCCGAGAATTGGAACAGAAAACAGAGCCGGTCATATTATAAAAATTTCTCCTCTTTTATTTTTATCGGTAAAGGACATTGCTAGCGGAGGGGGCAGTAATCGATGATAGATTGTGCACGTCTTCTCACAATCATGGCAATACCTCATTGTACAAAGCCCCGAGGACGGCTCTTACTTCCTTCTTGTACAAAGCCGCGAGGACGACTTTCTTTCGTTATTCTCGATTACCATTATAATGTTTTAAGGCATGCCGGATAACTTTTTTCTCCAGTGTTAAAGTCCGATCTTATTTATCTTGTCACAATGTCGGTTCACTTTTTTTCTTTAGTTCACATCCCAGACGGGTACAAAATTTTCGATCGTGATAATACAAAGCCGATTTCAAATTCATCTTTCTTATTCTGGTCAAGTATAAAGACTTTCAATTGTCATGAAACTGGTTTCAAATCCATAAATCTCATTCCGGTCAATAATTATAACGTTATGACTCAAAGCCGGTTTACTTCTTTAGTTTTTTATACAATTCAAGTTTAATCATAAGTTGAGCAGAAAACGAAAAGTAAAAGTCAAGAAGTATGAATTAACCATGAAATTAAAATCATAATTTCAGTCCGATTGTTTGGCAAGTATGACATCAGAGATATAGCTTATCAAACAATAATTAAAACGGTGAGTCTAATATACTATGTACTGAATCATTTAAATCTGAAAAGAACACTTACAATTTTTCTTAAAGGCCGGGACTTGAAAGTAGAGGCAAAATTTGAGTTTAAAAGGAGAGGTACGCTTGCATTAAAACATTACTTCAATTTAAGCTTGAAAAACAGGGGTACACTTGCCTGACTGTTGACCGTCCACTCCGACTAACTTAAAGCTTTTCTTCTTCTTCACTCCTTACCTTCCTTCATTGTCAGGAATTTCCACACCCGTCTCTCAATTGGAGCTCAGCATATAAAGAGGAGTGATTAGGTGGAGTAAGTGGGGTGGGTCACCTACTTAGTACTTCCTTTCAGGGTTAGGTGACAGTGAGTGGGGTAAGTTACCTACTTAATACTTTCATCTAGAAGGTCAATGGCGTAATTTACTTGCTCTGATTAGATTGGGATCTAACAATAAAGTTGGCCCTTGTTTTCTGAATTCGGTAGTCAATTCTAGCCGGTCAATATTTTCTTTAAAGTCGGTCAACTTTTCTATTGGTCAACTTTTTCGGTCAACGTTTCTTACTCTAATCCGGCCAACTCTTACTCAAAGTCGGCCAATGTTTTTTTTTCTTATTTAAGGTTGGTCAATATTTCTAAAAATTGGTCAACCTTTCGGTCGACCTTCCGATCAACGTCTTGGGGCCAGTCAACATCTTGATTACTATTATTTTCGGTCTACCAGTGGTCTAAGGCCACTCCGGTAGTAATATTTTACTTTGATTTCGAGACCTCACATTTATGCTATGTTTGGTTTCTGTGACTTACTAATGAGCGAGGGTCTTCTTAATCAAAGCCTCTAGACGTTAAAAGATTAAGTTTCAGGATGGATATTTAATATTTTCATCCAATGGCCATTTCTTGGTTACTGTTCTATAGGATTCTGATTCTCTCATGCTCTTGAAGTTTATTATAATCACAGGCTCCCCTCCCATGCCCCTCATGCCATTCTCCAAAAAAAGAAAAATTGTTTGCAGGCATCTCATGTCAAGACACTAAGTGTTATAGAAATAAGAATATTAAATAGTTAAACAACATGTACATAATTAAGGGTTATAGAGATGCGATTATTAAGATTGATGAGTGAGTTCACATTAAAGGATAAAATAAAAAATGATGAGATCCTTAAGTGTTTAGAAAATATTTAAGGTAGTTTAGAAACTTAAAACGTAAACCAAAGAAAGCATATCTAAGGAAATGTGAGTTAGATGTGATTAGAGGAAACAAGAAGAGATAGACATATGTTAACTTACAATGATGTGATAAAAATGATTTAATTTTGAAGGATATTGTACTAAATTGAGTTAATGATAAAAATGAATTCATATAGTTAACATTTATTAATGAGATAAAATGCTTATTATTGTTATTGTTATTATAGTATGTTGCTCAGCAAATCTGTATATGGGGGATGATTGGTCTCCCTTTCTTTGATATGTGCTTCAACTTCTCAATATATTGTGCATTGCACATGGGTATATGTGCATCAAAAACTATTGCATATAATGTGTTCATGCAAATTGACAATAATATATATATATATGCATGTTGTTGCCTGGGTATCTATCTTACAAAAGCTTCCCAGAAATTGGATTAGACATACTATTGCAATGAAGGTCCAAACAATGGACTTTTCTAACTATTAGTTACCTACTTTCTACATAAGTACTACTGATTTATTAAGACAAAAGAAGCAAGGTCTTTTTAAATGAGAATTGAGATCGTAAAAGTCACAGCAAATAAGGTTAATTAAATATGAGGTTTAAAAATAGAAAGGAGATTTGCAAAAAAATAAAAATAAAAATAAAACTTGAGGTTTGGAGTTGGTGTTTAAATAAAAACTCCACCATTTGTCAACCAAATCTTAAAAAAGGAAGCTTGAGGGTTACATTCATTCACTACCACACTCAATAAGTGATTAAATCTAACAGCAAAAAAAAAAAAAATAAATAAATAACACGGACACTTCATACAGGAACATGCATAGCCTTGAATTTAATTAGTATGTTCATGAGTCTAAAGTCCTACTTCTATCTCATCCATCTTTTTTTTTTCTCTTTTGGTTTACAAGGATAAAAACTATCAAAGGCTAAGGGTGAGATTCAAACCCGCATCAAACATAGATCCATAGGGATCAAGCTCTAACTTTACTACCCTTAAGCCTCCTAGCTTGTCTGTCTTCATAACCATATCAATGAACACACATTTGAATTGTTGTTTTGAATGGTACACTCTCTCTCCTTTCTCTAAACACTAAACTAACTGAACTTTTTTTCTAGGATTTTTATCCGTAGATTTCTTAATTATTGCTCAAATAGATCGGTATCCGTTTGTTTCAGTGGACAATCAGCAGCTTGACAATTTCGTTGATAGGAACTACTCTGCTCCTTTTCCAGTTAAACTTTTATAATGTTGTAGGAATGCCATGACTTGCTGTCATACATTGTTTTGAATTCTTGACTGTTTTTATTTGCACAAAATGTTTAGTGTCATAGACACCCATATTAATCTCTCTCTCTTTCTCTTTGAGTCCTAGTTATAGTCTGGTCTTTAAAAACCTTCTTTGAGGATAAGTAATGTTTCAATGATACTACCTTGCTTTCCTTCTTCTTCTGCAAATATATCTTGTTTTTGTAAATTTGTTGTTGATTGATGATGCTAATGTTCTCTTTACTTTTCAGGCAGAGAGGACAAAGCAAAGGTTTAAGTAGGTAATGATTCTTCTATATTTGTAACACATCCAAAGTAAAACATATTAACAATTGGTTGGTGGAACTTGCATACTATTTACTGCAAAAATACTGGTTTGCAAATCTAGCAAATTCTGCCATATAAGGTATAGGTAATAATTTCATAATTTGCGGAGCAAAGTTTGTTTTGAAGGGAAAGTTTATTCAAGTCCTGCTTTAGTTAAGTACATAATTGGAGGAGTAAACTTCATAATCTACCTGCTTTAGTTCTACAGGCACATTTTTTATACTGCATTAGTGTCACATCTCTATTAGTGCAACTCCATTAAGAAAGGTTCTGTACTGTTTAGATATTTAAGCTCCCACTGGGAGTAGAAATTGTGGGAAACTGAACCTTTCTAATAGTTGGCCACCTTTGCCTACTACTATTGATAGTTGTATGACCCTAAGACTTAAGGTCAATGAGTGCTTAGCATGGATAAATATATCGGTATCATTACCATATTATCTGTATTTGATAATACATATTTGTCTACAATGTCTCATAAACTAGACAAATTTTTGGCCCTGTCATTAACACATAGATTTATGATATTTGATTAAAGACCAATATGTATCTGTATTATGCATTCTCCTTGATAAACACTTTTCCATTGTCACCCACTTTGCATGCGTTTTATCCAAATCAAAAGCATTTTCTAGAATACAAATCTCATAACACATCATTTATGTGTTCTATTTCTGAGTAGAAATATAGATTACATAGTCCGTTAGTTTATTTTGAAGGTACTTGATTTACTATTACATTTTAATGATTTCAGAATAGAGGGTCGATAACAAAGATCATGCATTTGCCAATGAGATTTTATGTAAAAACGATCTTGAAGTTAATAGTTCATAATAAGAGGTTTTCGAGATTGTTTATCGATTGTAGTTTTGGATATTTTATCAGAATTACATTTCAAGAAAATTTTTTAATTTATGGACATTTATTGTTATTTAATTCTAAGAAAATTTATTATGGATGTTTTATCTTAAGATGCATTTATGATGATTTATGATTTGAGTCTTCTGCATTGTCAGTTTGAGCCGATTTGGCCGATTTGGATACGGATTGTCACAAATATAGAAGTAAAAACTTCGTTGTAGACTCTGATGACTAGAGTATAAAATTCTAAACATAATATAGTTTAAGGAACTATTTTATATAAGCCCTGTTAAGGTGAATCCATATATTAGGCTCATATGTAAACTTAGGAGCCCTAATTTTTTCTTGAAAACTAGAAGTCTAAAGCATTCCTGGATTTGGATTACCGAATAAATTAGGGAGTCGCATAATTTTTTTTGGGAGGTTGAATTGAAGCGGGTTCACTCTTCGTACTTCGAACCTGAATTATGCATACCATACTTGACAAACGAGAGGTTAGAGGATAGTAGGAGTCACTTTTCGGTATATTTTCTGTCGTTCAAGTCAGAAATATTTCTCAGATAGATGAAAAGATATGAGAATGAATGAATAATGCGTAAAATGTATGTTTTAAATGATTGAGTGTTAGTGGAGGGCTAGACTCCAATGAGTGCGTTCAGTAGGGGAGTAGTTTAGAGATGGAATATTGGGTTCCGATGAGTATGCTCAGCTGGGGAGCGGTTTTGAGGCGGAGGACTAAATTCCGATGAATACGTTTGGTTGAAGAGCGGCTTAGAGATGAAGTATTAAGTTTTGATAAATACACTTGATTAGGGAGTAGTTTTGAGGTAGATGATTGAGCTTTAATGAGTGTGCTCGACTGGGAATCAGTTTAGAGATAGAGGATTGATGTCTAAGGAGTGCGCTTGACTGGAAAGCTATTTGAAAATGGAGGATTAGGTTTCAATGAGTGCACTCGGTTGAGGAGCGGTTTGGAGATGGAGGATAGGTCTCCGATGAGTGCGTTTTATTGGGGAGCGGTTTCAAGACAGAGAATTGGGTTTCGATGAGTGTGCTTGGCTAGGGAGTAATTTGGAGATGGAGGATTGTGCTCTAATGAGTGTGCTCAATTGAGAAGCGACTTTGAGGCGGAGTATAGAGTTTCGATGAGTGTGCTCGATTGCGGAGCGACTTTGAGGTGGAGGATAAGGTTTCGATGAGTGCATTCAGTTGGGGAGCGGCTTAAAGGCGGATGATAGGGTTCCGATGAGTGTATTTAATTGGGCAGCGGCTTTGTGAGTGTGCCATAATGAGAGGGCAGCTTGGAGGAAGAGGCACATTCGTTAGAGTGGCTGAGGGAGAGAGAAGGCGAGACGTGCTCTTTGGTCGCCTCCTCTTCTGAATTTCCATCCCAGTTTCTTATTAAGGTAGGGAGGTATTTGTAGAGAGAACGCTGGTTAACCTTCATTAGGCAATACGGCTGGTGATAGCTGTTTGTGCGAATCTGCTAGGCTGTCTCAGCAATCACAACCCGGCCTTTATGGTAATCGTTACCATTTGGGAATATTGCAGAGCTGTACTTGCCATCTTGCAGTGATACACTGTACGGGTAGATATTTTATGGATATTTGCTGAGTGGGAATTGTTGAGTTGCGTGTTACTGGGTTGCGTTTGGTTTGTGACTTCTAGGGCCCATATCTCATTTGGTGGATTTGCGTTGCAGAATTTGGGCCTTGGGCCGTGAGGAACTTTTCCTAAACTGTGGCTTCTAGAGCGTTCTTTCCCCTACAAGTCCAATTTTGGGTAAGCCTATGGGCTATCGGACCCATCAAAGTCCAAGGTTAAAACTAGTTATTAGTCATAGATGATTACTTTTAGTGCTTAATTTTCAACATAAATTTACTAGAGAATAAATTTATATTAAAAAGAATTTTATATTGGCATAAACAGAGATTAAATGAGGGAACTAAATTGCTAAAAATATTCTGCATCATCAATAAAATATCATAGTAAAGATTAGTTAAAATCGGCGCTGGCGGAACGGAACGCATATCCCGTAACAAGCTCTTGCATTCTGTCGGCCAACATTGTTTTTTTTTTAATTAAAAATACTTTGAAAGTGATTTTTCAATTTTTAAAATAATTATATTACAAAAATAATATGAAATAAAAACTAATATTACTTATTTTTAAATTTTTTTAAGAAAATATTGTCTCACAATAATCGAATGTTTTGATGTAACGATTGTAAGCTGTATATCGGGGCTTTCCATCAAATTTACATGGAAGCCCTATTAAATTGAAAGATATTATATCGGATAGAGAGTTTTATATACTTTTAATTTTTTATTAAGTTGTTATAATGTATAGAATTAAAATTTTTAATTATAAAAATTAGACTTATAACCTCTTAAATCAATTAAAGAATGTCTAATTTTTTAATTTATACTGCAATCTGGGTTTGAGGATTCATGGAGAGGGATAGAGAATGTGATTGAGTGAAATGGTCTTATTCAATAAAAAAATTATTTTTAAATTATCATTTGCCTATTTTCTATCTAATTTATTTTTTATTCTCTTAATTTGCTTAATTAAAAATAAACATTTATAATTTAAAAAGTAATTATTTTTATTTTTTCCCTTTGCAAATATGGGTCCCATTACAAATGTAGTAAGCTGAGGAACGAAACGGGGCTGGCCATTCTGATTTAATTTAATGGGGGAAATATTACTAGGGACAAAGTTGTCATTTTATGAAAAATTAATAATTTGGAAAATAATATGAATAAAAAAAATACAATGTGTATGTTTATTATTTGGATTTTCAAACAAGTTCACATCTTTTAGAATTTTAAATTTCTTTTATTTTGAAATAATAATAATTCATAATATGCATATTAGATAACATGACGATATTTTATAGTTTTTAATGGAGTATAAAAAAACCTAAAACTATAAACCGAGACAAAAAATTGGACAGTCAAATTAAACTATTTGATTTCGATTCAAATTATTATCATTTCTTAGGGGTATTGAATTTATGATTTAAAATTTGTGATTATTCAATCACACCGATATATATGCTGAATTATTTCAGATTTTTTAAGTGATGTTGTTTTCTAATTGAGGTCCAACATTCAAATATAAAACATGTATTATTAAAATAATATATATTTTTAATATACAATTTTAAAAAATTGCCAATCCCTCTAACCCTAAACAAAATAAATCAGATTAAACATATATTTATATAATAATTTGGCAATTTTCAATAATTTTTTTTAAAAAAATTGTTAACATGATTCGAATCAATTAAACTTAATACATTTTTAAATTTGAATTGTTGAACAAATTAGGAAACTATCTTATTTAAAAATCTGATTGGATATGGGTTCGATATTTATTTTTTAAAATTTGAATCTTAAATATTTTGACAAACAAATAAGAGGTAAGGAATACGAAACTCGTTTTTTGGTATATTCTACGATACTCAAGTTAATAATCTTTTCAATTGACTGAGAAATATATGAGGAAAAAAAGCATAAACATAACTGATTAGGAATTAAGCGTTTAATAAAAGATTGAACTCTGTAAGTGTGTTCAAAGGAGTGAATAGCTTTTGAGGTGTTGTATCCATGAGAGATAGGGTGGTTTTGAAAAAGTACACTCGTATGAAAGTGTGGCTTTGAGAGTGTTTAGACTTATTTGCATGTCTGAGCATTTGTCTTGATGTCTGTTTTCCTCCCCTCTTCTCCTGTGGAGGAAATAATATATTTATAGTGTAGAGTGTTGGTTTGACAGTCCTATAAGCATTAGACTTTCACAATTATAATATCATTTTTTTCTTCGTATCTGCAATCATCACTGCATAACAGCATGAGAGAAAATAAAAAAGAAGAGAGAAATGATTCAGAATTCACAAAAATTTGTAATTGATGGCCCTAACTTTTCTCTCCCAAAAGCCGCTCAAAAGCCCCTGAGGATCACAAACAACAACCAAAAGCATCAACTGCTCTCCTCCCCGTCTCCTTTCTCCGAAAATTATCATAAATTTATTTTTTTCTATAAAAATAATAATTAATAAATAAAAAATAATAAAATTTAAACTGATAATAAATATAAATTTATAAAAATTAAATGTCAGTTATACTAATCTTATTCCTCTAAGTCTTAACATTCCCATGAATAATTTGAGTCATAAGAGTAAATATTATTGGCTGTTGGCATCTAACAAAGTCTTATCCGTACTGCCAAAGCAATTAGTTAATACTTGACATTAAATGGATAGCTAATGCTAAAGTCAAGGACTGTCACATTGATGATGAGAACTTGGGCCTTCTGGAATTAATGTTAGAGACGTCGATTGGGTTGTGTTGCTCACGACACGACTTAACTCATGGGTTAGTCGGCTCACAAGATATACGACACGATTTAGCCGTGCTAGCCACGAAAGCTTCGCTAGATAATTTTTAATATGCCAACCATCGTGTGGCCGTTGCGACGGGTGAAAGGGACGGCAACCGTTGCCACTCTATTTTTTTAAAAAAATAACAAATAAAATTATAAAAAAACCCCTTCTCATTCAATCACCACACCACACGTATACTTTCTCTCTCTACACTCTTTCTATATTTTCACTATTCCCTTAGTCTTTTAGGATATAACAAGTGATAGTATATTTTTACAATAATTATATTTTTAATTAAGTTTTGTATGGAATTTATATTAGTATTATCATTTTATAAATTAATATTTAATATAATAAATAAAATATAATTTATTTTTTATAATAATTTTATATTATGGGTCCAATAACTATGAGTCCAAGAAGTCAGACCCAGGCCCGCAATCAAATATAATTTTTTTTCAAAATAAAAAGTCCACATTACTTATGAAGGAATAGTGTATCTGTAAATCTCACTATAAAAGTAATCACCCTCAAATTTTGAAAGACAAGCTCAAAAAGCTCCATGAGGTTCCAGATGGCTCGGAGAAGGGCGTACCCGTTACTAGCTAATCTCTAACGAGAGCGGGATGGCGGCCAGGAGGCCACTAGCCCTCTTCCCGCCATGAGGCCCTTAGTTCTCCCGTAAAGAAGCCATCAGCCCTCCGTTGCCATAAGGCCATCAACCGTCCTTCCGTCCGGAGGCCCCCAGTTGTCCTCCCTTCTGGAGGCCCCCAACCCTCCGCCAGCAAGGAGGCCGTCAGCCTTTCAGCCGTCTGATGACTAGCAGCCATCTGATGCCAGGAGGCTCTCAACCCTCCGCTCGTCCGAAGGCTAGCAACTTTCCGCCATCAGGTGGCTCTAAGCCCTCTTCCCATCTGGAGGCCATCAGCCTTCCGCCGTCAGGGGGCTCTCAACCCTCCTTCCTTCCGGAGGCCCTTAGTCCTCCATCCCAGATACAAGAGCCCTCCGACCTAGGAGCACTTCGTCCCAAGAGCCATCGTCCTGGAGCCTCGAGACCTCCTTCCCGGAGACAGGAGCCCTCCGTCTCGGGAATCTTTGTCCCATGAAACCTCCTTCCTGGAGACAGGAGCCTTCTTTCCCGGGAGTCCTCCACCTCGGAGCCAGGAGCCCTCCAGCCTGGAGCAACGAGCCCTCCGTCCTGGAGTCATGATCTTTCCATCCCGGAGTCAAGAGCTCGCCATTCTAGAGTCAACCCTCTACACAGGTAACTAAAACGTTGACTCACTAGTGGAACTTAGTCCTTCTTCTCTAAGTCGCCCCTCTATTGGGTGCACCTCTAAGCCGCCTCCATGAGCGCATCTCTAAGCAGTCCTCTGTTGGGCACACCTTTAAACCGCTCATCTATTGGACACATATCTAAGCCGCCCTTTGCAGGTACACTTCAAAGCCATCTTCTATTGGCGTACCTTTAAGCCGCCCTCTACAGGGGCACATTTAAGTCGCCCTTCTATCGGGCGTACCTCTAAACTGTCCATCTACTTGACGTACCTCTAAGCCGCCCTCCGCTGGTGCACATTTAAACTGTCCTCCGCCGGCGCACCTCTAAACTGCCCCTCTAACGGGCGCACTCAAACGCTCCACCACTAAATGTGCATATGCATTCACCGCATCTCTCTAGTATCTTTCTATTCTTTGATGAAGATTTCTGACTTGAGCGTCGGAGGATATACGGTGAGAGTAATTTTCACCATCCTTTGACCTCCTATTCGTAATTTATGGTGTGTAAGTTCTAGGTTAATAGTGATGGAGACCAGACCCGCTCCATTTGAATCCGTAGTGAAAGAATGGAAGGCTCCCTAATTTGTACCATAACTTGAGAACCAGGAACGCAACATTGGCGCTGTTTGTAGGAACGACTGAAAAGTCTTTTCACCTCACAACAGCAAAACAAACACAGTCAATATTCGTGCTCCAGGCAGCTCGTCGGCTGAAAATATCACCTCCCATGGCGACAATCTCTCATCAGGTAGCCATGCTAATAGGCGACTGATGCCAAATGTACAGGCGCCTGGTGCTCAGTAGAGCACCCTCTTCCTGACCATTTGCACTCGTCGAAGATGCAATACTGAGGACTCAGCCCTCTAACTCCGGGATGGATGAAAAAGATCAACATCCCGAGCACGAGCTATTGTATCAGTCGGAGGCAAACTCACCCATGGCAACAACCCCTGGCCGGGTAGCCATGCGGACGGACGATCGATCTCGAGTGCGCAATCGCTCGCTGTCCAGCCGGGTGCTCTGGACCTATTGTCCCAAGACCGTTTGCACCCGTCAAAAGATGTAACATTGGGGGCTTCGCCAATCAGCTTTCAAGCGATCCAAGAAAGTCAGTATCCTCAGATGATCAATCGGCTTGATGACTTTAGGACCTAGATGGCCCCTAGTACCAATCTCATCAGCCCGATGACCTCGGTATTCAGGAGGATCCGAGCGACGGGGCCCACTCCCAGTGAAATGATCAATCCAGTCCCAAGCAGAATCAACGGACAAGCCACTGCCTAGTCCTACACTCGCCAGTTGCCTCGCTAAAGTGAAGAGCATAGCCTGCGAACATTGCAAGGCCAGTCTGAAGATACCACCCTAGGCTCTTCCCCTCCAACTTTCGGACTTCACATGTCCAATTGAAGACGTTACGTTGGGGGCTCTGCCCTCTAACTCCTAAACCAATAAAGCGGACAAATATCTGCAGAAGATTTGGTAGCCTAACAACCTCGAAGCCTAAGTGGTCAGGAGTGACACGGCTTAGTGGCGGCTAGAAGGCAAGCCAAGCCATGAAGTGCAGGTGAAGGCCCAGAGCGGCATGATCCACACTGCTCTAAATGTCGCCATGAGGCATTGACCTCGAACCCCATAAGCTCGGTGAGGCGAACCCGACCTTTCAGAGAGTAGAGGCCACAAATGAGAGACGCTAGCTCGAGCAGCTGTTCCCTTGTTCATGGGCCGTCCTCGGCTTCGATGATTCTCCCAAGTAAGGCGCAACAATCAGCAGGCCAATCCATCTGCATGGCAGCAGACCTTACAAAAGTTATGGCAACACTTGCAATAAGGGCTTGACGTGCTCGGCCCACCACCCATTGCATTGTAGAAAACATTATCCAGCCAAGTGCTGCACCAATTTGGGTTACCGAGGCAATATCAGCAGACAACGGGACCCGAACCACTGGCCAACAGGCTACCTAGCGTGGCAGCAGCGCGCTACCTAACCAATTCACGGCAAATGACCAAATCCCACAGAGTATAGGGGTCATAGGCCAAGGCACCTGCAAAAGCGCTCCGACGACCCTCCGAAGTGGTGCACGCTAGTCATACACTCAATACGGTGAGCCGATTACAAAAGCGCCACTCACGCGCCGACGACGATTCCACACCAAATCCAGGTAAGTCTTGCATACATCATATTGCTTGCTTGAATCATATTTCCGTTAATAGGATAGTAATATTATTTGCTCATACAAGTGATTACATAACATTACATAAAATCATGCGACCTAAACTGTCCCTAAGTCAGGCAAATTTTCACTTGCTCGTAATTAAACATTGGTCATCTAGGCGGCCCATGAGCGGTCGAATTAAACCCTAGTTATCCAGGCGGCCAACGGGTCGGCGAATTAAACCTTGGTAATCCAAGTGACCCATGAGGGGTCAAATTAAACCCTAATCATTCAGTCGGCCCATAAGTGATCGAATTAACCCTTGGTCATCCAAGTAGCCCGTAAGCGGTTGAATTAAACCTCGGTCCGGTCACCGAGCGGCCCAAGTGCGATCAAACTCAAAACCTTAGGGGCCTTTTCAACATGTATGCGGTGACCTCCTCCCAAAGGAAAGAGCACCATCAGTCAATGACAGTCGACGAACAAGGACGAAATTCATGAAAGCTACGACGTCCTCAAGTAAGATTGAGCATTGACGGTATATGTGGGTAACGGCCTAGGCTAGCAAAAACCCAGTAACGATAGCCTCAAAGCTTAGTAGACAACCACATCTTTTAGCGCTACGACCTCTTCTTGACAGGGGTAAGCGCGACCAACTAGATGTGTTCGTCAGAGCCATGAGGCTTAGACGACAACCACAATTCTTCAGGGCCACAACTTCCCTTCACAGGAACGATTAGAATCCAACGCAAGTCATCCCCAGCAGCCTTGACACTCCGCTAGAAAGCAAAGCTATCACGAACCCAAATCAATCAGGTCAATTTAAAATAATTAATTATCATTTCTAAAATTTAAAATTTTAATTAAATTTAACCAATAATTCTAAGTCCCAAAAATCCGAGTGTGACAATCCAAATAAATAGAACCCGACAAACTAAAATCTATACAGAACCTTGTCGGATAACCATCCGAACATAAATAAATGTGACCTGCTCTACAAATATCGTAAGGGAGGTAATAATTAAACCAAAATTATGATCATACATAGCATAATATCAGAATTATTCCCGAAATGTAATTATATGCCTGTACCCGGTCAATTCCATAATACAATCGTATCAATTGCCAAATTAAACCATAATAGAACCAAAACTCACCGAATTAGACGAATGGTCGACAGATCACGTCCTAACTCCTACAATGCATTTGAACCTTTTACTCTGAAGGGTCAAAACAGAAAAATAAGCCCAATACCCAAAAAGTATCATATTAAATGAAATGAGTCCAATGAATCAGAGGAAAGATCAAATGATAAAATTCGTTCAAATGATAAGATAAATATAATATACAGAATTCAAAATTCAATGGTAGTCTCGTACACAAAATAAATATCCAAATCCAAAACAAATATCCAAATTAAAAAAAATAATCCTCATCAGGACGTGTATATAATTAAAAAATATATATATAAACAAAATAGAAGTGATCCAAACCACTTCCAATAGACAATTAGCCAAATTCCAAAATCCAATCCAAATCCGAGTCCGAGTCCAAGTTCGAGTCTAAATCCCGATCAGCTTGTGATTTGGGACAGAATTCGATAGTCGGATAATCTAATAGCGTGCGTAGAAACTGAAATAGCAATGCGACAGATATTTCAAAGATTCGAATCAAAATATATAATCAAAATAGTTTGTACGAGACATACCAAGCCCAATTAGAGGTAAAATCGACGAATCTCAAATCTAAGTCTAAAAATCTATATCCAAATCAAAGTCCAATACCATTCAACACAAAAATATAAATTATGTATCAAATCTGGGTTTTAATTATTTAAAGACTAACTTGATGAAATGTTACACATAATCCTGGTAACCTTAGGCCAAAATCCATGTACTGTGTACCCATAGATAAGGTTGCTCACTATATTTTGCCACCCACGACTTTGGGTGTATTTTTTAAATTTGTCAAATATATTAGGATGTCCGAATATATTCTAATGTCAAGTCAAATTATCCAAATGTGAAGGATCACTGCTTCAAGCCATTCCTATCGGCGGAAAAAGATTTTCAAATAACAAATATCTCCCAGTCGGGAGTTGGCTAGAGAGTCCAATTTTTAAGTCCAAATGTAGTGACCACAACCCAGTAAGTGCATGTGAAAATGCACGGCCTATGTAAAATTTTGTGTATATTTTCGTTACACATATTGATATAAATATATACTGAATCCAATAAATTTTTTGAGTTTTTAGAAAAATAATAGATTCCTAAAATTATGAAACCCATATTCAAAGCCCCCAAAATAATCCAATGAACTATATATACATGTCCAGAATAAATAAAACAGGTGTACAAAATACATACATGTTAGTAAAAATTTCAAACGGTATCTAAAATAAATCAAAAATTAAATCAGACTAAAGAGGAGGTTTACAGATATTTGCCTTGATATCATATTTCACAGATCTGAAGAAAGGATGTCCTGAGGTGCCCGAACGGCACCCTCTCCCTCTTTTCGTGCGCGCTGCGCACAACTCTCCTTTCTCTCCTATGCGTGGCGCTTCCCGTACTGCTGCTACCGCTGACTGCCGCCTCAAACGACCTTCACTGGCCTGCCCGATGACCATCATTGCCGCCGATTGCCTCCCATTTGGCCATCGTCCTTCCCTATGAGCCCCTCTCCGTGCACCATTCTCTCTCTTCGCGCACCGTTCTCTCTCTTCGTGCGCCATTCTCTCTCTTCACGGGCTTCTACGTCACGCCGTTGCTCACCTACAGCCGTCATGGTCACTGGCGAGTTACCACCGGCTGCCATCGACCACCACAACATCACCTCCGATCGTCGTTGCAAACGATGTCGGCAATCATCGTCGACTTCTATGGCTTCTCCTCTCCGCACCTCCACCGATTCACTCTTGGCTGCCGTCGACCAAGCTCACCGTGTCAACTATGCCGTCCGATGCCAACACTGACGCCACTGCTCCCTTTTCTTCCTTGTGGAGCACCAAAATGGTGCCTCAAACCGTTCTCTCCCTCCCCGCGTTACTTTCCTCTCTCTCCCTCCCGTCCGGAACTGAGCCACGATCCTTATCTTCTCTTCTTTTTTTTTTCTTCTTTTTTTTCGTTTTTCATATATATATATATTATATCATAATAATAATATTATTATTATATATTATTACTATTATTTTCTATTTTAGATTTTATTTTTATTTTAAAATCCAAATTGATATTCGGCCGATAGCACGAGCACACCTCCGGTGCCAACCCACTGATCCAATCATCTTTCCAAAATTTTTCAATATTTAATTAATTTTGTCACGTCCAATTTACTCAAAATCATAATTAATATTAAATTAATTCAAATAAAAGTTTGGGATATTACAAAAGCGACATCCTCGAAGAGGGAGTCACTGAGATTGGGATTCCAAGCTTGACCGTGGTCATGGTATTGACTCATTTGCTCGACCCAAGAGGCAAAGGATTCCCAATTCCAACAACTGAGCTTTCTTGGGGCTCCTCACTCACAATCCTATTGGCTAACTTGCCAACAGCAATGCACGACGAGAAGAATCCTTCCAATGAATGCAAGGTGCATCTATTGTCACAGCTTGAACGATCAGCTATTTTAAGGCAAGTTGCATCCCAACCTCTCAAAGCGCGTCCTTACAGCAAGAAGATCTGATTTCAACCCTAAGATCTTCCCTCTACACTCTCCTAGATCTTGCCTCAGATTCGGACAGCTCGAGGTTGGAACTGGTTAACAAAGATCTCCAGCTCCGCATTGCTCTACGGATTCGAGCACTTCACCGGTCAACAGATCCGATTAACTAGCATTTTCATCTTCGCTTTGCTCTTCGGATTCGAGCACTTCATCGGTCAACGAATCTGGTCAATAAAAATTTTGGGCTCCTCACTGCTCTTCGGATTCGCGCGCATTGGTCAACCATATTTCCGGCTCAATTTCGCTTGTAGGATCAAGCGACACGGTCAACCAAGTTGGTCAACTATTAATCCGGTTCCATCCTCTTTCCAGAGTCAAGCGTTTCGATCAATGAATCCAGTCAATGACCAGCCATTTTTTCTCCAACCAGGCCAAGAATAGTGAAAAAGAGAATCTAGGTCAAACTTGAGGGGACAACATGGCAAGTCTCATCCAATCATGAACATGTCGGAAGTCGAAACTTTATCACCAGTATGGGTGGCTAGTGATGGGTCTAGCAATCAAGGGCTCAAGGAGCTAGACCCCATAGTAGGCCCGCAATCCAACATAGTTTTTTCAAAATGAAGAGTTCCACATTACTTCTGGAGGAACAGTACATATGTAAATCCCACTATAAAAGCAAGCACCTTCAAATTTTGAAGGATAAGTTCAAAGAAGCACAAAACGTTCCATGAGGCTCCAAATGGCTTGGAGAAGGGTGTAACCGTTACTAGCCAATATCTAACGAGAGCGGGATGGCGGCCAGGAGGCCACCAACCCTCTTCTAGCCATGAGGCCCTTAGCCCTCCGTTACTAGGAGGCCATCAGTCGTCCTCTCGTCCGAAGGCCATTAGCCCTCCGCCGCCAGGAGGCTCTCAGCCCTTTGCCTGTCCGAAAGCCAGCAGCCTTCCGCCACTAGGAGGCTCTCAGCCCTCCTTTCGTCTGGAGGCCATTAGCCTTCTGCCTTCAGTGACTCTTAGCTCTCATTCCTTCCGAAGGCCCTTAACGCTCCGTCTCGGAATCAGGAGCCCTCCGACATAGGAGCACTTTCTCCCAAGAGCCCCCCATCCTGGAGCCACGAGACCTCCGTCCCACAGAGAGGACCCCTACGTCTCAGGAGTTCTCCGCCTCGGAGCCAAGAGCCATCCGGCCTGGAGCAACGAGCCCTCTGTCCTAGAGCCATGATCCCTTCATCTCGGAGTCGGGAGCTCACTGTCTAAGAGTCAACACTTTACTTAAGTAACTAGAATGTTGACTCACCAGTACAACTTAGTCCTTTTTCTCTAAGCTGTCCCTCTGTTGGGCAATAGAAGCCGTCCTCTGGTGGGCGCACCATTAAACCGTCCCTCTGTTGGGAGCACTTTAAAGCCACCCTCTGCAGGCGCACCTCAAAGCCACCCTCCACAGGCGCACATCTAAGCCACCTTCTACCGGCGTACCTCTAAGCCGCTATCTATTGGGCGCACCTCTAAATTGTCCCCCTGCAGGCGCACCTCTAAGCCGCCCCTCTGCAGGCGCACCTCTAAGCCGCCCCTCTGCAGGCACACCTCTAAACCGCCCTCCAAGGTGCACCTCAAAGTCACCCTCCACGGACACACTTCTAAGCCGCCGTTTGCCGACACACCTCTAACCGCCCTCCGTGAGTACGCCTCTAAGACGCCCTCTACAGGCGCACCTGTAAGCTGCCGTTTGCCAGTGCACCTCTAAGTCACCCTCCATGTGCGCACTTCCAAGTCGCCCTCTACGGGTGCACCTCTAAGCCGCGCTCTGCCGGCACACTTCTAAGCGGCCCTCCGCGAGCGCACCTATAAGCTGCCATTCTGTCGGGCGTACTTCTAAGCCGCCCTCCAAGGCGTACCTCTAAGCCGCCCTTCTACTGTGTGCATCCAAACGCTTCACCGCTATATGCACATATACATTCTTCGCATCCTCTTAGTATCTTTTTATTCTCTAATAAAGAGTTGTTATTTGAGCGTCGGAAGATATACGGTGGGAGCAATTTTTGTCTTCTTTTGACCTCCTATTTGTAATTTGTGGTGTGTAGATTCTAAGTTAATAGCGACGAAGACCGGACTTGCTCTAGTGACCCACAGCGGAAGAATGAAAGGCTCCCTAATTTGTACAATAACTCGAGAACCAGGGATGCATCACTATGATTTTATTTTTTATATATTTTTATTTTTTTTATATTAGGGGTATGTTTGGCATGGCACTACTTGAAGGCACACCCGATTTAGTATAGGCAAGTCACGTGCCATATAAAGATATGATAATTTTATCCCGTGTTGTGCTTGACACCGCCTGACATATAAACATGTCATGTTGACAGCATAAATAAACGAGTCTTACCAACCAGACATAAACAATTTTAACACCACTAATTAGTACAAGCATATAAAAATTGGGGGACATCCCTTAGCCTTTCATGTTGTAACGCCCTCACTATTGACACCCACTTACATGTGATGTGTCTAATATAACCACAACCCAATTTTCAATGACACATACTCTGATTTGTATTTTTTGATACGAATTAATTGAATTGAGAACCTAAAATCAAATGAAAATTAAAAAAAATTCTATTTTGACATGAAGTCGTTCTACATGGTTTAGTTATCCTGATTTTCTATAGTGACCTGCATTATATCTTCAATAATTCACTTAGTAATACTGAAATCAACATATAATTGTATCACATATTTATCCCTATAGCATGCTTTGATATTTTTTATATATCAAAAGAATATTTACTAAATTTTTATTTATTTATACTATTGGCAGAATTTTTATATTCAATAATATATCATATAAATTATTAGTATAAAAGTTATCTTTCATGACCATTATATTTCAAAATAGCACATAAAATATCCATATCTATGTCTTAAAGCATGACATCTATGGCTACAATTCTCAGTTGACTACTTCTAAGTAAATGATTATTTAATTGCTAGTGTAAAATGTTAGAAGAAAATTATATAAGTCAAAAGTCTAATAAATAATTCTATAATTAAGAATATAATAATTATAAATAATAATATTATGTATAAAATTTAAAATATAACAATTATAATATGCTTATATTAGGTATTTACCTTTGCGATAATTTAAAGGGAAGATGCCCCAGATAGAGTTGATGTCTAAAAGGAAGATGACTCTGATAGAGTCGATGTTTAAAAAGAAGATGCCCCAATAGAGTCAATGTTTCGAAATATTTTTTCATGATTGAAAATTTTTATTACTAGAAAGTATAAATCAGCCTATATCTCACTTCAAATTTATAATGAACAAATGATCAATAATATTTGATTGTATTATTTATATAGAGAAGGACGATGGTTAAGTAATTAGCCCTTAGTTGAAGTGGTGGAGAATCACATTTACTTTATAATACTTCATTTATCGGGGGTATATGCACCAATTGTTTTATTGTACCTAGTTACTTCATTATGATATAATAACATATGATGTGAGAATTGTTGGGTTCGAATATTACGGGGCCGATAAAGCACGGCCTAAAAGGACAGACGTAAGGTCCAATAGGCCTAAAGGGCTAAGCTGACCAAGACCTTATTTCAGCACAAAAAGCCTGAGGATATCAGACGCTCCTATTAACCTGGATTGACCCGAGAGGTCGACGCTTGACACCTCATGCCCGAGGACATTCCACGATAAACCAGAGATCCTTCAAGAGTGCAGTTTGGGCCCGAAAACTATCTCACGATGGACTGTATCTCATAACGTCTGATAACTATCTCTCTCAGTGAGTCCGCGGACTTGTGAGAGGGCCAAATACGCAGCTTAAGGACGAGGACCATTTCAGGAACGGCCGAGAGGGTCGGTTCAGAGACTTCACTGTTACCAAGGAGCACGCAACCTCTACGACACGCCGCTTCCGCAGTTAATAATGATGCTCAGGGCATGCCTTGTCATTTCAAGACTAACAACAAGGGCCAGCACGCTTGATATAGTAAGGCCTAATTAGCGGAGCCGGCGGCTGGCCTCCCTGCACATGCCACGGTGCCTGACACAGCATGGCCCGTTCAGCAGAGTAGGTGGACAGCCTCCCAGTATGCACCAGTAGCCACGTGGGCTTCTCTTAAGGGAAAAATCTCCCACTATAAATACCCAACCAGGACACTGAAAAAAGGACCGAAAAATTTCTGAAGGAAGACTTAGAGAGAGAAAGAGAGAATAATCTCACAACTTGTACTTGTAATTCTTTCACCTATAGTGAAACATTCTCCAGGCCTTGAGCCTCGTGGTTTTTCCTCCTCATTCAAGGAGAGGCTTTCCACGTAAATCCCAGTGTGTTTTTCTCTCGCTCTCTTTTCATCTTTCCATGCTCAAATATTTGTGTTGCACCGGTACCGTCCGCTAGGAAATTTCGGCAGGTGCATGGCGTCATCACACATCGTCATTGTACGGAGGCCGGAATCTGGAACGCAACATTGGCGTTGTCTGTGGGAACGCCGTGATAAAAAGTCCGTTGCTTCCTGCCACCGCAAAACATCTAGCACACAGAAATGGTAAACAAACGGGCCCAAACCAGCGCGTCAGCCCGAGACATGGCACCCTTCAGCAGGTGCCTCCCAGCAAGTAGCACGATGAATGGCAGTTCGAGTCCTTGTGTACGGACACTTGTAGAGAAAGTGGACGGTCTCTCAAGAGCCGTACAAACTCTCTGCACAAAATTGGACAAGCAGTCGAAGGGAGCGCATCCCGAAACCTCCTAGGCGGCAGCACCCTAGAAGAAGGGGAGAACAAAGAAGCATTGCAAGGGGCAAGCTTGCCAATACAATACCCCGGAGACACAGGTTGCCTTGAGCAACGAAGTCCCACTGCTACCTGGAGGTCGCTTGGACCCTCAGATCTGAGGACGCGGCCCAGAAAGGCTGAATCCTCGTCACTCTTGCTGCAATAGGGAGGAGCGGGAAGTTGCACGGACTTCCTACGGACTGAGAGATTACCTCAATAGAAAGAAGGCCATGACCCAATCCCCGATGAGGAGGGAGCTCAAAAAGATCTGGAAGACGGTCTTTGGAGCCAAGACAAGCGAAGTAGGGAAGCCGGAAGGTGGAGAAGATCCTGACCCGAGGACGGGAGATGGAAAAAGAAAGGCTAGCAACCAGCTGAAGTCCCAAGGACCGTCCAGGCGATACAGGCCTGAACGGGTTGTCCTGGGAGGAAACATGCCATCGGACCCAACTCCCTTGAATGAGTCGCTCACCAACATCCTGAGGCAGATCCGAGATGAAGAATTCTTGAGGTGGCCCAAAGCGTTGAAAAACCCGAATGGAGGTGACCAAAGGAAGTACTGTCATTACCACCGCTGCCGTGGCTATGACACCGAAGATTGTAGGACACTGTGGGCAGAGATTGAAAGACTAGCAGAGGAAGGCCATCTTGACCGTTTCCTGCAAAGACCTGGGCAGGTTCTTGGAACAGTAAGACGCGGTGGGTCGAGTCGTTCGAAGGCTGGGTCATCATAAGCACAGTGCACGCATAACCAGCCCTAGGTGCTACACATGAAGGCTTCATGAAAGCCAGCGCGGACCAGGCTGCCAAAAAGCCACGCCCCCAATGGGCAGTAGCCAGAAAAGAACATAGTTGGGCGAGGAAGACCCGAGGACTCGAACCCGCATCATCCAGGACCCAGGGCACTAGTGTGACGAGAAGAATTAAGCTAGCCTTAGAGGCCACTCGATGTAACACGTTTACAGGAATAAAATGGTCCCTTTAATGTGTCCATTATTGTGCATTCTCATGTCGCCTAATTGAGGCCAAAGGTGCTCATAGGTCAAGTGAAAGCAAGCCTTCCCATATTCTAAAAACTCGGATTTGTCCGAGCAGTCCCAGAAGTCGTATTCTAAAACTCAGCTCCACCCGAGCGGTCCTAAAGGTCGAATTCTAAAAACTCGGATCCGTCCAACCAGCCCCAGAGGTCGTTTTCTAAAAACTTGGCTCCGTCCGAGCAGCCCCACAGGTTGAATTCTAAAAACTCGGATCCGTCCGAGCAGCCCCAGAGGTCGTATTCTAAAAACTCGGCTTTGTCCAAGCGGCCCCAGAGGTCGAACTCTAAAAACTCGGTTTTATCTGAGCGGCTGCAGAGGTCGAATTCTAAAAACTCGGTTCCATCCGAGTGGCCCCAGAGGTCATATTCTAAAAACTCGGATCCGTCTGAGCGGCCCCAGAAGTCGTATTCTAAAAACTCGGCTCTATCTGAGCGGTCCCAGAGGTCGAACTCTAAAAATTCGGTTTTATCTGAGCGGCCCTAGAGGTCTAATTCTAAAAACTCAGTTCCGTCCAAGCGGCCCTAAAGGTCGTATGCTAAAAACTCGGATTCGTCTGAGTGGCCTCAGAGGTCGTATCCAAAGACTTGGTTCCGTCTGAGTGGCCAAAAGGGTGAAACCCAAAACTCGATGTAGTAACAGGCAACCCGAGAGGTTGAACGAAAAGAGGAGACTCAAGAAAGGCAGGCCTAAAACAGCCCAAGGCAAGAGAATCCTCAAAGGTTCACGCGTTAGGCTAAGGACAACTCACTTGGCAACACGTTGCGAAAGGGGCAAACACTTGTACAACCCAGGCGAAAAGTCCAAAGCTTCAACTCAGAAAACATAAGTTTTATTTATAAACGAGGCTCATGTACAGTGTTGTGTAAAAAAAAAAGTAACATTTCCTCTACAAAGACCCCTCCTGGCTCCCTCGCTGCTGAACTTCCGGAGCTTCAGAGGGCCCCACCTGGTCTGTTGAACCTGGCCGTTTGGGTGAAAGAGGATCGGCTTGAGGCCTCGGCAGAGAGGACCCAGGAAAAGGCCTCCAAGCAATGCCGAACAAGTCTTCTGCGTATAAAGCACATGCATTCCTAAGATCAAGAACGACTGTGGGAAACCATGGACGTATCAATCGCAACACTCGGCGGCACATGTGAATGCCCTCCTAGTATTTGCTGTCCAGTAACGGTGCAATGTCCGCGGTCTGCACTGACATCCTCAACCTCTCCTCCAGAAGAATGACCCTATCCTAAAGAAGCCCCTGCTGAATTCACTGAAGCTTGACGGTATCCTCCAAGGAGGCGACCTTCCTTTCTGCCTCAGCCAACTTTGCTTTCGCGCGATGGGCAACTCTCTAGCGACCCTCAGGGCCTCCATCTGCGAGAAGCCCCAGGCAACACCTCCAATTAACCGGTCAAGGTTTCCAGCCAAGCCCCGAAGCTGCGATGAAGAAGAGAAACGTTAAAGTCTGAAATAAAGCAAGAGACTAAGGGACTCAAAGGAAAAGGTAAGATACCTCAGAAATGATAAGGTCGCTGCTTATGGCACCCTCTCCAGTGACCTTAGACGCCGGGGGCTCCGCGACGGGCGCCACAGAAACCTCAACCCTGGTCTCGGATGAACCAGCGCCACCATCAAAAGTGAGAGGCGAAGGCTCCACAGCTGTAAAAGGAGCTGCGGCCCTGCACCAACCTCGCCAGGGTCTCGGACCTCCTCAATGTCCTCATCATGGGACTCCTCCCGGACCTCAGTGGGACGCCCTAACAGACATTCAGCTTGGACTATATCGGGATGCTTAAAAAGCTCGCAGGGAGTCAGCCCGACAATGCCGAACTCCTTGGTCTCTGCGACCTCTGGGATTGGCTCAGCTGTCGCTCCCCCCTCAGCCTCCCTTATGGAGTTCCCGCCATCTACGTCCTCGGAAGGATCGCCAATCATGTCCGAGACTTCGCTAGCAAAATCAGTGGGAACACTGGGAGTTGACTCATCATAGGGAGACTGGGCATCCGAGAGTTCCACAATTTACACGATCGTCCCGCAAGGCCCACCAGAGGAGCAGCAGAGGAGGCAGGAGCGGGACTGTCAGCCCCCGAGGACCGTTGTAAAGGACTAGTTCTCGACCTCTTAAAAAGGGGGGCTATCACAGCATCATCATCATCATCGGATGAGGGGTACTCAACGATGGTCGCCAGACGTTTGGAGCTCTCGACCGGACAACTCTTTTCCGAACGCTCTGTTGGCCCCCCAATTCTCAGAGACTTTCTTTTCTTCCTCAGTCTTTTCTTCTTCGTCTTCTCAAAAGGAGTCATGGCGAAGGCCTTGGACTGCGGCCCCCACTCGGACGACAACCAAATATTGCGCTTATTTTCTTGAAAGCCCCCGAGGTTGGCCATCACTAGGTCCAAGAACTCTCTCACGGCCTCCCTCGTGTCCCTTGTGGGATCCGAGCAGTACTGACTGGCCACATTTTCCCAAAGAAGGGGAACGGACCAATTCTCTCGGACGCCCAGGAAAAAGAACTTGTCTTTCTACCTCTTGGTGGAATCAGGTTCCCCCACACATTACAGAGAAATCCAGGCGATGGGTCATTGTTATCCAGTTAAGGTTATGTGTAAAACGAAACATAATCTTGAACATGGGAGTCTCCAAAAGTTTGTCATGACAGCGAGCAAAAACGCACAGGGAAACTAAATACCTGATCGCGTTGGGCTATAACCTGGCAAGAGGAACGCCTAGCGCCATCATAATAAGGTAAAACTCCTTTGGAATAGGAAAACGAAGCTCACCTTTGAGGTGGACCTCATACACAACAATGAAGCCATCCGACGGACTGCACGCCCTATCATTGGGCTCTGGTACCACCATAGCCATGGAGTTTGGGATACCATATCGCCTGCGGATATCCTCGAGCCTCCCGAGCATCAGTGAGGAAGCAATCTTTTTTACTCCTGGAGCCATGAAGAGCAGAAGAAGAAAAGGCGAAGGGAAGTCGAAGAATGAAAGTTTGAAAACTTGGAGAAAAGATGCTCAGCAAGGAAAACGAAGGCAAACGGCAAGAAATGGGGTTTTGGAATGAGAAGGGTAATTTATCACTCTGAAATTCAAAAAGGCATACCATCATTACCCCTCGCCACGTGTCACTTGGCCGTTCGCTGCAAGAAAATTATGGGCTTTAGCTTCCCGAGAAAAGTGTCAGCCCGTCAATCGAGCATTAAATGCTCTGCATAAGCCCAAAACGGTGGCGCTGGAAAAGTCTCGGACTCAAAAGAAGTTCTGGGACACTTCTTCACAAGACCTTGCACCGCGTTGCTTCCGTGGACACGCATGGTCTCGGACTAGCGCCAGGAAAAACCAAAACCCAAAAGTGGACAGCCCTGTTTTTAATTCCTCGGATGTTCTTCCTAGGCCATAGCACGCACACGGACAAACTGTTGTAGGAAAAGGCAGCCTCTCGAGAGGAGCAATGACGTCATGCCAAACGGTCGAAGATCTCGAACTCTTTGACATGGGGGGCTAGTATTGGGTTCCAATACTACGGGGCCCATAAAGTACGGCCCAAAAGGACAGACGCAAGGCCTAAGAGGCCTAGATGGCTAAGCTGACCAAGACCTTATTTCAGCACAAAAAGCCCGAGGATATCAGACGCTCCTATTAACCTGGATTGACCCGGGAGGTCGACGCTTGACACCTCATGCCCGAGGACATTCCACGAGGAATAAGAGATCCTTCAAGAGTGCAGTTTACACCCGAGAACTATCTCGTGACGGACTGTATCTCATAATGTCCGAGAACTATCTCTCTCAGTGAGTCCGCGGACTTGTGAGAGGGCCAGATACGCAGCTTAAGGACGAGAACCATTTCATAAACAGCCGAGAGCGCCAGCTCATAGACTTCACTATTACCAAAGAGCACGCAACATCTACGACACGCCGCCTTCGCAGTTAATAATGACGCTAAGGGCATGCATTGTCATTTCAAAATTGACATCAAGAGCCAGCATGCCTGACACAGTAAGGCCCAATCAGCGGCGCTGGCAGCTGGCCTCCCTACACACGCCAGCGTGCCTGACACAGCATGGCCAATTCAGCAGAGTGGTGGACAGCCTCCCAGTGTGCACCAGCAGCCACGCGGGCTTCTCTTAAGGAAAAAATCTCCCACTATAAATACCCAACCAGGACACTGAAAAAAGGACCAAAAAATTTCTGAAAGAATACTCAGAGAGAGAAAGATAGAATAATCTCACAACTTGTACTTGTAATTCTTCCACCCATAGTGAAGCATTCTCCAGGCCTTAAGCCTCGTGATTTTTCCTACTCATTCAAGGGGAGGCTTTCTACGTAAATTTCGGTGTGTTTTTCTTTCTCTCTCTTCATCTTTCTACGCTCAAATATTTGTGTTGCACGGATACCGTCCGTTGGGGAACTCCGGCAGGTGCGTGGTGTCATCACACATTGTCGTTGTACGGAGGCAGAAATCTGAAACGCAACAAGAATCATATTTATATTAAATTACAACATATTCCTTATCTAACACTCGACTTATTAATAAAATCATATGGCCAAATACAAATTATACACAAATAGTAATTATGAGATATGACATAAAATATACTTCATATGTATAAAATAAACAAAAGATCTTGAAGTATATGCTATTAAAAAGAGTCAGATTTCGATACCATATTTGTAACGGGGATTATTATTGGAAAATACCTTAAATTATAGCGGGTCCAATTTTAAAACTTTATAATGATATTATTTATAAAAATTATTAAGGATACCCCTAAAAATAATAGAGGTAAATTACTCTCATAATGATTGAGTAAAAAAGCAGCGTCCTACTTATAAGTGAGATATTTTATTTTCCATTTGTGACATCTTTCAAAGGAAAAAATTATGCCGAGCAAGATGGTTACTTAATGTGTTTTATGCCAACCTCAAAATGGTTATAATTTTTTTTATAAAAAAAGTTTCTATTATTATTATTTAAATAAAAATATTATTTTTTTAAATTTTTAAATCAGATGGCATTTTTTAGTCAAATTTCAACCTTCCAAATGGAAGAAGGTATCTTTACTTTTTCAATATCTAAGAATTTGAATAATGAAATGGGCCCATTGAAACAAACGTCATTCACTCCGTCACTACATCTGATCTAGCCTTGATTTATCTACTTGATTTGATTGCACCGTTAGATCACGCAGCCGCGTTGATTGATCCTCCGCTTGACGGTCGCGATTGAAGGACAGAAAGAGACCGCCCCACCACCACCGCTGAGTCAGACGAGTTGATTGTATTGTTGCGGATAATAAGAACCAAAATGAAGTTTAAAATAATAATATTTTCAGTGCAGAGACGACAGATTTGTATTGCTAGAAGTGCGTGGGAAAGAGGAAATTGATGGGTCAGGATGAGCACTGGGTAAGCTTTCACACAGCATTCCCACTGTTTTCTTAATATTCCAGTAGATCTGATTTTCTTTTCATTAGGCTTACAGTTCAGATTTTGCTTCAATATCAATTTTGTTATGTTTACCCCTCGTCTATTGCTCTTTTGCCGACCTGAATTTGACCTTGTTGAACTGTCTAGGAACAAACGATTTGCTGATTTGGTCAATTTGATTTTTGTGTATAGTTCTTAATTTAGTGATCTATAGTCGAAATCTAAGCCTTTTCTCCTCTTCGGAAGCAAATTCTGAGGTTGATTGTGTCTGGTTTTCCCGTGGATTGCAGGGTGCCTTTTGGTTTTGTGAGCTTTGACTTCCTTTCTTGAGATTTGGCTTCTTCTTCTTGGGTATTTAATTTATCTAGAATTTCTATAGATCTCTTCCCCAGTAATCATGGGTTGGAATGCTTTGTTTTCCTGTGGATAATATATGTTTTTGATGATCTTCTAATCCTGCTTTTTACTTGCACTGCTGCTGTGTTGTGCTGCAGATTTTGAGATAACCGCTGGAAGTTATATTGATTCTCTGCTATTGATATTTTCCTGCTTTTGGATCTGTATGAACTATTCATAGTAATAGCCATGTTGTTCTTAGTAAATATAAATCATTTAACCTTGGGCTTTGGTGATCATTCCTCCTAAGAGAGCTCTAGTTCTGGGGGATTAGTTTTCTTTTCAATGAAAGCAAGCCAGTTTTGGGAGATTCTTCCTTCTAAATTGGTAAAATTATAAATTGTTCGACTTTTTGACTAGCAAAAGGTTTGGCGGAACTACTTTTTGAGTTTGAGGAGCTTTCCATGATTGGTAAGGCAAGGTTACTCTTTTCAATGGAAAATCTGTTGAGTTTTGAAACAACAAAGCATAATTTCACAGCTATCATGAGGACGGGGTAATCAACCAAGATATTACTCATGGAATCAAAGGAACTTGGAGAAAAAGAGAGGTGTTGAAGAGGTCTTGTGATTGGAGAATGTTGTTTCAAGTTCGAGGAAAATATTGTAACGCAAGTATTAGGTGAGTGATGTTGTATGAAGCTGAGTGTTGGGTTGTCAAATACCAGTATATTTAGAAATGGTTGTAGCGGAGAAGATGATGTTATGATAAATAATATACATGACACAGCCAATTCAAATGTGCCTCTCATATGTTGTATTTATTGGTGCCACCCTAAATCTCTGTATAACATCATAATGTATTTTAAGGGAAACAATCAGACACGACCTTTTATATTTAGAGCTAACACAGGATACAATCTATAACAAAGCTAAATGGAGGCGATGAGTTCAATGTAACGAATTGAATTAATGGGAAAATGCTTAGTTTTGGTTGGTTTATAAGCTATACAGAGAAGCTTCAATCTGGACAATCAACATAAAGCACTTTTGATGCTCTGTTTAGCTTCTTCAAAAACTATTTAACATAAAGTCTCTTTGCCCAACTTAGGGTTCTTGGGCAAATAATATATTTCAGAAGTTAGATTGAACATCTACCTATTTTGGTTAAGTTAACTTTTAGATTTGATTTACTGTACAAATACTAATTATCTAAATACTGGGATGAACTCACAGGATTTGATACTTATTTAATGAACGAGCTCAGAGAATCTCCTTGGGAGTTGTTTGAGCTATGTCATGAAATTTAGGTCAGGCAATACATGGGATTTTTTTAGGCTCATCATTTTATGATATTGTAGATTTAAGTTGTTATCAAGACAAGGAATCAACTATATACAATGTGAGCGTGTGTTTTCTATTACCTTATGGCATGCTACATTTGCTATAATCATGGATGAAATATTAGAATCAATATAGGTATCGTTTACAATCATATTAATATTAGACATATTAGATGATGTATATCAGTATCTGATGTATCGAAAGGTAGAAAAATTATAATAATCATAAGTTAACTATAAAATATTAGATATTTCAGCTGATATATCGCTATATGTTACTGATACAACAACATATTGCGAAATTGTCATACTAATAAAAAATATTGATATTAAGGGGCCCAATACTAATATATATTAGTCGGTATTTTCATCCATGGTGCCAAAAATAATCCCAACAAGGCATGGCCAACTATTGATTCCGTTATTCCTTAAGCGTATGTTTGTAGGAAGATTTTATGTAAATAGTTGTTTTTAAAGCCGCAACTGAAAAAAGCAGCTTCTTGTTCTTTTTCCTATTCTGTTTAGGACTTATCAAGCATATTCTCTTGATTTTACAATGTAAATATTAGAATTAGAGACTGATTATGAGAGTTCGGTTAGGTTTTTCCCCTTTCTCATTCTTCCTTATATCCTAATATTGAGGATTTCATTCTAGCAATTTAAATGGCTAGCAAGACTACACATTAAAATGTTTTTAACCCATATTATAATTCTAGTCATCCAAGTTATCCGAATGAAATTTTCACTGTTAGGTGTATGAGAAAACTTACAACTCCCTATTCATGAGTAGTGATGCATATTTGCTTGAGTGATGATGCATATTTGCTTTGGTTATTTATCTACAATGCAGTTATTCACAGTTGTTTATATTCAATTAAATGTGTTTTTTGATGTCTTGGACTTATTTATTATGATAAAGTAGTGGATTGGGTGATGATTGAATATTACTTTCTGACGTTTCTTCTCTTGCTAAATGCAGGCATGCGTGCAACTATATAAGAACTATAGCCATGCTTGGTGATATTTAGCTTCAGAAGGAGCTTGGGTACTCGGGAATAACATTCTTCTGTACTTTCATCGATCTGCATAAAAACCGTCCGAGTAAACGGGCAATCATGTCCTTCGGTTCTGGCTTGTCAACTCAATTATATGGGTCAGATAAGCATAAGATTGTGTACATGACCGAGGCTTTCAACGGTCAGAGTTACGATCCGAAGTACTTTCTCGACTCTCCATCTGTGGAGCTAATGCACCCATCGAGCTCTGGTATCTCGAGGAGTCACCTTCGATCAGGTGCTGTACCTTCATACCATCTGTCTACTGGGACCGACCATTCGCAGGACTCCCATGACCCATTCAAATCCAATCAAACAAATTTCGATGAAGAATACTTGATGAGCCCGAGCCTGAGCCCAGATACTGTCGAGTACAATGAGGATAGAATGCGATTAAAGCTTCAAGAGCTGGAGCATGCCCTTCTTGATGACGATGACGAGGATAACGATGTGTATGGTTTGGATCATGACATTGACATCGTGGGTGAGTGGGCCAGCCCTATTGAAAGCCCAATGCTTCACGACTCACCGAAGGATTCCTCATCCTCAGATTCAAACCTCGACGGAGTTAGCTGCAATAAGGAAGCGGCACTCCTCCCTCCACTTCCTCGGACTCCCAAACAGCTACTCTTCGACTGTGCAGCCGCCATTTCACACGGGAATCTCAAGGGAGCGATGGTGATGATAAACGAGCTCCGACAGATGGTATCGATCCAAGGAGATCCTTCTGAGAGGATAGCAGCCTACATGGTAGAAGGCCTTGCTGCCCGCTTGGCCTCCTCGGGTAGAACCCTCTACAAAGCCCTGAAATGCAAAGAGCCGCCTTCCTTGGACAGACTTGCCGCCATGCAGATACTCTTCGAGGTGTGCCCGTGCTTCAAGTTTGGGTTTATGGCTGCGAATGGTGCCATCATGGAGGCATTCAGGAATGAGAAGAAGGTGCACATTATAGATTTCGACATAAGCCAAGGGAGCCAGTACATAACGCTCATACAATCGCTCGCCAAGCAACAAAGTAAGCGTCCCCAAATGAGGCTAACTGGGGTTGACGACCCCGAGTCGGTTCAACGTCCCATCGGCGGGTTGAAGTTGATCGGGCAGAGGCTTGAGAAGCTGGCTGAGGCCCTCGGTGTGCCGTTTGAGTTCCAAGCCGTGCCAACAAACATCTCTGCCATCACACCGGAAATGCTTGATCATCGGGCAGGCGAGGAGGCCCTTGTCGTGAACTTTGCATTCCAGCTTCACCATATGCCGGATGAGAGCGTGTCGACCATCAATGAGCGGGACCGGCTCCTTCGGATGGTCAAGGGATTGAACCCGAAGGTGGTGACGGTGGTCGAGCAGGACATGAACACCAACACCGCACCGTTCCTCCCAAGGTTCGCAGAGGCGTACAGCTACTACTCGGCCGTGTTTGAGTCCCTCGACGCCACACTGCCTCGGGAGAGCCAGGACCGGGTGAACGTGGAGAAGCAGTGCCTAGCTCGGGATATAGTGAATATTGTCGCGTGCGAGGGGGAGGAGAGGATCGAGCGGTACGAGGTTGCGGGGAAGTGGAGGGCGAGGATGATGATGGCCGGGTTCAGCTGCACTCCGATGAGCAGGGACGTGAGCAGCGCTATCCGACAGCTGATAAGGCGGTATTGCGACAGGTACAAGGTGAAAGACGAAAAAGGTGCGCTGCATTTCGGGTGGGATGACAAGAACTTGATCGTCACTTCGGCATGGAGGTGAGGTCTGTGTAGCGTTGCAGCTCCTTTAAGCCGTGTTGTAATGTAACAAGCTGTGCAGAGAGTCCCTTGAACTGCGAATTATAATATAGATTGGCTCTCTAATACATACAAGCTGTACGGAGTCCTATGTCTGAGTCTTGATATGATCCAACCTATATGTAAATCTGTTGTTTTTGATATTTGAGAATCTTATTAAAGTGAGTGAAATAATGAAATTGAATTTTCGTAGTTTGCATTGAATTTTTTTATTGGATTTGATCAGAAAAATTTTGGGTCCGACTCAGGTTAGACTTTGATAAAAAAAAATATTGTACCAATAAGTTAGGTCAAATTAGATTCTATATCTATTTAAAGAGCCATAGCTGTGTTAATTAATAATCAAAATTAAATAATTTGGGTTGGTTTATAAATTTTTTTATCGGTATTGGTCATTTTTATTTGTCACTGTATTTAATTTAAAAATTAATTTGACCTAATTTTTTGATCCATTGCCCTATAATCCTATTATATTTTGGCTATCTCTAATAAAATTTCTGGCTGACTAAGTTAGGTCCGTCAAATATCTCGATTTAAATTAGGTTTAGTTTTTATCTGTTTTTGTGATCATTTGAGATCCTAAAATATGAAAACAAATTTATATTCATTCCTTATGATATTATATACCAAAAAAAAAAAAAAATTAAACTATTAGATTTTCCAGCGACAAAGGCTCGACTTATATGGGCTTTTAATATAGGTTGATATTGTTTTTATTATATCAATTTTCATGAAATATTCAATGGTTTTATAAATAGATTTTAGTCATCGAATCTCCACATTAACAAATAGAGTTAAATAAGTAATAAAGCCAAAATTTTCTTTGCATTGTTCATTTAAGAGATTTATCGGAGTTTAAGATTTTATTAGTGTTATATTCATCTTGGATTTGTGGGAGCAAAAACTATAGAAGTAGAAATAAAGAGAGTTGATAATTAATCAATTTGAAAATATATATTTACTTTATCTTATATAAATATTAATTTAAATTTATTATTGATGTGTACTGATACCCAGAGCCCATTTAGAAGGCTCGAAAACTAAGCCCACGACCTCAAGAGACCCATAAGGTTGATTTGATCCAAGGGACAAAATTAGCACTGGAAGCCTGTGGATTCGAACCCACGTCTCGTGAGGCCCGAGTGGCTAATTTGGCTAAGAGCCTAAATCAATCCAAGAGGCCCGAGGACTTGAGTCCACACTCCAAAAGGCCCAATGAGCCAATTTGATCCAAGAGGTTAAGATGGCCTTAGAAATCCAAGGACTTGGGCTAGCATCCCAATGAGCCCAAAGAGCCAAATAGGTTCGAGAGACTGATTAACTTGGGAGGCTCGAGGGTATCGTAAGAGATCAAAGTCTCCAATAAAGCCCCAAGGACATGGATAAGAGGGCACGGCTCTGAAAGCTCGAAGACTCCTCGCGGACCAAGCCTTCAGTTGAAGCCCGAGTAGATTTGTTGCCAAAATGTCTACGGACTTGATGAAGGCCAAGAGACTTCGCCATGGATAAGGATTCTGAGCGCAATAAAGGGAGCCCAGGACGATTGAGAGCGCTAACTTAGAAAGTGACTCTCACAGGGCATGCACAATCTTTGCAACACGCAACTTTAATAGGAATTGATGACTTATAGAGCACGCCTGATCACTGCAGAAATGACGTCACATGAAGCAAGCCTGCATGCACGTGACGTGTCTAACACGGTAAGCTTGATTGGCAGAGTTGGCAAAGATCCTCTGCACGCGCCAACTCAATGTTGACTACTCTCAATAGAATGTTCAACCACTATAAATACATCAACTATCAGTCAAACGAAGGATCCTACATTTTCACATTGGCCTAACCATTATAGAGAAAAGGAAAGAAGAGAGAAAGACTTAAGCATACTCCGTAAACTCCTTGTAGCCAAACACATCATAGTGAATTAAGTTCCTAAACTCAGAGTCCTGTGATTTTTTCTTCTCATTCAAGAGAGAATTTTTCACGTAAAATCTCATATGTTATTCTCTTCTTCTCTCTCTCCACCTCTCAGATCACATTCATTGAACAATAAAGATAACCAGATTATCTATGTGTAGTATGGATTTCGTCCGAGTGCATCCAGAGGATCCGAGCGGTCATTTGGACCTTCATCCGCACGGTGGTTGGAACCCAAGGACACAATATTGGCACTGTCTGTGAAAAACGTGATAAAAGGTCCAGCATTTCTTTCTAAACACTCAACCCCTTACACAAAAATGGTAAACACTCGAGCCCAAGTCAGTGCGTCCGTCCAAGATATGGCATCCTACGGCGACTGCCTCCCAACAGGTAGCAGGATAAGTGACCGTCCAGACCCTTGTATGCAGTCACTAGCGGTAAAAATGGATGATTTTTCAAGAGCCATCTAGACCCTTTACTCAAAGCTAGACAAGCAGTCAACGAGAGCACCACCTAAAGCCTCCCAGACTGCAATGTCTGGGAAAAAGGGAAAGAAAAAGAAGTATCCTAAGAAGCAAGCTAGCCAACGTGAGGACTCAGGGACACAGGTTGCCTTGAGCAACAAAGTCCCACTATGACTTGAAGGTCGCTTGGGTCCTCGGATCCAAGAAGGCGGCCCAGAAAGACCAAATCCTCATCACTCTCGCTATAATCAAGAGGGCACCTTTCAGGAGGGATCCTCTTACAGAGGAGTCCTTGCAAAAGAAAGGAGCCGCATGAAGCAAAAGACTACGCAAGCTTTTTGCGAGTTGATGGATTATCTCAACAAAAAGAAAGCCGCGGCTCAACCTCAAACGAAGGAGAAATTTAAGAAGATCTGGACACGGATATTCGGAGAAGGGGCTAGCGAAGCAAAGAGTCCTAAAGGTGAAGAGGATTTCCACCCGAGGACGGTGGAAGGGAAAAGAAAGAGTGGGGACCTTGAGAATTCCCGAGGATCGTCAAAGAAACGCAAATCTGTGTAGGTTGTTCAAGGGAAGTCCAAGCCTTCGAACCTAACTCTCTAAACGATTCATGTACCAAGATTCTGAGGCAAATCCAGGATGAAGAGTTTCTGAGATGCCCTAAGAAGTTAAAGAACCCCGATGTGGGCGATCAAACAAAGTACTAGCACTACTATCACCACCAAAGTCACGACACTGAGAGTTGCTGGACGCTGTAAGTGGAGATCGAAAGGCTAATCAGTCAAGACTACCTCATCAGTTTCCTACAAAGATCCGAATAAGCTTTTGGAACAGCAGGAGATGGTGAAGCAAGACTAGCCAAGGAGGGAATGCCATAAACGTAATATCCCCTGAACCAGCCTGGGCGACAGCACGCAAAGGTTTCAAGAAAGCCTAGACGTGCTTGAGGAAGCTTAAAGCATGGCAAAGCTGTAGAGAACCGCGTATCAGCGGGGAGCAATTGAATACACCTATAGTTAGGTAAGAGGATCGAGAACTTAAGCCCGCGAGGCCCACAAGGCTAATCTGACCCGAATGATAAAATTGGCACTAGACGCCCGAAGATTCGGACCCAAGTCCCAAGAGGTTGATTTGGCCAAGAGCCTAAATCAACTCAGGAGGCTCAAGGACCCAAGTCCACATTCCAAGAGGCTCAAGGAACCGATTTGACTAAATATGTCAAATTGGCCTTAAAGGTCTGCGGATTTAGGCGCTTGTCCTAAAGAATGCCACTAATAAGTGAATGTGTAAGTAGCCAGGTAAGGCGAAATGTATCATCCGATATGCTATAACATGCTCTATTGATATAATGAAATTCCTTTTTACTTATTTACTGCATTGCATTGTATTGAATATTTGCATGTCGTCTCATTAACTCACAAGACCTAGGCTACCCCTAAGTCAAGTGGATCGGATTCCTTTCACTTATTATGAAAACTTGGTTGTATTCGAGCGGTCCAAGAGGTTGTATCTAAAACTTGGCCGTGTCCGAGCGGCCTAAGAGGTCGTACTTAAAATCGATTGTGTTCAAGCGGCCCAAGAGGTAGTATCTAAAACTCGACCGTATCCAATCGGCTCAAGAGGTCGTATTCAAAACTCGACTGTATCCGAGTGGCCCAAAAGGTTGAACTTAAAGCCTGGCACAATGCCAAGCAACCCTAGATGTTGGACTAAAAATTTAGGGGTCTTAAAATGGTAAGCATGCGACGACCCTAGAGGTAGCATTTTTGGCTTAAGATGGTCAAAAGGTTCAGACATTAAACTAAAATAAGACTAAATTTATTTAACAGTATGTCATAAAGGAACCAAATACTCGAACAGTCCGAGTAAAACAAACAAAGTGTTTGCACTTAAATAGTATGACCTTTATTCATACATGTGATATGTGTACAATAATATGCATATATGTAAAAAAAAAAAAAGAGAAAGGAAACTCCACAGTTAGCCCTCAGAAGGTCCTAGCCGAGAGGAAGTCCCTTGCTACTGCTCTCCCCATGATCCAGAAGGCCCTACTTGGTCTGACGATCTCAGCCGCTTAGAAGGTTGAGGATCACTTGATGGCTCAGGCTGAGAAGGGTTGAGAAACACCATTCCCGAGAAGCCATACAAGTCCCCTGAACATGTGGCACTGGCGTTCTAAGGATCGAACACGGTTGTGGGAAACCGTGGATGCAGCAATCTCATCACTCGGCGGCACAGATTAATACTGTCCCAGTACTTGCCCTCCAGTGTCGGCACCATGTCCACAACCCTTACTGAAGTTCTCAATACTTTCTCTAACTGGAGGTTTCTATCCTGGAGAAGTCCGTACTAGATCTGTTGAAGTTTCAAAGTGTCCTGAAGGGAGGCAATTTTCCCCTTAGCCTTAGCGAGCTCAACTTCCAAGCATTGGTTGGCTTCTCCAGTGGCTTTCAGGGACTCCAACTCAAAACAAGTCTAGACGACACCGCTAATGAGCCGACCAAGGTTCCCGACCAGATCTTAAAATTGTAGAGAAAAGCAAGGCTGTTAAAATATGAATGGAAGGAAACAAGAAACTAAAAGGCTAAGGAAAGATAAAAAAGATACCTGAGAAACGAGGAAGCTGTTGGTTGAACTCTCTTCTCTTAGGGTCTCAGACCCCAATGGCTTGGCAGTAGGCGTCACGAAAACCTCAACCCTAGTCTCGAACGCAGGGGTACCTCCGTCAAGATCGAAGATTGGGGGCTTAGCAGCTCCAGAAGGCTCTGCAGCCCCAATCCCAGCTTTATAAGCATTCAGAACCCTAGCAACGTCCTCGGCCAGGGTCTCCTCTCGGACCTTAGGAAGAATAATCATTGGACTGAAAATTTGGATTTCAAGGAAAGGGGGCTCTACAGTTGCAACAGTCTCCTCGACCTCAGCAGTCTCAGAGTATGATGTCACAATCATCACCACTACTTCATCGACCCGAGCCGCCTCAAAGTCACCCGCAGCCTGTTCCTCAACAATGTCCTCGGATGGATTGTCCATCTAGTTCGAGACCTCACTAGTAAAAATAGAGGAGATATCGGGCACGGGCTTGCAGAGAGAAGGAGGAGCCATTGGCGACTCTATGTGCAAGACTGCGGCCTTAGGAGGCCGCTCGGTAGGCGTCGCAACCATTGACGGGCCAGTATCACCAGCTCCTTAAATTAGAGCCTTCTTCCTGAACAGGCGCTTGATAACGGCTTGGTCATCAGCGGACAAGGAATTCTCCGTTGGAACAGCAGGATGCTTGGACGAGAACTTGGTTCGCTGACTTTTTCTAGAGTGCTCAGACGGTTCCTCTATGCTCATACTCTTTTGCGCAATCTTCTTCTTCTTGTTCTTCTTGGACAAGTGGTCGGCATGGGGCCAGAGTCCTCGGACTGAGGCCCCCACTTGGTCATAGCCAAGTTTTCAGGCCACAACCACTTGTTCTTCTTGTTTTCATGAAAAGAGTCAATGTTGGCCAACAGCAAATCTATGAAGTCCTTCACAGGTGCCCACTCATCAAGTGTGCAACCCTCATAAAATTTGGACTCCACGTTTTCCCACTCATTGGAGTGGCCCAGTGCTCGTGAACACCAAAAAAAAAAGAATTTATCCTTTCACCGTTTGGTGAAATCTGGATTCCCCCCACTGATGGCAAGAAACTTGAGACGAGGGGTGGCCATAATCCAATCTTGAGTATGGAAAAACTTCAGGATGGCCTTCAATGCCGTGACATCAAAGAGCTTTTTATGGCAACGGGCAAAAATGCAAAGCGAAACCAGATACCTGACGGCATTCAGCTAAAGCCTAGCAACAGGGACTTTTAGGTCCCTCATCACCTCATAAAATTCCAATGCCATAAGATAACGAAGGCCACCTTTAAAGGTGGCCTTCGTAGATGTTGACAAAACCATCGGAAGGACTGCAAGCCCTTTTGTGGGCCTCAGGAACCAACATGCCTATCGAACTAGAAATCTTGTATCGTGCCTTGATGACTTCGAGGTCAGCCAGAGTCAGTGTAGAGACGAAGTCCTTTACCTCTGGTGCCATCGGAGAATAACTAGAAATGGCAACAAGAGAAACGAAGAGAAGAAAGAGGGAAATCCCTGAGAATGCAGAGAAGGTCTGAAGACTTAGGGGTTTTCAATGAAAGACGTAAATGGGAACTATGGGGGAAGGAGGAATTTGAACGCCTGAAATTCAAAGTGTGCGCGTATTAATTGCCTTGCCGCGCGTTAGCTTCCCATGCGACGCGGGCAATGATGGCATCCTCCTTCCCAAGGCAGCGAAGTGACGCGCACTTAATGCGCACTTTAAATGCCCCAAGTGGTGGCATGCACCAAGTTTTCGGACTTAGAGGGAGTTCTCGGACGTGCCCTCTTCGAAGCCTTTGGTCCCATAAAGCCCGAGGGCATTTTTGGATCTCAGACAGATACGCAAAGACGGCTATCACTTAAAAATGCCAAGCAGTTTCTAAAATCCAAAAGTTCCTTGGACATTCTTTCCAGACCGTTGACCTCAAGATTCCCCGGACATCTTGCTCGGACTAAGGGCCTCAGAGTGCTCTTGGACATTTTTATCCTCATGCCTTGGACTCCTGTTTCTAGCCATGCCCGAGGACATTAATGGACTCGGATGCATGTGTCAACAGCGATCAGTTGGTGGAACGCGTCAGCATCTTAGACTCAAAGAAGATCCCCAGGCAATTGTATCAAGACAGTTATCTGAAGAAGTCCTTGAGCCACCTGATCAAATCACTAGTCTCCAAAAGCATCCCCGGAGTTCTTACTCTCAAGCCACGTCCTCGGGTATTTACCGAAGAGAAGGCCGCGGACTTGCATCTAGAGAAGGATGCGTTTGCGTAACACTCAAGATATTTCCACAAACATTGAACATACCAAAGGGCTAAGGTTTCCAAACCCTTTGGCATAAGGGGCTAGTGATGTGTATTGATACCCAGTGCCCATTTAGAAGGCCCGAAAACTAAGCCAAAGACCTTAAGAGACCCACAAGGTTGATTTGACCCAAGGAACAAAATTGGCACTAGAAGCCCATGGATTTGGACCCACGTCCCATGATGCCCGAGAGACTGATTTGGCCAAGAGCCTAAATCAACCCAAGAGGCCCGCGGACTCGAGTCCACACTCCAAAAGGCCCAATGAGCCAATTTGGTTCGAGAGATTAATATGGCCTTAGAAGCCCAAGGACTTAAGCCGGCGTCCCAAGGAGCCCAAAGAGCCAAATAGGTCCGAGACACTGATTAACTTGGGAGGCTCGAGGACATCGTAAGAGACCAAAGTCTCCAATAAAGCCCCAAAGACATGGATCAGAGGACACGGTTTTGAAAGCTCAAAGACTTCTCACTGACCAAGCCTTTAGTTGAAACTTGAGTACATTTGTTGCCAAAATATATGGGGACTTGATGAAGGCCAAGAGACTTCATCATGGACAAGAACTTTAAGAAATCCCTAGCAAAGTGAGCGCAAGAAAGGGAGCCCAGGATGACGGAGAGCGCCAGCTCAGAAAGTGACTCTCGCAAGGCATGCACAATCTCTGTAACTTGCAACCTTAATAGGAAATGATAACCTATAGAGTATGCTTGATCACTGCAGAAATGACGTCACACGAAGTAAGACTACATGCATGCAACGTGTCTGACACAGCAAGCTAAATTGGCAGAGCCGGTGGCAAGACCCTCTGCAGACGCCAGTGTTGGCAGAGAAGGGGTAGTCGGATAGAAAGCGCACAAGTACACACAGAGAGAAAGAGAAGCACACACAAGTTTTACGTGAAAAATTCCTTCTCAATTAAGGAAAAAAATCACGGAACATAAAGTTCACAACAAGTCCACTATGTGAAAATGGGTTACAAAAAATTTCAAAATGGAGTATCCGCTATACATCTAGGTGGATAAAGAAAAAACTTTCCAGAGTAAATAATAAAACTCTCATTCTCACTCTTTGTTTTTCTTTCTTCTTCCTCACTAGTGGTGTACTCATCTCTTTTTCTTTTTACCATCCTGGATTTCACCGCTATGTGCTTTTCTACGGAGATTTGACCGACTCTTTAGATTTTGTCTTTTACAGTTTTTCTGTGTATTGTGTCACCTTCACCGCATGCTCAGCATGCATATTTATTAGGATCCTGCCTGAAGACAAATACCTGCTACCAACTCTGCAACTTGCCACCAAATGCTTGCCCACCAACTCTACAACCTGCCATTACACAAATGGCGCACATACTGCAGGTTTGCAACCTGCTCTGCAAACCCTGCAAAGCTAACTGCTTGTTACGATGTCCTCGGTCCTTGCTGTCCTCAAGTTTGCGGATTATCAACCGTTCTTTGTGCTTGTTGGTCATCACGAGTTCTCTAGTATTCCTTGATATCTCCAAGTAATAATGACTTCGGATATTATCCCATGTCCTCGGTCGTTACTGTGCAGCCTATGTTCTCGGGCGTTTCCATGCCAGTAAAACAACCAGTAAATTTTGCGCGTCTTCAGACCATTTGCATCCTTGGCCATCCACACACCTCCAGTCATCTGCGCACTTACCATTTGCCTTCTTGGTTCTTCCGTTGCGCTTGCCTGATTGCTTCTTTGGTCGGTCAACGAGTTGACTTGTCATTTGCCCCAAGGCGAATCCGCGCCTGCCAATGTGCATAAAACCGGGCAAAATGCCCATTCGGTACCTTTGCTGCATACCGGGCTAAATTGCCAAACTAGCCATTCATACTGGTAAAAGCATACTGGTAATTCCTCTGATAGGCAACCGGTATCCATCTTGGAAAAAATGCCCATTCCGGCATTTTGCCTTCAAACTGCCAAAATGCTCCAAACCGGTAAAATGCTCCATTCGCCAACCTTTAAGCAAACCGCAAAAATGCCATTTTGGCATTTTGCTCCATACCGCCCAAAATGGGCATTCCAGGCAAAATGGCCAATCTGCCATTTTGCCAAACATCCATTTTTGCCACCCAGTCATTTTGGCCATAACGGCTAGTCAACTCGTTGACTGGAAATTTTCTCTCCAGAAAACCTGTGCGCCTTCAGCAGCAAGATCTACTTCCTTCATCCATTCTTCAGTCGATCAATTCCGTTGACTGAAATTTGCAGCATCCTTCAGTCGGTCAACTCTGTTGGGCGGCGCTTTTCATTGCCAAGCCAATTTTCTTCGGATTTTCAGCAAATACACTCGATCATTTTCTTTTCAAAAATCTTTCGATGACAAACCAGCTTATTGGGTTACTCATAAGGAAGTAACCAAACCCAACAGTCAGCTCCACGTGGACTCCTCTCAATGAAATGTTTGGCTATTATAAATACATCAACTATCAGTCAAATAAAGAATCCTGTATTTTTACATTGGCCTAGCCATTATAGAAAAGGAAAGAAGAAAAAAAGACTTGAGCATACTCTGTAAACTCCTTGTAGCCAAAAACATCATAGTGAATCAAGTTCATAGATTCAGAGTCTCGTGATTTTTTCTTCTCATTCAAGAAAGAATTTTTCACGTAAAATCTCGTGTATTATTCTCTTCATCTCTCTCTCCACCTCTCAGATCACATTCATTGAACTAAAAAGATAACCATGTAAAATTCTCCAATGACAAACCAATTTGTTGGGTTACGCACAAAGGAGTTACTAGACCTAACAGTCAGCTCCACGTGGACTCCTCTAAATGAAATGTTCAACTACCATGAATACATTAATTATCAGCCAAACAAAGGATCCTACATTATTACATTGGCATAGCCATTATAGAGAAAAGGAAAGAAGAGAGAAAGACTTGAGTATACTCTATAAACTCTTTGTAGCCAAACACATTATAATGAATCAAGTTCTTAGATCCAGAGTCTCGTAATTTTTTTCTCCTATTCAAGGAGAATTTTTCACGTAAAATCTCGTGTGTTATTCTTTTCATCTCTCTCTCCACCTCCTAGATCACATTCATTGAACAGTAAAGATAACCAGATTATCTGTGTGTTGCACGGATTCGATCCGAATACATCCAGAGAATCCGAATAGTCATTTGGACCTTCATCTGCACAATGGCTGAAACCCAAGGACGCAACAATCGTGAAAATTATATTCAACTTATTTAACAAATTTAAAATAATATTATAACATAATGTAAGACATACATATATTTTTTGCATCATAATTATAGAAAGACAAATTTTAAACTTTCCCCGTATGAATATCTCAAATTATTAAATTCAATAAATACAAATTTAATTTTTTTATAAGAAAATTATAAATTAAAAGAAAATATATCATTACGACTGAATCCATTTTGATATTTAAGGGATAAAATAAGCCAATGTCTTAAAAAATGACACGCGTATTAAGTATTAATATAGTTATAAGACCAATCAATTGTTACATGAAAATCATAAAAGCTATAGTTAAAAAATCATATAGTTTACCCTATATTGTATTTGACAGGCATGTAGGATTTATATTAATATTCTTTCATTAATTCCTCCTAAATTTTCAAATGTGTATCAAAAGTTTTGTTTTATCAAACTATCCCTTAATCAGTAGGTCTTAACACAATGTACAAATCGTTTAAGAAGTAACCATAGAAAGAGCATCAAACCTTGAAACCATGGGGACATGTTTCATGTATGTTTCCCATAATGCTCGGGCAGTTTTTCGGAGAACAGTGACATTAAAAACCATTGGATAGATGACCTCTCCATGGAGATGGCATCCAATCAAACTGTAGATTACTGAAGCCATTAACAACACCAAACCAAAGAGTTGGTTCTCCAAATGTTGTTGTTGATCACTCATACTTTGATCCCGAGCTACGGATTGAAACAATCTTCTCACATTCAACGGTACATGGTTATTCCCCATTGCAACTGTAAGTCCATTGATCACAGTCGACCGACCAATTTCACTGCCTACAGCACTCGAATTACTATTAGTAGGACCATTTGCCTTTAAGCAGTGGCACCGTGGATACCCAAGTTGCAGCCCAGTGGTAAAATACCATCAATGTTTTTCACATTATTTCCCAGACAAACACCCGTCATGCTGCCAGCACTACAAAGTTGACTGCAAATCATTTCTCGCATAGTCTACCCTGCTGTACGGATTTCTGGGAATCATTCGTACCTCTGTCACAGGAAAGAGTAGACCGCTGCACGGGGAGGCTGGCCAGTGAATTTGCAGAACTCATGCGATGGTCATGGCAAAGGCAGTATGTGAAATTTGCAGAAGATTTATTTGAAGAGGAAGATGTTGGTGATTGAAATGGGGAAGAAGTTGCCTGTGCTTGCTGCTGCTGCTGCTGCTCAGGTGGTTGATTTTGCTCTTGGGATCCAGATGAGGAACTCGTTCTCCAAGGAAACAGGGCCAAACTTTCTGCATTAGGAACCATGAAAGTGAGACACAGAGAACACATGCCAGCAGCATGTGTGAACACAGAGAACACGAGTAGCCACAGTTCTTTATGGATCCAAAATTACAAGAAACATGCCAGCAGCAAAGGCCCAGAGTCTGCAGCATATAAAGCTAGTATGTATGTAAGAAGCAACAAGACATGCTGCCGACAAGGGGCTGTCCCCATTTGGCTACTGAGTTGACCTTGCTTTGTGGCCCTGTAACGGTCTGTTTAACGTGCAGGAACACAATAAATGGGAGATGAAATGAAGCCTTTATCCATATATCGATACTGACAAGGAAATTACTTAATTGGACATAGAGGCATGCACATAATAGCTGGTACAGATGATAATGGAAGACAAACAGAAGTTTTTTAGAATCATATGCCAAATTGACAGTATGTAATCAAACCATGACATATGCCTACTCCATCTTCACATACAGTTGATCTTAGTGGGAGGATTCAGGTGCAGGGAAGATAGAAGCAGGTCAAAACACAAGCTTACGCACGGGTCCAGCCCCTGTTAACTGACTATAGTCAATAAAATCCTTCATATCTGCAATGCAAACAGACAAACAAATGATACCATCAATCATCGAAGAATTTCAGAGACACAATCCTCTATACTGTCACTAGAATTTTAAATAACAGCAACAGACGATTACTAATCCTTTTTATAAGAAATAAGAATATATCACAAGGGACAATATCAATGAGAAACATAGGTAAAAAAGCATCGGTAAAGTCGCTCAGTAGCTCAATAGTCAAAAGCTCTAAATATATAGGTTGAAATGCTCAGACTCCTCAAGGCAAGACAGTCAAAACTCATCAAGGGACAAAGCATAACTAATATCTCCTTAAGTCTATTCCACCGCTTGCCTTTTAATTCCAGCACTTGTATTCTTAATTTCCCATACTTCAACCAATATACGAAAGCTAGCCTTCCAGTAGTACATAGAATGTGACGGCTAAGTTCTGGAATTTTTTCCAGTACGGTGAGGTGGAAAGAAAACTCATCAACCACTTCACAATCATCTCCAAAATAAACAAATTTGCACAACATCCAAACATTTACAACACGCTCTTTTATATCTTTCATATGAACTACAATTTCTTCCCAGATGCCACCACTACAAACTAATTCTGGGAGGCAGCCACAAATTTGGAAATTCTGAAGCCTTAGAAAGCAAGCACAATACCTCAAGACACTGGATGCATCACTTTGTATATCCTAAATCATTAACTAATGGAATCTCCAATGCTTTCATTAAATGTCGAGCAGACACAAAAAACCTAAAATTGATAAGTAAAACATGATCAAAGATAAATCATATATCCCATGAATACAGTCTGATAAGTGAGCAAGAGTCGGCTATGGGGAATGTGTATTATCCCAAGAATTACAAGATTCGATGGATCTCCTACATCCAAAAAAGAGTAGTACACAAGCATCCAAAAAACAGTGTTTGCAGATGGCAGATGCTCTCTACAGTGACATTGTATTCTCTATGGTTGTACATATTATTAATTCCAATTAGTCCTTTTTCAGGGGAAAAGTTACTACAGCTGGGATTTGATTCACAAATTTGATGCTGCCAGCTGTCCGATTGAAGTGCTTATGAAAAGTTTTGAGCAGAAACTACTTATTGAGGGAGATTCCTTTATCATACTTGTTCATCTGCTTCTTTAGATTATCACGAAACGTATACGCCTTAGCTGGTTATGATTAGCTTCAATTAGAAGGGAGTTAACTCATGTATTACTGAAGAACTTTGCAGGAATGGTTGGGTAAGATTTCCCAAGTGAGTGAAATTGTAAATCCAGAATTTGGTGAACCCAACTGTAAATGTTGAGAAGGGTGGTTCCCTCAAGGATAGGTTCTCCTGAAAGTTGTCCTGGACAAAAAGGGAAAAAAAGGTTATGGATCTTGTTCAAGCCCTCACTGGGAAATTTGATAAGCAGAGGGATTATCTCCCATGGACAAGGATAAAATTGGGCAGTCACGGACTACTTCAAAGGATGTCATCGTTGAATTTTACAGCCAACTACTTGTTTTTCCAATGGGTAAAGAAGCATGCGGATTTTTGAGTCGGGTGATTCATGTTTTCTATAATAGAACATTGTTGAAATGGTCTCCTTTCTAGGGCAGAATTTCTTCAAGTTTGCAACAGTATCTCGTGTAAGGTTAGTCAGTTCACCTACACATCTGTGGTTTGACGATCTCTTTAAGGTTGTATGGGATTCTTTGGAAAATCATCATGGCCAACCTCATGATGCACATACAGCAGCATTACATGCTGATAAGAATCTGGTGTACAGGGCAGTTTCCATCAGTTAGGGTGTGGTACACAATCATAGGGCACTTTGGGGAGAGATCACTCTGGAAATGGCTCTTACGATGGAAGTTTGTGGAGGCAGTGATAAGAAGGCGATAGAGACTAAGACTAGGTTCATGTGTTGAGCTGTAGGCAGCATGGTGGATGGAAGCCAGCATAGAATGAAGCTTCCGAAGAGGCACTTTGTGATTGCATACGAGCACAAGTATGGCAAGGAGAAAGGACTTTGGGGAAAGGGAATGTGTTTCAAATGAAATAGGTTGAAGACTCCTGAGTGAATGAACCTTGTGAAAATGGTGATCTTGGTCTGCAACATGTCAAGGGCTTTGATTTTTTTAAGATGTCAAGTGATGTTGTGGGCCCTCTACTTCGAGTGACAAGCTAGCAAATTTGGACAGGCTTTGTCTGGACGAATTCACTGGTATAAACAGTCTCTTCTCCTACTCCATATTAGGCTGTCTTCTTGAAGAACTTTTATGCCTCCATCCAAGGAAGCTGCATTACTGCTTGTCAACATAAAATGACAATCAATCAGTAGACGTTCCATTGATTTTGAGCTTGAATGGTTGGAAAAGTGTCTGATTGAGAAATCATGCTTTTCACAACAAATATCAAGCGCAATCATGCTCTAGAGGATTGATCAGGCAGTTTTGTGTGTTTTCCAATGGCACTTGCTTGAGACAAAAATATTACAAGCTGATTACAAGCAAAGAAGCACAGAATTGGGCTTCAAAAAATGAAGGCTTCTGCCTATGCATTGTTTATGTACAATTTCTTTTCAAAAGCACAAGCATACATTATATTTTTTTTTCCCGACAGTATGGTAAAATATGTCTGTTCCAAAGGCATTAAATGCCTTCAACGTCAGAAAGTCACATTTAATTTAACATATAGAGCTGCAAAATCCCCAAGCATGCCCCAATTGTGAAAACATCAGGCATTTGCTGCTACATTCTTCCATCTCCACCCCGTGATGTCAGATTTTTAACCAGCCTCTCATTTATTTATTCAATGTCAACAAATAACGCCCTAAACCCAATACAATGAAAACTTTCGCCTACACATATGCTTATGTACAATTACTTTAAAATGCAAGCATATATTGAATTTTTCCAAAAGTTTATGGTAAAATGTGTCTATTCCGAAGATATTAAATGCTTATAATGTCAGAAATGTCACAATTTAACTTAAAATACAGAGCTGCAAAATGCCCCATGCATGCCTCCATCAAAACATCAGGCACTTGCTACCACATTCATCCATCTCCATCTGGTGACTTCAGATCTTTGAACAGTCTCTCATATACCTACTTGATGTCCACAAATGATGGCCAACTATTTTCAACCAAGGCAATTAGTTCATGGATCAAAAGTAAATCCCTCAATGAATCTTGTTCAATGGTCTATGGCTAAAAACCACCAAGCTCTGATATCAAGACAGGAAGCATTCTCTCCCATTCCCTCCCTTGCTGCAACTCCGTTTTGTGGTTGCTATTCATGATTCATCCTAGATGGTGTGTGTTGATCAATTGATAGAACAGTTGGTGGCCAGTGGTAGATATAATGGTAGTGTAAATTCAATGGTGTCCTGCTCAGGTTGAGCTTCTCATACAGTTGTTCTGGGATGCCTAAAAGATGCTCGTTTTTACAGTCCAATACGATTGACGCTTGAGCATGCAATGTTGTAGTGATGTATGTGGAATTTCTTATCCAATAATTAAATAGCAACTGGCATGTAAAACTCAGACAATGGCTATTGACACCAAATTTAATTTATATTAGTGAATAGTGATGAATAACCTAGAATTGGTTCATGTCGCCTTTAATCATTTGGGTTTCATTCAGATAGAGGACTCAGCTATTATTAAACATAACAAACCAGGAAAAATTAGTCACGCAAAAATTCATATGGATAGTAAGTTCATTGCCTTGGATCTATAATTCAAAAGAATAAAAAGAATGAAAATGTTATGCATAGTGTTGAGATGGATTGTTGAAATTCACAAATTCAGATGGGATGTTATCTTACCAAGTCAAAAGTAGCAATTATAGAAGAAAAGCTAAATAGGCCAAATTTTTTGGACACTCAAACATGTGTTACATGATACGCCAGCAAAGAAACGTGAACTTAATTATGGTTAGAGCCAGCAGGAAGGAGACAGGCATCCATTTTGAGAACTTTATTTGAGATACTAGCTTAAAAACTTCTGTAAATAGGTTGAATATTGGTGTTGCGAGCTTGAGTGCTTGGCACCACAGGTTTAGATACATGGGTCCAAAAAGAGTAGCAGAATCACAAAGAAGAGGACTTACAGAATCTGACAAAAAAAAGAACTTACATATTACAGGTACTTTGCAAATCAGAAACAGACATATTCGAAGATGCATTTTGAGTGGCAACCTGGTATTTCTGGGTAGCGGTGCCAACCTGACTAAACTGCATAGAAGAAGAAAAGATCACAAGCCAGTCACTCTAGTGAAATAAAGATTACAGAACAGCATCATAGTGATTAAAATCATGTAAGACTATCAAAGGGAGCTTTGAGAAAGGAAAGAAAGGCAGGTACTATCCCACAATCAACTCAATATATATAGCCAGTAATCAGAATAAGTTTCATCAAGATGAGCTTCACAATGCAATTATCAAATCCAATTTGTGAAAAAAATCAACTTAGCCCTCACCCAACTGTATGGGGAAAAACCCTGAATAAGAATCCGAACTGATCAGAGATAACATCAGAAAGGATAGTACATGAAAAGAAATCACAGCATATTAACCAAGAATGGAAGCACAGGATTTATATGACATAGTAATGAACAGCCTGTGACCAACAGATTAACATTTGCTAGGTATTATCAAAAGAAAAATCTTTGCATAGTAAAAGGGTATGTATCTATTCTTTTGGGATTGGGGTGCCACAAGGGGGAATAAGAAGTATTCTAGGCATATCAGTAAATGATACCAGGAATGCAGATTGTTAAACTAAAAAAAATGGGAAAGCAGTAGTACAGAAATGTGTTAGGGTAAATATGTGTATGCATAAGTAAAACATATGTATATACTTTAATGCAATTAAAAATGTTAATATTAACTAAATTATATATGTGACATCACCAAATATGAATATTATCTCACATTCATCAGCTTGCAACAAAGAAGAAAACCGGAAGAGGAGATGACTTCATAGTCTATAGTCTATTAACTGTCAGGTGATATAAATGTGGAATAATCCTGAAATTAGACATGTGAACATTGATAAAGATGAATATAAATACAACATTCAGCAACTTACTACAAGAAGTAAACTAGAAGCAGGGATGCTTTCTTTTTAGTCCTCATCAAACAATTAAAACAACACACCACTCACACCCCCAATGTTCAAATCATGCCATCCAAATAGCAGAAGTCATGCGATCCACTTGGTAGGCAGAAATGCAGGGATAAGAATGAACCCGAGTGTTGCTTCATAAACATTTTCATATGCACTTCAATACTAAGAGAGAAAATTTGGGAATCAAACCTTCAATACTTGCTCATTATCATATCCAATGAGGCAATAGGTGTAAAAATATAGCAATAGGAAATGAAACTGGTAGAAAAAGTCACAGCAAAGTTAACTAAACAATACATCACTGTATTTGCATTTATCCCTTTGTGCTCCTATTTTCACACTTCATTTCCATTCCTTCCATTCCCATAAATCACACCGGTATGAAATATTTATTCCCATGACGACAGTTAAAGACTAGTGCTTTTTGTCATCCCAAAGGCATCCTCTTACCCAATCATGGACCACTTTCCCCTTTGCTCCTTACAATGGTCTAATATTTAGAGAGGATGCTAGGTGCTCAAGTTGAAGGCTGCGAAGCTGCAACATGTGGGGTCTGAGGTCCGTAATCTTACTACTATATTGCAAAGAGGCTTTTTTCACGGTTTGAACTCGTGACCTCTAAGCTATAATAGAGCAACATTAAATTTCAAAAAGGCTTCACCCTCTTCTTTTTAGGGGAGAGATATTATTTGAAACTAACTGCCCTTTGGATAATCGAATATAAGAAGAAAACACCATGTACAGCATTTAAAGGACAAACAGAGTTATTTGGCAATAAGTTCACATGGGGACCAAGTCCCATGATGCAACATAAAAAACAATGAGCCATTGTTGCATAATTAGCTTCTAAATACAGCAAACTGAGCTTCAAGTTGACAATTAAAACCTTGTGGAAGTTTTAAAGAAGTCCACGCTATAGCATGTACTAGGACCCTAGAATGAAATATCGACTGATATACAAAATAGCATGCTGATATATATCAATATCATGCCTCCGACACCATGATAAAATCATAATATGTCGTAGTATTGGCAATAGATTTTGATATATCAACTAATACGTCTAATATTTTTCGACATCTCAGCCGATATTTACTTGTTACATTTGATTCACAAAAAAATTTTACATGTGATGCATCTTATACCAAGACGTGCCTCCCAATATATCCGAGATTGATAGGACTGCAACAAATATTGATATTTTCATCCATGACTGGGACCTAGTGTCAAATAAAATAAAAATCAAGTCTACTAAGCTGCTGTCCGAAGCACACAACAAGAATGCAGTAGGTTGGCCAAATTAGCATCCATTATATCTTTTAAAACATTGCCTAATAGCACATTATGCAGCATCACTGTCCTATAAGGAAAGACAGCTCCTTTTGACTTGAGTTAAAAAAAGAAAACCTAGGGGTGCTGCTAACACAAACTACAAACCATGACGATTTCTGGATGTTAAAATATTTCACTTAGTTTATGCAAAGACAAAATAGATCAATCAAACCTGCAACATAAGATCAGCCAGAGTATTACGAAAACCATAGGGGGCTCAAAACTGCATAGTGTATATAGGCAGATTCAAGATTCAAAAAATGCACATAATCAGGTTGATAAATGGGAAGGGAGTAAACATATTAAAAAGGTGGATCACCAATCTCTTTCACTCCACCAAGACTTTTTCACAAACCCAAGACTAATTCAGTTACTGCTTTCTAAATATTTAAAGATGTCAACAGCTGCTACATAAGGACAACTTAAATAGTCTACAAGATCAGCTTTCATGGTGCCTATAAAAAATGCTCAATGTCTCCATAAGAACTCATTACTAATATTCTCCGCAAAATGGAACAATATTAGTGAATAAATTGAAATGAAAACAGATGTGTATCGCTTTGACAATTCAAACTACATTGAATTTGTGCATAGGAACTACTAAGGGAACCTGTATGTACAACTTGTGGTATCAACAGCCTATGTGAAATAAACTCTTCAGACACTGAGCACAAAACTCCTAATTACATATCTAGGAAGGAAGGGCCGAATCAGTGTTAAAAGTAATGTGTAAAGAATCTTCAAGCTTTTTTAAGACAATATGAATAAGGCCAATACACAATGGAAAACCTTCAAATCTGGACAGAAAACTATCCATAGTTGGCCATCACGAACAACACAGTTGGTCAAATACACTTCCCTGAATAGCATTTGCATAGTCCAGAGCAATTTTGATATTCATGGGGCATATCAACATAAATAAGTTCTTCCAATGTACCACTTTCATACCTAATCTTGAAAAGCCTTGGTCGAACATCACAGTTGCTTCTGAAATTAGAAATGACAAATTTAGACATGCGTGGCAGGTATATGCTTAAGGGAAGTTGTATAAAAAGGAGAGGCCAGTATATGAAGCTCTCACTTCTTGAGGTCTAGGGAGAGTTTATGCATCCTTATCTCTTTCTTATAGGGAGGTTGCATTTTCTTGTTTGAATCCTTAATCTCCAGATCACAATAGAGTAACTTTACCGATATGTTAAGGCTCACTTTATATCGTACCAAAATAAGTTAAAGCCAGTTGAGTACCAACAGAGTAGTCATAGGATTTCATGAATACAAAGAGATCAAGAACATGACACACCAAAACCATGACCTGGTTTGCAGTTGCATATTTCACATTGTCACGCATCCTGAAAATTTACAATCACAAGTTCAACATTTAACTTTAATAGACAAGCTCAGAAATGAAAAGTTTAAAAGTAAAATCAAGAAGTGGCAGGTTAAACAAGTTAATAAGGAAGGCAGCTGCTGTCCGGCCATGGATTATCACAGTATCTAGAAAGGGGGGGGGGGGCAACAAAGGTGGGATTTCATTCTAAGCCTAACAAACTGCCAGACAACTCTATTAGAGCACAAAGTTAGTTCTATCTTGCAAGATATTACTTGCAGATAATGAACATGATAGTGGCAACTTAACCTGAGGAAACACGCTGGTTGTTTGTAGGCCGCTTCCACACATATAAGCACACCACTTCTTACCATTTGGAGCAAAAAACTCAGCAATGAACTTTCTCCAGAACTCGATATTGTTGTCCTGAATAAAATACGAAAAATCTTACAACACAAAATTGTCACAAGGTTATCGTGACAAGAGGTTTCAAGAAAATGCTATCACTTCTCGTCTATGCTGCTGCCGATACATATAAAATGTGAGTCGCCGGCACACGTCCCAGGTTCATAAACTGGTTTTACAGGAGATCTTATAGGCAAATTCTGTGTCTGAAACTGCTGCTGCAATTGAGATCTCTGTTGTGGAAGAGCCTGCCGTAAGTGCAGCAGGGGTCTTTGCTGATGCAAAAGATTAAATTGTGCAGCAGCTGCAGCCTGAGAAGTCTGACTGGACATAGACATCTGGAGGAGTTGCTGCTGCTGCTGCTATTGTTGCTGAAGCAAAAGCAATGACTGGTCTGAATGTTGGGGTTCCATCTTAGCAAGAGTCAGATTCCTCATAGAATGCAACTGTTGAGATTCCAACTTGACAGCTTGAAGCCTGCAAATGTTGCGGTTTCGGTTCATGTTGATCATTACACACCTGTGGCTCCAGCTTCACAGATGCAAGGCCACTTAAACCACCTCGAATTTGTAGGAGCATGAAGGGGGTGACCGGTTGGACAGCATGACACTAGACTACACACACACCCACAATTACTCGACCAGCAATATGGAGAAATGAAAAACAGAGGAGAAACACACCGGAATTTTACGTGAAAAACCCTTCTAAAATAAGGAAAAAATCACAGGACTTTAGTCCACAAATGTATACACTATGCAAGGGTTGGTTACAAAAACCACACAGCTACACAAGCCCATTAGAAACGAAGATGAAGAACAGAGCACGAGAAAACATATATATTCACTGCTCTCTATTACACTTTATTCTTTTTTCCTCAAAAATTCTCACACTCTCACTCTGTTTCCTACTTAATACTCACATCAGCACAATACAATATGTATACACAGTTGATAAGAGTGACAGCCATGCCATCGTGGAGGACACCCGTACAGGCAGCCACCTGGCAGCTTGCAGCTCTGCAGATTGTCGTTTCCTACAAAAACGGCCCACTACTTTGCAAATACTGCGCGCATATTCTCACAAATCTCGCATGCTCAAAAAATATTCTGAGCTGGCCTCCACATGTGCTTTCTATCTTTAAATCTTCGAGCCTCAAAAAATGCCTCTAAGCATTGCCCATGTACCTCAGGCTCCAACAGCAGAAGATTTTCGAACATTACATAATGTCCGCATCTATTTTCAGAATCCATGCATGACTTATGCATGACTTACTCATAAGTCTACGGACAATACAAGCGCATAAGTTTTGAACCATATCGGCGCAAAAGTCTGCAGTCACGTTCCCACAAAGGGAGTGACGCCAACAGAATTGACTGATATTGCCGCTGTCGCAGTGATTGGCTATAGAGAGGACCAGAGAACTGTTGCAGTGGCTGCTGAGAATCCTGGAGATTTGGGGGTTCAAGTTGTTGCTAGTGTTGTTGATCCCGCAACAGTGGATTACCACCTGAAAGATTAGAGAATTGTTGTTCTTGAACCTGACCCGATGAACTAGAGATTGTGATGTTTGTGGGCATAAACGAAGAAGGGTTATCAATCCCACCATGCTGGCTAGAACCCAGACCAGAAAACCCAGAATTTGCTCAGCCATTCTCAAAACACTGGTTAATGAGGGATGAAACGTTGGGAACAGTTTACAAAAAATTCATGTTATTATACTGAGAGCAAGGTGATACAAGGGATGGGAAGGCTGCCTGAGAAATCGTCGATCCACCTCGACCTGCCAACATCCCAGATTTCGACCGCAGGAGCGAGGGTGTGACAGCTTGGCCATCGCCATCTTCACAAAACCCTCAAGTTTGTGCTGCCTAATCAATCAAAATCATCAAAACTACGTAAGACCATACTCAAGAACCAGAAGTGTAAATTAACTGATGAGCAATTCACTCACAAACTTCAAACTTGATGATCCAGAGTAGCATTTGTTTGGCACCATGACATTTGAATGACCTTCGAGTTGGCACATATACTTATATAGTTGGCACATATACTTATATGTGCCATCCAAGAAGCTTCATCAAAACTTAGACCATACGAGAAGCTTCATTAGATGTTTTTTTTTTTTTTTTTTTGTCATTTCGTCCTCAATTATAAATAAATAATAATAATATAATATTTTAAAAATGTTAATTTTAATTAATTTTATAAAATAAATAAATTACAATTATCTATCTAAAAATAAATAATCACCATATAAAAAATAAATCTTGTTATTTATATAAAAAGATAAAACTTTTTCTTTTTTTTTTTTGGTAAGTAGGTAACTTTTATAAATGAAAATGGAAAAAAAAAAAAATACAGAAGTAATGATCTATATCCAAGTATTTTGTCGACTTGAATTTAGAATAAAGACGATAGGGCATACCCCAAGTATTGTAAAAACATGTCACGAAACTAAAAAAATAAAATATCATAGTAAACAGAATTATATTCACAGAGGCTATCAACCAAAACAGTCAAAGGAAGATAGGAACACGGCTGTAAACTTGCACATCAACCAGTCTCAATGCACCTCGGCCTATTGAATCACGGGCTAAAGCACCAGTTTGGCCAAACTAGGTCTCGTTGGGAAAAGAGGACAATCTTCGGCGAAACGGCTGCAACTCGTCCATGTGCAACGGGATTACGGGCTCATCCACGTCATCACGGCAACAGCAAATCGGCCCATTGAATCTCAGCCAAGATAAAACTTTTTCAAATTTGTCATTTTTCTTATATTTTTCTTTTACTGCCAACAGTTTCTTAATAAATGAGGAGAGAAAGAGTAGGGAAAGAAAGTAAAAAAGAAAATCAGTTAAGGGGGCTCTATCTATTATAGAGATAAAGTGGCTCATTCTCTCGACTTTTATCTTATATTTTTAAATAAATAATTATAATCTAATTATTTTAAAAAATTAATTTAATTATAATAATTTATTTTAGAATACACATAAAAAATAAAAATAAATACTTTATCTCTTTGAATCTAAAACAATTATAGATTAAGGGAGATGGGACTACTATTATTTTAATATTAATTTTTTTATTTTTAAATAGATAATTATAATATAATTATTTTAAAATAATTAACTTTAACTAATTTCTAAATTTTTTTAAAAATAATTAATAAAAATTAATTGTTAAATTATAATTATCCATTTTAAAATAAATAATTAAGATATAAAAAAAATAATCAACATCTCCTAAATAAATAGAGCCAACTCCAACCCCTGATAGGAGATATATTTTCTTTGAGCGGACGTCAAACTTGCCTTTGACCGGATTGAATTTTTTCGTTCTTCCTTGTGTGTCCTTCTTCTCTTTTATTTTTGGATTACTCTATGTTATTTAATGAAAAATAATACTCTTATTATAAAATAAAATTTTAAAAAAATAAAAATTCGTATTTGATATACTTACAGAGAATTTTTTATTGTTTTTTACTAAATCAGCTCACATAATCAACATTACATCACTTTTTTCAAATAAAATTATAATAAATTTATAATATACTTAGTATTATTTATATTTTTTAGTAGAATATAGAGTAAACTCTACCCATATAATCTAACGAGAAAATAATAAAACTAAATATTATGTCCTATATAATTTTTTTAGGAATAAAAAAAGGATATATTCTTTATTTATATTTATTTTAAAAAATAATATCATTAATAAAAATCATATATCAAATAAATCTTGTACACAATAATAAAATTAAACCTGTTATTATAGATCCAATTATATTATTCTAAATTATTGCTAACCTTGGAGATTGCTTTCTATAATCTCAATTATCATTAGAGAACTAATATTCATACTTTCTAAGTATACCATTTTAAAATGTCATTCATTTTTTTTTATAATTGATAAATATATAATTTTTTTTAAAAAAAAGAGAGATATTAATAAACAAAGGCCACAAGCCTCAAAAAATTAGTCCATTAATAAAAAAAAATTTAAAAAATAATTACTTCTTAAAAAACAACTATTTTTTTCTTTTCTATATATTTTTAATAAAATATGTTTAAAGAGGGATTCTCTTAAATTTATGTCCACTTACCAAGATGTATATATATTTAACATATATATAAATATTTTTTTATCATTTGGTTTTTTATAAAATATTTTGATATCTCCCTAAAAAGATAAATAAAAATTATATCTATATATATACATATTATATTTAAATCTGGACTGTCGGATTACCTAAATAACCAAATTCCCATGTTTAGTAATTGGCAAAACTATAACCAATTCAAAGTGGACTAGTAGGTGCTAGGCCTTGCAATGTTTTGGACTGAAACAAATAGTTGTGTGGATGAAGGCCTCCAAACATTTTTAAACGTAACTTCTAAACAATCTAGCTTGAGAAGTCTTATAAGTTCAAACGATATCCTTATTTTATTAATTGATTTTGATACTGATCAATTAGAGTATTTTTCTGATATCAAAATAGGTTCAAAGTCGACTAATTATCTAGACATGTGAAAGCACATGTCAGTTAGTTGGAGGTATGTGTTAGCATTAACAATGGGTAAGGGCCACAGACTATTTGTCTGGTTAACATAGGACATGCCACAATGTCGAAAAATGACACTTGCCACCTTGAAGGGGCAATGACTAATTGGATGCACCTATGGCACCCGATGAAGGTCATAAAGCAGTAGTACCTACTTTTTACATCCCGTATATATGGCCCAATAACTTTTAATTATTTCCTATAAACACAAGCTTTCTCTCCATATTTAAGGGATCTAAAACCCTTGGGGCAAAATACGCACTCTGGAGCAATTATTCGTTACTTTATACCTGTAGATGAAGCTAAATAGTATACTTCAATAATCTCACTGTGTTCTTAAATGAAGTACTTAACCAAGGCCTTTCTTTGTCATTTGGAGTTCCACATCTCTTTTCCTTCGCTAAAACCAAACATATTTTGATAATAGGAATCAATATTTTAATGGAACCTGTCTCCTAAAATTTTCATTCAATTTTGTCTTTTTGCCAACACTTTCATCAGTAGTATTATAATTTGAGTTAAATAGTTAGTAACTTATATATATTTTTTTCAAACTCAAATTAATACTAATTTTGCATCAATTAGATTTTCTAAGAAACACAACTCATCTCATTCAATTGTTTATTTGTGATGCCCAAGACTTGAGACCCATTAGTCTAAATCAATCCCCTTATTGAGTTGTCTCTAACCCAAGTCAAACCTCAATTCAGGAATGCATCAACAAGCATATGCATTGAGGTCAGTTAGGTGAAAGGGTAGGTTATATAAGCATCATGTATTACTCTTCATAGGTGTTGGTACAAAAAAAAAAAAAGGTAAATTCGTAACTCTTGAACTCAAGCTAAACCAAGAATAAGTATTCTTAAGAAAGATCCATTTGCTAAGTAAGTCCATTTCATCCTGATAAGACAACCATGCCAAAATAGGATTTCAACTATAAAAGAGTGTCTTTCCCCTTGAAGACATGAAAGGAGAATAGATTACCATATTATTCATATGGGCATTATGAGTGCGCGTGTATGTGCTCGTATGTGTATGTGTGCATGCACATACGTGTGCATGCATGTGTATTTTTTTTATTAAAAATAATAAATTTTTTTAAGAATTTAAAATATTTAAAAAAACATATAAAGAAAACTCTTGTGTAGTGCCACGAGGAATGTTGTAGCTTCTTTTACTAAAGGGAGGCTATATTTTGGTTAATTGTGACCTAATCATGAATAGTTCACCCATATTTATTTTAAATAAAGTATTTACATTTTTTGTTTATAAGTCTAACAATTAATTAAAAAAAAATAGGTAAGCCTTAAATACGTATGGAGTAAGTATTAGCTATGATATCCTTATGCATTGATTTTCATAATTTTAAAAATTAATAATCAGTCCAACCATCAAAATTGGCCAAATCCATTTGATGGGAGATAAGATAGATGACTTCCAATTTAATGCTTTAATCATATATACTTGGCCATGAAATTAGAACCAACGAATCTATTCAAAAGACTTTAACCAAGCATTAGGATTTGATCATTCCTCTAAACCATCACCAAGTTTTCATCACCAATAAAATGGGTTAAAATTTCAAAAGATAGAAGGCTAACAATCAATTAAATATCAAATAGCTCGATATTGGATCGAATAAAGCCATCTAGATAATATTAGAGTAATATTTTAGAATAACATACCAGTCATATTCAAAAACAATGAGAAAAATGACCTCCCAATCTACTATCATCCCAGAAATAAAAATATTACATACATATTTTCTGGTACTTTAATCTCATTTACATTTCAGTCTTTGCTAAGAGTTTAGGGCTAAGGGCTGCAATTTGATTCCCACCCACCCTAAAATGTATCAAAAAAATGTATTTTATATGTCACGATAGTAACTAAATCAAGTTGATACTTAAAAATAGAATGTTGAAAATAATAATTTTTTACATTTTTGCTTTCTTTTTCACTAAAAGGCTCATCTAAATATAATAATACTTTGTGATCACATATTTCATATTTCATATTTTGGGTCGATTTTAAAACTTATACAAAATGATAATAATTTTTCTCCTTTTTTTTTCTGAAACAATTTCATGATTTTATGTTTCAATGATCCTAAAGAGAAATAATTATTTTTTCAGTTCCTTATTTATTAACCTTTGGACTTCTTGTTGCTATATATGGATCAAAATTGAGTGTCTACAATTTGTATATCAAGTATCATTTAAGAAATATGCAATAAATATTGCTGATTAAACACAACATATATGAAATTGCTTTCAGTCACACCCACAGATATAGTCTGCAAGTTTTCTTGTATCTGTTTTTTTATGTATAAAAAATATGGGTTTCAACATATAACCTTAGCTGCTACATCAATATTGTCGCATAACACAGCAAAATCCCAAACCTTTTAGCAACTATATTAGCATAAGAACAATAATATGAAATTTATTAAAATGGGTTGATTATATGAATCTACTAAGAACAATAATATGAAATTTACTAAAATTGGTTAATCATATGAGTCTGTTTTGAAAATTTTACTCAATTCAGGATAATATTATATAAAAATCTAACAAATTTTATATCATTCTTTATTATCAAAGTACAAATTTTTATACATTTACCTCTCTCTTTCTTCTTAGTGCCCACGTCAACCAAATCATCATTCTCACATGCTACTCATTTCAACTATATTTTAAATATAATACTTGATTTCCTAATTTATATTTATAATGTCGAATTTTATATACATTGAGTTAATATAGAAAATAATTATATAATACACAATTTGAGAAAAATCAAGCGTTGAATGATTCATGTTTGCCACGTGATCAGTGCCAAAGGCATGCTCTACATATTTTAAGTAGAATCCCTACATCTAAAAGGCATTGAAAGGTGCTCGTATGTAATTTAAATAGAATTGTTCATACTTGAGGTATACATGAGTGATGCTCGTATGTGTATGTGCCTAATTATGGCACTTGATGTGTGCTTGATTGACACTTGCATATTAATTTAGATATATAAAGCCCATTTCGCCTCATTTTCTACCATTTCCACAAGAAATTATAAAAAGAGAGAGAGAGAATGAAAGAAGAGAAAGAAGAGGAGGGAAAAGGATTTCGAAACAATTTCACATCAGATTTTATAAATATTTAATTTAAAATAAGTATATCTAAACCTATATTTTGATCTATTGTTAAAATTTTTAATTTTTCTTTTATTCTTATTTAAATATATATATGCATATCATATTATTTGATCCCTTTTAAAATATTATTGCATGCATATTATTTTACTGAATATTTAGAGATTTTACTTATTATTATCGAATATTTAAAGATTTTGAAAGTTTATACTCACATTTGAGTTATAGTAAAGAAATTCATGAAATTTTTGAGTATTTAATCTTGGATGATAATTTTATACAAATATTTAAAGAGAACTTTACTGTATAAAATAGAAATAAAAATTTACTTTTTTCCTAATTTGGAAAAGTTTCAAATATATGATATATAATATGAAATTTTCCATTCTACAATATTAGGAATCATTTTATTATAATTTGATTACATTCTAACATATCTTAAAATAAAATATATACTTTTAAAAGGCATCCACCAGCCACAAGTAGAAAAAGAAGATTGTATTTGACCAAATTTATAGAATGTTATAGACAGTCCACCTTCCGAATAGTAATGTATGGGTTTTATGTTATCGAAAATATATGTAACATGTTCTTTAAAATTAATCTTCGATTAGTTGGGATATGAATCACCAATCCTTGGCTTTTAGATTTTTACATGTTTTTGATACAATCATTCGATTTTCATATTTCTATATATACACCTAAGTGTTTTGGTCTTCTTACGTTTTTCATTTGTTTTACATGTTTTAAATATTTGTATATTTTGAACGGTTCATATGAAATTATGGCTTGGAACACATTTATCAAAAATTAGACATCTAAATTTTCGCATGTATTTATGATTCTTTTATTATTTTTGTCTATTTTACTCACATATATTTGTTTATTATATATATATAATTTATTGAGCGTTAAACTTATATTTGTAAATATTTTTAAATCCTTTTAGATTTGCATATCAAATTCTTACAAGATTGGATAGGAGATTATTGAGAAAAGGTAGTTAGAATTTCATTTATGATTTTAGAACTTATTTTTAGACTTTTTTGTATTTATTACAATTGATACTTAATTCTCACAGTTTGGATTTTAGGTTAGGGTGCCTTGATGAAGTTATGTACAGTTTTTTTGCTATTATATATTGAGTACTTTAGTTAGATATATTTTTTATAGTGATAATATAAATTGAATAAATATAATATTATTTTGAGGTCAGATGGAGATAGTTTAGTTATTCCTATGACCGCAATATTATATTCAATTGTGTTGTTTATGATGTTAGTATTTAGTATTTGACTCAATTTTGGTTAGTATATTGTGATTATTATATATAAGTTTTATTTCTGTTATCATTAATTTTACCTATCATATCGAGATTATGATAGGGAATGATATCAGAGAGTGAGTTGTAAGAAGTATCTTAAATAATGTGATGAATTAAATGTTAAAATTTGCTACGTGATACATACTAAGATGTCAAGAGGTCGAGGTGCTAGCTATAGTCATGAAGAAGATTATTTAGCTATGATTGTCAAGATGACAGATATTATAGATTATATGGTCTAGTAGCAAGATGCGAAGCATGTCGCAAATCAAGGAGATAGGAATCTTGGACATGGTATAACAATTTTTGATCTTTTAACAAACGAGTCTCTAAATTTTTGGGTGGCTTGGACCTAATTAAAGCAGATATATAGATTTATCAAGTAGAGAATATGTTTAAGGTGATTAATTGCATAGGAGAGGAAAAAGTTAAGTTTGCTGCCTACAAATTAAATGAAGAAGTCGACCATTGGTGGGCTATGAGAAGGAGAATTTTGGGTTCGAAAAATGATATAAATTTATGAGACGTATTTTTTGAGGTATTTGTTATAAAGTACTTTTTGACAAGTGTTTATGAGTAAAATGAAGAAGAGTTTGCTCAGCTAAGGCAAAGAAATCGTTTGCTACCTACAAATTAGATGGAGAGACTGAGCATTAGTGGGTTATGAGAAGAAGAATTTTGGGTTTAAAAAATGAGGTGATGTGAGATATGTTTTTGGAGACATTTTAAGAAAAATATTTTTCGACAAGTGTTCATGAGCAAAATGAGGACAAATTTACTCAATTAAGACGAGGAAATCGTTTGGTGACAGAACACGAAACCAAATTTACCAAATTGCCATTTTGCCCCCCATGTGCTTGTCGACAAGGCAAGAAGGGCTGCGAAATTTCTTCAAGGCTTACAAGACTTGATTCGACAACGGTTGATATTTTTGTATTTAATGATTTATAGAGAAGTACTTAATCAAACCTTTTCCATTGAAGAGTAAAAAAGAACAAATATTTTTAAGAATAAGAATGTGAGCCATGAAGGTTAGAGCTCGGAATCAAGAGAATTCTATTTGAAGTCAAAGTCATAGGATAAAGTGAATTCTACTAGAGTTCGATTGTCACTGATTTAGGCACAATATTTAAAGTCGGTACGAGATCATTATGGGAAACACCATGGAGCACAACCATGCTGCAAAAAGCTTTATGTATTTTATATCATCGCCTTTGGCTTTAGTTGTGTCCCCCTCCTCCGGGTGTCCTGTCCCCAAAAAAAAAAAAAGGGGGGGGTTCTCATCAGTAGTGGCAGCTGCTTCTCTTGATACTGCTGTTGCATTTTGTCTGTGTGCTGGTGGTCTGTGTAGTTGTTGGGGGACACGGCCCTGTGTTGTTGAATATTGGTTTTTTTTTGGCTTTGCTGTCTAGGCGCATTTGGTCCGGTGCACATCTGTCATATGCGCTGGACTCTCGACGGACCTTGCTCTGTTGATAGCCGACTCCATGATGGCATTTGTGGCATGTTCATCATGAGGGTCCTACTTCCTTTTGGCCGTGTTGCTGAATGTGTGGTTGATTACTGTATGGCTCATGGACATTTTGCTGCCCGCTGGTCTCTGGCCAGAAGGTGCAACAGCTAAATTGTAGTATGGTTTTGTCTGTGATCCAGCTTGGAGATGGGTATTTTGGGTGGTGCTTTGTCCGTGTTGGTGATGCGGAATCTTTCTGCATGATTTTTGCCATGCCCTTGCTAAAGGCTGGCGGTATCTTGATGCAGTGGGGCCTTGGAAGTTTAACTGATGCTTTCCAGGAGCTTCTGCATCATTGCTGTTTGTGTGCCTGTCTGGTAGTTTCTGATGTGGCTGACCAAGTGGCTGGAGCAAAGGAGTGGGATTCTCAATCTGGCCGTCTCTGCCTGTTTGTTGTTGCATGTGAATCGCTGCTGCAGCGATCCTGCTAGGCAGGTTCTGGTGCGAACTTACCGAGTTGCTGAAGCATTGGAGTGGGATGCTCTACCTGGCTCGCCATGCTTGTTGATGCTGTTGAATATGTATCTTAGCTGAGGTGCAGGTGTTACCAGTCGATTAATGATGTTGGTTTCCTTGGACCCCATTAAAGCTTCGAACGTCCCGGAGTGTAGATGTAGGGTGTTGCCTTCTGGTTACTGATGCTGGAGGTTGAAGCCGGAGTTGTCGAAGCATGATGCTGCTGTCGAATGCTCGCACTATGTGAACTACCTTCTGCAGCGGTGTTGTGAAGGGTATGGTATGTAGGGGATGCCCGTATGCCGCAGTGATTTGGAATCCTATGCTGCAATCTCCCTCAGATGTTCGAAGAAATGGTTAACTTGATGCATGCTGCTGATGGTGGCGCATGATGATTTGCGGTTCCCCTGGGATGATTTGCTGCCCCTGCCGTTCATGCACTGTCTGTTGCTGGAGTTTTCTTTCTGCCCTGCAGGCCTTGCTGATTCCGGCTCTGGTGGTGCAGCTGCTGGTTTCCTCTCAGCAGTTGGTAGATGCTGGCAGATGCTGATGGTGAATGGTGCGGTTTTCCTCTTTGCTGAGATGTTTTGTCAGCTGTTTTCCTGGAATGAAGAAGCTGCTGATTGATTGCTGCAATGCCATGCTGAAGATGGTATGCTGCTGTTCTCAAAGCTGGTGGCAGTGCTGTTTTTGATGTATGGCGTTTGCAGACTTGTGCCAGGTGCATTTGCTGGATGCAGAGGTGCAGTCGCATGATGAATGTGAAGATTAAGCTGCTGCATTGCCGACTATGCTTCTCGGTAGATTAATGCAGCTGACCCCCACGTTGTGCGTGTCGAAGCTGTAGCTGCTGGTTTGAATGCAATCAACCTTTGTTGGGCTGTGATGAACAGCTGATGGAGCTGCGATACTGGTGCTCCTGGCTTCTCATTTGCTGATCTGGCCAACTGGTTTTTTGAGTTGCTGGTGCCCTCTCTGATGAGGGTGGCTGCTGCTGGTGCTAAAGCTTCTGTTGGTGCTGCTGATTGCATCCCCTAGTGGTTTTTTTGAGTTATCTTTTTAGTGTCATCTGTTGTACTTAGCTGCTCGGGGAATGTCCTAACATTTTATGCGTTATCTCCCTCAAAATAGTAGGAGATAATGCATTGATCATGTAAATTTTTCTCCCATTAATTCAAATTACTTGCTTACCAAAAAAAAAAAAAAAAAGCTGCAAAAAGCTTTAAGCTTGTATTCAATTGTGACTAGGTTGGTCAAATGGTGAAGGAGTTTCTTTTTCCATCAAGATACATAGATCAAAAGCCTACTATACTAGGAAGGACTTTTGCGGTGGCAACAAAAGATGATTAAGCCAATCCATTGGCGGTTGAAAGTAATATGCTCATTTTTAAATCTTTGGCTCATTTGTTAGTTAATTGGAGGTTTACATAATTTTTTGTAGCCCCCTGATTTATTTATGAATTGCATTCATCTCATAATTTTTTTGATAATGTGTTAGTGGCACCACCACTTTGGTGGACAAGTATTTAATAGCAAATATTATGTATTCTCAATATGCTGTTTGAATTAGTGGGTTTGAAATGCCTGTAGATATATTATTTTATTAAAGATGTGAAAATTTGATATCATTTTATGTGTGGATTGATAACTATATTATCACATGAGCATTAACTATTTCAATAAAAGGTTCAATTTTGTATTCTTGTTTATAAACCCTTGAAGTTTCAAGAAAATGTCAAAAACGAATCAACATGTTTGATTTCTACTTAATATATGTGTTATTTCATGCAAGATAGGCATCAAACTTATCTTAGATATATTACCTCTATTGGGAGTCATCTTGTGTCATTGATCAATTCAATTTTGTATTTTGATTTATAAATTCTTAGAGTTTAAAGAAAATGTTAACGAAGGAGTCAACATATTTGATTTTCACTTTGTATGTGTGTTAATTGATGCAAGATGGCTGTCAAACTCATCTTATTTACATTAACGCTATTAGGACATCTAATGTGTCTATTAATTAATTGGAAAGCGGGAGGATAAGATTTGGGAGATGTATCTATATTTATTTATTAAATAAGATACATAAGTTTTGATGACAAATTTTATAAGGAGAGAATACTAGCACTTAATTTTTTTAATTTATATTTATAACTTTATAATTTTTATACATTAGATTAATGTAAAAAAAGTAATTATATAACAAATTTTTTTTAAAGAAAATTCAAGTGTTAGAAGAATGAGATTCAGTGCCTGATAGGTATTAAAGGTATATCTATGCGTGTTTTAAACAGAATCCCTACACCTAAGGGATGCATGAGGGCTGCTTCTACGTGATTTTTGCAGATTAATTGCGCCTAAGGTGCTCATAAATGATACTTGTGCATACATGTGCCTGAGAATGGTGTATGATATGCGCTTGACTGGTACTCATATACTAATTTGGATATTTAAAGCCCTCTAAGCTTGATTTTTATCATTTGTGTGAAAAAGGAGAGAGAAAAAGAAAAAAAAGGAGAGAAGGAAGATGAAGAAGAAAGTGGAGAAAAAAGATTTTAAAACTATTTCGTATTAGATTTAGTAAATATTTAAGTTAAGTATGTTTAAATACATTCTTTGATTTATTGTTAAAATCTGTCAATTTTTATTTCGATTCTTATATATATATATTACCCTTTTCACATTTTCAAAATGTTGTTGCATGCATGCTATGTTTACTAAATAATTAGTGATTTTACTTATTTTTATCAAATATTTAAATATTTTAAAAATTTATATTCATATTTGAGATATGATAAACAAATTTATTAAATATTCGAGTATTTGACCTTATATGTTGCTTTTATACAAATATTTGATAAGAATCCTACTTTGTGAAATAGAAATTAAGATTTTACTTTTTTCTTAATCTAAAAAAGTTTAAATATATAATATGTGAAATAGAGTTTTTCATTTGATAAAATAAGAATCACTGTACTATAAATAAATTATATTTATGCATGTGCTAATATATTATACCTACTTAAAGAAGGTACTTATTATCTATACGTGAAAAAAAAAAGTGACATTCGATTTTGTCTATAAGGTATTATAGACAATCTATCTACCGATATTAAATAGTAGTATATGGGTCACTGGCTATCAGTGATATGTGTAGCTCATTCTTCAAAGTTTCTCTTCAATTAATTAATGTGTGAATAATTAGATTTTAGTTCTTAGATTTTTGCATACTTTCGATACAATCTTATTATAAATGCACTCACATGCTATGATCTTCATATATGTTTTGTTCTTTCCGTATGCTTTAAACATTCATATATTTTGAAAAATTTATGTGAAATCATGATTTGGAACACATTTATCAAAAAATTGGATATCTAAATTTTTATATATAATTTATGATTTTTTTTGTCCTTTCTTCAATTTTATTTACACATATCCATTTATCACATACATACATATATATATATATATATATATATATATATAATTCCCAAAGCGTTAGGATCACTTTATAAATGTTTTAAAACCATTCAAGATTAGTGGACATTGGATTTTACAAGATTGGTTAGAGGGCAATCGAAAAAAGATAATTAAGAGTTTATTTATAATTTTTAAATATATTTTCAGATGTTTTATATTGTTCTGATTGATATTTAATTTTTGTACTTTGGACTTGGGCCAGGGTACCCTAATAAGGTTATGTATAGTTTTTTACTATAATATATTTAATATTTTAATTAAATATTTTTTTTATAAAGATATTATAGATTGAGTAGGTATAATATTATCTTGACATCAGATGGGGATAGTTTAATCATTCTTGTGACCATTGCAGTTATATTTAATTATATTGTATATGATGTTAATACATAGTGTTCGACTCGATTTTGGTTAGTAGATCATGATTGTTATATATAAGTTTTATTTCTAATATTATTATCGTTACCTCATCGTATCGGAGTCATAACAATAAATATTTTTACAATCATAACTATAATTCCTCATGGTTTTTTCAAAAGTTACGATTTTTAAATTGCCACAAATACAATCATTTCTTATCTTATTTTTTATAATGATCCCACTCAGACATCTCAACATTCTTACCTCTGTATCAATTACCTTTTCCGCACAATTTATGAACAATACAGTTATATTAGTATAACAGAGAGCACACACACACACACACACACAAAAAAAGAAAAAAAAAAAAGAAAAACATTTCAAACATGCAGCTATGGAGATATTCCACCTTTGTCAAGGAGGTATGTGAAGAGAATTTCGTTCCACATATCGGGTACACCAGGTAGACACCAGTGGCTACAATCCGGCACTGTCGGGTCGTCGCTCCATGTGCCTACGTGTGCATCGCTACGATATGCCACCATGGGAGTTACATGCAGAGGCGTTACATGAGCCGACATATTCTTCACCACCTTGATTATGATGTCCGAGATGGGGCTTCGCTCCCTCCCCTTTGTTCTCGACATTGGATGCCGACTCACCTTGCACGTGTTACGTTTACCACCACTGCAATAGACATGAGCATCATTGGAAAATAAGTTTCCGGTAAGCTAATAACGGGAAGAAAATTTATATATTAAAAGATTGGCCGATATGATATTAAATAGTAAATAATCGTAATATGTCTGTGTATCAACAATATATCGATTATTTTTTTACTCCTTAACAGCTTGAATCCACATTTTTAAGCCTTCTGGATGCTTTTATGACTACGGAGGATTTCAAGTTCAATTTTAATATAGTTGGCTGAAATCCACAAAATATGTAATTATATGATAAAGAAAATAAAAAATTTAGAATGTAATTCAATTTGGACGTGTCACAATTTTTTGTACCTAATGCAGATGTATATCATCTAATGCGATGATACAGATACAGCCATAGTTGGTACCGATACTGTGAATGGAAGGAATAGATGATGAATACAGCAGAAGTACAAAACTGAAAGCCAAAGGATTGCAAAGAGTCATGAACGACTGAAGTTTCCTGGGTTGGATGTCAATAGAGCAGAAGTAAGCTGAAATATTGGTTAATAACTCATTAGATTTCATAAACTGAATCAGCAAGAAGATGAATGATTATATCAATAAATGTTTACAAGTTGTACCAATAGAAGGTAGTTTGGGTACTTAAAATGTAAGGCAAAGAAAGTATCCGTAAGAAAATATGAGATAATTATAGCTAGAAATAAGAAATTAAGAGGTTCACCTAGCAAAATTGGAATGATATAATAAAAAGTAATTTTAGAAGGATATTATACTTAATTGAGTGGAATGGTGAAAAGGAATTCATATAACTAGCCTCTAATAATAATAAAAAGAAGGGGTTTGTTATTGTTTAACTCAGCAAGAAGGAGAAAACTCTTCATATTCCACCACCTTTACATTTTTCTCCTCATGGCAAATAGTCTAAAAATGTTAAACTAAAAACCACAGATTCATATTTTACATAAATATGATGATGTATAAGAAGCCATCCATGATAAATGCAATGTAACTGATTTTCTAGGTTTTCAGCAAGCCTAAATTAGGCTTTGCGAGGATTACTGAGGGTAACATCAGCTTTTCATTTATGTATTGTGTGGGGCTGAGGCAAGAAACACTCAATTTTTCGTGCTTGTGTTATGGTTAGATCTTTTTCGGATAATTTTATTTACTTCAGACTTGACAGGATCGATGAAGACAAAGTGCCCAAGTAATAAAGCTTCATAGATTTTATCAGGAGATAGAGTAAGTCATTGTGCAATGGCAACGTTATCTGCTATAACTAAAAATTCATGTGTTCAAATCATAAAAACAATTTCTTTATAAGATCTCACACATCAGAATCTTCCTAAAGCCTGCAATGTGAGATGCTTGGTGCACTGGGTTACCCTTAGACAAGTGTCATAGTAAAATCCTTACCCACGTTGATTTCTATCTCGACTATAACCCCGAGTTGATGAATAAGGGTGTTAAGAAACCGAATTTCCTATGATATCACTATTTCCGGTTGGGTATACAGCAAGTTTTTACCAGATAGATGTGCATACTAGACTAGCAAAATGGCTTAGAGATCTGAGGAGTATAGATTCGATTTCTACAGATGTGATATAGGCTAAAAAGAAGACACTAAAAAAAATAAAGAGTGCAATCAACATAGAAAAAGTATTTGAAATATAGAAATATCATGAGAATCACAAGACTACTAACATATTTCACAACTCTTGGATGTGAATATGGTCATAACTGACCAAATCAACGATCAAAAAGTGAGAGCTGAGTTCAACAGTCTCATCAATGGAGGCAATGTATGCCTAAATGATTGTCCGATCTTTATCTTCGTTTATTTTTAGTAGGGGGGGGGGGTTGATTTGGCCATGGAGTGTAGGGAAAACAGAAGTGTAGAAGGCCGAGTAGTTGTTTGGATTGTTATCTGAGGACCGTAGAATAAAAAATCGGCAGATAAATAAAATATTAGCCAAGATCTATCAGTATTGAGAAATCCAACAATAATATTTTTGATATCATAGAAAAAAATTGCGGTATGTCATTATAATGCAATATATTGACTAATATATACAATATTTTGTGATATATGAGACATTGTTTCTCCCTATGTTCCAAATCGCATTAAAAATTCTACGTTAGATACAGACATGCATTATCAAATATAACTAATACCAATACAAATATAAATATTTTTTTATCCATGCTGAGGACAAAAGCTTTTCCAGAGGGGCCCTTCCATCCTGATATTTGTAACAATGCCCCAATTCTTGCGATTGCAAGAGAAGTCGCATCAGACAGAATTAGAAACTCGTACACTCAAAACTTGTGAGTCCGAACAACGCAATTCTCGCCACTCATGAAACTTTATTACTTCCCCATGGTTTTAATTCATTACCACTTGTTTCCACCCCTCATAGAAACATGGGAAATGAATGAATTTTATCTTCTTTCTACTCAGCCCAACATTGAAAATGCATAAAACAAAGGTTTTTCCAAGAAATACTCCTCAGATTAAGTATTTGAAAAAGAAAAAAAAAAAACAACTTTGCAAGAACATGCAATTTCACAGATAAAGATTCATTCCAGTTCGAATCCAAAGCAAGTTTAAAGTGCAACACAACAAGAAGCAGTTTCTATCAAGATGTCATAAAGATAAAGGGCAAGAATGGGGAAGATGTATCGCTGAAAATTACCTCCAATGCGAAGATTCAAATGTTCGAAAGAATATGAGGGTCTTGTTCGGGTTGACTGCAGAATCAACCCAAGATGCCCAGGCATTCAAGGCCTTTTCAAAGGCTGTCATAATCGGCATTCCAAGCTTCAGTGATCCATTCATTTGAAAATAGCTGCCCCTGTCCAAGGAAACATGTCAGAAAAATTTTACAGACTCAGTGGTGCAAGGCCATATAACTTTCGGAGCAGTGACAGCAAGAACTTTTTGCTGCAACAGCTCCAGCAGGCATTTTCAGTTTTAGATTATGGATTTCTAAGAATCCTGAATATAGAAGTGGTACTTAAAGTGAGAAGATAATCCATATATGGATAGACGACAAATTAGTGACAGAATATTGTGAGAGTTGTTAGAGCCCTTCCATACTTCCAATAGTGAAGATTTGACCGTAGTAACTTCGACAACTAGAATTATAAGAAGGGTTCTAACACATTTTAATGCATTATTATAATCCTAACCATCCAAATTGTAATAATGAAATCCCCACCATTATAAACATGTATGAGGACGCTAGCAAAACTCTCCACCTAGGGCCCTATCCCTCATCGGGATACACTAAGCTATGCCTAAGTGGGAAAGGGACCTAATGAATTGTGATTGGAATTGAAGACTTGTTAATTAAGGAACCATCTTTTTAACATCTCCAATCTCTATAAATGAAATAAGAATATCATCGATCTATATAACATTGTGTCACAAGTCTCATATCTATAAAGGGATTCTGAGTTACGAAAATAGGTGTTCCAAGTTACAGCTATAGGGCTTCTTCCACCTCGCCGCTTCAGGCAGAATGGAGGTCTCCTGTCTGGTCATAGTCCACCTTCTGAGCATGAGAGTTAGTAGTGTTTGATTAATTAGTAGTGTTTGATTGACAAAAGAGATTTGTACTACTGTCAAACGAAAATAATTTCCTAGCACAAACCAATGAAAATTAAGCAAATATGATGATTTTCCTTCAGTTTTTCCGGTCCAAGTATTGGACCAAAAAAGACAATTTCAGTTAATCATCTTTAATTATCTCTATCATGAAACATTAACATATTAAAGCAACGTTAATACAAGCTTATTCATTATATTTAAACCGGAGTAACTCACATTTGGAAGAGCTTTGTCTTGGTCCACCAGTGCCCTGTGTTGAATATCAAAATATCTGCATCAGCCCACTCTTTACTAACATCATCCAATTTGTCGAGCCTGAGAGTCGATTTGACCCTCTTTGGTGCCTGTCTAGGCGGCGGACCAGGAAGCACAAGAAAAACCGAACGGTAGTACTCAACTGTGAAATCATACGTACTAAACTTTACTCCCAAAAACCGTATTTGCTTTGTAATTTGATTCCCATTAACTTCATACACAGCCTTCTTATCTGCGATTCCAGTTATAAGCATACAGATCAAAGATTCCCATTGTGTTCTACTCAAAGAATCACCCACAAAAACAAGCCGTTTGCCACGAAGATGCTCCAAAATCACATGTACATTAAACCTTGGAATATCACAATTTTTGGGCTTCCATCGCCATTTCAAATATCCTTCATCTTTCCTTCCATTAGCCAAACAATTAAACCCTTGTTCAGCAAATGGACATTCAGAAGCATTATAAAGAGGGTAACTTCCATCGATAACCCATTTTCCTTCAAACAAATTGCATTTGCCTATCGAATAAACTGAACTAGGAATAGCATAACCACGAGCTATTTGATGTGAATTCGGAAACAAGTAAAAATATGCGCAAGTTACAGCCAAGAGAAAAGTCAGCAATGAACCAACTGCAACGAGTTCATTTATGGATGGAAAGAAGCTATTACTGCCCACAAAAATTGAGTTCCCGAAACTGAAAACCCTTCTATAGATTTTCTTCAAATGCCTAAATGTGCTCAAATCAGAACCACTAACCATCTTATCTTCTAGGTTTAACCACATCCCATAACGCAGCTGGATGCATGAATGCGAAACGAAAGAGAAAGCAAAGTTGGTAGCAGTTGATTGTTCAATGAAAATGGCAATTAATGAGCGTAATAGAGACTATAGCTTTTGAGAAGCATCTGAAACCAAACAGGACCACTCAAACAAGCTGGTAAAAAAGAATCCAATGTGCAGGTTCATCGAGTTCTCATTCGTATGGCAAATTGCTTGTAGCTATCATAGAGTTAGTTGACAAGTATGGTTTTGGAACTGACAACACACCAGTAATTATGTTAAATCTTAAATTGGAGGGTAACCCACAAACAGGTGGGGAAAAAAACTCAAATCTCATATAATTTGACATGATTTAACACAAATTGATTATAAAGATTGAGTTTGATTTTTAATTGGGTAAAGCCTAATTTTTATGATTGGATTTCACTTTAGACTTATTATGTTCCAATCCAACTCTAAATTTTTAATTAAGTTTAGATTAATTATACATCTTTTTTTTTTTTTGGTAAGTAAGATTTATTATTATACATCAATTCAAATTCAACTCAAATATATACATACATATTATAACAATATATAAATCCAAGCATAGCCTGATACAAACATTATCTTTATAATTTATTTATTTTGTATAATATAGATTTTTATTTTAAAGTGACATATAATTGATAATTTATTTAGTAAATTAAAAGTGCTTTTAAGTTTTTGATAGATAAATATATTTGTTACATTATAAATTTAAATTTTATTAATGTAGCATATTGCTGACTAATTTACTAACAAATAAACTAATATTTTCAATTTATTATTTATTTATTTATTTATTTTTGAGAAAAGCAATAGTTTCCGGTTAGGTTTAAGTGCAAATATATTTAAAATTTATCAGATTTTTATCCTATCTTAAATATTAGATTAAATTTATATTGTGAGTTTCCTACACAAAAATATTAGACATTACGTGGGGTTTCTATCTCTTAAATAGATTTAAAGGATTATTTTCTAAATTTAAGTTGTTTATTTTTTTAATATATAATTATAATTTAATTATTTTTTAAAAAAATTATATAATCAATTAAAATTAATTATTAAATTATAATAATTTATTTTTAAATAGATAATTTAAATTTAAAAAATAATCTTATTCGTCCATTTAAGAGATGGAGTATCACCGCACCCGAATTTTGCATTGACTAACTTGAGATAAAAAAATCTTAGTTACTTGTTTTGTTTTGTTTTTATTTTGACTTCTGGCAAATCCGGCTTATAATTCGAGATGCAAAATAATGAGAATTAAAACTTTAAGCATGCAATTATATTAAAAAATATTGATATTGATGAAATATTGAAATTTCATCAAAATTCTGCTTTTAACATTATATAAAAATTAATTCTAATATTACTTTTCTTATGAATCAAGCAGTAATAATTTTAAAGTACAAAATAATACAATATCTGAATGGATGATAGAGCCCAATAAAAAACTACTGCTTCATTAAGTGGGGAAAAAAAAAATAATAATAATGCTTAGATGGTGGCTAGCCTATATTACAAGTCAATTTTGTATTTGGTAAAAATAAAAAAAAAAATACAATATGTCAAAAGTTACTGAGAAACATATAGTTATTTTCAAAATTTATACTAAATTTAATTAATTATTAAAATATATTCCATATTTTTAATGATTTAATAGTACTGCATAGTGATATAATATTTCAAATTTAGTGTATATTTTGAGCAATTTGTTTGCTTGTTCATGTAGATTAATACAATTAGTAAAACTGATTTAAGACTCGGTGATATGATTTATAGTTATAAGTTTGATTCTTATTTTTACATGTTTACACTTACAATAAAAATGATCTTTAAAAGAAAAATTGGCCCATAATTATATTAATTTTGTACTTTTGTAAGTTTTTTTTAATATTTTTCTGTTATTTTTTGAGTTTTAAAAAAATTTTCAAAATAATTTTTAAGTAAATTTATAGACATATATAATTCTGCGACAAATTTATCATACCTTAACGTAAATAAATTATAACACATATCTAGCATTTAAATTTAATTTCACCAATAGTTATAGAATTGGAATTGATTTTTGTGATATGTAATTAGACATAATGATAATATTTTAAAATTTATTGTATATTTTGTAGAGATGTTATGCTTTGATGATTAGAAGGTTCTTTGTATTCCTAAGAATTGAGAGTATATTCATATTAATATTATCCACTTCAAGATTTCATCGAGTCATGTAAATTCATGGTCCTCTGAGTACATCGCTTCTTTGAGCAGGACAAATTGCTCATCCCATCATATGATTCATCAAGCTTCCACTCATTCTAGCGTAATGTGCCTCATTCGAGTAATGCTCATTTGAGAATGGCGCTCGTCCGAGCTATATAAGGTGGTCATCGCAACATCCCTCGTCCAACGATTCGTGACACATCGGAGTAGATAACTCATCCATACATGGCTTATCCAAACCGCCACTTGTTTGAGGGGTAACCCATATGGGATACATTGGCTCATCCGAATCTAATAAGTTGCTCATCCGAACACAGCTCATCTAAACCTTCGCTCATCCGAGTGGTTTGTGATCCGTCTGCAAATGTACTCATCCAAGCACGTTGCTCCTCCAAGTGAAGCGACCACAGTCTATCTGAAGTTCTACTTATTTGAGTGTACTATGTATCATCTACACTGAACAGAATAAGGTGCTAATCCAAGAATGGTTCGACCAAACGTTCACTTATTCAGTGTAATGTGTCAACATCCGGGCTATGCTCATCTGTGCATGTCACTCCAAGCGAAATAAGGTGACTGCCCGAGCATGATTATCCAAACCTCCACCCATCCGAGCGTGCAGCTTATCCGAATAGAATAAGTGCTCATCCAAGTGGTTTGTAATATATCTTGAATGTACCTATCCGAGATTATTGTTTGCTTGGACATAAAAACTTCCTCTTTCGAGTGGATTTTAACATATCTTACATTTACTCATCCAAGCCTGCCGCTCATCCGAACATAATAAGTTTCAGATCCAGGCATGGTTCATCCAAACCTCCACTCATTTGAGTGGTTTGTGATCGATTGGAGATACTCATCTAAACCAAATAAAGTTGCTCGTCAGAGCAGGGTCCATATGAACCTCCACTAATCTGAGTGGTTTGTGAACCATACATGCGTGGTCATTTGAGCATGTAGCTCATCCAAGCAGAACAGTGAATTCATTCGAGGGCGATTAACCCAAACCTCCGTGTTGGTCCTCGAAGAGAAATATACAGTACTCATCATTGCCATTTATGTCACAACACAAAAACCCCAAATTTCATGCAATTGTTAGCTACACGTATCTATATTCCCTTAAGCTTAATGAACCAAGGCACACATCAGAAGTCTTAGATAACTCTATGTGGCTAACTATCTGCCTAAGTAATCTATGAGGTTTCATCTAAATCGGACCACTGGTGGAAGTGAATTCCCGATAATCAGATGGTTAAGGCCAAGGGAGAGTGCCTGGGTAAGGAGCTGCACCACAGTATCTGAACAAGCCTTCGATTTCAGGACACCCACGAGGATAAGGGATTGACCTGTGAAAAGGATCACGACCCAGTTTTTTGTGATACAGTGAGCCTTGACACCCGTAAGGATCTCGTTGGAACTGAGCTCTCACCAACGCTTCGCTTCTCTTAGCTGTTTCTGCAGCCGTTGCAGAAGTAGGTGTGCCGATATAAAAGAACCTCGATGCCGGGTATCTGAGTGCAGACCGGTGTAGACTTTCAAACCTCCCCTCCTTGAAATCATAGCTAACAACCTGGTGGCAACTTTTCAAAAGTCAATCGATTGACGACGAACTTAAAATGGGAAACACGGATGAATTGCAAGTATTATGGTAACAAAGTACAAAGAATGAAAATACCAGAATCTGTCAGAGAAATATAGGATGATACTCATCGGACACAATTTTTTTTTTTTTGTTTGCAAATGGGAACTTGTGGAATACGAGCAAAACAATGAAATATCACGATTTTGACATGATAATGGGTGGGCTAATGACATAAATCGACCGATATTTTATTATATGATCAGTAGTCTATAGTTTTATCTGTTCTTGCAGTAGGAACTGTTAATTTTGCTCAACAGCATACTCCTGGGCCGTATATGCATGCAGTGCACATTAAAACTAAATTGAGTAATCCGATGAAAATTCTCTCAAAGGAGGAGAGAATTAGTGACAACCCGATAAGATATCAAATATTCCATCAATATTTTGGCCAGCAAGAACTGATAAGAGACACGTTCCAATCATAAGACAGGAAATCAAAGTTTGAACAATGCAAATGAAGGTTTCAGAGTTTACATCCCCTCTCAATGAGTAAATTGGAAATATAACATCTAGCAACTGTGCATAACTACATATACATCCAAACTATGGAATAGAATAATAGCCCATATGTATTGATATAATGAGGCTCTAATACCGTTATTTCCTAATACCAGAAAAACATCGTGATATCTCATAGTATCAGCGACATCGGGATATATCAACTACTATGTATTGTCCAATTTTCAATTTTGAATTGTTTTTTGGTTGTCGAAAGCTTAAATCGACATTTCATATATTATAAATATACCTAAATCTTTCAAAAAACCTAAATTTACATATATAGTAAACATGTAAAATATGCATGGAAAAAAATTTTTGAGTATTTTTCCACAACTTAGAATAATATCAAGATTAATTTTTAGAAAGTTTGACTAAAACTTATTAAATAGATAAATATATAATTTAAACTAAAACTTTTCAAATAAGTAAATAAATAATTAAAAATTGTCAAATTTTGATATACACGCTTCTAAAGTTGTCACGAGAAAAAAAAAAATCTTTAGCATTTGCGACATCTGACACAGATACAGCTCATGCAACCGATATCAATATTTTTATCCATAAGCTGAACCCAAACTGCCTTCAAGAGGTGGTTATCAAGAACCACTTCTATTAAACTGTTGCATGCACGATCGATGACAGCCCCGGCAAGAGTGGAACAACGGCGTAGACAGAGAAGAGGACGGCGAAAGGGAAGATCAGCAGAGGAAAATTAGAGGGAAAGAAGGGAAAGGGAAACGACCGAGGTGCTAAAGGCCGAAGCCCTCAGGGCTGTGAAGCAGAGAGAGAAGCAGGGAAAAGACAGGGAGAGAGAGAGAGAGGAAAGCAAAGAAAGGGGAAACCGGGGAAAAGCAGGGAGGGGGAAGTTTCAGACAGAGAAAGAGAGCAATGGAAAAGGGGGAACAGAGCACGAGAGAGAAGGAAGGAAACAAATAGGGACGATCGAAGCGAAAAACGGTCGAGATGTTTAAGGCCGAGTTGCAGGGAGAAGCAGAGAGGCAAAACCGAGATGCAAGAAAAGAGAGGGAGAAGCAGGGAGAAACGAGTCTGGGACGGGCAGAGAAGAGAGAGAGGGAGAGATTATGCAGAGGGAAATTAGAGAGAACAGGAGGGAAAAAGAAGTCGTGAGAGTGAGGCAATAACTTCTTGATTCCTTTCATCCCCACACCATTACATTTATAGCAAATTGAGCACTAAAATCAACTGAATCAGTTGGGAGGTGTCCAAAGGGGCAAGGGCAAGGGCAACTTAACAACTAACGGAATGAATAAAAAACCAAACCTAGGAAAAAATGAGAAAAGGAAAAAATGAAAGGCTCGTAACATTGCCCGCTCCATCAGAATAACCTTGTCCTCAAGGTTGAACGAGAGGAGATCCAGACTAGATTCAGCATCGACCTCCCAAGTGGCTCCTAATTTTCTGTCCGTCCAAGCCTTGGCATTATACACTAACCCTGAAATGGAATTGCAAAGCAAACGGAATGCAATTACTGCCCAAGACAATGCACTGGTGCTCTGGTACATGTTTGATTCTGCAGCATCGGCATCAAATGACAGAGGAGCAGGCCATAATTCAAACCTCTGGAACTTGCTTGCTGAATTAATGAGCATCTCGACATATTTATTTCAACTCCTAGGCCTATTGACACAACCCTCTAAGGAAATAGCAACATTCCTTAAGCGCTGGACCTCCACGTTGTGCAATTCCTCACCAGCCCAGCTTTGGAGAATGCATGGGTTTAACCCCATGCCCCGCACCGACAAGCAGTGCAATGACCAAAAATCTAGTGGCAGCTATATGGATGAATTCCTTGAAAGCACTAATTGATACACACTGTATTGCTGTTGAGTAAGTCAACTTGATGAAGTAAAACTTCAATAACAACACCCGAAACCCATACTCATAATGCAACAGTGCAGGATGGAGCTTCGGATATGTAGCACAAAATCCAATAAAACATAAAGCGGCGGAAGCGAACTCAGCAGCTTCATCAATGTCCACATCCTCAAACACAACTTTGCCTTTGAGCTCTAAGTTCACCCGATTGCTGGTGGCAGCCAACCCCAGCACGACTTTTCCTGTTGCCGTTGATTCCCTGTAAGCAACCTTGTCCACCTCCATGGTCGGCACATCCACATGAACCCTTGTAGCTGCTGAATTGGTGCCAGAAAGTAGTCTCATTGTTGGAGGGGCTGCCGAACGACTGCTATGTCGCATTAGAACAAGAGGAGTTGCTTCTGCTGCTGGGAATGTTTGCGGTTGTGATGGGGCCACTAAGACATCACTAGCTACAGATAAGAGGATAGGCCTCATTGCAGTTGGAACCATTTGCAGACAAGATGCAAGCCATTTGTGGCCCTTGTTGAGGAAGGCCTTAATCCTTGTTGCGGTACTCTTCCTGAATCCGAGGATCTGATGCATCCGGGAGAAACACCTGTGTGTTTCTCGAGCATAATTTTCCCAGATAATGAGGAGAACAACCCCTTCTGTCATTTGGAAATTTATCTAGGTGACAACATCAATGAAGTACTCCCAACCTTTCTTAGCATGGCACTTAGCAATGCGGCTCTTGACAACGAACAAGAAACACCCGTAACAGCCCATTTCTCCAAATTCCCATGGGAATGACTAGAACAGCCCAGATTTTGTGGGAGTTTCTTGAATATATTTACAAGACTGGAAAGAAGCTGAGCTCTCTCTGGAACAAAGAAAGCAAGGCCCATTGCTTGGGTTAAATTACAACCTATCTTGCCGTAGTCATCTACCTGGTGGTAGGGATTGTAGCTTCTGGGCACTCCCAGCTTACCGAGCAAGTGATCTAGCCTTGAATGTTGCAGCATGCATTCATAGAAAGATGATTCGCCTATATCCTGGGAAGTCTTTGAAGCACCATTTGATGGAAGTGCAAGCTTTGCTGAATTGGGTTGTCGATTCACATGATGGAAGTGATCCGCACCCCTTGGGGTAGAATGGTGCTATGGCTGAAAATTTGAAGTGGAAAGAGAATCCACAGAATCAAAGTAGAACGGAAAGAGGGGATGAAACTTTCCAACACAAGCCTTAACAACTTTCTGTCCAACTATACCATCAAACATGGCAGCCGTGGGGTTTAAAATAGCCCCAGCACTCCAAAGGAAGTGTCGAAGTAGATTGTGTTCACTCTCTCCAAACATTTGATCACCTTTTCTTCATCTGTACTTAAATTGCAAAATAAAATCATGCAAAGGAAATGTGAACTGCAACACCATCGGCTGCTTCACTTGCGTGATGATACCACACTTCTCATTGATGTCACAATCTGTAGTATCTTCCTCAAGAGAAAAAGAGTCGTTGATTGCAAAAGGAGAAATACTCACAAAGTGGAGCAATTCTAGCAACTCTTGGACAGAGGATCGACCAACCTCTATTGTGTCCTCCATGAACTTGGCCCTGCCAAGTGCTCCAGGCAACGACCCAAGGTGCTATAGCAATTGTTCTCGCCAAATATCATTGCAAGGCCCGGAGATGAAGCAAATTAAAGGAGTAGAAATCATCAAACCTTGTGTAGGAGTGGAGAGGAACTTGAACACTGTCAGGTACGCTACAACAGCGAGGGTCTGGTGAGGCTAGAAGAGGAGATTCTCCCAGGCCTCTGTCACGGTCGAATCATCAACGTTACTATCGGTGAAGCCACTCCTCAAACTCATTTGATTCACAGTGCTTGATTTTGTTCCCAGAAATGGTTCCGTTATCTCGTGACACTCTAGATTTGCTTCAACGCGTGCTGCAGTAGAGTCCTTGGCATGTGCTACAGTAAGACCTCGGTCCACTGAAGTTGTTACAGTAAGCCCGCGGTCTGATGCTGCTACAGTACTTCCGAGATGTATTTGGCCGAGATGATGAAGGGAGAGGGGACAGAGAGATGTACAGTGGAGAGATGCTGATGCGCCACTACCATCAATACTCGATACCTTCATAATCTCCTTTAACTTCTCAGTAGATTTAGCACTTCCGTTGTCCTTCTCGAAGTCGGATGATGATGGATGTCGAAGGACTTCAATACCGGTTTGCTTAAAATGCTAGGTTGCAAATGAGTTGGTTGTGAATCGCTCTGCTGTGTACGGGAAAGACGCCACGGCTTCCTGTTTCTCCTTTGAAAGCTTTGTGATGGCAATTTCCGTTTCCTCAAGTAGGTGAAGAGCGATTGTGGCGTCTGGTGGTGATGGTAGTTTCCTGGATAGAGTTTGGGTTGAGATTTGAAGATGTAGTAGTGGAATCGTGGTCGAAGATAGGCTGAACATAGTGGTGGTGGAAATTACTGACCAGTTTTGCTAGATTCGGTTGAGCGATTGAGGGATTCCATCAAGAGAGTATCGGATTTGTGCTCTGGTGGAAGCCTGGGGAACAATGCGGGTGTGTGTTGTTGGACCTGTCACTGTATCTCCTTCAACTCCATCGATAGCATCGCGATGGAAGTATCGAGGGTGTCGAGTGCTTGTGCTTCAATTACGAGCGCCATTTCCTCTGCCTTGACTCAATGAAAGCACCAATGATGCATGCACGATCGATGACGGCCCCTACAAGAGTGGAATGACGGCGTAGACAGAGAAGAGGACGGCAAAAGGGAAGATCAGTAGAGGAAAATTAGAGGGAAAGAAACGGAAGGGAAACGACCGAAGAGCTAAAGGCCGAGGTCCTCAGGGCTGTGATGCAGAGAGAGAAGCAGGAAAAAGACAGGGAGAGAGAGAGAGAGAGAAATAGGAAAGCAGAGAAAGGGGAAACCGGGGAAAAGCAGGGAGGGGGAAGTTTCAGACAGAGAGAGAGAGAGAGCAATGGAAAAGGGGGAACAGAGCACGAAAGAGAAGGAAGGAAACAAACAGGGACGACTGAAGAGAAAAACGGCTGAGATGTTTAAGGCCGAATTGCAGGGAGGAGTAGAGAAGCAAAACCGAGACGCAGGAAAAGAGAGGGAGAAGCAGGAGAGCCGAAGTCTGGGATGGGTAGAGAAGAGAGAGAGAGAGAAATTACGCGGAGGGAAATTAGAGAGAATAGGAGGGAAAGAGAAGTCGTGAGAGTGAGGCAATAACTTCTTGATTCCTTTCATCCCTACATCATTACATTTATAGCAAATTGAGAATTAAAAGCAACTGAATCAATTGGGAGGTGTCCAAAAGGGGAAAGGGCAACTTAACAACTAACGGAATGAATAAAAAACCAAACCAAGGAGAAAATGAGAAAAGGAAAAAATGAAAGGCTCGTAACATAAACCGCCTCTAGAAGATTTCAATGACCTCCACTCTCTTCTCCTTTAGGAAGCTGTTCATTTTAAATTTCAGTTGCTGGTACCATCTCTTCATCAAACCCTTTTGAGTGCATATCATCACATCAAATGTTGTCATAATTTGCTTATCTAATGATAAATCCTTTACAAGCACAAACTTCTTTTGGCTTCAGCTTATGATAGGTTAAATCCACCAGAAGCACGCTCAATTCTCATGCTTCTTGGCTTTTGATGCTAATTCACTGCTTTAGCTTGTTCTTCATTGCATGCTTCAATGGCACGCTTTGGTTCATAAAAGGTTAGTTGTGTATGATTAGGACTGCATATGCATAAACTCACTACCATGGATGAAAATATCAACATCGGTCGCAGCCGTATTAGTATCGGCCATTCAAGTAATACATACCGGTATCAACATATTATACATAAAAAGACTTTTTGTGAATTGAAACTTTGGGGCAAGATATTGGCTGATATATCACTGAAATTGCAAATGCTGCAATTTTCTCGAGGTACTGTAAAATATCAATATCAAGAGGCACGATACAGATATTTGGTATATCTGCTAATACTTCATTCTATGCTCACTACCGTGGAAGTGAGCTTTCAGTTGTCCCATAAACAGCAGAAATCACGAGTTGTCTTAGTGAACTACCAAAGTTTCAGATCCATAACTCATTTTTGTCCAACGGTAACTAAGTGAAAAGAGTAGGGAATTTTAGTTCACTCCCAATTTTATGGCAGTGTATCTCCAACAGGGGCACATTAATTCTACATCAAGTCAAAAACATTCTGAATATGGAAGTTCAAGAAACCTTGCATCAGTAAAGAATGACCAAAGCATAATCGCTGCACTCTCTACAATGGAATGAAGTTTTAAAAAATTGGAGTTACATCCCTTTCCATATTATTTATTTCCAAAACAAGCTCAATACTAAAATGGACCTAGAATAACTTCTGGCTTGGGCAAAGATGAAAATACTGGTATCGATTGTGGCCATATCAAATATACCAAAAGCAAATTTTTTTTCTACAAAAAAGAACAATTTGAACTACCAAGAAAGTATCATCCAATATTTTGAACATTAGCCTACATATTGCGCTTATCGCCAACACAGACATATTGCTATTTTGTCATAAAATTGAGAATATTATCATCAGGAAGGGCAAATACTGACATATATTAAATGATATTTTGTATATTGGCTGATATTTCATCCTACATGCATGGATAAAGGTGCACATAACCCAGAGTTCTTTGAACCGTGGCAAATTGAATGCCAAGCATTTTATCACTTCTTAACCTACATCCTCACCCATCTTTGGCCAGCAATGACTATAATCCATGGTGGCCCCTTCACAAGGAGACAATCAAAAGGGTTCATCCAAACAGAGCTTTGACATTGTGATTAGGATAAAAGAACGGCAATTTTGCAGATGAATCATTGCAGAGCCATGTAAGAATTTCACACTTATCTTTTACTGCTTCTATTACAGTCCAGTGTCAGTGTCACTCGTCACCATTATCAATAAGGGCCATCAGGTTACACTTAAGTGGGAGTTTATTTGAAGATGGAACCCCCAGTTAGAATGGAAAAGGACTAAGCTTGCTTTGAGAAATTCCATCATCTGGGCATTCGATGATTTGAATAAATAAGAAACATTCAGTAATAAAAAGAGTAACTTGACTTTGGCCCAGCTAACTTTGCACTGAAAATTGCCACTGACATGTTTTCACAAGTGAGAACAGTCCCTATAGTCACCTTTATGGAATATATTGGCTAATATATATTAATATCAGGCCTGCAAATACTAATATTATCTAATACAATGACAAAATTGCGATAAATCATTGTGTTAGTTATACATTGGCTGATATACCCGATATGGTTGATACATAAGCTGGTAGTCCACCCTCTTCTTTTCTTCTCATCTTCTTTTATGTTTAGCATCCCAAACAGCTAAAAAACCTGCTGCCGTTCTGATATGGCCAACTGCTGGCAAGTGTCGGTCAGTGACACACCAGACCAGGAGAAGTGTTGGTGCATTTTCGATCTCAATCATAGACATAAAGAAAAATAAACTTTACAAGACTTGCATCTAGCAAAAACCCAGGCACAAACACACACACTCTCTCCCTGTGACGAGCATGCATGCACGTACACAGATTTTCAGGAATCTGAGTGTCCCATGTCTTCATATGCTACTCAGACATGAGAAACTTTATTGGTGAGCTTTAATTTATTCTACACATGTTACTCACTCATGTATGACTGTCGATTATGAGCAAATTATCAAGCCTCTCGGACTTAGGTATTTTCTAGATTTTCATCGAATTCCTGCTATTTTGAAGAGTATAAGAGTGATTCCCATGCCCAAGTGTCGAGAGTCCCACACTGGTTCTTTAGCGTGAAATGACGGGTAGGCTATTTTGAAGAGTATAAGAGTGATTCCCATGCCCAAGTGTCAGGAGTCCCATGCTGGTTCTTTAGCGTGAAATGACGGGTAGGAGTAATTATGATTTCTTCTATTCTTTTCCTCTCATTTAATCACCCATCTTAGCTACAGAAAGAAAGAGATCAGTTCTACAAAGATGTATAAAATAAGGTTTTAGTTTTACAACTCATAATTTATATCATCCTCTAGCTGGGTAAAAGGATATATTGTCCTCTAATACAAATGCATAATTCCAACCTAATCAGTGTGGTTGTAATTATTGAAATGACAATAATACCCTGAATTAAGTGAGATAAGGCAAAAACACCTCTTAACTTGATTTATCTGATAGTCGTGACTCTTAGATCAAAATGAACATTAATACACGATTTAATGCAGTATACAACCTTAGAATTCTTTTGGATCTTTATGTATCAGATAGGGAAATAATAAATCAAAATATTTAGACGCTTGCATAGATGAACTTACTGTTATATTCTGAGGATATGCGCCCGTGATTTCCCGAAAACGACAAATACTGAAGAGAAGGTTCTCAAAGCTGTCCCTTGCATGCTCTTCTGTGAGCGCTCTCCATCTAACCTTTTCTTGCTCACCTGCATGAATGGTAAAAGCATAACAGTAAACATCAGCAGTAGATGAAGCAACGTATCCATGAAAGGACCTCCAGCTGCACTAATAATTACATCCAATGCCACAGATGAAATTTCATGTAAAAGTGAGGTTCAAAAGGAAAAGATTAGCCATACAAAATTAAGCTAAACCAAAATACCTAGAATCCTACTATTCACTGGTTTGTGGACACAGTTGCAAAATTGATTTAGGATTTGATTGATCAAAAAAATAATCCATTTCAACTAATACGCCCTTAGATAAGCCCATACATAACATAGAAGCACCACAAGCCACTGAACTAGGCGCGAAATCAAGGGTGTTTTGTATCTATTGAGAAAAGACGGGCTGCAATTCCATGACAGTATTTGAAAACATGTCTTGGGGACTTCCTAAGACGCTCATGGTTAGGATTTGAAAACATGTCTAGGGATTCAACTAGAACAGAACATGAGGGAATTGAAAGTATATAGGTACCGTCAATTTTCTAGTAAAATGAGTAGATGATGTGTTAGGAATGGTTAGGATAGCTCCATTGGTAGGGCAGACACAAGGAAATTTGAATCACTTTTTATATTTACTAAGAAGGTCAAAAACCCAGCACACAAAAATATCTGGCAATGTAGAAAAGGACCATTAACAGTTTCATCATCCTCTTAAATCATCATAGTATGTAATTCACGAATCATACTCACAAATCACCAACCCTAATTAAGCAGTTATTGATGAGTATAGAATATTATTGACCAATTGATATCTTCTGCTCTCTCTGATTTCCATTTGAAATCCCTCTTTCTCCTCTCTCCTTTCCTCTTCTTATCAATTCCCCGTTCTTCTAAAAATAAATAAAATAAGAAAGATAATTCATAAATATATGTGTGGTGATGTTTTATTTGATTGAGGTTTAGTAAATAAACAGAAAGCATACTCGGTTATATATAAAAGACAAAAATAGTGCAACATATTTGTTATCTAATTATATAGGAAAGTTTGTTTATAGTTCCACTTTGCTGCAGAATCATCAGTACATTCTTGATCCCCTTGTCTTACAACATAGAACCATCTAAAAGCTACGGTTTCTTAGTTTTTTTGCTCTAGAAGAAAACAAGGAGCCTTAGTGATGCACAACATTTGAGGCCACGGAGAGCTGGATTTGCAAAGAGTATTACTCAGGGTTTTATGAAGAGAATTCAGATCAGAATACCTAGTATTTCGGTGTGCTGGAATTGGATTAAAGATGAAGAAGAATATAAATAATCCCTAGAATCATGCTTTCCTTGGTATCATGTCAAGGATCCGAAGAAATCACATTGAATCACACAACTAAGATCTGTCATCCATCAAACTAATCACTAAAATCAACCTGAATTCCAACTGAAATCTGTCCTGTCTCTGACAAAATTTCTCATAATTAAGAAAATTTTGAACATTAAATATCCTTCAAATTCTTATGGTATGGAAGCATTTCAAGTCATGAAATCCTGAAGTTGAATCTCTTTAAAAAAGGTCCAGCACTGGAACAGTGAACTACCATCCATGTGTATTGTTAGAAATCTAATATCCTGGGAATAACATGGGATAAGTATTATTGTCAGACTACAAGAGAAGAAGGGGGTTACTGAGGTCAATCATTATTATCTTTGTGAATCAGCTGAAGTCTCTCTTTCGGGATGTGTAGTGATTTGGCGGCTATGTGATTTTGTTCTAAGTTTCTAACTGTGGTTTGGATCAACAGGCTTTAAGCATCTACTACTCTCTTTGATCAAGCAAGAGCACAAGGCTAATCATAACTTTATAGATCAAGGTGCAAAAAGAGATCTGTTGAATCTGTAGAGAGAAACAATTAGGTTTGAAAAAGTTAGGACCATCTTTAAAGTTCTAATTTATGTAAGTGGATAAGATTGTTTTATTTCCTGATTCATTATGCTTTGGCAAATTCGTTGATGGAATGAGAAATTATTATTTTTGGGATCAAGTAAAGCAAAGCAGAGATAGAATCCTACACTAAATATACCCTAATTGGTAACGTGTCAGTAAAGTAAATTACTATCAAGGGATTATCCTAAATGTTAAACAATGTAAGACGAGTGCAATAATTTGCCAGATGTTGCTAGATGTTCAGTATATCAATTAACAATAGTTACAACTAAATTTATGAAGATTGTGTGTAATATCAGTTATAGTGCTAAATATCAATTCCTTATAATGCTTGTAAAACTATCATGTCACGGGACATTTTTTCTTTATGTTTTTACTATTTGGTTACTGTTTGGTTAGCCATTCGGTTAGAGCCCAACCAATTTAGTTACAATTTTACTATATATTATATTGTGTAGTTGGGGAATGCGGGTATATTGTGTAGTTGGGGAATGCGGGGAGAAGATATTTTCCTTGTCTCTACTCTTCTACTCACTCTCTCTCGTCATCACTCTTCGTCCCTCTCTATATCTCCCCGTCTCTCTTGAAACTCTCCCTCTGACTCTCTCTCCTTCCCCTCCGTCCTTCTTCCTCTGCCTGAACTCCCCTTCCCCTTCTCTATTCTTCCCCCTTCCCTCTATATTCTGTTGTTGAGCGCGGCACCACAAGCGTGCACGTAACATTAGCATTTTCATTGAGACGAAGGCAGAGGAGATGACGACCAAAGACTAAGCGCTCAAAGTTTCAATTGCAAGGATGTCGAAGGAGATGAAGAAAGTCACGGTAACTGTTCGGCAAAATGTAGAACGAATTGCCACAATTACTTCCACAACCAAGCATATCTAGCACTTCATTGCTGACATCCTTCCATCTCTCAACAAAATTGAGCAAAACCCTAGCTTGCCAGCGCACCCTTCACCACTCATGGCTTCTTCCACCGTTACTTTCCATCCTCCAACCCTACCCGACACTCAAATCGCTCCAAATCTTCACTTACCCCAACCTAAAATTCCTTCTTTCGCTGCGACCGTACAACCACATGCAGCTCAAATCGCCACCACTGCTTCTATTAAGGCACAAATCTAACAATCCCTCAATGAAATCCTACTCTCACTAAACCGAATCGAATGACAAACCGTGCCGTCTGCAAATTCCCCTATTCTTCCAACTCCGTCACCAATCACGACTTGCATCTTTGATATTTTCGCCCAACCTGCTCAAACCTCCCCAGCCCTGCTTCATGCACACACAGATGCCCAAACACACGGGCATTATTGCATCTATTGGCACTGACAATCCTGCTCTTGTTTTCGTTGTGGATGATGGAGTCAGTGACAACGGGTCCTTAAACAGTTGTTATGATGCCCAACTTTTTGTTTTTGGATCCAAGCCGTAGGAAAAAATTGAGAATGAAAGAGTGATCGAGCAAAGTAACCTCAGCTGACAATTACATTTGCGTGACTAGAATATTGGACAGGCAAAATCAATATTTGCTCCTACAGCTACCATGTCTATCAATCCTCGGCTTCATAATGCAGCTCTTCAAAATCGTGCAAGCCCTAAGACATAGAATATATTTGATGACACTTCTTGGGAGAATTTCGATGTTTTGGTCAATGCCCTGGATAATGTTAATGTTAGGCTCTATATCGATCAAAGATGTTTATACCTTTAGAAGCCTCTTCTAGAACCAGGAACTCTTGGTGCCCAGTGCAATACACAAATGGTCCAACCTCATCCGACAGAAGATTATGGTGTAGCATGCGGTCTACCTGAGAAACAAGCCCCCATGTGTACCGTTCACTCATTCCCACCTAGCATTGACCACTGTTTGACATGGGCTCGATCTGAGTTCAAGGGCCATCCTGAGATCTTCCAGATCTTGCTCAAAGCTGGAGCTTCCCAGCCAACCTGTGAGGAGGCCCTGTTAGTGGCCAGCCATCACGGACGTGCAAGATTTGTGGAGCTGCTAATGGGTTCCGCTTTAATTCAGCCCCATGTGACGGCGCATGCTCTTGTCACAGCATACTATAGAGGATTCAAAAATGTGGTTGATATATTATTGAGGTGTGGCTTGGATGCGGTGTTACGAGTTCTGAAGGTCAGAAAAGTCCCTATGCTAGTGGTGAGGACAAATATAGATCTTAACCACCAGGATGCTTCCCCGAAGGGTTATGTTGAAGCCTTTCGAGTTCTTGTTTATGCTGGGGCTGACGAGAAGTTGTGCACTCACTCTAGTGAAGGTGTGATCACCTAATCTGCACTTAGACGGAAGCAGGACCAGTTTGAGAAGGTGATGCTCGAGTTTTCCCTGGAGAGGGACAGATGCAATGCCGGAGGGTTTTGTGCCCAGAACTGTGAAGCACGATGCGAAGACTTGGAAGCTGTGAGGTTGTTAACGAGTAAGGGCTCTAACATCAGCTTCCCTGACAGAGACGGCAACACACTGCTCATGCTGGCAGCAAGAGATGGCCATGGGTGGGTGTATGAGCTCGTAATTTCGAGAGGAGCTCGATGTGATGCTGCGAACTCAAAGGGGGAAACTGCTTTTTTGCTTGCAAGGAGATCCGATAGGAGGAGAAGCTGCATTGAAAGCATGATTCTAGACGAGCTATCGCGGAAGTTGGTGTTATGTGGTTTAACAACGACAACACTTCACCAAACTTTTTCCTCCTTTAACCTTGAGGACAATGTTCTTTTGATGGAGAGGGCAATGTTACGGATCCTTTTTTCTTTGTGTTTTTACTATTTGGTTATTGTTTGGTTAGCCATTCGATTGGGGCCCAACCAATTCAGTTACAATTTTACTATATATTGTACTGTGTAGTTGGGGAATGAGGGGAGAAGATATTTTCCTTGTCTCTACTCTTCTGCTCACTCTCTCTCGTCATCACTCTCTGTCCCTCTCTGTATCTCCCTGTCTCTCTCGAAACTCTCCCTCTGACTCTTTCTCCTTCCCCTTCATCCTTCTTCTTCCTCTGCCTAAACACCCCTTCTCCTTCTCTGTTCTTCCCCCTTCCTTCTATTTTCTGTTGTTGAGTGTGGCACCACAAGCGTGCACGTAACACACTACATTGTCTATAATAATCCATCAAAATTTAGCTTAACAAAAATATCTATTGGAAGGATTCACTTAATTAGTTTTGCGACTCTATTCAGCATTTTGCCAGGTGTTTTCAATGTATTTGATAAGTTTTGATTATGTTTTGCCTCAAAAAGCCATTCAGAAAAATAGTGCTTTGCTTGGGCTCTCACTCTGTGATCTTCTATCTATATTTCTTTAAAAATAATCTTGTTTCTTTTTCCAAATTTGCCAAAATACAAAAGTTTTAGTCAGTTATCCGCTTTCTTCTTCAACTGTCATCTAAATTGATTTAAGCGTATCCACAAAGGTTAAATCCACACAATCGCACCAATAAGATAAAAGACATTGCTGATCTTTACTTTTTTGGACTACTAATCTGTTAAACAGGCATACACAGAAAAGGTGATAAACAGTTCTAAGTGGCAATCACAAAAATGCTCACTTTGTGTGGAATAGAGACACTATATCACTTTTCGATCACTTATCTAAAATCCCTAATGCGGTTCATCAAGGGCTTAAAATTTTGGGCCTAATGTTGGATTGATTGCTGAAACTCCGCCTTACTAGGATTAATCCAGCCAATTGGCTGGTAGTGCTTCAACACATAACATCATCCATAAGAACATTTTACCCTAGGAATGATACCTATATCACACATCCAAGCAAAGTGGGAAAGAATTCCTTCATCATATGCAATGAGAATTTGAATTGCATTGTTATCCGGTTCAATGATTCCCCTTTGCGTTTAAATAAAATATCATAGCAAATTTAATCCGAAGAGGAGGGGGGGGAGAGGAGTTAAAGTTAGTGTGGATATTTACAGATTGCATCCATGTTTTGAACAAGACTAAAGTCATGACATATAAAAGGTGGCTTGCCTAGCCTGAGACAGGCTTTTCCCCTTTTTCCTAGCAAGAAACTACAAATTTAAACTTGATTTTTCAAGAAATATAAGCTGCATCGAAGTGACTGTTAGCAAAATTGAAAGGACAAACAAATGATTATTTAAAATGCCCTCAATAAAAACAGGTGATGATTATTCAATGAACCCATAATGTGAGAACATTTCACAAATAGTTTGCCAATACACCAAAAACCAAATTTCTAGCACATTGTGATGGTCATTATATTAGAATATGAAATCATAGTCTTAAGCCTTCACTTTTTAGTTGAAACTCGTGGGTATGCTGTTTCTTAATATGATATTAGAGCACTTTTAACCAAATGCTCATGAGTTTGATTCCTAAAACTCCACTTTTCTTTCTTCGACCAACAGCATGGATTAACCTTATGTTTATTTGATGGAATAAGTAAGAGAGAATGTGCATGAAGGGGCATTTTAGATTATAAAATAATCCTTGAACCTTTGCCTAACCATTTAAGCTTTTGAACATGTTGGTTTCTTGACAAGTTTCCTTCACAAATTCCTCATCAACAAGAAATCAACTCACCCAATGAAATAAACAAATAGCTTACTTTTATGGAATAAAGTTTTCCGTTCTCTAAACTACACAAAATAGGAAGTGATAGAGTAAAGCAACGATTTCGGCTCCAAATGACCCAATTCCTAATGATCTCACCAAAATAGTAAACTCACCAAACCATCTTTTTGCTTCTGCAACAAGCCAATAGCTCTGCGCTTCGCTGAGAGGCCCCGCGTCCTTTCGAGTCTCACCCCCGCTAAACAATAGCACAGCTGCATCATCCGTGGCTGCAGCTTCAACACCCTGCTGTATATGTGCCAAAAACGTAGCAGCTTGGCCAGGGTGCTTTTGATATGACTCCAAGAACCAGGAATTCTCATCATCAACCTTCCCACAACTACTACTCGTATAGACTGAATGCCCAGCAACCATTACCAGATTCTTAAGCTTAGAAAACGGGATTTTATCCTGACCCATCTCGAATTTCTTATTTTTACTCATCATTTGAAGCCTGCTCACATTAAACGAAAGAATTACCAGAGCAGTGACCCCACAAGACAATGAGATGAAAAGGAATAAGAGTGGGTGTAACTTGCAAAAGTATTGAATACGGTTTGCAATTGATTTGAGCATTTTGATAGGGTTTAGCTTCGAAGTTTTGGCTCTTCGGGTATTTTTGAAGTTCAAAGATTCAACATCGAATTCACCTCTTGGGTAAGCATCGAAGGGATTAGGATTACCGGGTCCAAACGAACGACCACTCATCCTATAAGATCATAATTGTCATTTGAGGAGGAAGTTAAAATCAATCATCACAGTCGGGTAAACGAAAGGCTAACAGAATGGGATCACAAATTGTGCTGATGAGACTAGATTGACGGTATAATTATGGGTCCATTAGTAACACTCAATTCGGTGAAGAGGCAAAATTTGTGCTCGATCAGTGATGCCCACTTCCCATAAGGTCAAAAGCTTACCTAGAAGTAGTTGGAGAGATAAACATGAACTAGGATAGATCATGAAATATGCATAGTTGGAAATGAGAGAGAGAGAACGCCATTATTTTTTCATGAGATGTGAACATAGGTGGCTTTTCTTCTAATTTGTTTTTGGTGTGGAAGACGGGAATCAAGGTCTTTCGGGCAGAATAGTTGTTGCCTAAACAACGAACAAATTCGAGAAGGAATAAGAGAGATTCAAGAAAAATCAACAATCAGGGCAGTTTTAGGAGATTGACTGAAAGAGGATCTTAGTGCAGAGATGGGCTTTGATGATTTACATATAACAAGAGTCGACAATGAATTCCATCCGCATTTATGGCTCCAAGCTTAAAAAACCAGAAGTCCCTCACCCAAAAAAAGTCGCAACGCAGGAGCTGGCGCGTTTGAAACGACCATGGCATTGACATTTGATCGATGGATTTTTTTTCTTTATAAGTAGTTTTCGTTATTTACCACAACTAATATATGGCAATTGAAAAGCCATGCACATTGAACAGGATTGAGAATAGCTTAATTTCTTATAAAAATAAATGAATTTATTTTTTAACTTTAATTTTTATTTTTTTAAAATAGATAATTATAATTTAATTATATTTAAAATTTTAAAATTAATTATTTTAAAATAATTAGATTAAAATTATTTATTTAAAAATAAATAATAAAAAAATAAGTATCTGTATTTTTTAAGAGATGCAGCCCTTTTTAATTTCTATTTAGTTTGCATTTTTATGAAAATTTATGTACGATATACTAGGACACTGAAATGACAAATACCTATTGGGCATGTGTGAGACCAATTATTTCTGTTTGAGTTCTATTTAATTATAAAACTATTTAATTTTAAGAAGAATTTATTTAAATATGAAACTTTAATAGACGTGGAAAAACATATCTTAAGCTAGAAATGGCATACCTTTAAAGACTCTAATCTCACCTATAAAAAAAAAAAGCATAAATTAATGCGTATCGGCTTTGGTGTATAATGATACCTTTTATTTAATTATTGTTTGTAATAATAAAATTAAACTCAAGATCTTCAATAAAAAATAGGCTTATAAAACATTTAGAGATTGTTATCTAGAATAAACTATTGCTAAAATTAATCTGATTTGTATTAATTTTATCAAATTCATCTGAAATCTATCTTTATATACCGCAATTATATGTCATCTGAACAGTCACTTTTTTAATTTTTTTTATATCACGTTACAGTATCGTGCATCAGAGTGCCAAGTGCGCGACAATATGCACACTTGTGGATTTAAATAGGTAGGCAAAGTACTATTAAAGACAATTTATAATATAAAGCAAATTTTCATACACAATCATACGTAAGTGCATGCAAATTTTTGGGCATGGGACTTCACTACCTTACATTATTTTGAAAATTTTCCATTTATTTTAATTATCATTCGTGTGAGTTATGTGATGGCTCTAAGTTAAACAAGAAGAAAGGTAAGAATCGATGCCAAATGATTATGATCATCAAATCTCCAATTTCAGGTGCAGTTGCAGTTCCGTCACCCTGGATCTATCTTCCTTGGAGAGCACCAGCAAGGACCGCATCTCTAGCAGCTCTACTAAACCTTGAGGAGACGTCGATTTGTGTATAGTTGCAGGAAACATAGCATAACTAATATGTGAGGTACACAGCACTGTCGTCTCGTCGTCCGATCAAAGTATGGTTTTGCTTGTCATTTTCCTAAGCTTATATACATAGAATTTGCCTAGTATTGCTCCTTTCGAGCATGCAACGTTGGGTTTAAGATTATTTCCTTATGAGTTTCATATCAAATAGCTTTGTTATTTGGAAGATCGCTTGATTTTGATACGGGGATTTGCTCAAATGAAAAATTGAAATAATGCAGAAGATTGGCTCGTGATAGATATATAAGACAGTAGTTAGGCATGGTACCAGTGTTAGCCGTGACTAAAGTGGCACTCATACACCAATTTCAATAGGTGTGCAAAAGATGTTTTGGCATTTAGTGTTCTAGCTCCAAATCTAGCATTCAAACACTAATATCTAGCATTCGAACACTTATGGGTGTTTGAACGCTAGCTTTCGTTTGTCCGATATTCTAACATCGACTAAGGATATAAAAATCCTGATATGAGTTTCATATTAAATTTTGTAAACATTTTGACACGAGATATCTCAGGAAAAGAGAGAATTGATAAACAAGAGAAAGGGGAGATATTCGATTGATTATATTCTTTGCCAAGTTCAAGATGCTATTTTAGTTTCAATTATAAAATGATTTGCCAATTATTTGTTTGTTTTCTTATTATATTATTTTCTTATATATTATTAGATTTATTGGTGGTTATATTTAATTAATTATTCAATGAGTTATTGCAAATGTTCTCGAAGGAATTTATTTTATAACCTAACATTTTATAGTGAAATTTTTTACAATTTTATAATGTGATTTTTCTTTTGTCAATAAGAAATTTTCATATTAAATATTATTATGTAATTTGTATAATTAGTAACGCATTATCGTTCCTTGTATTTATACGGAATATTTGTGGTTGACAATTGGCAAATGATTTAAATTTTTTTCCGCTACATTGATAATGTGCGTGTTTCAAACCCTAACTGACTAGTCTAATCGTCAATTACTACTAGACTTTTTTTCCTAATTAAGCTACTAAGCCTAACTCAAAAGTATCAAAAGAAGTTCTTGTGGGTAGAAGCAAACACATTAAGATCATCAAAATTTGCTTCAAACCTCAACGAGCTTCGACACTAGAAGTGGCTAACATCCGAAACCTTTTAATGGTTGCTTGCTACATGTTTAATCTTCTGCTAATATCGCGTATAATATCTACTTTTATAAGCTTACTTAAGAGTGTTAAATCATCCTAACTCAATAGATTGAATAAGTATAAAACAATGTTTAAATTAAGTACAGAAGAAAATATTTAATGGGAAGACACTCAGATTGTTTGATAGCTTAGCTAACAATATTTTAGAGAAGACTTTCTTGTTCCCATTGACTTGCCATGACACATATATAGAATATCACTAAAGTGTTAGATTACTAGATAACATCATTTAAGAGCCTTTTATAATAACTTGTATGAGTAATAATTGAATATAATTTTCAATACACTAAACAATCCACTATAGAAGGATATAACGAGGAAAAGAATAACTAATCAGGAATATATTCTAAACATAAGGTTAAACAATATATTTAAGTTTAGCAAAAAATAAAACTCTAATCGGACCTCAATTAAATGTCAATTTTTTTTTCTTTTTTTCTTTTTTTTTTCTTTTCGTACGATGCTCCTTATGTTAAATTCTCTTAGAAACCTTACCCTAAAATTGTATCATAAACTTTACGCTGGCCCTTGTGTATATGTGTCATTTGGGCGCATATTAGTGTCTACCTCATGTACATGCATTTTCAGGTGTTCCTTAGAAGCTGATGTTTCTGTCACCATACTAGTGCACACCATAGGCACACATCAGGCATCAATTTTTCTCAAGCAAATTTCATATAAAAACCAAATGACCCATCTATTGGATGTGAAACCTTTAAATGAGTGATTTAAAAAACTAACAAATTTTTTCTCGCAACCTTTTGAGACACCCTTGCATCTCCAATGACGGTCATTCTTTACCATTTGGTAGCTTTTCTCTATGGGGACCCTAGCATTGCCCTCTATAAGCTTAAACGCTACTCTCTTTTTACTCCAAAATAATAGAGTATTACTACTCCCCTTTTGCCCTTTCACAACAGCTAGGTCGCTGTTTTTGACACCCCTCAACCTCTTCCAGCCACGTTAAGCAAACCTCTTGTTCGTCATCTAGGCATCCCTTTGATAACGAAAGTCTCCATAAAGTAATAACTTGAATACTACTTTATGGAAGTCTCCATAAAGTAGTAACTTGGATACTTCCTTCCCTTATCACAATTAAGGAGCCCTTGATGAGCTCCTATAAGCTTTTGCTAAATATCATACAAAAGTCTTATTATCAAGCTTGCTAGTTGAAATAAAATTCAACATTATGTTTAGAGCATGTCACATGCCATCAACATGGTTTTCATCCCATAGCTTATTTACAAGCTAACTTTCCCAATACCAATAACCATTAACAAGCCACATTTTCCCCTTTTTAATACCTCGTAATCCCTAGATACATAAGTACATAAGTGGTGAAGACGAATTTCTTTAATATTCCATAGAGTGAAGATTCACTATCCATCACCCAAATTGTCTCATGGCTCATAAAACTCTGTGTTTTCCCTACATTGCGGACTAGAGGATCTCTATAGGTAGAACAGAGACTTGATCATTACTGTCATAATCTCTCATCTCTTGCCGCTCACCACCAGTTGCATTCTCTTGCTTCTGTTTAAAGTAATCTTTCTCTATGTCGCCTTCTTTTCACATTGATAGCATTTGATATTGTTAAATTTGGACCAACCGTTGCTCTTGTTCGCCTTATTTCTTTGCTTCGACGATTTTTTATACCCCTAACCTCTAGTGGATACTACAGTACTCAACTTCCTTAAAACCTCATTATTTCTCTTCTACCTATACTCAATCATAAACAACCTTATTAAGGTTGAGCGTATCCTTTTCTTAATCAATAATATCATAACAATATTTGATCGCACAAGGCAATCAACAAAGCCAGCAATATTAACATCCTGTACTCTTCCATGATTTTCTCATTGAACAAGGACATTTGTATTGAAATCTGATCAAACTTATCTAAATACTTTTTAAAACATCATCTTTCGATAATCGAATGTCATAAAATTACTTCTTCACATATAACCTCATATTCAAAGACTTCTCATACCGGCCCTCAAACTTTATTCAGACTTTCGACAAGCTAATGACTTCCTGAAAAATATTATTTACTAGATATAATTTAATTGTGCAATTATCTAAATTTATCATATCTTATCACTCCTCATCATTTATTCTCTCATCTTCATTATTTATTAATACTTTTACAATTCTTTCATAGGCCAAAACATTTTTCATCATTTTCTTACCAAAAAATAAAATTATTTTACTTATTAAATTATTCAATATAGAATGATAATTCCTTCAACATCAATACTATTAAATTATATTTTTTCACACTGAGAAACCTACTTTTTAATAGTACCTATTAGGATCCATATAATATGCATACCATTGACGCAGCAAAAATAAACCGCTCAAATCCCCTGTCAATTATCAACCATCAAATCCCATCAGAATAGAATAAATAACAATACACAATCAAGTATACAAGTGATATAATAATATTTAATATAAAAAATTTTTCTTAATTAAAAAAAATTACATGATATACTTTAAATAAATCCACTATAAAATATTAGATTACAAGATAGGTTACAATATAACATTTCTAAGAACATTTCATAACAACTTGTATGAATAATAGTTGAATACAAATTTTAACATACTTAGCAACTCACAAAAGACAAATACAATAAGAAAATGATCAACCAATGGATAATATGTCCTAGAATCAAAACTAAAATAGCATACCTAAATTTGATGAAATATAGAATTTGAATAAGATATCAATTGGATGCCAAAAATCTTCATTTTTACTTTTTCCCATATTCTCTCTCTTTGTACGGTATCTCTTAAGTTGAATGCTCTCAAAAACCTTATCTTAAAATTACATCAATGACTTTTATATCTGTGCTAATATATGTGCATATTTCCAGTGCACATCAGGCATCCACGTCACACATGCGCACCTTTCAGGTACTGATGTTTTTGCCATCTGCACTTATACATAATATAGGCACGTGTCAGGTGCAGACCTTATGCGAGCCAACCTTATGTGAAAACCAAAAATCCTGTTTATTGGATGTGAAATTTGTAAGTGACCCAAAAATGCAACAAATCAAGGTTATAATGACATTAGCACTGTGTAGATCTATCACTAAAACACACGGCATATGTATCCATTTGTCAAATGCCACAAAAGATGTGCCCTACGTGGTTACTGTTTGCGCCATTGCCATAGTACCACGGAAAACAATGTACATTATATAGTCAACTTTCATATATAAGCATACATAAGTGGCTGTAGTTTTTTTTTTTTTTTTTATCGACTAATGTTTAAAATACTTGCTAATATATCTGATACGGCCCACATTTTCACTGCTTCTATTTCTTCTTCTTATTCTTTACAAAAAATTGTGTCAAATATGTTTGATAGTGTACTTATTAACTGATATTGATGTGGCTACTTTCAATGCTTATACTGATATTTTTTTATTTAGGCTTTCATCATGGATCTTTTTTTCTAATGAAGCTCAATAAGTTTTCGAACAATCACGAACAGGAACTAGAATTTAAGAGAGGAAGAACAACATTTTTCACCTGGACAACCACAGTGAGTAAAGAAGTGATTTAATCGGAGAAGGAAATCTGAAATAATCAGCGTTTAGAGAAAGAAAGATTTGGCAGGGTAAAGAATTAGACAATTTGAAGAAGAGAAATAGACTTGTGATTGAGAAGAAAACAGAGTTCCAACATAGAGAAAGCTCCAATAGAGGAACAGAAATGAGAGAGAAATCAGAAATTCAATTAATTTCACATTCAACACCAAATCTGTTACAAGTAATCTGATTTAATATTACTTGGCTATCAATTCCAGGACCAAAAACAAATACACATCTAAATACCTTACAAACAATTTCCCTCCAAAACTAAGCCAACTGATTCGTTATTACAAAGCACACGGATCACTAATTAAATGAAGAAGCAATGAGAATCTAACGTGCCTTCACTCGGATTTCCACCTGAAATAAATTGTTGAATCACTGAATTGAGTACCCCTTAGAATTGCCCCTTTTGCACAATGTTTGCGCGATAGCTGTTAGTAGTGCCAATCTGAATTCTTTCCTTTTATGTGATGTATGCTTCCACTAGAGATATACTGTCAATGATCTTCTCTTATGTTTCGTGACAATATAAGCATATATGCATATATACTATGGCAATACTCTCCCGTGAGAGTATCCTTGTCCTCAAGGATGGCACTATAAGAGCAACTCTTCAAATCATTAAGGAGCCCTTAACAGATTTGTTGGAGTAATGTAGTCACAAGTTACCCCACCAATCATTTATTTGAACTAAAATAACATACTTACCTACTATAAGATACCATACTATACTACAAGATATTTATACTATAAGATACCTACTATTCTAAACTATGAGATTCTATATTATACTATACTATATAAGTTGAGTAAAATAGCAGCAGTCCCTAATAGCTTTCTAGCCAATGTAACAAGGACCAATGTGCAAACTCTGTGAGAACCATTTGCTTGCCCATTGGAAGACGCTTTGTTGATGAAAATCCTTCCATTAAGTTTGTAGTGAATGCACAAGAGTAGTACCAATATGGGGAAAATTATTGATGTCTTCAATGGAATCTTGCATTGGGAAACATCAATAGGCTGAGTTGTAGGCTTCTTGTTTGTATAGCAATCTTGCATTGACTCTGGATCATTACTGGGCTGCACTGGAATGACAACATCAACTATTTGCAAAGGTGGACTGCAAATTTCAGTACTTTTTATGTCTAGGAAAGCAACTTCCTCACTGTTAACAACCAATTCGGTGCATATAGGTATGTCAATGATTTCAGCATCTATAGCCTTCAATTTCAGCATTGGAATTGCTGATGTTGTAAAGTTTGGGAGACGGAATATTGAATGTGATTGCTGATTCATAATGTGGACCGGTGGAACTCGTTTACTTCTTACAGCAGGATGCACAAAAGTAGAACTTCAAGAGCTTTGTCTTGATGTGTAACTCAATCAACTGAACCTGTTTTCCTCTTTGTTGCAACAAGCATGATTAGAAAAGTTACCAAGAAAACCAAGAAAAGGCAAGAATTGTGCTGTAATATCAGTTCTGGATTTGGTTGACTGATGGATTTAATTTCTGCAGCACAAGAATCAAGGTTTTGATTTCTGAGAACAGTAGAATCAAAACCCAGATCCAATTCTGATAAGGAATACCAAATCAAGACTTGAAGGGTTGTTCTGTGCCGAACAAAATCCTGTGCAAAGAGAATTGAAATCCTGCTTAGTGATTCTTCTGCTGCTGCAAGAACTTCAAAAATTCAAGAATAGAACTTCCAAACAGAATCCTAATAGCCTGTGTTCTTGTTGCTGGTTCTTCCGGTAGCTTCCTAGGACTTCACAGGCTGTTTTCTCTGGTTTCCGATAGTTTGATAGGATGGAACTAGAGCTGTCCCTCGCAAGGAACATGCCCTGATGCCAAATGCAATGAAGTGACTTAATTGGAAAAGGAAATCTCAAATAATCGGAGTTTAGAGACAGAGATTTGGAAGACCAAAGAATTAGACAATTTGGAGACGAGACATAGACGTGACATTGAGAAGAAGATAGAATTCCGATAGAGAGAAAGTTCAGAAAGAGGAGAATCATTGAGAGAGAAATCAGAAATTCAATTAATTTCACATTCAACACCAAATTTGTTACGAGATATACTGTCAATGATCTTCTATTATGCTTCATGGCAATATTAGGGTATACCCGTATATACTACTTCACGACACAATGCTGAAGCAAAGCGTAAGCGAAGGGAAAATTGTTGCGTGCACCGAAGGTAGAGACCTGCAATCGACGACGAAGTCGACAAGAGCAGAGAAAAACAGAGCCGAAGACACACACGAAAAGGGAGAGAGAGAGAGTTAGAGAGGAAGGGGAAGGGTGGTTCAGACGGGGAGAAAGGGCTGTGAGGGAGAGGGAGCAGAGTGCAGCGAGCCAGAGAGGGTGAGAGAGAGCAAACTGATATTCTGTTACTGTGCACATCGTTGGCATACGGAGGAATTTAGAAATTAAAAGGGTAACTAAACTTGCATGACGGAAATACCACGGGTTTCTGGCGGACGAAACATTGTCTATCAATGTCGACAAGGCCAAGCGAATCAAGAAAACAACAGGCTGGCACGCAATTATTGATAGTAGGCTATATCGGCAGGGTCATTCCACTCCTTACCTAAAGTGCCTAACTCCTGAGGAAGTTGAGTTCGCGCATAGTGAAGTCTACCTCAGCATATGCGGCTCGCACATCAGAGGGAAAAATCTCGCATTCAAGATAATGCGACAAGGTCTTTTCTAGCCCACGATGAAGCGGGACGCCTTGAAATTCGTGAAAAAGTGCGAAAGCTGCTAGGTTCACGGGTCCATGGCTCATCTGCCTCACATAAAGCTGCACAGCCTTCAGTCCCCATAGTCGTTCACGCAATGGGTGCTCAATATCCTTGGACCTATGTCCTTGGCCTCCGAACAGAGGAAGTTCATTATCTTCAGCATTGACTACTTCACCAAATTGGTAGAAGCAGTTCCTCTGACGTGAATCACCAAGCAGAGCGCAATGGAATTCCTCCGCCATAATATCGTTTGTCGTTTTGGGATTCCCAAGGTCATAATAACTGACAATGGAACCAAATTCACTGACAAACGATTCACCAAGTATTGTGCAAGCTTGTGCATCAGGCTGATCCATACATCTGTGGCGTACACTTAGGCAAACGGGCAAGTCAAAGTCACCAACCGCATACTACTGTACGGGCTGAAGGCCAAACTGGAAGACGCAGGGGCTCCTGGGTCAACAAGCTGCCTTCCATGCCCTAATCATATTGTACGACACCGCGAAAATCGACAAGGGAGATGCCCTTTAATCTCTGCTACAGAGTCGAAGCGGTCATCCCCGTCGAAGTGGGACTTCCCTGCATACTGGTCAAATGCTTCAATCTAGCCACCAACTCCCAGAGACTCAGGGAATACCTAAACCTGCTCTTAGAAGTCCGTGATGCAGCTCGCTTGAGGACAGCAGCCTATCAGCAACGCATCACGCGGTACTACTACAAGTGGGTGAAGGCATGCCCACTTGAGATTGGAGAATTGGTCCTCCAGAGTGTTGATGTAGCGGGAAAGGTCGCAAGTAGGAACAAATTCTCCCTATGTTGGGAGGGCCCATTCCTCGTCTCGACATTCCTCCAGAATGGAGTGTACAAGCTACATACCCAGGATGGCAAGTTGGTCCCGCGGATCTGGAACGCCGCCAACCTCAAAAAATATTATTAGTAGGCCAGTACCAAGCCCAGGTAAGATATACATGCGTATCATAAGGAATGCTTGTACATATATTATGTTTCCATTTAATAAAATTGATTATTTTTACAATCTTGTGTGTTCATTCATATGGGTGTTTGCATGTATGACATCTCAAAAAGTGAAACGACCTAAACTGCCCATAAATCGGGAGGATCTTCATCCGTCCATAAAACAAAACATTGGCTCCGTGCCAAGCGGCTCGAAAACGACCATATCCAAATCTCGACTCGGCGTCAAAAGGCCCTAAGCGGCCGTTAAAACCATTGTTCCGTACCAGGCGACCCATGTGGTCAAAGTATCAGGCCTGGGGGCTTTTGAAATTCCTAACACGCGGCCACTAAAACCTTAGAGAGCAAGAATGGCAGGCGTGCGACGACCATTTCTTGGAAATGAGAGCACCCTTAGTCTGCGATGGTCGTGGGCTAGGACTGTGCACACGAGAGCGACAATGCCTTGAGCGGAGCTGAGCACCTAAGATATGTATCGTGTGCAAAAATGCCCATGACCTAGAGTCCGGCAGCTATAACCTAAAAACCCAGCTAGCCCTTGGTGTGGCTCAACTGGGCTTACGACAAGTCCACTTTACTAGACTGAGCTTCTCATTAAACGTGTGAAATGTGACAACATCCTCTGATGAAAGACGAGTACAGTACAAGAAGGCGCCGGATCGGGGCCTTAGCGACAATAGCTTCACAGCTTAGCCGTTAAAATGTGAGTTACGATTCCAAAAGCTATATCATGCGCTCGGAGACATCAAATGCAAGAATAATAGCTGCCTTTCATTTATCATGTACGTATGATATTACAGGGGGGCATTGGGCAACAAAAAAGGGAGAAAAGCCATACAAGAACTACGCTGGCCCTTTGGGTCGGACGGGCAAGCCTCTTCAGGGAAGTCTCTCGAGCAAGAGCCGTTAGAGATCCTAATGTTTTTTGGATGAAAGACACCCACGGTGACACCCGGGAGTGCAACGGAGGTGACCAACTCTGCAGACATATGCCATCCCAGAACCTGACATTGAGTGCGGGGCACACCTCCGGAGTGAACTGCAGCCTGAGGTCTTCAGAAAGGCGAGAGATGTAATCCTCCAAAGTGGAGGTCTATCCCCTCAGCTGATCGACTTTTTGCCTTAGCCGCTCACTCTCCTGTGCCAGCCGCCCGTTCTCCTCCCTCAACCGTTCATTTTCCTCCCTGAGTGCAGCAATTTCAACTCCCGCACGTTGGGCTGTCTCCTGTTCGGACTCTTCCTGACCGAGTGAAAGTATCTGCAGAGTTGAGCGAACACCATGTCAAGTGAGTTGGGTCCCCCAAGGATCTGCAAGGAAAAATGAAAGATCAGAAATTATAAGAGTTCTAGTTAGCAGGGGAATGCATGATCCAGGGTATGATTAAGTGACGAATGCATCCGTGCAACGAGGGCCGGCTCCTGACGCTAACAAGCTCGGGGGCTCTATGTGCTTGACAACAACCTTCGCGAAGCTGGGAACGTCTGGAGCCACGGGTGACGAGTGAATGCTTGGGGGCTCCGACTCCTGAACCATCCCTATCACGACATTCTCTAGGGCCAAGCCAGCACTAGATGGATTGACAACCCGTCCGGCTTTGACTTTTTCCTAGACGGCAGCACTCTCCTAGGCGCACACCTTTGAGGGTGCCCTAGCGGGCGATCTAATAAGCTCTAGAGTCCCTGCTGGCTCTGGCACAGGTTCCAAAGCGCTAGCCTCCTCAGGATCTGGTGCGTCGATCTCCATGATCGACACGCCCTCAGTAGCCGCCCCCTGTGGCCCCAGATCAACAAAGGGACCCACGAGGAACAGTCCTCCGGAATGAAGCTCCACGATGGGGACGCCATACTCAGCCAACATCGGGGCAGGAATCGGCGAGTGCTTGGCCGCTCTCCCCTATGGCTCCATATCTGATGCCCGCTCCGGAGTGGAGCTCATGGCATGTGCGGCTGGCCACACAGCCAGAGACTGCGACCTCCGAGTGGAAGTGCCTCCAACTTCTCTCAGCCTTTTCAATGGAGCATCCGCCTTTTCATCTGAAGAAGTCTCCTGTAGCGAGCAACTCTCCCCTGCGCCTTCCCTTGACGGCTCCTGGAGCACGATGGTTGGCCTCTTCTTCTCTGGGCCAGTGATCGCCCAACCGGACTCCGAACCCCACTTGGCAGTGGCAAAGGCATGGGAGGTCAAGTAATAGCCTTGGACAGAAAACGTTTTCATCTCCGAGTGGACGACAGTGACTAGCTTCTCTGCCTCACTCACCTCCTCGGTGACCACGTCCCCACAAAAGAGCCTAGGGATTGGACCCCACTCGTGGGAGAGCTCCGAATCCGAGGGTTCTTACAAGAAAAAAAATGGCTCTTCCAGCTTTTCACCAAGTCCAGATTGGTCGCCCGAAAGTGGAAGCCTATTCAAGAAGACATCGAAATCAAATCCTCAGACTCTGTGAAGTGAAAGATTACCTTCGCTGTGTTTGTATCAAATACACAAGACTGAAGACGGGCGAAAACGCACAAATTAACCAAATAGCGAACGACATTAGGGTGGAGCCTCGCGATTGGGACACTTAATGCCTTGATAAGTACATACAGATCACATGGCATGGGGTAAGGAAGTCCTCCTTTCAGATGGTGCTCATAAACGGAGATAAAGCCCTCTGGAGGGCCATTGGCCCTACCAGTCAAGCCAGGAGCGCGGTAGGCCATACCAATGAGGATTCCTTAGTCCACTATCAATGCGACAATGGCACTCACCATCAGAATAGACCCAGTATTATCTACCCCATGGCGAATTGTACAAAAAAGTCAGGAAGAGGAGGGAGAACTCTTCTTCTTCGCTATCTCTTTCTCCCAAGGAAATACTGGAGGCTCTCGGTGCAAGGAAGCGCAAAGAATGGAATTTGTTAAGACGTCACTTAAATAGGCAACAGGGTGCCATCACGCAGGAAACTCCATCGGCGTTTTGCCTGATGGCCAAGCCACATGCCCATTCGACAGAGGCGCCGCGAGTTCTAAGTAGTAGCCAATCATGACCCCTGTCAGGCTAATTCCCACTGTCAACTCAGACGCCTGCCGAAATCCCAACTGTCACACCTGCATTTAATGTGGGGATTCTAACTGACAGGATCGGCGGCGACAAGACTTTCGAGGCACGCACCCAAAAGGAAAAATGAACCATTCAAGTATAATAAATAACAGTAAATAAATCGCACAGCTAAATAAAATGTTTTATTATATAATAAACTCTTTTTGCAACAGCTGGCAGCCCGCGGTCGCAAGGTACAACTAGCTACCCTCACCGGGCCCAGAAGGATCCAAAGCCGTGTACTCTGTTAGATTTGCGAGCATCAAGGCACTTGAGTTTTGAGAGTCTAGGATGCCGATGCGGAAATTTGGCTCCTCCAATATGACTGTCCTCCGACTGAGACGAATACCATCTTGGAACCTCCTTTCCGGTACAGGAGCCATCTCCTCTGGTGTGAACCTCGATCTCAACTCAGCCCCTAGTCACGCATGCTCCTCTTCGGACCATACCCAGAGTTGCTTGAGCTCCTCCTGAAGAGCCAGTATGCGATCTCGAGCCTGCATTTTGGCCCTAACAAGCCTCGATGCCCTTGTCTCATATTTCGTCCATGCTCGCTCAAAGCGCACCGCATGAGCCTGAGCCTGCTCAACCGCTCCAGCAGTGGCCTGCATGGGGGCATCCATATCCTCCACAGCCCTGGCGACTTGGTGGAGCTTGGGATCCACCTCCTAGGCCTGGCAGTGTCGCGAGGAAGTGGACGCCGCCTCCATCTCAAAACCTAACAGGGCTCTCAGGAATCTCATCGGTCCCACAACAGAGGCCTCTGAGTGGCAACCTTCTATTGCCATAGCGCTAGGGGTAGCCTCGTCATGGATCCTTGTGGCGTGTGTGTCCCTCATGGACTCCCCAAAGGACGGCTCAGATTCTGATGAAGAAGATGACCTTTCCATTGATGTCAAGATGAGAAAAAGCAAAGGTAGCACGGGTCTCACACTCTCGAAGCAGCCAAAAGATGCAAAGCCTTGGAGGGTACTCAGGCGTTTAAATAACCAAAATCCCCTAGGAAATGGCGCCATCCTAAGGCAGAAGCGTGATGGGAGAGAGCGAACAAGCTCCTCCCACGTGGCGGATCCCCGAAGCATCCCGCCTCTCCAAAGCAAGTCATTATGTCGCAACGCCCCAAGACCACCCACACAATCAATACGTCAGAATATTCGGTGGAGGTGATGTCTGCCAGTAGCGTTTGATCTCTTAGGGTGACAAGCGTTAGTGATCTCTTCACACCGCATCCTCCCGTCGACGGCTGCATCAAGGCTCGAAGGATAGCGCCGACAAAACAGACTATAGGCAACCGAGAATATTCAAATGCACAGGTTGAACCCTGGGAACTTTCAAACGACTACTGATTTTATTAATCGAGGTTTTTTTATAAGTACAAAGCTTACAACAACAAAAGTACAAAAAAGAAAAAGATACAATACGAAGCATAAAGCCCGGAATAGCGGCTCCGGATGGTTGAAGCCTTATTAGGGAACGAGGTCTGCATCAGATCTCTTTGGCTTCGTCACCAGAACCACAATCCGCCCAAGCATCAAAGTCGCTGGTTTTGGCTAGATGCTGAAGCTTCACCCAATGTTAACCGCAGCGGCGATAGAACCAGCACCCATAGCAGCAATCCTGACGGGGACGTGTCTAGCCTGCGCTCCCCCTATAGGGACTCCACTTTTCACGTCCCCTCCGGAAGGCACGCATGATCCACCGGACGCGATCGAGGCCGTCAGCGATGCGCTATCCCGAAAACAAAGTGCCCCGTGATAGCTCCGCAAGGACCCTCCCGCACATTAGAGGTCATGACGGCTGCGAGGAAGGCATATAACGGTGGTAGAGTGGCCAAGCCACCCTCATTAGTAAGAGGAAGCCCTCGCGATCGGGGTGTAAAGACAGTTTTTGACAGAAGCTCCGAATCTCCAGCAAGTCCATCCAATTCCTTTGTGGACTCCCGCTGGGAGTGGGATACGCCAAGGGCTTCGCATCACTCCTCCGAGAATTGGCTAAGGCATGGATCTCTCTAATCGGGGGCTCCCCGATTTATGGGCGAGCTAGCGCCCTGTCCATGCCCAGTAGAGCATGCCGCCCAATGGCCATCATTTACGAAATAGGAAAACTTTCAATGTTGACGCAAATTCTGGCATGTGAATCCTTCCATTCAGAGCACCAAATCTCTGCGGCATCTAAAATTCCCACATGATCGTCTCGAGAAGGCACGACGCCAAATGAAGACAAGATTAGGCGCATCTCGAGGAAGAGCGCACGGTAGCCAACTGGACCTGTGATGGACATGCTGGCCCCGACTATAAGTCGGCCCAGGCACGGGGGCTAGTGTTGGGTCCAGTATCAATAAGGTATAAGAATTGTGAGGCCCAACTCAGGTAGTAGAAGCCCAAACAATCAACGCAGTCCAAAACTCGAAACAGTATACATGGCAGCCCAATGCCCGCAACCAATCAATGCCTCCTGCAACTCATTAATGCGGCTGCAGGCGGTAGGCACGGGGCAGAAGAGGCGAGCCAATGAAAGGAAGGTCAACTCTACCAGCCGCGGCTCACGCCGCTCTCTACAACTGGCAAGCCAATCCTCACGTGAGAAGCAGACCAAGTGTAGCCAACGATACACAATAGTCTCCCCACCACCACAATGCGACAACTGACACCACCGACTGTCGCCAGCAATCAACGGCCGGCGAATCTTTATAGGAAAGATTCTCATGCCCAAAACTCCACACCATGGAGCCTATAAATTTTCTCTCCTTCTATGGGGAGGGAGATCTGATTCCTGATCACTAATTGAATTCTGGACATTGAGACATGCGTCCCTTGTGCTCCTGCTCTTATACTTGTGTCCTAACCAATCTTCCACAACCTTTCTAAGGCTACAAAAGTGAGCCACCCTTTACGGTGCATTCAAGGAGCCAGGCTTCCAATAAAACGCTCATCGAGTTTCATACTCTTACATCTACACACTCCCACCACACACTCAGTATATTTCTACGCATCTCTAAGCGTGCGCCCCTCTCCGTTCATTACAAAAAGTCACTGACTTGAACGTCGGAGTATTTTCAATGGAAAAAATTTCGCTGACCTCTGACCTCTTACCTCTTATTTTGTAATTTGTATTGTGCAGGTTCTAGGTTAACAGTAACGGAGACTGGACCCACTCGTGATCCTATCCAGATGACGAGGAATCCGAATGCTCCCTAATCCGTAGGAAGACCAAGGACCTAGGATGCAACAAAGGGAGACTCCATCTCTTAAAAAGATAGAACTCATTTTAATTTCTTCTAATTTGAACCATTTATTTTTAAATTAATTGCTATGATTTAATTATTTTTAAAAAAATTAAAAAAATAGTCAAAATTACTCATTAAATTATAACCATCTATTCAAAAATAAATTATTAAGATGTGGAAAAAATAGACTCCATCCTAATGATGCAATGAGGGCTATAACTTCAATGTCTCATGATAGTTAAGCTTTTTATGCTAACCAAATAATATGACTGAAAGAGTTATATATATAGTTTTATTTGCTCATTTGCAAAGACATTTTATAAATACACTTTATACGTATTTAGATTATGGATATTATCAATCTTTATCTTAGAGAATATTCCACTTCCAAAGAAAAGCAAAGTGACATTTTGCCAACATACGAAATAAATCGATAAGATGATAATTTTAACTATAATGAGTTAACCAAAATATATTGTGCTACTTAACTCTTTATATAATTTCATAATATTTCTCACCACTGATTCGAGGTTAAAGTATAACTGAAGCTAGATCGGTACTCTAAATATGTAAAAAAGTAAACTCATTTTAATATCAATAAGAGCCATTCTTTTGATCCAACCCTAAATTCTATAAAGAATATTGGCGTTAAATAGGTTTGCTAAGAGTTACAATTTACTTCATTTAAAAAGATTATTTGATTCTCTTATATTCTAATATTTTATATAATTTATAAAATAATTGATTATAGAATTTAAGAGAATATTTTAATACTTAGCACATATTATAACAGTAGATCTTAAATTTTAGTGAATAAGAGAGCTTAATATTTAAAATGACGATAGGATTTTTTTTTTTTAAATTTCTGTTTGTGCATAAAGAAAAATATATCTTATCATATAACAGCATTGGTAATTATTTTTTTAATAGATGAATATATATTATTTGATATATATATATATATATATATATATATAATTAAAATAATAAAATAAATAATAAAGATTTGCCCTAGAATTATTTCCAGCAGGGTTGTCCTAATACTACGTCACCCTCTACTCCAGAGTCCCATGGCACTCAAATCGTGAACGTTGGCCGGTACTGTCGGCGAGTGAAGGATCACTAGAGCTGACCCACTTCAGCCGTGCTTGCATGTGAAGGGCTCCACCTGTTCCCTTCCTCTGCATACATGCAATCGAGTGCCGTGAGCCACTTCGTTTCAAGATTGTCGCGCCGTGTGGTCCGGGTCCGGCAATTGCATGACATCCGAGTGGGAGCGATCGAAGCATCGCACTTGCACCGTGTATAGTCGACACAATTAAGCCACAACATACGATTGTATATATTTAGAAGCCATTGCCTGTTATTTTAATCTTACAGTATGTCTAAACATATAATGATTATATTTTTTATTTATTAGGTTTTGAAAGTTTTTCAATTCATTGGTGGACCTGCAAACGTAGCATTCAATGAATAAACGTAAAATATGATGATCTACATCTCCTCTTGTCTTTTAGAAGATAATTTCAAAAAAATTGATCAAATTGTATTTATCGGTGCTCGTATTTTGCTTGTGATTGTTAGGCGTATTTTGTATAATAGAAAAAAATACTTTCTTCTATGGGCTACTTATTTTTTACTGAAGTGTTGGATTGTAATGCCTACTTTTTTTTTTTTTTTCCATTTGATTTGTTTAAAAATATTGTATTTTGAGATAATTAGATGTATCGAATTAATAGTATTTTATAAAATTTTTTAAAAAATTTTGACCTATGGGCTTGAGCCCGAGGCTACGCTCAAACACCAAAAACAAATTGGTGACATTCAAGGTGAGCCTGAGGCGGCGTTGTGCATAAGGGGGCCGCGGCACTATACGCATCATTTTGTGTGGGAGAAAGTATAGAGGAGAGAGATAGCGGGAGGAAGAACAGAGAATGTGATGTTCGGATATCTCAAAATATCATTTTGTCAGATCTATTTGGTGTAAAATTAAGGCAAATATGTACAAATTCTACCCTTTGTCTGATTTCATGTTTGATAATATTTGTTCATATTTTGGGAGATTTTAGTATATGCATATTATTTTTATTTACCCTATTTGCTTTCCATAAACATGCATGTTATGTTTATCGGTTGATTTGGGATTTTTGTTTGATTCTCGTGATTTTGGGAGTCCTATTAATTTTATAAAAACTAGTATAAATATTTGAATCCATATATATTCTGTATAAGTATGTTTATATAAAACTGGGTATGAAACTTGCATAGACTAGACATTGGTATTCATGCATGTGTTAGGGATGAGGTTACTATCTTTGTGATTCGATATGTGATTCGATTTTATATGTGATTTATGACGCCTCTTTCGACGGAAAAAAAATATTTGTAACTCCCTCTTCTACCAATAAGAAGAGGTTTTGATGTAGCATAGACCTATCCGTTTATGTGATAATGAGAATCACGGTAATGTAATTATAGAAATTTTATATATAATTGAACGTTCTAATATATTTGATAAATTTAAAAATTATATTCAAAGTTGTAGGCAATTAAATATAGTATGCAAGTCCCATATCTATAGGAGATAGTATTCATGAATGGCATTTTCTGCTGGCCTAAACTATAATTAATTTGGTTTAAGAATACCAGGAATATCTGCAACCTTTTTACAAGTTAGTTTTTTAAAATCATTGGTTCTCCTTTTGTGCATACTTTGTATTTTGACATGGATTTGTATTTAGATTTCAATTTGAGATTCGTCGATTTGCCCATGGATGAGAATTTAAATTGGTCTCGTATATTTAGATATGTGATTTGTCCTGAAACACATTTTGATTTATGTGATTTTATTCTAACCTTTATTATTTGTATGTGATTTGGATTCATATTTTGATTTGTTTAAGACACGTGTCATATGGATATGATATCAGATCACGATTTGTTATATGATGTGATTTGATTATGATATTTAATTTTGGATGACTATTTGTTATGAGTGTCCTAAGTGGACTACATTTAACACGTACTATGATTTAAGTACAAAATTATCATTAAATTTTTTGTTGATTTTCAGATCCCACACGATTTGTTTTATATGATTTATTTATGTTATTTGACCCTCCCTCTCTAATTGTGGACGTGTGTATATATATATTATTTTTCTATATATACTGATATTTACTGAGTTTTAGATTCACATCTTTATTTTCATCCCTCTAGTCTAGTGGATTGGATATACTTGTAGGAATTCGGACATTATCTGATAGAACATTATTCACTCGGTGAGTATGGATATTTTATTTGATTTGTGTTCGAATCTCGGGGGTGTATTTTAGATTTTGGTAATAGCCGAGTGTAGGCCCTTTATTATGTGTGAAATTAGTTGGATGGTTTAGTTGTTGGGATGTGTTATATTTGTTGTAATTTGTCAATTTCTTTACAATATTTGTAGAGCAAGTCGTATATATAGAGTGGCCAAACGGATGTTTGATGAGATCCTGCAATCGGTTTAAGTTCAATTCATTATTGTTATTAAAATGATGAAACTGCTATGGTTCATTTTTCTATTTGTCACACTTTAGTTTGGAAATTAGTATATTGGTTTGGGAAAATTTAATATTTATAAATAATAATTAATTTAACCTATTTTGATCCGAATTCATGACATAAATTGTTAATATATGAGCCCATCTATGCCAAAAGTGTCATTCAAAGCAAGACCTAACGAGTACTTAGGCCTAGCCTTTCTTTAGAGATCTAGAGTCAAGGCGGTGTCATCAAATGTTGTGTAGGTGTTACGTAGAAGTGACGAGGAATCTGTGTATCGTCTCTTCTTTAAGTATGTTATCATTAAACAAATTTGTAATCTAATTTACAGTAAAATTTGATATTCTTAATCATATAACGACTCGAATAATTGAGCTGCAATTAAATGAAAGACGAAATATATCAATCACATCCAAGTTCAAATAGTCCTTAGAGTCATTGTCTATTATATTTAAAAGGGACAGAATATTTCTCTTTTTTACCGTACATTCATTTTAATAATGAAAAGATAAATTGTAACATCTAAAATTTTAAAATATATATCACAAGGCAATCGAATCTTAAAAGAAATGATTTGTAATACTCATTATTTTTATTCTACTCTGGAGATATCACATAAAGAAAATGTGCATAAGCATAGCCAACTCAGATACAATGAATGCACGCCTTCCACTTTTATTGACTATAATGCTTCTCCACCCTTCAACTCTTCCTTATTCATAGAAATGGCAAAGGCTTATTCTGTTCACCATGCCTCCACCACCATACTTCTTATTTCAACTAGATAAATAAATAAATAATCTATGAAATATCCATATTTATCTATATAAAAAGTTTCATACGTCGAGATATCCCTTGTGTACTGTATCTGTGTGACACATCTTAGTTTATAACATATTTATATTGGGTTTTAAGATTTATATGAGTTTATAAGAAAGTTAATTAAAATTATTTTTTTTATAACAGGCAGATTTAGTGATCAATTTTGGCCCAAATCATCACGTCAGCTAGCATCGTATCATATGATGGAAAATAGCATTTTGAATAAATTCTAGTTAAACTTGCTCCAAGTCATCTTATTATAGTGATCAACAGAATAATTTTGTTACATATTTTTATATTTTAATGTTAATATGTGATAGGTCCAACACGGATCTAGGCCAGAACCAACGATATCCAACTGAAAGAATGCGGGTCCGATAAGCAGAAGGGCCCAACCCAGCAATGGCATCCCAAGAGATTTAGAAACAGGCCCATAAGACACCCTAGGGCACAGCCAATCAGCACCACTTGCACTCCTGCAGAGGTAACCACAGGTTGCCTGCGTGGGAGACGTCGGCTCAGAGAGTACCAGTCAATGGGAGATGATGTCAACACTGACAAGTCGTAGTGCACGCCGTCCCAATAGCCATTCAGCCAATCCAAGTAAAGTCAGCAAGTCTACGTTGGCCATGCCCAACAATGGTCGCCTTGCCTCCACAATGCGACAACCGATACCACTGGCTACCACCAGCGGGTAGCGACCGACGAATCCTGACAAGCTACTTGTCGAAAATCCCAACTCCCAGAGCCTTCTTGAAGGAGCCTACAAATACTCTCTCTGCCAGCTGAGAGAAGGACTTTTTTCTAGAGAGAAAAGAGGAGGCCCCAAGCTTTCATTCAAAAGACTCTTTGAACTATAATCCGATTCCAACTTCCATCATGAAGTCTAAGCGATGACCAAAGATCTCGATCCTGATCCTTCACCCAGCGCTCAAAGCCTCGAGGAGAAAAAACCAACTCTCTTCTCTCATGCCACCCCCACCTCATGGCGATCGTAGTAAACCACTTGAGCCAAGGCAATCCACAAAGCATAGGCTTCCTTCAAACGTCCCACACACTTCCCTCATCCTAGCATTCTTGCATCCACATTACTTTTTTTTTCACGCGTGTATCTTTTCGTTCTAAGGGAAAGATTTTTAAATTGAGTATCGGAGTGTTTACGGTGGGGCAACCTCCTACCGTCGTCTAACATTTTATTTGTAATTTGTGGTGCACAAGGATCAGGTTTAGAGACATGGAGACCGGACCCATTCGCGATTCGACCCAGATAAGGAAATCGAAAGCTCTCTAATTCGTACGAGAACCTAAACCCAGGAATGCATCAATATATATGAGAAAATACTTCAATTTTGTTAATACGTATGAGAAAATGCTTCAATTTTAGTATTTTTATTTTTATTTTATTTTATTTTATTTATTTATTTATTTATTTATTTGAGGTTGTATGTGCTATCCACTAATATGATTGGTGGAGGCTCTTAATATAGAAAGATTGATATTAACTCGTCTGAGATTTTTATAAGTAAAAAAGTTATTTTATTAGAATTAAATATATTTTAATATCTTTTAAGGTATATTTAATGATATAGTATTTTATTTATTTATTTATATTAACAAATTTATATAAAAAATAAAATAATAAATAAGTAATACATTATCCAACTATATTTTAATATAACAAAAAATATCACCTAAATATTATTTATTAAGAAATATTTGGTCTTAATTTGTTTGGAGGGTAATTTTTAATCAAGGTTTTATAACAGTGAATGTTAGGACAACTCTCACGAGTCACGGTGTTGCCTGATTAGTGAGTCGTCATTTCAATGTTATTGCTTTCATGATGTTGGAGTTTTAATATCAAAATCATATCATAAATAAAGAAGATAAAACGCAATTTAAAAGCTTTCAATATGACAAGACATGAACAATGCTCCCGATTTGTTTGTAGAACAATAATTTAATAAAGATTGTCATTTAGATGTTAGTTGATGAAAAATATTTTTTTATAATTTATGAAAAACTAAATTAAAATTTTAGACAATGCTTTTTTGTTTTAAAAATTGAAATTTGTCTTTGGGACTATCAATTAATTATTAATAACTACAAATATCTATTAATAAATATTTTTATCTGATGATGATACCATTACTGACCCGTGAAGCCCAAACGAGTCGCCAGTTAATGACCGATGACATATCTAGCTTCCATGATCGATCGTCAAACGACATGCCAGCCACCAATAGACACCGATCAGCTACAGACATCTCGAGTTGCCATATCAACAGTCTCAATCTTGTTACTCGAAATTGGCAAGTCACATCTAGGGTTCCCCCGTTGGTTGCCGGGTAGCATACCACGGCCCAAGCTTACTAGTTGTCGATGCCCTGACCTTCACTGTCCCCAATTCTCTCTACAAATAACTATTCGTTGGTGCCCTAACCATGTTATCAGTTACCGATCGACTATATTTCTTATGTCACCACTAAACATATATTATAATATCAAAGACCAAATATTGGCGAATGTAGATATTTTCTATACCACGGATAATATTTTCCTGTAAGTAGATTTCTTTTGCAAACAAATGGATCCTACATCAACCGGTCAACAAATGAAAGGGCATCATCTCTTTCGGAAAAGAATTTTTTAGATTTCTTAGTCTTAACAATTCATATAAAAATAAATGACTATTTTTAATTATTTTAAAATAATTTTTTTATTTTTAAAATTTTTAATTAGAGTTATATAATAATTTATTTTTCAGACATGTAGATGAAATTAAGAGATATAAGAGCTGCTTCTTGTTGAGAGGTGTAGTCCCCTAAGAGATAACCTTATCATATCACTACAAGCTACGAACTTGTACGTTAACATTCACTTAATTATTTTTTTTATTAATGCTTAGGTCATTTAGGCAAAAACAAAACATATAAATATCTATTTATACTTTCTAATACTTTTCAAAGTTCACTTTTGATTAAAAAAAAAATCTTCCATGTCTAGAATTTTGCAAAGGCTAATTCCTTGGTTGTAATTTCTATTATAAATTGTTTGAATTTAAATTAAAAAATATAAGTTTAATTTTTGATGCGTTCCTGGTTCCTAATTATTGTATGAATTAGAAAGCCTTCCAATCTTTCTTTACGGGTCGATTTGGATCGGGTTCAATCTCCATTATTATTAATTTGGAACCTGCACACAACAAATTATAAATAAGAGTTCAGAGGACGGTGGGAGGTTGTCCCACTATAAACATTCCGATACTCAAATCAAATCTCTTCTACAGTGAACAAAGAGATGCACGCGTAGATGTAAACATGATGAGAATGCAGGATTGAGGGGAATGTAAGTGAGATGTATGTGGAGGTCTTGGCTCCTATGTTGCACCACAATGGATGGCTCACTATTGCCGACGAGAAGTGGCGATGGCTCAAGGGAAGAGAGTTGGTTCTTTTCCTCAAGGCCTAGAGCGCTAGGTGAAAGATCATGTGCCTGATCTCTAGTCACCGTTTGGACTCTCTTAGGGAAGTTACAATCGGATTCCAAAATCGATCCTTCTCTCTGTAACAAAAGAGAGTATTTGTAAGCTCCTTCAGGAAGGCTTTGGGAGTCAAAGCCTTTGACAGGTGGCTTGTCTGGATTCGTCAGCAGTTATGCACTGGTAGTGACCAGCGATGTCAATTGTCACCTTGTAGAGGTCAGGAGACCATCGTCGGGCGTAAGCAATGCCAGACTTGTTGGTTGTGCTCAAATTGATTGAATGGTTGCGAGTGCAGCATGCGCTATGGCTTATTAGCGTTGACCTATTCTCTCCTTGGCTGGCATCTTTTGAATCGGCACCTTTCACGTTGGCCACCTGCGACCATCTCTATAGGCGCACCCGTGTTGATTGACTGCTCATTTGGGGTGCTAGGTGGGCCGTGCCTTTGAATTTTTGGACGCCGTAGCTGGGCTTGGACCCTTATGTTGGTGAACCCATGTTCTTCCAGTGGGCCTTGCTAACCTTGGCTCAATTCCATATTGGCCCAATCAATTTTAATTTTATTAAAATTTGAATTGAATAGAATTGTAATTATATTATTAGATTGTATAAAGAGTTATAATTTTAAAAAAATAAAGTTCATATATGAGTAATTCCATGATCCATATATAAAAATAAAAGAAATAAGTAATCCAATTTTATTTTAAGTTTTTTTATTGTATAAAAATTAGTATAATATAACTTCAAAAAAATATCTCACTTTAGGATTTATGTGATATTTTATTGACACATTATTTTTATTTTTAGATAACACTCTTTATTAAAATTTTAACTTTTAATTTTTTAAATAATACTTTTATATAATTTCAAATAAATAGATGTAAAATAAAATAGGTCAACCCGCTTGTATTTGACCGAAACAATCAAAAATATTTTATCTAATAAGTTTCACATTATTTGATTTTATCATATTTAATTAATAAATAATTTTTATAGTTAGAATTGTAATTTTCACTCTATCCATAAAAATTATTTTAAAAAAAAAACTATGTCATACTATTTTCTAATATTAAAAATCAAAACATGAAATTTGAATTTCATTTCAGTCTAATACAATAATAGAATTGAAATTATGCACAAAATTCTAATTTTAATTTTAAATTTTAGAGCCTAATTTCTAGTAGCAAACGGCCCCTTAAAAGAACACAATCTAACTTCTAATAATAAATATCTTTCAAGGCTAACAAAGCACTTTCGATGATCCGGACCATGGCTAAGCAACCACACTTTCCTTAGACATAATAAGGATGCCATGTTCTTTGAGGCGAGTGTGATTGATCGCCTACAAAAAACATGCATAAAAATATTGTTGATCGAAATATCATTCATGGCACATCAACAGCACATCATTTTTGTATTTATGTATACGGCTTACTCACATGTGTTTTGGCTCCTTTAGATCCAAAATTCTAAACTTATGAATTATGAATCAATACATATTTATAAATCAGTATAACTCATTCTATTTCTTCTTTTTTTTAGTAAGTAATTAAATTTGAATTAAAATAAAAATTTAGTATAAAATCTATATTTCTACCCCAAGTGTTTTGCCGACTTGGAGATAGGACATAAACACTGGGGCAAGCCCGGAACACCCTCGTGTAACAATACAAGAGTCCGAAAGAACAAAAAGAAAAAACAGGCATGGAAAAAAGCGGCTAGCATTACATCAACTAACACACCGATAATCCGACACCAGCCTAACAGTTGATTCAAAACCAATCCGGGGGGCACTAATCAAAAACCCTAGAAAAAGAAACACGATACAAGACAAGCAATGCATAGAAAAACAATCTATCGAATTCATCATTCTATTTCTATTTCTTCCAGTTGGGATTTTTTTATCAACTCAATTTACACATACTCTCAACAGAAATAAGGAGCATGAAACTCTTGTTATAGGTGGGGTCCAAAAAGGTTAAAATAAATGTATATCTATTATACGTAATTATCATATATTATATAAGAGATTATTTTTATATTTTAAATCTATAATCATCAGATCATATGGTAACCTAATGATAAGAAAAAAATGGATGGCAATAGCAGTAAGTGAAAACAATTGTACAGATAATTCTTTAAAGTTGTCTCGAGTTGTTTGCATGCCGCCGATCTACCTTCATGGGCCACCCATATGGGCACCTCAAGGGGCCGCGACACTCTTGAAGGGGGCTAGGGGGTGCTGCTTTCTAACTGTTACATAGTTTGAGTTGTAGTACTTTATAATCCTATTAAATTATTATATATATATATATATATATATATATATTGTATTTTATATTTTATAGCTTAGAGAGAAATAAAAAAGAAAAATAAAAATATATATATAACTCTATTATTAGAGTCAGCTGGAATTATTAGTACCTTAATAATTTTTTGTATCAATAAATAATAAATAATATTTTCTTAGCCTTTGATATTCCATAACGAAGGGGTTATAAGAATTATAAGCTAAATAATATTACTAGTAATTATTTTTCTCTCTGTTTTACTTTTTAAAAATGTAAATGTGAAAATTTCCAAAAAAAAAAAAAAAGAAGAAGAAAAATTATAATTGATTTATAAAAATTATTTTTATTTTTCAATTACTTTTTTACTATTTTAATATCTAATATAGAATTACATAAAACTAAAAGAAAAAGAAAAAAAAAATTATTAATATTTTATAGATATCTTTTCAGCCTGTTTTCCAACACATCAAATCTGGGGAATATGTGTAGGCCAATACGCAGCGTTGCATGTGGGCCCGTCTTACGCTTATTTACACGCACTGTTCGCTGTTACCTCGCCACCCTGGAGACAGACGTGACTGTGATCGTTGCTTTACAGCTTGATAAATTATATTCGGTATTTATATAAACACTTTATTTGTCAAATTAATTATTTCTTATTTATAAAAATAAATAAATATTATCTCTATGCATTAAAAATAAATAACCATTTTTAATTTAAATTTCAAATATAGCGCTTTAGATATCTTCAATAATTACTCATCCCAAAAATACTAATTATCTTATTTACTTTCATCTTATTTATGATATAATTTTTTATTTTTATAAATTTTTATAATATTATATATTAATATGTATATCAAATCTGAATATTCATCCTAATTGAATCGGGTTAGTCCTTTAAATATTTTAATTCAAATCTTACGTATCGTAACAATTAATAAGAGATCAAAATATATAATATTCATTCTCTCTAATTTTTAACATTTCATAATCTTTTAATTCTTTAAAAAAATTTCATATTTGAACGTTGGAGAATTTATAAAGAGCAAATGGCGTGTTATTTATCCTCTTATTAATTATAATACTGTGTAAAATTTAAATTAAAATATTTAAAAAAAAATTAATTTGATTGGATATGTAGATCTGAGAAACACAGACATATATAAAAATATATTATAAATTAATGGGCTATTCGAATAATGAAGCAGCTCGCAGACGCCTTTCCTCGTCAACCACTAACCACTTTCTGTCTAGGAAGTGCAGTGTAACGTTGAGGAAAATAAATAAATAAATAAATATCACGGGTAATTTACGGGTAATTTTTCTTAGTGATATTAAAATAATCTATATGATATATTATTTCTCTTGAATTATTTATAAATTGAAGTGATTTATTATATACAAATACATAAATATTTGATGGGTATTTTTTTATATATTTTTTGGTTTATCTTTAGTCCATCTAATTACTTATCTTTATGTGGATAATTTATCAGAAATAAATTGATGAAATAACATATTCATTAAATATGTAAAAAATAATTAAATGGTACTCTTCTAGGGCCGATATATATGCATATATTTAAAGTCAAAAGTTAATAAATCAATTATACGTCACATTTATTAAAGTTATTCTTATTTTGTATTGCATGTCATTCGTCAAGCTTATTAAAGCATCTTATTTTTAGGTCATTTAGAGGAACATTATGCATAAAATTATTCACTCTCCAATAATAATGCATATGTATATATATATATATATATATAAATGTGATGTACACTACAGGAAAAATTATCTATCCTTCTCATGATAATAAATAAAGAACAATAAATAAATAAATAAAAATGCATAGGGACTGAAAGGAGGAGAAAATGAACACCTAGGCAGCATAGGCCAGCTCTTGCTTTCTTGCTCGTGTGGATTGGACCCTTCAATTTGAATTTTGTGAAAAAAAGGACACTTCATGAAGATATGGCATGATCAAAATGATGACCACCACCACGATGATGATGACGGTGATGGTGATACAGTTGATGTTTAATTTTTATAAATATATATTTAATATAAATTTAAATCTTATTTCTTTCTTATTTGTTATTTATTAGCCTTACAAATTAAGAAAATATACATTATAAGACCATGATAGTGAACTTCCAAGGGACAAATTCTTCACTGTGGACATATTCATCAGTCGGCCATTTATTGCATTCAAGGTCCACCATAACACCTAACAACACAGCACACATATCCCTCCTTTTTCTTTTCCACCAAAAAAAAGGCTAAAAAAAAAAAACTTTAATTTCTCTCTCCTTTTCTCATATCTTTCATTTTCAATTTTCTAGATATATTGTATTTGATAATAAATTTTAATATAATAATAAAATTAATATATTACGACTCAAAGTTTATAAATTATAACGTCAATAAGCTGTCTCTTTATAATTTAATATTAATGTTACTTATATCTCACTAATATCAAGGCTCAGAATGTGAAAACTCAACACAATTGTTGGCAACATTTGATCAATTGTTGTGAAAAGAAGAACACACTAATCCTTTAGTTCAAAACACATTCCATCAACCTCAAAAACATATAAATGGAAACATCTTTAATGGTTATGCATTTACTACCCCATGTTATTAACCTACCCACATTGCTTTAATTAGTTGCTCCCTATCTCCATCAACTTCTTACTACAAATACAAAGGCTCCTTTCATCCTTCCTAAAGCAAACTTGATAAATAAATGCCAATCCAAGCCCACATTTCAACTATAATTGTGATGGGAAAGATGAGTTTGCCCGTGTTAGGGCTCGTGATATTATTTGCATTGGCTAGTCATTCTCAAGCATCGGGGCAAGCAACTACGAAAGAAGCACTTAAAGTAATGAAAACAACAATTGTTTCGGTTCATCTTTCCCCGCAGATTACCACGGGATATTTTCCTAAGAGTATGTATTTTCCTCCTTCGGCTCCATCTCGACGTCACAACGGCATTGACTTAAGTAGATCGCCACCATAAATGATGAAAATCATCTCTACTTTGTTAAAAATACCTCACTATTGTATTGTTACTGTTAAGTAGTGAATATATATAATAATAGTGAGAATAACATCATAGATGTTTAAATATGTTTGAGTTTTGCATATAAACTAGTTAGAATTTATATTTTTCCATTTTTCTCCATTTTTTTTGTTGGGGAAGGTTGGGTTAGGGTGATTGTGAGAGATTGTATTATAAGTTGTTCTTTGGGGTAAATTTATCTCCACACAATATACATTTGAAAGTTAAAGAATTTCTAAACATTGTGTAATATTACATATAAATATTAATAATATTGGATTATTCAAAGAGCAATACTACTTGTAAAATTATCTTATCACTATAATTAATTAAATTACTGAGATGTGATAGGCTTCTTATTCAATCCACATTAGTAAAAATTTTAAATGACAACTCAAAAATCAAGCATATAAATTAAGAAAAGTTAAGGTTTTGATTTTACATTATCTGTTTTGTAATGCTTCTCTTCCATTACTGATGATTCTTCATATAGAAAATTATTGACATGCTAAGGGAAACAAGAGTGTGGTAGATATTCATCCTATCCACTCTATTTTTCTTATATGGAATTGAATGAAGCATTTTACTTATTTGCCCTTTCTAAATAAAAGATTGGTTACTTTTTAAAAAATACTGAATATAAGTGTAGATTAGAATAAATGGTCAATCAATTTGCGAACAAAAGACTGCCTTTTTGTTTGGGATTTTTCTTAATAGCCGCCTTTAATGATGGCAACAATGACATTAGTTATTGTAAAGACTTGAGTACGATATAGGCTAAAGATCGTATGTTGCTTACTTAAATATTTATAAATTGATGAAATATTTCCTAAATTCTTGATCTCAACCTCAAATATGCAAGCTATACCGTTAATTTCTTAGTCAAGAATGATACATGTTGAGCAAAATTATCCAATTTTCATCCAACTTTATATATTTTAAATTTATACTTACATTAATCATATTAAACAAATTAGAACAACATTATAAAAGACAAAGCATAAAAACAATATATTTTTAGAAAGTCACATTTAAAATAACATTTGCACCCTAAAATTAATATAGAAAAATATTTTTTTATACTTTATCTCTTACAAATATTATTCTAGATAATTGAACTAAATGTATGTATATTTAATTTAAAAACAATAAAGTTGAATGAATATCGGATAAAAAATATTTCCTTTTTGGAATAAGTGGTTGGTTCGACTCTTGGACAAGACAATTCACTAACCTCATTGTATAAAAATTTCATATGGCTAAAAAATAGACCTAAAAGCATGTAAATATTTATACATATGGTGCTTGCACCCGACCAACTTTGATACCAATTATAATGCTTTGACCAGGCCGACAAGCTAACTAAATACAACCCACTTTGATTTTTATTATAATTTAGACTCAAAAATAAAAAAGTTATTTTTATTGATAGCGATCCACGCGAATACTAATAAGCTTAAGGCAAGCTCTTTAAATTGTCCATATAGGAGTTTAGGATTTTATAATTTCCATGACACAAATATGTCACATTACAAAGGGATCCAAGACTTGGTCGATTGACCTATAATAAACTCACAATCATATATAATTTATCACAAAGTAATAAATCAAAAGCCTTACAATCTAACATATTATGGGCAGATTATTTTTTATATAATCTATAAAGTCTCAAAATAAGCTATTTTTTGATGGTTAATTGTTTTAAAGTTTTATATTATCGCTCAATTCAATAACATTGAAGAGCTGTTATTAATACTAAGACAGCTCATAAGCTTATAAGCTAAAATATTATTGTTTTAAATTCAATATAAATTAGGATGTCACAATTATTTTCTTCAAATGTTTCATTCTATCTTTTGCCGCCCATAAATTCTCCGAGTGAGATTAGAAAAATACATTTTGGTCACATTTTAGAACTATTTCATCTATCTATTCAATAACTATAAGTTTCACACAAAAAAAATTAAATAAAAAATTAAATCAACAATACCCACAAAATATTTCTCTACATTCTTCCTTCAAAAATTCTCAGCTCTCTCATATTTGTCTTTTGATATTAAAAAGCAACATTTTTTTTACTTTTCATCCATTTTAGCATAGCATGAGGACACCTCCCCTAGCCAGAAAGCAAGTGGTTAATAGCTGACCAACTGAACAAAACAATGTCTCAGTTTTTTTATATTTTGGCTTCAAGAAAAAGGAAATTTTTCTCAAAAATAGTCTAAATTTACATTTACTTTATTAAAAAAATTCAACATTTAGTGTGTGTGTATATATATACATATAATTAAATTAATTAATTAATAATAATAAATATTTCCAATCTCGGTGTCAATATTTCCAATGATAGCAATTCTTGCTAGTTATATTTTCTGACTATATATATAAATAGAATAAATAGCATCTAAAAACAAACGAGGAGATAAATAAATCACAATTCCCATAAAATAATGCTAAAATAGAATTTTAATTCCATCCAATGGAGATATGCCGAGGCACTCTTTAACAATAAATGATTTTATTTACACAACTACACATACAGCGACGGATTCGTGAGCTGCAATCCCCAGTATAGAAGTGAATAAAGAAGGCAAAATGAAGAAGAAAAAATAATACAATATAAAATTACATATTTGCTCATACTAGCTGGGTTCTTTCTTGCATAGCCTTTCAATAATTACAACAGCAAATGCAACAAAAAAAAAAGGGAGTTAGTTAACTAAGTCAGACCTCGTCCGATCAGTTTCACCGATGAATAGAAGATACTGAGACAGCTCCCTCCGATCTGCGAGCTGTTTGCCCAGAAACCGATGATTTGTCCGATATGCGAACGTTGTACCTCTCATACACCTTTTCTCGGTTGTCAGACCACCATGCTTCCGCTTGCTGCTCACTGAATCTCCTTCGGCTGCAGGGTAATAAACAAATCAACCAACGGTTTACAATTGAATGTTAACAGATCAAATGGGTATTGCTACTTGGAGCAACGATGAACTGTTGGCCAATATATCTTATTATTAGGTCATTGATCATGATATTGCCTAATACAGCGGTAAAATCGCAATTTATCACCATACTAATGATACACCCTGATATATTAACCAACATCTCCAAATTCATTTTGTCAGTTTTGCACAAAAAATTTGAGTCCAATATATTTGATAAAGATACCTCTTAATAAACATGGCCAAAATTGTATGGCCGTGGCAAAATTGCAACATCGTTGTATCATTGAGACATTGTGATATATTTACTGATATTTTTCAACAAATTTTGTTATTTCTGCAAAAAAATTACATCTAATACATTTGATAATGATATATATCGATCAATATAGTTGTAAACAACATGGATATTTTCATCCATCTTTTGAGTTGAACATTGGCAAACAAAAGCAGGTGGGGTGGCGGGTGTCAGTTTACAGAACTGGCAACCTCTCCTGCCAATGGAGTTTTTTAACCTTCTCCTTGGCAATGTTACATATGGAATGTAACTCCTTTAGTCGAGTGGGCCGTGAAATGCATTTATCCACCAAAACGCAAACACATCACTCGACAAGGAGAGAGCGTAAAGGAGAAAGGTCAACCCCCGTCATGGCTGGGAGGCCAGTCCCACCTCTTACTGTGGTGGCACTACTACTTCATTCCCTGAGATAATATTTATTCATTGCACCAGCCAAACAATATCATATTTATTCTCACCTTATTCCTAACAATATGAATTCAATTCCCAACAAATATGCTTCCCTCCAAGCAAACATCAGGTTAGGTGTGGGTCCATCGGAGAGTATCTTACACCTATCAACAACCGTTGTTTTAAAGTGACTGCCACCACATTACAAAGCATGGCTGTGTTGTACTACCCGACACGGGTACTTCCAGTGCCATAATCACAAAGCTAACATGATGTCTTGCACTTCCCATTACCAGGAAGTGATTGTAATGCATTTCACATCATTGAATCCTTCTAGAGAAATGATTGGAAACACCTTGGGTGACGTTAGTCTATCCCCCTATTTTTATATGGAACCGTCAGTGTAGATTGATAAATAAGACACCAAATAACCTTTATGTCCCCCCAACAGCTCTCAGCTTTCTAATATTTTCAATAACCGGGGCCGTCTCTCGTGTTAGAGGAACACAATTTATAGATATGGCAAAAAGAAGTTGCGAAAACCAGCAAGTTACCTGAAGCGGACTCGTTTGAGATCTCTTGTTCCATCTTGGAGGGCAACAAGAGTTATGTACACACCAGGCTCATACTGTTCAATCCACTCAGATTCGATGTGACCAATGTTACTAGGCAATGCCGGGTCCCTCAGCCTCTTGGCATTGTCACCATCCAGAAGCATCCCACTGTCCCTGACAGCATCAGATGCATTTCCCGGACTTGCAGGAAACACTTCAGCTGCACCTGGCAGTTTGACATCTGAATTGGGTGCCTTACAATTTGAGGGCATGGGTGCCTGGTTCTGCCAATATAGATTATCTTCGTGGGTAGGATGTGAATCCTTATGTGATAAGATTGGACTCTGAGTTCCATTCATCATAGCCGAGTCAACTCCTGTTGAAGCTGAGTTTAAGTCATTTGTGGCATCAGCTCTCAGCTCGCGGTCATTACTTGCACTGGGAAAATGACAGCCATTAGACTCCAAGCCATTTGGTAGATTTGTTAGTCTGATATTCCCAGCATCATATGCCCCAGCAGGCAACCTCTCCGCGATATCTTTGAGCTGACATGGAAGTTAACGGAATTTTGGTAAAACATTGTTTTGAGGAACATTTAGAAAACAAATCAGAAAAACAAACCAAAAATGCATACTCATCATAGAGCAAGAGATAGTATACATAGAAAAGACCTGAGAACACCAAACTCATTATCTAGTGAACATTTTAAAAAATCGTTATAAAAAAGGATGAATGACCAAGAGTGAGAATGTTTCACATAATCACACGCCAGCATTACCAACCTGACATGAATTGCAAGTTTATTCAAGTCCATAAATTCTACAGACAATTAGGTTTCAGTAAAGATTTGAACATAATGAAAGGTGACAGCAAACATTTGTATTCTAATCTAATTTGGTTTGTATCATCTCTTTAGAAAGCGACAATCTCAATAAGAAACCTCAGCACTGAAATGCACCCAATCCTATGACTACTTCAAAACACCAGCAATCCGGAACTAATTCTAGAGGAATTCGAGCCCCAGTTTAGCAAAGAAAAAGTGTTCTCAAACTAGAAAATAACCTGTGCTGTAAGTGATTTTATAACTTCTTTAGCTGCTTTTGTTTTTGCAGATTCCTCAGCGGCAAGTGCCATAGCTTCATGGGTTTTCTTTGTTGATTTCTGAATCTCTAACTCTTGGAGTTCGCAACAATGTCTCAAGCTCACAACCTAACCAGAATAAAAATCATCAAAGCATGCCAGCATTAATTGAATGATAAGGGTAACATACGAAAAACTAAACCTGGCGCACCTGTGCACGCAATTTAACTATTTCCTGGTTCAAAAGTTCATTTGTTTTCTTCAAACTATCAGCAAAACTTTTGGAGAAAGATAGGCTTAATGTTGTAGGAACTGGTGTTGCAGAACGAGGAGGACTTGTTTTCCGAGAAAAAGGTGACACAGACCTTGAATTAACTCCAGAGGGTGTAAGAACTGGCCTAGGGATTCGCTTTGGATCAACACTGCTAGAAAAAACATCTTTAAGCTGTAACAAAGAAACGATTTGGGAGGATTGAACCAATGAAAATGCCTCAGCCTTCTTTCCCTGCTTGGCAGCTTTTGTATCCAACTGCTTAATCAGATCCAAATTAGAAGGCATTGCTGATTTTGGTAGCCTCATCTGCAACTTGTCTAACTTATCTTTGTTTTCACCTGAAAGTCGAGGCACAACATTTTTCCAGTTGTTGGCACCACCTTCTGATAACTTGCTCAGTTTTGCAAAACAAGAATCACACACACGATATGGTTTGCCAGGATTTGGGGCCAATGCTGCACTTAATGATCTTCTCGAACTACATGAATGACAGTGCACAAGTCCACAATTATAGCAATTGTGCCTCTTTCGGGTAAAACCAAAAGCCTGCCTACAAGCTGAACATTGAGACTGCTCAGATCCCGATACCCATTTATGAAGACATATAGCTGCTGTAAAGGTTGAACCACAAGCAATAGACTTAACATGTCTATCTCTTAAGGCTTCCACCAAAGTTGGCGTCTTTCTGTCTCCAATGTCTCCATGGCCAAGCCTCCCATTTGCTCCTTTTCCCCAAGTATAAACTTCATTCCGGGACGTCAATACTGCTACATGATATGCCCCGCAAGCAATATCTTCAATGGTCTCACCCACAAGCTTATCTTCTACCAAGCTAGGTAGTTTTCCATCAGAGAGAGGATTTCCAAGCTGGCCATATACCGTACTCCCCATTGTAAAAACATGCCCTGAAATTGTCAAGCCAAGAGTTAAACTATGCCCACACGCAACTTTGTGAAAATCGTAGTCAATAAGAGCTGGCACACACGTGGGTTTAAGTCGTGGCTCCTTGTCGCCTTGGCCAAGGCGATTTTTGTCTCCGTCACCCCAAGTGAATAATTTTCCTGATGAGACAGTTGAGCTAGATCGGGTCATAACGACCTCGACAACAGCTGCAGTATGCCACACACCACACGCAACAGCAATTGTCCTCAATCCCGATAGAGATTCCACTTCCCTCGGATAAGAAACACTCTCTCTGTCTCCATGTCCAAGGACGCCAAAAGTCCCATCACCAAATGTGAACAGCTGCCCTGTTGATGTTACCAAAGCAGTGTGCCAAGGACCACAAGTCACTGAAGCAACTTGGAGTCCTTCGAGGGGACCTTCAATTCTTTTTGGTATCCAGTGACTAACGTCCGTACCATGACCAAGAAGTCCAGCATTATGAATGCCATCACCCCAGGAGTAAAGTTCCCCAGCCATTGTTACAGCACATGTATGAAATTCACCACAAGCAACAAAATCAACATTATTTGCTGCCAAAGGCGCGACTAGACGAGGTTGAAGAACATCCTTCCCCACACCGTGACCCAGGCATCCTCCAGATTCCTCACCCCAAGTGAAAACCTCACCTTGCCTTGTGACAAGGGCAGCATGTCGGACTCCACAAGCTATGTGATGTACATCCAAAACTACGTCTGATTCCAGTGGCCGCGGAAGAAGCACATCTGCTCGATTGATGAAGATATTCACATTTTTATCAACCCCTACTCTGGCTAAATTATCACACATAACCTCACCCCAAATGTACACATCACCTAAGGCATCACAGTCATCAGCCGCAGACCCATGACTAGATGTGCTGGGTGCACTAGAAACGCTAACTCGAAAAGCATCTGGGCCAGATCCTTTTACTTGCATATTTGTATCATCTAAAGCTACATGTGACCTCTCAGTATATAGAGAACTTTTAAACTGACTATGCTTGGGAGAAGTACCAGCCTTAAAACTGAGAGGAACCTCGGGTGAACTAAGACTTGGTGTCAGACTAACAGAACTATCACTTGGACTATCTGATGTCAAGTCTCTGTTGTCCTGAAATAAAGCAAAAACACATCAGGCCTTTCATGGAAGTTGGAGCAAAATCTTCTCTCAATGTAAGTGTTGAAAAAGTCTAATAGTGCAAAAAACAAACAAGAAGCTGAAAATAACAATAGTTTTTGATAAGTATATTTTACATTGAAACAAAGGCCTTCATCACTCCATCCATCAATTTTTGAGCGTCCACCTTTGCCCAAAGCGACCAATGCTGTGAGGCCTGCAATCCACGCCTCAGCCTCAACTTTATCCTTGCAAATCTGAGATCACAAGAATAACAGATTTCTATGTCTACGACCTGAGAACTAAAGCATCAAGGCAACAAGAAATGGAAACTAGGTGGCCAACCAGATCAAGAGATCGTTTTCCATTGTTGTATAAAAGAGAAAAGGACAAATAATCCTTTTCCGGGCGTAGATACCTTCTAAATACAGCCTGGTACGATATCAGAGAACAAATTTAGTTTCGTAAGTTCACTATAAAGAGTCCAGTAACTACATGTTTTGATAAAATTAAAGAAAAGGGAACTCTTACAGTCCTTTGCCCTGGGACTATTCTTGAGACAGAAGATAACTTCAGAATTTTTTCGTGGCCACTTGATAACCAAATCAAGGTTTTTTCATCCTGTGAAATTTTAAGCAAGCACATAATTGCTAAGGGAAATGAATCCAACAAGTCATCTTTTGGCATGCAAGAGACACTAGATAGCTTACATGTATAAACATAGAAAAGGATAGCACTATGAAATCTCAAATAAATAAGCACTAACAAGGTAGAATAAAGAATAAACTCTTAAGCATTAGGAGATTGAAAAAGAAATTAGCTGCTTTTAAGGAATGCGCTGTACAACTGGCAAGTGGATGTGAAATTTATAGTACTCTCATTAACACTGTAAACGATTACTACACTAAAATTCCCAATCAAAGCTCTTGGTAGCTGGACTTCATGCAAAATGATTTACACCTTTCTGTGCAATAAGTTCAAAAGGTGATAATGTCCTACCCCTGGTCTACCAGCATCCAGCTTGTACCAAGATTTTCCATCAACTTTGAAATTGATCTGGATTCTCTGTCTTGATAGTTAGGATGGAAGGAGTAGGTTGGAATTGAGTGACATTTGTTGAGTTGGGTAAGTGAGTTGCCAACCATCAAGAATCTCTGGATTTTCCTAATTGTCTGGATTCTCCTTTGCATCTTTTGCTCCTTCCTTTGCCTGATAACCATGATCAACTTGATTAATGTTGAAATCCTAAGTTTTGCATCCAAAGATCTCCCCAGAACTAGACCAAACCACTGAAGAGAAATATTGCTTGGACTCAGCTAGTGCTACCCATGATCTTAAGTGTTGAATTTGCCTTGCATGCAAACACCAGATTTGTGCCCACAGCCTGACATAGATCAGTGATGCCTAACCCATTCCTATAATATCACCCGTTTGGGTATTTAGAAGTTGTTCATAGGTTTCTGCCTCATTTTACTGTCTCATGACCACACATATTGAATATTAGTGTTTTGCAAGGAGTGAAATTTTGTAACCTTCCCATATAAAGTGATACTTCATCTCCTCTGTTGCTCATGGTTGTAAGCTCCAAATGAACCATGTGAACCTCTTTTAGCACCTCTTTACTTGTTGCTAATATCTTCTCTACTAAAATTGGCACTATCCTATGCTTGTTGTAACATTAACAATAATATTATAAGGAAACTTAGCAATAACCTCAACACTCTTGCCTCAACCATGACTACGAACGAACCAAACACTACCACATATATCAACATTAACCAAGAAAGGTCAAATTTTATGTGGCTAGGCTATATAAATACTCCTCCTCCTTCCACTCATTCCATCATGATATCTAGTTGAACCTACCTCACTCCAATTCTTTCTTATTCTCTACAACCCTGATGCTACCCAGCTTCAATACTCCTCAGTCAATTTATCTTTCAGCGTTACTCCATTGGTCCATCTTAAATTTTGAATCTAAGATATAGGGAAAAAAAAAATACCATAGTGCAAGTTGTATTTATCATCAACAATTCAATCTATCTCACGGAGTTGGCCTTATATAGTTGTTTAATATAGATGAAAATACTGACCGATATGTATAAGTATTGAGGCCCCCAATATCGATATTTTTTAATACCACAACAATATCGTAATATATTTTCGTCTAATATATCCAATACCGATACATATACCAATATGACCACAACCGATACCGATATCTATATTTTTGTCCATAGATGTGACATATTTGTTTGCCAAAGAATTATCCATCTAATTCTAGGGGTTCTTAACAATCATATAGGTAGAAGGCATACCACCACCCTAAAGCTAATAGAACCTCACTAGCACTATACACAGAAAAATTATGTCATTTGTGTAAAGATCAATGTTTTTTTATTTGATCAGTAAGAAAGGAAATATATTCAAAACCACACCAATGGGCTATCACCCAAGTACAAAAGTAGTATCTTCCCCATTATATACCCAATAAAACCTACAGCTCAAAAAATACAAAACTCGAGAAATATTATAATTACAATACATATTCTAATCTAGTTTCTATGTTCACTTTCCTTCTTTCCACTTTTTGGGAATTTTGATCCTAAATTTCATGGATTTGATCTCAACCAACCTTCCAGTCTCTATATTTTCAAATAGTTCCATCACCTAGTTTTATTATCCACAAAATATAAACTAAAAATTACTTGACCCATAAACAACTGCAAAAGAACTTCAGATATATTTCTTTTTATTCAAACTAGGTGTCCTCATCCCCATCAACAATCGCAGTCAATTTCTCGGACAAGTCCTTACTTCTATCAGCAACAAAACTGGAACCAGCATGCCTAAACAAAAGTACCAAACTATCAACACGTTACCTTGAGGTGCATCTCCAAAACTAAAATTCAGGCCCTCCCTCAAACAAGTACACACTGCCAAAGGTACCTCCCCTTCCAATAAATCATCCATGAGGCTGCCATACTGTAATGGAAGACTTACAATAAGTAGGCCATCATTGCTATTGGAAGTACTGACATCCTCAAGATTACCAATAGCTTCATCACAAGATCATCCAAGGAAGGGAACTATGAATAGAAGTTTTCCGACCTAGAAGGTGAAGAACTAACCGCAATGGGTGGAGCATCAACAAACCTAGCATCCAAAGCTTTGTCAAACAGAGTGGCATTACAAGGAAGACCAGAATCCGCAGAAGGAACCATCACCGAAACCTTTAGAGCCTGTTCAATCGTGGAAAACTAAGGTTATTTTCTCAAAAACGTTTCCGTAAAACAGAAAATCTGTCCATCATTGATTCGGAAAGCTACAAAATAACATTTTCTATTTTTCCAACTTCACAATAAATTTTGGAAATTCGGAAACGATTTTCCACTGGTCATAAAGAGATGATTTTCAGAGATTTCTATATCATGCTTACAAATTTTTTGAGAATTTGAGATGACAGAACTATTATCTTATAAGTTTATAGCTATAAAATATGCCAACATTGGGAGATAATTACTATGTAATGAGGGAATTTTATTAAATTTCTCAATCAATTTTGCTTATACTTTATCCTTTTTACTAAGAATTCCGTAGTAATTGTTATGTAAGGTTTTTATTCATTATACAAGATATATTTTGCACATTTGAATATACAGTTCTATTACTTGATATTAGGATCCAAAAGTCTTCATTTATCAACATTGAAGTTACCATCAGAAATTAGCTATTCACTTAATGTAATTTACCATTTATAAACCATTCGTTTAACAATAAAATTGAACTAATTAAAAGTTATGAGATTAATCTTTATTAAAAATTAGCTTGTTTAGCCATACTTAACACATTGACAATTACCTGTACAAGGTAAGGTTGTCATGTAAATAAATTATTACTTTGCTTGACTCAATTAGCTAATTTGGCAAATTTAATATTAGCTCACACTCAGACTCATTAACTTCTTGAGTTAGTCTCAAAATAATCAATTCAACAACCTTCTAACTGAGCTATCATCAATCGAGTTCAAGTAGTTAGCTTATTGCAAAAAAGAAATATACCAAGTAGTGCCTCATTTGAAACTCACTACTCATAAACAAGCTCATAATATATGCTTAACTCAACTAATTAAACTTCTTGAGTTGTGTTAAAACAAGCTTCCACCTAGAATTTCAAGTTGAGCTCCAAGTAACTTGCTTTGATTAAACCCCCCCCCCCCAATCCTATGTCATTTGATCACTCTCATAATTACTATCAATGAGCATTCACTGGTGGAAATGGACATATTTTTTTTATTGAAAATAAATGAAGACATTTTTTCAGGATAAATATAGAAATGAAAACATAGAAGGGAAAAAAACAAGAATATGAAAACATAAAGCAGTTTTTGCAACTAAGTGGGTCCTTGATCTCCACGTTAAATATAAACATCAAAGGAGGGGAAGCCTCATTAGAGCTTGAAGCCAATGGTTCAGCCCTACCCAAAAAAAAAGGAGAAAAAAGGGCCTCTTCAAATTCCCAATCCCAATGAGAGCAGTCCTTACTAGAAGACAAGGGCCGATAACAGTTGCAACCAACACAAATGGGCTTTTTTGCTTAAGCAGCCAGTCCAGTAAACTAATCCATTTTGCTAAAATACACTACACTTCTTCACACCCTCCTCTGCCTATAACACATGTATCATCAACCCTAAACTCTGAAATCCTAGACTTGAACAAACTGGGGCAAATATCAAGCTTTGTCAACGGCACCTCCATTAATGAACCCCGCGCAAAAGGAGAACAAAAAAACACCACAAGGATTCACCTGGCCATCTTCATCAAGAATTACCATCTGAGGAACACCATATCCTTTAATCACAGTAGCCCAGATGATTCCAGAAAAGGAAAAGCAGCCAGAATGAATACCAAAGGACAACACAATGGGTCTGGAAAACCTAGCAAACAAGCCAACCTATCAATACAAAGACCAACTCAGCAAATAAACCCTCTATAATTCAACCTAGATTTAACCCAAATCACAGAATTGCCAAATTAGGATACTCAAACCCATCATCGCCCTCCCAGTACAAGCAACTGATTCATGAAGAAGAGTTCAATAAGACACTTGAATTAGCATGTAATTGCAATCTCTCTCTTTCCAAGTTGTTTCCCTACAGTGATAGTCTGAAAAGAAGAAGATTGTTCTGCCCTTTCAAAAAATAAAGCAATACAATCTGCTCTAATTAGTATTATAATGAGGACAGTGAGCTTAAGAGGAGTAGCCAGATTGCAGAAAGGAGCTCAATCTGTCAATTAGCATAAACTGCACTATGCTGAACTACCGGGCTGAGAAACCAGAGTTGAACTATCTTTGTCGATCTCCGTCAAACTACCAGGGTGCAGATCTTGCACATTGCTGAGCTTTGAAGTACTGAACTACAATATGCTGATGTACCAAGTTTCAAGAGCCAGTGCACCAAGTTACACTGACGCCAAATTATGTTGCTACTTTCAAGGTGCAAGAATGCTGGGATCGCAGGATAGAGATGTAGTTTTTTTCCTCAATAAGATAGAGATGTAGTTTTTTTCCTCATTAAGGGCATTATTGTAACTAGGTCCGTAAGTGTTATTAGGGTTTCAATTGCTATTTATGCAAGTTAAAATCAAATTAGGGAGCATTTAGTAATTATAAGAATTGTGTGCACACTTGATGGCTGAAAGCTTCGGACCCTTTCAGGTATTCTCTTCAGCACTTGTAGAATTCAAGGTAACACTTCTTTTCATTTCCCTTCCTTACTAATAGGAAGTGGCAAAAGCATTCAACTTTATTACACTTTAATCACCTTGGAAGCTCGAGTTGGCAGCTCTTCACTTCCTATAAACCAGGGACAGTAATTCATAATATCGGGGGGGTGGGGAAGCAAGAAGGGAAGAAAAGAATCCTGTAGGTCATTTGTTCAATCCAATCCTACCCTATTTCCCAGGACAGAGTAAAACCATTTAACTTCAGCCATAAAAGATTAAAAAACGACCTCATAAATTATCCCATTCCCGCCTTTCTAGTTCCTAAGGTATATCCAATAATGATGTCGGGCCTGTTCAAATTCCTAACTCACTAAAGCAAATTCCATAGATTATTTTCCTCTTAGAGTAATTATAACAGTAAAAATTTCAGCCGAGGGGCATAGGGAAAGCCACTATATTGGATCTGTCGAACAATAGTAGCAAGCATACTTCCTCTCCGCTTGATGGTAAGTTAATTCATAACAAGATGTAGAGGGGAGAGGAACAATCACTATTGTTTCCACAGACCAAAAAAAAATACAGTGAGAAAATCAAATAGGGATTGTGAATTATTTACATCAAATTCAGTAAATGGTAACAATCTTTTATATTGGTGAATTTGCAATTGATCCTACATTAAATTCTACAAGACGAGAGAAAAAGAAGAGAATCCTTCAAAATGAGAAAAAAAAATCCAAGAACTAAATGTTGGTAACTCATAAATAAAGATAAGCTTATATTAGAACAATTAATAATTTAGATAGTCATGTTGGTAAGATTTGGACCAAATGACAGGTCTGAAAGCACAATGCAAGAAAAGAGGTTGAGTGTGGAACTTACATTTGAAAGCCTAAATGGACAACACTTAGGTTTTCCCTTACGACCATATTTAAGCAACTGAGCACCCTTCTTCAGAGCAATTAATGCCTGCAAATAATAAGTGGGGGAATTATCACACGGCCAGATATGGGTGCAGAGGATCCAGCGGAGATGGATCATATGACAAGAATAACCAGGTAAAATTATCCGTCTTGCAAAGAGGATTTGTTCAAAAAAAAAACCAAATAAACAAATTATTTGGATGAAAGGTATTATCTTAATTCTTTTTTTCGTGACTGGCTTTTTCAATCATACAAGACCAGACTGTCCATGGTTACACATGATATGCAGTGAACTAACAAATGGTCGCATGTACTGCACTCACATTCTGACATAGTATTGATAAGTTTTCAAAATCATGGAAAACTTTTTATAGACCGAAAGTTATACCCTATACTATGTAAATACCACCCAAAATGAATTTGTCCAAGAGGAAATCATCAATTTACCTTTTCATTTCATGTTCAACTTATGGATTATAAGTAATCCTCAAAGTAAAAGGTAGAACGATTTAAGAAAAACGCATCCACCTATAAATGATGCAGTTTATGCTGGAAAGGTCCGAAGTTGGATTAATTTGGAAATACTGGGAAATTTTCTTTATATTTATTGTTTTGCTTGTTTTTAGTTTCCAGCCTAATTTTATTAGTAGAACCATGATTGGAACTGTAGCACTTACTATGCATAGGACTACTAAGGTGAAAAGACAATATGTATTACAACTAAACTAACTTATATAGACTTGGATTTGCATCAAAAGATGAATGTAAAGACCTCTTGGTTTGACTATATAATTTCTATGCTTCACTTAAGTAAAAATAGATGGGCTGATGCTTCACAAATTAACTGAAATTATTCAATAAGTATCGGAGTATATATAATTTCCTCAAATTGGATAAACGCAATGCTTGATCAGTGTATAAATGTGTATTTTAACACAAATATCTAACAGCATGTTTGTTATTGATATTCAAAAGTACATTTAAGAGAAATTATATTTGTACATTTTCCATAAGCATTTTGGGTTTTTCAACAAAGCTCAACTGAATTTTGTCACAAAAAAAAAAAAAACACTTGTAGAGAACCACAATCATCTTTTCAGGAATCTTTTTAAGAAAATTTAATTTGTAGCTTTTTCCCCAAAAACTGCGTTAAAAGCTAGACAAATATTCCCAAGCTGGCTCTAACATTTTCAGAGATAGGATGCATGATAGGCAAAAAAATAGGGTGTTCAGAATAATGATAGGATAGCATAAAGGTTGAGTGTTTCCTTTGCTTCCCATGGCTTTCCCTAAATCCACGCTGAGACGTTTGTTACATGAATAAGAGATACATATTAAGTTCCTGACTTATTTGAAAGAAATACCTGCTATACAATTTGTAGAGGGTTAGGTAATTGGAAGCCAAAGACAAAAACCACAAAAAAAAGGGAACAACGTGTCTGCAAAGTATGCAATGGAAAACCCTTATCATGTACATCAAATTCAGAAATTCTTCTGAGAATTCACCTCCATAATTTGTGTATCAGGAAAAAAAAAAGAACCTCTTAATTGAATGGCAAATAAACTCGGCAGTAAGGGAGAAGTTCGAGTGTACTTAGTCTTCTCTAGTATTCCCAAAGAAGATGTCCAAGAGTTCTTTGTGCCACACGTACGAAACAAAACACAAATACCCTTAACTAAGAACAAACAAATTCTGATAATAATTCAAAATAAAGTTGAAAATTGGTTGTCGATGTTAAAGGGAAAAACTAGCAAAGGCCTACACTTGGTTTATCCAAAGGTATGCTTCAGAGACTTGGATACAAGTGTTGGGAACAGGTACTGCATCCAAATATCAGATTCAGCTATTTTCTGTAATTGGATAGATTCTTCCATTATACTTGAGAGGCAAAGGTCATACCCATGTTCAAGTGTCGTCCCAATCTCCAACCCAAGTTCTTAGGAAGAAGTGGAGAATCAAAGTAACTGTGGTCTTCTAGATCAGCAAATAGCAAAGAAGATCAAGATTCAGGGCAATATCATTGCTCTGAAATAGAAGGCAAAAGCATCATCTACCTATAGTAACCACATTACTTTTCACTTCACTACAGAATTATTCCTTGCTAACCATATTGTTCAGGCCATCTCGTCAGGATACTTCACCCAGAAGTTGTCCTTTTTCTAAACTTTCTGAAACCAGTCTCAAACTTCCAATTCATCAATAAAGGATTGACTTGAATTTATTGCATGCAAAACACTTCAAGACCTTTGTCCATAAAGCTTTAACTCACTGATTGGACAAAAGAATAAAAAACCATTCATGTCATACTGATGAAATCATTCAGTATGGTATTAAAACAGTGCTATACATTTTGTCCACCGTGCTAGCTTTCACCCTTGGCTGCACAACCACCACATTAGTTACTAGGCCATAACATGACCCCCTAAAAGATAATGAAGTTAACAAAAATATCAAGAGTTTAATTACACACCACATGGCTGCAGGCTCTCTTGCAAAAACAACCCAATCAATGCATCAATGTCCATGACACAATAAAAGGATAAATTTGGCAGTAAAAAAGGTTGCCCTATTATAATCTAAAAAAACATCCCCCATCTCATATAAGCAAAGTTCATGTATAGTTTACCTTCCCTAACTGCCAAGGTAGAGCTTTGTGCACTAGATTGTCATCTATGTTTCTGACATGATATGATAATTGACAAAGTAAGGCCTATACATTTCAAATTCTTCATAAGAAACATAAACTGTCCTTTTGGACATTGAGCTCAACTCCATAATGCTATTCCATGCGCCATTATTTTGAATGGGAAAATTGGCTCCCTCAAACTCAACAAATGTTCTATCTTCCAATGCCCTATTTAACTAGGGTTTCCATAAAATTATGGTTTGAGTAGAACTCTTCTTGCCGTAAATACCTTTCTAAAATACTGGATTTCATTAGTCTTTCCATGAAACTTCTTAAATAAGTCACTATTCCGTTTAATCCCTCATATTTCTTTCATTTCTTAGACTCTTTTCAATATGGCCTTCAGCATCTTTCTGTAAGTGCTAGTCGTATTCAAGTGATATCCTCTCGGCAACTCGTTAATGACACCTAATTATCGATCAAAGTAAAAAAATTGTTCAATGAAACTCCAAATTAAAGTTTTGGCTTAAAGACCTTCAAAGCTTATATCATATCCTTGAGAAACTAATAGTAGCTTTTTCTTATGGATAGTGAAAGAGAGGCTAAAAATTGGTTGTGATAGGAACCCCTATACGGCCCATTGTCCATCAGCTTCGAGATCAAAGATGCCGTTTGAGTCTAACATAGTCAAATAACAAGAACTTTCACGGTCCAAATGGGGTCTGTAAAGAAGTGTTGTTCAAGTAGAGTTTATATAGAAGCACTAATGAATCTTAAAGTAATTAAAAGCCCTTTAAGGCTCATTTTACTCCTTGAGGAGCCAAAAGGCATTTCATTCATACGCTCTCGTTAGTCAACTTTTTTCTACTAAAGAAGAAAATATATTCCAGAAGATAAATTAAACAGATAACAAGCATGATGTCCACCGGTCGGATAAAATTAGTGGTAAAGAAAATTTGAATCATTCATGGACATGATTAGCTTAGGCATTCAACGATTACCCTTGCCAATACCATCCTTCACGCAAAACACAAAATAGAAGTCCTAGTGGTTGCTTTTTTTCACAATTCAAATAACAAAAATAATCTTTCTATACTACAAGGGTAGGCGTGCGATCATATGATCCTCGCTCGCCAAACCCCACCTTATGGGACTTTCGTGCTCTGCGTCACCAGAATCTCCGGCTATAGCACATGAATCAAAATTCTAAAGAGGCCACCTCATAAACAATTTTATCTTTCCGTGTATATGCCTTGATTTAGGAGCTTTTCTCCTCCCTTATATAGTCCTTGATTTAGGGGCTTTTCTACGAATTTGTTTCCTCTTACACATGTATATATATGCCTGTGAGTCAGAATGAATATAAAGCAATTCATTCACCATTTAAAGACCTTGGCACCTGTTTTCCATCACATTGGGCCGCCCCTTTTTTAGGATTTGGTTTTAGCTTACAATATGGGATTCGATTTGTCAACTAATCTTCAAATAAATAAATGAAATAACTAAAATTATCCTTTTACATCAAATTACGGACAAAAAATATACCTGCTCAATGTCACGGTCGGCATTACCATAGCTAACAAGATCTGCCATTCCATGTGAGAGATTCTCCCTGGCACCACCCTCTCCGATCTTTCACATCACTCCCACTCATCATCTACGACCATTCAACTCTCTAAACATCAACCTCCACCTCCCTCTCCTCTCTCTCTCTCTCCAGCCCTGGTTCTCTGTTCCACAAGCCTTCACATTAACTCAGAACCGCCGATGTTATAACACAGATATTCCTTCATCTCTCTGACCTTAAACGTACTAACCTCAGCAAATTGAAACCACCAGAAATCCGCACAGTATCACTAACCGTAGAAGTCAACTAGGAAGAAGAGCAAGCGCTTATACCTTGACCGTTCTCCGGCGAGGAACAGGAGGCAAAGCGAAGAGCGGGCAAACAGAGAATAATAAGGCTGAAGAAAATGTGTCGCCTGTCAGAGAAGAAACAATCGGATTTAAGTCGGCCGTCGCGTCCGCTCAGTACGAGTCAAACACGATGAAGGAAATAAGTAAGACACTCTGAGATTGCCGGCCTAGAAAAAAAATGCTTATTTTTTAAATTTTTAAATTTTTTTAAAAAATAAATAATTAAGATATAAAAAATTATAATTAAAAAATTAAAATAAAAAATAAATAGTAAATAATTTATTAACGAGTTTTTAAGGCACGTTCATTTTTCTAAAAAACATAATCTTTATTTTATTTTATTTTTTGACTTTTATTTTTCTACTTTTAGAAGTTTGTATTTTTTAAAAAATTATTCTCATATTTATACTAATAGTGTATTTAATTTACAAATTAATTTTTATTAATATTTATTAATAATACATCAATAAATTGTTAAAACATATAACTAAAATTTTTCCAACTTAACTCAAAAAAAAATTAAGAATTTGAATAACATATTTTTTATATTATAAAATACTATTTCTAATTTGATATAAATATATTAATAAGTTTACAAATTAATATTTGAATTATAAATAATTATCAAAAGATTACTCTATTTAAAAATATGAAATATGAAAAATTATTGAAATTTTAATAAAATTTTGTTAAAAATAATAAATAAATAAATTTAAACAGTTTTTATTTTGTAAAATAGACTCCATTTTTTACCATTGAATAAAGGGTAATATCATAGCCTCCCTCTTACGTTATATTTATCTATTTTTTTTATTATACTGACTTATCAAAATAAATAAATAAAATATTATATTATTTTAAATGATATTCAAATAGAAAAATATTGCTTGTTTTATTTATTTACAATCCTCATTCATTATATATATATGTTATTTATTTTAAGTTAGTATTTAATTACTGTTATGCCCTTGGTAAATTAAATCCACGTTTGTCACAACGTCAATTTTAAATGATAAATTTAATTTCTAATAATAATAACCCTTTAATGTTAATCAAATAATTACACTATTTATTTTAAAAAAATTAATTTTTTTAAAAAATATTTTTATTATCAGTATTGATCGAATAATTATAATTAAAATAAACTATTCAATCCGTCTATTAGAAGGATAGACACTACCGAATTCTAATCCAAATTCACAAAAAAGAGAAAATAAAAAATTAATTTAAAATTATTTTTTATTTTAAAAAATATTATACTAAAATAAATAAAATATATATATATAAAAGAAAAAGTGTATAACCAACCACACTTAATCAATATAAGATTTTATTGCTGTGCCCACATTAAGCAAAGGGTATATATTATTATTGTTTAATACGACACATCGTCTGAGCAACACAAATAATCCAAGTAAATCCTGACCCCACATCTAATTGCTAATCTACTTTGTTCTTTTAGAGTAGCATGATACACCCCAGAGCAGCTCATTGCCCATAAGTAGAACAACATTATCCCTTCTGCTAAAGCATTTACAGTATGATATTTACAATATTATTAATTGTGCACAAACATCTTATAGTTTTGAGAAATTTCTACTCCCTGAAGAGTCCTCCCTTCAGTATTTTCCTCCTTCAAATGTTACTGAACCCTTTGATTGAATCCTTGAAGCTCGGTCCGATTAGCTGCAGGCGGTTGAGCAATGTCAAACGGGTGCGGTGGCTGCTGCTGCTGCTGGTGGGTCTGCTTGCCTCCCTGTGGGTTCAACGAGAACTGGGAAGGCAACCGTCGGTTCATGGCGTTGCTGCTGATGGGTGGGTTCTCGCCGGTTGCTATCCTAAGCCGCTGAACTTCTTCTCTTAAAGCTTCATTAAGAGCTGTTGTTCACCAATGAATACACCATTAAAATAACTTATACAACCGATATGTTATATCAGCAGATATACATCGGTTTCAAATGATTTAGACATATCAATATATTGATATATATGTATTAGACATTTTTTTAGCGTTGTTTTGCTCTTGGAAGCAAAATCAACACATTTTAAATATTCTTAAATCTATTAAAAAGTCTAAATTCACATATTTGTAAAAGTATATAAAACACGTAGAGATCAATAATTTTGGCATGTTTTTCAATTACTTAAAAGGATATCAAGATTAATGTTAGTAAAATTGATTCAAACTCCTCAAAAAGGTAAAGAAATTATTAAAGACATCAAATTTTAATATATGATTCAATATGGTCATGTAAAAAAAAAGCGTCTGCTATATTTGATATTGCTATATATTACTTAATAAGACTGTGATCAATATAAATACTGATATTTTCATCCACGCAGCTGGTATATAAAACTTGCATAAGGCAACTCTTATCATCTTCTTTTCAAGTGCTCAATCAAAGATTACCACAACCTTTTGGGAGGTAGGTAAGATTAGAGCAACACATCATGTGAAATAAGTAAAAGCATTCATAAAATACATACAGATGCTTACCATCTCTCAGTTGTGCTTGTTGCTCCAATGCCTGCAACCGCAGCTTAAGCTCCCTGTTTTCAGCAGTCAGCCCTGTTGTGTCTCTCTGCATCACAAACATTTACAGGCATCAACCATCTCATGAATCTCTCTTTTTTCGAAGACACGACAATTCAACATCATGGGGCTCATTCTATCAATTCTTGTCTCATTGTTTAAATATGGAATGATTAAGAGAAGCTGATGGAACTGCCATCCATAATTAATTAAAAAGGCAGATCAATATACAAAATTTTTACCTCGTGGGGTATGAGAAGAGTTAAATATATACAGTCTTATCCTTACACTGCAAAAAAGCAGTTTTGGTGGTTTCAACCCATCACCTCCTTGTTATAATTGAACATCATTACTCACCATTACACTAATGCACACCGTCAGGCATAAATATTCAAATCAACAAATTTTTCAAAATGAGCTAGATAAGGAGCAAACGAATTTTGATAATAGCACACGAACTCAGCCTAAGTTGCTAATGATACTATTTTTTTCCTTTCAAATGAATCAAAAACAAATTTACCCAATTAGAGGCAACCAAGAAATCCAGCTAAGTGAATATATTAATAAATTATTCTCTCTCTCTCTCTCTCTCTCTTCTCACATATATATATAGTTATCTTGGAAGCATTAATGTACTTCAGAGCATGGAAGATAAGAGAAGCAGTAAAATGTGACAGAGGATCAGTTTGAATTGAATTACATTCCTCACCTTGTGAGGATTTCTTTCTAATAATTGTGCCCTAAATACAAAAATGAAAATCAGCCAATTATATTTCACTAAATAAGGTGTCAACACAATATATTCACAAGGAGTACGCCATAATTGATTATGGCATCATTTATAGACGATGTTGATTATTATTGTCAATCTCCCTTTAAATTGGCGTAGGTTGACAAAAAAGCATAAATTTGCTGATAAGAAATCAATGTCCCTGGCATGTTACGATTTCTGTGAATATATCAACGGTCTGAAAATTCGTTAAAAAATAAGGAATAGATACAATACTAGTACCCAAGGCCTTTCTATTATAATGATGGTATCCATAGAATATATTTACAAGGATTATGATATAACAAATAATGGTGTGATTTATGGACAATAATTAATTATTGATATCAAAACGAAGGTAACATGAGGAAAAGCCATAACCATAGAACTCCATTAGACAACCACTCTATCAAGCTCTCACTGGAAAGTTCCCCTAACCCTTCGCCAATTGGCCACTTGTCAACTGAAGAACAAGACAATATCTAATGCAGCCCTAGGGGGAAGAAATTAGAGTTGTTAACATATCTAAAATAAACTCCTCATATAATGGAAAATCTATCTTTGGTCATATGCTTGCTTGAACAAATGGAAGCAGATCACATTGATGAAATTATCAACAAGATGGCACCAGTTGTGTTAAAATTACCTCACATAACATAACACATATTTAATAATTTATTAAAATGATCAAATAATATGATCTTACAATTTTGTTACATTTTATTAAAGAATATATTTCATTAATTAGCATGGTCTTTGATGAAAAAATGACATTTATATAAAGGAATCAGTCATTTTCTAATCTTATAATTGACAAAATTACCCATTATGTGTTACGGATAATATTGTTTGGTTTTTCCTGATAAAGATGGAAGTTCCGTTTACATTTGGTTGGAGGGTGTTGGTTAACTTCCTTTTGATTTTAAAGGTCTTAAAAAGAAAAACTTAACAATAACTCTACATATAAAATTTCTATAAACTCTAATAAAAGAAGAGAAATAATTATAAAGTAAGAGAAATTAACTCTAGTTTTTTAAGAAAAAAACTTTAAACATGTATTCAAATATAAGTTATGAATGTTTAATTTAGCATTATAAAATTATAAAATAACGTAATAATTCTGATAATTTATAAATGATTTTAATCTAATAAAGTCTTACTTGAGAAATTGGTTTGAGTGGAGCAAAACCCCCATAGAGCAAGTGCTATGGAAGGTACTAATGAAGCTAGCATTTTAAGCATGGGGTAAAACATTGGTCGATAAATATTAGTCTTGACACTCTCATATCAAGACAAAATCACAATATATTATCATATTGAAGATATATAGCAATATATCGGCCGATATGTCTCCAGGTTCCGGTTCACAAAGAATATTTCTTTCACTTTTGATACAGATGCAATCAATATTTTCATCAATGGTATCAAGTATGAATGAAACTGCATAATATACTTTGAAGACAGGTTTCCAATGCCACAAAACAGATAGTGGATTGTCACTGGAATCGGGAACATCAGCTAAAATTTGTTGGTGATGGAAAGGTGAATGTCCAAATGGAAACTTAAAGTAGAGTCAACGAATGAGAGATTAAAGTTCTAAATGAAAAGGGAAAAAGATAACAGTATCTTGAAAACCAAAAGAGAGACTCGTGGATGAAAATAATGGCCATGTTTATCAGTATCGGATACTCGATACCAACACAAAATCACAATTTGTTGTCATATCAACAATATGTCACGATATACCAGCTAATATTTACTCGTCGACTTTTATTTTTTAATTTTTTCAGTCCGACATATCCAGTGTAGAAATATATTATCCGATATGTTAGATGTCAACATGATATCAAGCAATACTGATACTGATATTTTCATCCATGAAATCAAATTCTACTGATCTAGAAAAGTAATACTTCCTTATCAAATTTGCTAACCATAATGAACATGAAAGATCTCTTACACCAAAACTCTTATAAAAATAGGTTATAGCATGGATAAAAATATAGGCTGATTTTTTTAATATCGGTTGAATGGATTAATATTAGGAGGCTGTGGCACTCGAAAAATTTCCTTACATATTGTGATCTATATCATCCTTTTTTAATTTTTTGTTTCAATTAGCTCTTGGAATATTAAATCCACAAATTTTAAGTACATCTAAAATCACAAATCTTCTAAAAAGCACGAATCCGCATATTTTTAAGAGGTATAAAATATACATAAATTAAAAGCTTTAAAGTATATTTCAATGACCTAAAAGGATATAAAAATTTTGACAAAATTAACTAAAACTCCTTAAAAATTAAATATATAATTAAAGATGGCCAAATTTAGTATATAATTTAATATTAATGTGTGGTCACTGGAAAAAGAAATTGCGCCCATGTCATCTATTAAGAATTGCTCGGTATGTCCACGACCAATACTGATTCTGATAATTTTCATCCATGTGTCATAGTGAGAGAGTGGACACAAGGTTTCCGCCTTTCGACAGAACTCATTGAAAGAGTTCTATGAGTTGGGTTCCCCAAAATACAGAGTTCTATGATCAACCAATACTTTTAAGCGTAAGAAAATAAACTGGTGGAGTGATAAGTATAGACCGTTCAACTACGTAAATATATAATTAAAAATGGAGAAATTTTAGTATACAACTCATTTTTAATGTAATCACAAGAAACAAATTTGCACCCACAACATTTAATATTGATAAGAGTCACTCGATATATATGTGATCCATATCGATATTTATGTCTTTCATCCATACTTGACAGTGACCAGCTGGACTCAAGGTTTTCCACCTCTAAACAAAACTCATTGGCAGACTTCTTAGTGTGAGTCAAAATCCCCCCAATTGGTGGAGTTACAAGACCGACCAATCCTTTTAAGCATGAGAAAACAAAATGGTGGCACGGCAAGGATAGACAATTCAACACAGAACAGAAAGCTAAAGGTGGAAATTCAAGAGGATGTGCGTTGAAGTCTCTTTGCATCAGCCTTTGTCCAAATCAAAGATTTAAGGGAACAGAAACTTGTGGAATATGAAGCATTACATGATATCTGCTTTACATTTAGAAGGTGTGGAATAAACAGGATGTATGTCCATCCATCATAAACCAAAAGACCACCTGCGACCCACAAAGATTAAATGAATATACAGCTGTCATTCAATCACCTGCAGAGAAATTAACAAAGAAGAGAGATGGGCAATGGACGATTGCCCCTCAAAGTCCTCGCTGCCAGTGAATTGCATACTAAGGAAAAACAATTCAGAACTGATTCATGGTATTCAATAGAATAGACCAAGATTTGAGGTACTCAAAAATATAGAAGATTAAGGAGGAAACAATGAAAAATAGATGGAATACTACTCAAATTGCTAAACATGCCCTCGCAGATGGCATTGCCTTTTTGCTCAGGTGTCGAGAAAACATAGGGGAAATGTTTGAAATGTACTTACAATTTTTTGTGAACTGTAGAGTTAAATTATCAATCCTTTACTTAACGTCAACCATGCAGTTGTACAGTTGTTTCTAACCAAATAAGACTGATGCAAATATCGGTTGATATATATCGAAATCAAGCTCCCAATTCCAATATTTTCTAACACTGTGATAACATCACAATATGTTATCAAACTGGTAATATATCGTAATATATTAGCTAATATTTGGTCAATATATCAGACGATATAGCTCCGTCAACTTTATATTTTTAGAAATTATTTCTTCCAATATATCTAATACCGATACGTACTATCCGATATAACTAATACTAATACAACCCGTACTGATACGGATGTTAATACCATACTAGTTTTTTCATCCATGCTTGGAGCCAACAGCCATTCAATGGAAGGAACAAAAGGTAATTTAGTGAGATTGTGGAGAAAGTCAAACAGAAGCTTGCAAGGTGCAAAGCAGAAAAACTATCTTCACTTTGACTAGGAACATTGATCCAATCTGTTCACAGGCTATTCCTGTTTATATTATGCCTAACTATAGCTGTAATGATCTTGACAAGGCAACGGAAACATCCTTCTGGGAAATAAGAAAGATGGCAGCCGCAAGGTTCACCATCTGGATGGACAGGATAACATCTGTTTTAGCAAGGAAAATGATGGTTTAGGGATGCAGAAAATACAAGACATGAATAAGGCATTACCCACCGAGGTAATCTGGTCAATGGAAAATGAGAAGCAGAGATTTGAGTACTTGCTCTTAAAAGAATTTCGTGGGGGGAAGAGCATTTTCTATCTATTAAAGCCAACACAAACTGCTCTTGGACATCCAGCTGTCTTACATCCAACTGTCTCACAGGCCACTTGTCATAATAACCAATGAAAAAACAAGGTACAACTTAATCGAGGACTATTGCTTTTAAGGCCTCTTGACAGACTATGACAAATTCCATGGCAAAGAAATTGACTAATAGCCGGCTGACTTATGAATACTAACACCACCAAAAGATAGAGGGCTTTCTCCGTCTCTAAAAAGCATTAGCATTCTAAGTATTATACTTCCTTCTTTTCATCTCAATAGTTACAAAAACTCTACGGTGCATATAAGGAGGGTGTAAGATGGGCAATTGCTAACAAATGCATAATCATATCGAAATCTGGCAAGGGCACGCTCTTGGATCACCCGCTTATGGACCAGGAGTAAGTTTTCCTAAGCGAAGAAGAGAAAGATTGATGCATGCATGACTACTGGTCTGATGAGAAAATTGTTAGACTAAAATCGATCTTTCATGTTCAAATTTCGTCAATTTGAAAATCGAATGCAGGAATTAATTAAAGGTCGAAAACTAACCTCCCGACATTGATATTAATTGCAATAACTCTAATTCAGTAAAATCCCCACTTGTTTGAATTTTCCAAACCTTAATACTCTTCAGTGATTGTATATTCCGAGTATTAGACTTAGGGACTTAAAACCGAGCACCACATAAATATATAGACATTTTTCATCAAAATATCTTGGGATGGTTACCATCCAAGAGGAAAATGGGTGAGAGGTTATTCCAAAATAAGGGAAACATGGGTCACTTCAATTGATTTTATTTTATTTATTTTATTTTATTTTTTTGTGTGCTGAAAAATCAATATTCTCCCACTTGATCCATGTTGCACTTAATATGATAACCAAAACCCATCCTTCTATATTCTTAAGAAACAAATATATGAACCATGGCAAAAAGTTCTCTATAAATAAGTGATATCTTCCATATGTCACAATAAATTATATTATTTAAGATATTAACCAAATATGACAATACTATTTAATGAATAAACCTTATGTTTATTCTGGGTCTAATTGTTGATTTTCTTAAATAATTAACTCATGTGTACACAAAACGTTTTTAGAAGACATCACAAATAAATAGAAATTTTATTAGAATTATCATTATCCTTACAATGAAAATCACACAATAGAACTTAATCCCATTTTAGCTATATGGTCCTTCAACTTTAATAATGGCATGCCTTTCATCAAATGTTCAACAATCATCAACTTAGTACTAATATGCTCAATGGCCACTTCCTTTCCTTTAATACACTCCTTTATAGTTAAAAACTTAATGTCGATATATTTATTTCAATTGCTATTTTTATTATTTTTAGTCACAAAAACAACACCTGAATTGTCATAATATATCTTCAATGGCCTCGAGATAGAATCCATCACTCTAAGCCCAGATATGAAATTTCTCATCCATACACCTTACTTTGTAACTTCAAAACAAGAAACAAACTCAACCTCCATAGTAGAAATAACAATCAGGGTCTGATTTGCACTCCTTTAGGATACAGCTTTACCAACAAACATATATACATATCCAAATGTGGATTTACGTGAATCAACACATCCAACGAACACTAAGTCAAAGTAACCTAATACTTCTAGATTATCAGTCCGTCTATACATAAGCATGTAGCCATTGGTACATTAAAAATACCTTATCACTTTTTTAGTAGCTCTCCAATGATTCATACTTAGATTATTCTAATATTTTTTCCAAAATTCTTATCACAAAAGCGATATCAAATCACATACATACCTAAGCATATATCAAATTTCAAAAAACGGAAGCATACAAAATGTTTCTCGTTTGTTCCTATTCAAAATAATTTTTCAGGCATTAGTTTAAATTCAACCTATCACCCTTCATAACGGATTCTACACTTGGTAAACAATCTTTTATATGAAATATCTGTAAAACTTTATTAATTTAAGTCTCCTAAGACAAACCTAAAATACCTCACAATCTATCTCGATGAATCTTAATTTCAATGATATAAGATGCATCACCCATAACTTTTATTTCAAATTTATCAGAGAGAAATTATTTTACCTCATACAATAAACCCTTATCATTAAATGCAAGTAAATATTGTCCACATATAAAATAAAAAAAATAAATTTTACTTCCACTAACTTTCTAATATATCATTCATCCAAAATATTCTCTTCAAAACTAAATAAAGAGATAATATCATCAAATTTTAAATACCATTGACAGGAGACTTGTTTTAATCCATTTATTGACTTCTTAAACTTGCATACCGATTACTTACCATTATTTGAAAAGAATCCTTCTAATTATTTCATATAAATCTCCTCCTTTAGGTCACCATTTAGAAAACCCATTTACATATTCATTTGTTACAATTTCATATCAAAATGGACAACAAATGCCAAAATTATATGACAAGAATATTTCTTAAACACAAGAAAAAAGTTTCCGTATAATTAATTCATTCCTTTTGAGTAAAACTTTTAACCATAAGTCTTACATTATATCTTTTAATGTCGCCAAATGAGTCATTTATCTTAAATATTCATTTACACCCTATGGCTTTAACCCATTCAGATGATTCAACAAGATCCTAGACTACATTACAACTCATAGAATTCATCTATTCGTTCATGGCATTGTACCATAAATTAGATTCATTGCAATTCATAACTTGTAAAAACGTTTTAGGATCATTCTCGACTCTAATATTGTAGTCAAACTCTTGTAGATATACTATATAATCACTAGGAAATGCTGATTTTGTTATTATGGTTGATCTTCTAAATGTTGTATCAATATTTTCAACAAGAACATGTTTAACTATTTCAGGTAAATCCTAAACATTATGATCTACTGGAATGATATTAGTAACTTATGAAACCACAACGAATGGTTGTTCAATGCCAATTTGAACTTGAGAGGTGTTATGAACAACAATCAATCTATCACTTGAAGTGAAAGGTCAAGAATTTGAATGATCATTATTAGAAATTATATTTTCGTATCGATTAATCCCACTCATTAAGTCATTCCCAATAAATTTTGCATTTCTTGATTATACAATCCTAGTACCATGAAATGGACAAAATAATTTGTATCCTTTAGACCATTCAATATATCTAATAAAATACCTACTTATTGTCCTTAGATCCAACTTCTTTTCATATGGATTATAAACTTACTTCAGACGGACGTCTCCTAAATGCGTACATGTCACAAGCACAATTTTCAATATTTTTATAACTCAAAAAGAATTTTTAGAGTAGCTTTCACTGGAACACGATTTAATATATACATTGTAGTTTTAAGAGTTTCAGTCTACAATGATTTTAAAAAATTGGAGTTGTAAAGCACACTCCACACCATATCCAACAATGTTCGGTTTCTTCTTTCTGCTAAATCGTTTTGATCTGAAAAACCAAGCATAATATATTGGACAACTATCCCATGTTTTTGAAAAACTTTTGCAAAGGGACCAGATATTTGTCCATCATCAGTATATCTATCATAATATTCTCCACCTCTATCTGATCTCATAATTTTAATATGTTATTCACAATGTTTCTCTACTTTAATTTTAAATAGTTTAAAAGTATCTAATACTTTACTCTTATTATGAAGTAAACAGAGATACATATATCGTGAGTAATCATCAACAAAGGTGATGAAATACTTCAGAACATATGAGTCAATGTCTGAACTATAAATATTTGTATGTATGATTTTTAATATGTCTGAACACCTCTTAGCATCTTTCATGACCTTGCTAGTCTGCTTTTCTTTTATACAATCCACACAAATCTCAAAATTAGTAAAATTTAAAATACTAAGTAATCTATCATTTAATAATCTTTTAATTGTTGCCATGGGGATATGTCTTAATTTTCGATACCACAATATAGAGGAATATTCATTCACAACACATCACTTAATACTAACTTCAACATGTATAGTATTATAAGAAGTATTGTTTTATAAGTTTATATAATAAAGACTGTAAGATAATATACCAATTTTAATAATATCAAACTTATAAAATAAACTAAAAAATGAGTCTAAAAATATAATAGAATATCCAAAAGATAAAAGCCTTGAAACTGATGACATAAAAATTACATATGGGTCAAATTTTTAATTCAAATAGATTCATGTAAAAACTTTATGATAAAATTGTCAAATTATATTCCAATTCTTAATCTTTGTGGGCAAATTAAAAAAAATAATCTGATATTTTATCCTAATTAATCAATTTAGTATAATAAAAGTTCCTGTGGATAAATTTTATTATATTAAATATGATTAGTCATAATGAATATCTTTATATCATACGTGATTATAATATCTAATTTTATTAATTAAAAACGCTATGAATAATCCTTAATTAATCAAATTATATTAAACATTGCACATTATATATATATTTGTAAACATTATATAATAAATATAATATATAACAATAAATACACACACACATTTACACATATTACAAAATAATATGCTAAATATTACATAAAATCATTAAACGTGCCACATAATTGACAAAGCGTGAGGCAGCACAGTGGCTGCCGACGTCCCGATTCGTTTTGAGAAGCAGATTGAGCACGGAAAAATGGGCCAAGCACGGACAGGCGGCCCAATTTTTTTTTTTTTTCATGCGTTACTATAGTAACGAACAAAACAATGTCATTTTGTTCACCTTCAACCTCAAGTCGAGTTTGTTTCAACCCATTTAACTTGACTTCGAAACCCAATGAAAATTACACCATTTTCACACCAAAATTGATGTAAAAATAATAAAATTGATAGAAATATAATCTCTTAATAATTTTCAACATTAGTTTTCATCAAAACTTTACAAAACCTTAAACTTTAAAAGTCTCAAAATAATTGGATAAGTGGGAAAAAATAGCAAAAATGTTCAAGGCCGAGAGTTTGATACCAAAAATCGATCTTTCATGTTCAAATTTTGTCAATTTGAAAACCGAACGTGAAAATTAATTAATGATCGAAAACTAACTTCCTGCCATTGATATTGATTGCAATAGCTCGAATTTCTCTAAAATTTTCACTTGTTTGAATCTTTCAAACATTAACACTCTTCAGTGATAGTATATATTCCGAGTATTAGACTTAAAGATCCAAAACCAAGTACCACACAAATATATAGAGATTTTCCATCAAAATGTCTCCAGGTGGTTACCATCCAAAAGGGAAGTGGGTGAGAAGTTATCCCAAAATAAGGAAAATATGGGCCATTTCAGTTGATTTTATTTTTTTATTTTATTTTATTTTTGCTGAAAAATCAACAAAAAACACCATCCCTTACAAGATTGCATAAGCTCTTGAGGGGGATTATGTTGCAGAGGATATAGAAACTTTGGATAGACAGATATAATATGATGAATCGGGTAAATTTTTTGTTAATCTGGAGACAAACCAGGTGTGGGTTCCCCAATTTCATCAGAATTGGAAATTAAAGTTACTCCATAGAGTGAAAATTTTCAGTGGTTTATTTTTTAAAGGTGAGCACCTAACTAATTCCCCACGTTTGAAAAGAAACATTTGCACTAAAATCATTTGAGAATTATGCAATGGAGAATGAGAGGGTACTAATCATGCACTTAGACACTGCAAATGGGCTCAAGACCACTGGACGGCACTCATACCCAGCCATATCAGGGAAATTTTGACCAGTCCATAAGAGTTTGGCAAATACAATCAATATGAGTGCCAAATACTCCATAGATGCAAATATCGCTGATATTGTAAAAATCGGCCAATAGTAATTTGGTCCCCCCAATACTAATATTCCCCAATTCCACGAAAATATCAATATACTATCGTATCGATGATATATCAATTAATACAGCTGATATATCGGTCAATACAACTCTCTTAATTTACAATTATCAATTTTTTTAACTTCAAATATAGTCTGATATATATAAGTTTTGTCCAATATGTCCAATACTGATACTGCTACGACTGATGAATATCGATATTTTCATCCATTGGCACAAATGCTTTTTTCTTGCAAGTCTTTGTAGCCTATGGATTTGGTGAAACAAATTCTGATTGAAACAAACTTCACAAAACCAAAGGAGGTGGCTCAAGCCGTGCAACAGATAGCCAGTGAATAGCTCGTCTTTTAGAATCTCAAAATCTGTCTCCAAAGGAAAGCTGCTCACAGCACCATAGCCAATCATGGTCATTTCCCAGCCAAGGGTTCAGCAACATTAATACCGGTAATGCCAAGGCCAGCTGGCTTTGGAAGGGTTACAAGGAATGATCAAGGCATTTGGCTCTTTGGTTTCATAGATGAAGGCAAGGCAAAGAGAAGTAGAGAAGCAAGTGAACTCATTTAACTCCTTACAGTTTAAATGATGTCTGAAAAGAGAATAGAAAACTTCCTATTGGACAATGAGGTTGATACTCGACAAAATTATCATACCATCACTTTGTACAACTTTTCAGGATTTTACACAACCAAGTACTAGCCTAAAGAAAACAAGATTGATCATATAATTAGGCAATATAAGGCCATAGCTAAGCAAGATTTAAAATGGAAAGTCATTGAAGGTTTCCACGTGTGCAAGGTAATTGTGGGGCCAGCTTATGGCAAGGGTGCTTAGAAAAGTTATTAAGATTGCAGTAACTGCACTTGAGGTTTATTATAACTGTAGTGCTTGAAATTGGTTTGGAATACGCCGGTTAAAACATCTATTAGATATCCAATATCTTCATATTTTTCACCATGGTAGTGTCAAAGGAAGAAATAGGGGAAAAGACTCAACTTGCGCTGATTTTTTTTTGGTAATAACACAGACCACCAATAATTCAGATTTTCCCAAATTTACTTTCAATTCTGAACTAAATCAAACACTAGCAAAATACACATCAAGTGCAGCACATCTCCTCGTTTTCTCAATAAACACAGTGATATTATCCATAAAGCAAAGATGTAAAACATCAAAGCACTTCATTTTCTTCTACGTAAAGAGAAACAGTGCACTGAAATAAGTGAGATATTGTAGGTCAATAAAGGAGTAGGCTGAAACATTGTTGCCAAAGGGATCCATGAAACAAACACAAAATATTGTTGCATATACAATTCCAGTGAGGGAATACAAGATGGCGGGATTCAGAAAACACTTGTGGCTTAGGGATGTATATAAGGAGTATAAAGAAGTAGGAAGAATTTTATGCATACTAGCAAGATAATGTAAAGCTAACCATTACTTCAGCTCATACGGCAATGACAGACGCTCATGAAAGGAAAAGATGGGCTAGAGTTGAATTGGGAATCATAAAAAATCTAGAAGTTAATTTTATGACTTGGTTGGCAGGCCAGCATTCAGAGCTTCAAAATGAAAAACCACCATAATAAATAAATACAACAATTACAAGATTATGTAATTTTTACACAAAAGTAGCCTTATGTGAATACCGCTCCCAGAAGACGCTTTTTGGTTTGCACCAATAAAGAAAAACATTAAGTTGGCAACAATTTGTAGTTGTCAAAGATACGGAAGCCAACACCTAACTGTGCAAAAATGATGAATTGCAAGCATGACTTTATCATGAACATGTAAAATTTTGATGTAATTCGTTTATTAATGTTCTGTTTTTCTCGCCTTCTCTTGTTGTATTTATGAAGGAGTCTATAGCATTGTTCAGGAGTTGAGAATAGGTTATAAAGTTGATTACTTAATTACTGGAAAATAAAAAATAAAGAAATTAGCCTGAAAAATTTTCCTTGCACCACACCAGTGATAATTATGCAACAGACATCCATAATAAAGGTTGAAAATTGGCAAAGACAACAGTTCAGTCATGTTTACAAAGCCTTTTAGATGGGCTCATCACAAATTAAAACTGAAAAGCCAGCCGATAACATTTTATCGAAACAATTCATTTATCCATGAGAAACATTATCTTGATCAAGTACATAAAGCAAAAATTCCCAGGGCATGATTGTATAACTCGGATGATCTTGGATTGAAATCAAAAGCATGGTCAAATTGAAAGCCCAGAGAATATTTCCCAATACAGATAAAAAAATATTTGAAGTCCAAGAGAGCTTGATCCCAATAGAGATAAAATGGATTGTCAATTTATAAGCAACACCAGGTTCACCAATTATCATTCTAGAATCAATACATTACTTGCAACTCCAGAAGCAACTAATTTGACGAATTTTCAACAGCACATTCTAAATTTCTAAGTCTATTATTAAACACATTCCAAATGCTAATAAATCATGCAGGAAGCATCCAAATTTTCATTTTTACAAAAAAGTGTGTTCTGATTTTCATGGGTAAATTTCCTACAGTCACAACCGACTTTGTTCTCCCTAGATTAGTGAAAAGTGATATGATACACAAAAATATATTGATTTCCTAGATTAGCCACCACATCTGTAGATGTGGCAAGACCTTCCATATGCTCCCTCCCCTGGTGAAACAATTTATGTTCCATCTGACCACAAAATTATCAGACTACAGGGACATGGTTAGCACTTAGCATCCAAGCATTTCAGATGTATGAATATCAGAAAGTGCCAGGGTGGTAGACGATTTGGAAACAGCATTATTTCCAGGGAAAAAACATAAACGGAAATATGAATGCATCTCAAAATGGTAGTTAGAGTAGAGAGAAGCTCTAATTAATTCAATGCTTCAACAATCCAGCTGCATTTGATATTTTTATTTCAAGATAGGTTAAGCAGTCTTCAAAAAGTTCCCACGTGAGACCAAAAAAGAAAAAAGTAATCATAAACCTTCAATGTTCACAGCTACAGCCAATAGAAAAATCTGCCACTTTAAATCAATATTATTATTAGCCTTTTGTTCTATTTGGTAGTAAAGACCAGCTCATACATGCAAATCGCAGTGCTATATTTTGAGGAGTCCTTACCTGCAACAGTGTCACTTGAGCAGAGAGAGTAGTTGCCTCAGTCTGAAGTGTCTGCACTTTCCTCTCCAACTCACTAGTGTAATGTAATTTCCTTTCCTTAGAACGTGCTGCAGATTGTCTATTTGCAAGAATCCTACAATTGCAAAGGAAGGAAGTGAAATGAGACAATATCATGGTCATGACAATACCCTTAACCTCCACTAAATGCTTATCCTCCCCCATGGCGGGGCCAAACAGAAAAAAGAACCTACAATGAATACCAAAATACTACTTGAAATCAAATTGCCTATAAAGAACTATACAAGAATAATAAGGAAACCGATAAAAAAACTTTCAAGATAACGCATAGGAATACCACCATAAGCGTCAAGAGAAGAACACAAGAACTACAACATAACAATTGAAATATGAAGAGAGAGAAAGAAAGATTTTCTAAATTTCAGTGTGTTTGTAACTATACAGCTGGTCATCATTTTATAAAAGGAGACAGTTTAAATTAGGAAAATTATAATAACGGTAATTACATAAACAATTCAAATTAGAAGATATTAATAATCTAATTTAGAAAAGATATTATATATATCCTACTATATAAAAGTAGTCTAAATTGGAATATAGTAATTTTCTAATTTGAAAAAAAATAAAATATCCTTAATATGGAAGGATACTATATCCTTAATATTCCCTCTTAAACTCAAAATGGTTTGAAAGATGCCAATTTGAGTTTAAAAATTAGTTCAATTTGGCAATCAGGTAGATGAACTTTTATGAATAAATCAGCCAGTTGATCAATCGAAAAGATCGAAAAGAGACGATGGGTGCCTTCCTTGAGGTGATGGCGCACGAAATGGCAATTAATCTTAATTTATTTTGTATGTTCATGAAACACATCATTGTGAGCAGTCTAAATAGCACCGTGATTGTCATAATAAAGAAAAGTATCGTAGAGTTGAAGAACACCAATATTTTTTACAAGTCAACAATAACCAAAGAAGCTCAAATGTATTATTAGTAAAAGCGTGATATTTAATTTCAATGCCAGAGCACGGTGAACAAAAGATGAGATAGAGTAATTTCTACAACCAAAAACTTAGGACGATGGGCTTGCAATGATGCCACATTGGAAGAATGGTGAACAATGAGCAATGATTTGCAACAGTATCGAACCTCAAGAATGGTCAACCATGGGCCGATGATGGTGATTGTGAACAGGAACCATCAAAAGAAGACGGCCAGTGATGGAAAAAATAAAAAAACTTTAGGTAACACAAATTTAAATAGGTTTAATAAACCTTACTCTGAAATCATGTAGAAATAAGAAAAGAGAGAATGTAGAAATATTTTTTGTATTTGTGTGCGTTTGTAACTGTACCATGGGTCATCATTTTATAAAAGAATAAAATAATCTAAATTAGAAAAGTTGTAACAATGATAATTGCATAAACAAACTAAATTAGAAAATATTAATATTCTAATTTAGGAAAGATATTATATGTATCCTTATATATGTATATATAAGTAACCTAAATTAGAAGATAATGATTTTCTAATTTATGAAGAGTATAATATCATTAGTAATGAATGATATTATATCCTTAATAATAATAAAGCTAAATCTATTCCCTCTCTCTATTCAGCCAGCTTCAGTAACATTTTGATAAATTTGATGGCGACATAACTGACCCATTCAGGTAAATGATTGATGAACCAACAATATTCACACGAATTCCCATCTTTTTGAAAAATTCAGGCGATAAAACTAACTCTGACAGAAAACAGATCGCCCCTGATTCATATTCATCCCCAACTTGCAAGCACATGCTACCCCAGAAACCTTAGTTGAATCATGCAACTAATTAAACAAAAAGGGTAAAAAAACACGATCCTTTTTTGTAAGAGTAGAAAACAAAAAAGACAGAGATAGGAAAACCCGCTAGAAAAGTAGCAGACAGATGAACCAAATAATAATTTTAATGCAGTAGTGCTTGAGACTATAAGTTAGTGAAGCAGACAGCCGAAGCAAATAAATTCTTTTAGACAGTAGTGCTTGAGACTATAGGTTACAGTGTATTTTACACTAAATTCCAGAGGGATGAGTTTGTAATTTACCTACAGGGTATAAGAAAAATAAGAAACTTACTAATGCAGTATATAAATCACAGACGGTATAGTTGCTCAATCCTTATTATTTTTTTACTTTACCAAAATAATCCCACTAGTAACAGTGATCAAACAATCAACAAGAAAGTGCCTCATATCCCAAAACTCTACCAAAATCTAGACATTTTATAAGAAATTATCATATGAAAAAGCTCCAAAAAACCAAGAAGAGTAAAATGAATTGACAATAATTACTTATAAGTTCCATAAGAAAGTAAAGTCAAATAGGCTTTTGGTTCTAGGAATACAGAAAGACAACCTTTTAGCCCTTTTGGGGTCAATTAGAGCAAGCTCCGCAAGTTTCTCAGGAGTCGTAGCCTTCTTGATCCCCTCCGAATCAGCCTCAAACGACGTGGCCAAACCATCCATCGAACTACTATGCCTATGCTTTTCTCCCATCCTCTTCTCTCCTACAACCGCCGCCTTCCCCCCTCCACTGTCATCTCCGCCCCCCACCGCCATCCCAAACGACAAATCATCGAAAAAGTCAGCATCCATCGATAAGCTCCTAAGATGGCAGGTGGGACCCGGCGGCTTATTAGTGCTAGATTCATCCGACCGGGACGAATCCACGGACATGGGAAAGCAACCGTCAACGACGGGGATATCCAGAGCTGAGAGCTTGAAGTTGTCAGTGTCGGAAACATCGAATAGAAGGTCGTCAGGGAGGCGGAAGGACGTGTCCGAGTGAGCCCGACGGTGGCGGCCCCCTCGTTGCGGGGTTTCCGGTAACTGGTCTATATCGATTGCGCAAGGGAATAATCCGCCCATTTGCTTTGCCGTGTACTGCGGGTTCATGTTATTGGCACCGGGTACGGCGGCGTCGGGCCAGCAAAGGCGGTGATTATGGCAGTTGAGTGGGGTTGCAATTATTAGCGGAGTCGTGGACTTTAGGTGAGTTCTGCCAGGGACACACATGGTGTTTCTCATTTCCAGATAAAAGGATCGTTGGGGATGAGGCTGAATAACCGTGACGTCAGATTTAGTTGGGATAGTATCTCAGCCGTCGATTGATTGTGAGATTAATCTTTTCTCAAACAGGATTGCCGCACGTCTCATTCTCTTATAATTTATCAATACTTTTATTACTATATTTAGAATTTATTTTATTTATTTATTATTTTTTTTAATTTTAAAAAATTATTGTTGGGCCCCGGTATAACGGCCCATAAAAGCGCAGCCCAAGTAAGAAGCTCAGAGACACTCTCATAAGGGGAGGAGGTCAGATGGCCCAAGTGAGAAGCCCAAGGGCCGAAAGCCCAAGAAGCTTCACGAAGTCTCAGAATCGTCCGAGCGGCCAGGAATAGACGCTCGGACTTTTCCCCAGAAGGCCCACAAAGAGCTGCTTCATCTCACGAGTTCACAGGCCCACGAGGGGCGAGAACCGCCCGTTCATAACCGAGAATGCCAGCTAGCCTACCTCGCCGGTTTTCGAGAAAGCCTGCAACTACTGTCAGTCGCCATCTCAACAGGGCACGTGTAATATTTCGAATCCCGATTGGATTATTTTAATGTTAACTGTGATTTTAGGTATTTCGAACGTGGTGAAAGTAAATTAAAACATTCTAATATTTTCGGAGACGATTGGGATTTCGGAATGGCGCTCAAGGTGCGCCCGTGCTGTTATTCGGAATTTGATTTGGAATTTAAAATAAAAGAAATATATAATAATAATAATAATAAATAATAATAGGTGAATGAAAAGAAAGAAAAAGAAAAAGAAAATGGGGAAAATAGGAGAATGGGTGTCGGGGAGAGAGAAAGTGAGGGGGGAAAGGGGGTTTAGGGTTTTGCGCGAGGAAGAAGGAGGAGGAAGAGGGCGACGGCGGCGGCGTCGCAGGTGAACGGCGGTCGATGGTGGTTGTGGGGAGGTTGCGATTGTCGTGGGTGAGGCCACGGCGGTTGCGGATTGAGGCGGCGGCTGCGATGGGTGAGGAAATTGGTGTCGGGTCAGGTGACGACGGCCGTTCGGGGTGGTAGCGGCGAAATCGACGGTCTCGGTGGTGAGCGGAGGCTGCGGCGCAAGCGACGGTGGTGTGGGATGAGGCGATTGTGGGTGCGGTGCGGGTTAAACGAGGACGGCGGCGCGAAGTTGCATCGAGGAGAGAGAGGCAGCGGCCCGGCTTCGGCGTCGGCACGGCCCAGGTGAGGCGGAGGAGGCGCGACGGCCACGTGAGGTGGCGAGGTGGTCGATCGGCGGCGTGAGCGGCGGGCAGCAAGGTCGTGCACGGTGGAGAGAGGAAGGGCGCGCGGAGAGAGAGAGAGGCACGCGGTGGCGGGGAGAGAGAAATGCAGTTTGGTGCTTGGGACATCCTTTCTTGAGATCCATGAGAGTATGATGTTAAGGCAAGTATCCTTTAATTTCTATTCTTGATACGATTTAATTTTCGATACATTTTGACTCTTTTTGTGAGATTTTCTGACATGAATGTATTTTTAAATACCCTCAATTTATCAATTGTATACATGAGTGTATGTTTTATTGGTTGTGCGGTGGTTTTGTCTTGTATTTATGATTTGGAGGGATTTTGGACACCGGACGGTACATATATGTATGTTTGTGTATCAGTATATTGTGGAACCATGAACCCAGGGCTTTGCACTAACCATGCATCTTTGCTGGGGGGTGGGATCACCACGGGACCATGGTGGTCCGAGACCCTAGAGGTCGATTTGTGATCCGAGGCATTGGCTACTTCCGTAAGTAAGGAAGATTTAGATTGAGGCTACTCCGCCGTAAGGAAGAATGAGGCTACTTCCGTAGTAAGGAAGATTGAGGCATTGGCTACTTAGTAAGGAAGATATTTGTGGTGACACCGCCCTTGTGTTTTTAATTGAGAACCATCGTAAGGAATTGACGGAAAACTAATATATTTGGACGTCCTAATATATAACTAAAACTTGAGGTTACACCCAAAGCCGCGGGTGGTAAAACATAGTGAGCAAGTTCTAATCTATGGGAGGCAGTACATTGATGGCCTTGAGCCTCACGGCCTAATTCGTAGCCGATATATAGCAGCGATTTCCCGGACGAGAGGTAACCCTTCTTCAAGTTGGTATCATTGATCTTTGGTTCTCCGATTTCGTGCATGCTTTGTATTTACGCACGTATTTGGGTGTCTACCGCGATTTGAGATACGTGGTTTGGCCGTGGATGGGCGATAGGAATGTCTCGTACGTGCGTCGTGATAAACCGGGCGATGTTTTGATTTATGTTTCGATTCCGCGGTTTTCTCTTGATTTACAGCATTATGAGTTTTAGATCGGGACGACGGTATGTGTCTCACGTGGATGTGGTGATGGTTGCGGCGTATGTGACATCGGATTATATGATATGATATCGTCTACAAGATTTTTTAGGATCGTGATTTATATGATTTTGTCCGGAGGGACGAGTTATTACTTAGATTTGACGATTTAGTACGAGACATCTCCTCGATTTTGAGGATTTCACGGACATGATGTTTTGTTTACGTGATTGCTATGCGATATCCCCGCTTCTGATTTGATGTGTACCGTTTTATACGATTCTTGATACTTGCTGAGCTCTAGGCTCACGTTTTCATGTTTTATCCCTTCAGACTAGTGGCATGGATACGCTTGCAGGAGCTCGGACGTGATCGGGCTCGGATATTCCTTTTGGCGAGTGGAGATATTACATTTGGTATATTTCTGATCTCGGGGATATGTTATGATTGTTATTTATGGCCGGATGGTGCCTTGATCATTGTATGAGAAATATTGAAGTTATAGTATTGTGGATGAGTTGTAAATTTGGATACCTCCCTTGCGATTTTGGTCAGCAGGTCATGTATTATTTGTCCGGATTCATATCCGATGAGATCTTGTGCGGGTTTTATTTATTTTGGGTCCCTTTATGTATGATTGTCACATCCGGGATGGGCTATTGTGGTTGATGAAAATATTATTATTGATTTTATTTTTGACCTGCGAATATTCTGGTCCCGAGTCGTGACAGCACGCCTAGTCAAATCAAGACTGATATCCAGATCTTGTACACCTGACACGCTCAGATGCTACAGCGGCGCCGTCCGCGTGCCACTCCCCACACGTCAGCAGCATTAAAGGGAATCGGTGGACCAGCTCCTCAACCGCTGGATGGACGACACGTGTCTCCTCCCCAGCGGCCCGGCTTCCACTATAAATACTCAGCAAGGCCCCTTTCCAAAGGGAGAGCTTTCCTGACTCTACAGCTCTGAACCCTAGACTTCGACCGGGCACTCTCTCTCTCTCCAAAATCAACTCCACAAAGAAGAGTAAAAAAGCTCCCAGTGAGCATAGCTTCCTTAGGAGAAAAACACAAAACGTGAGACAGGGAAGGGATTAACCCTCACAACTGTACTTTGTAAAATCTTCAACCCATATAGTGAAACTCTTTCCAGGCCCTGAGCGTCGTGATTTTTTCTCCCCATTTAAGAGGAGGTTTTCCACGTAAAACATCCGGTCTCGATCTTCATCTCGTGTCGAACACCTCATTCACTTGTGTTGCTTGGTAACCACGGATCGGACTGGGCGCACCTTTGCATCTCTCGGCCGTATTGGACCCATTGGATCCAACACCCCTCATCAACAAGCCTGGTCCAGAAAGATCCGCGGAACCGGAACGCAACAATTATATACATAATTTTGAATAAATTATGAATAAATAAAATAAGTAAGTTTTCCACTATCACACCATCAAATTATTCAATTACTGAAAATTTGAAAAAATATCTCTTTTTTTTTATAAGTAAAAAAATTTATAATTGAAAAAAAAAATACAAAAACTAATATTCTATCTTTAAATGTATTACCGATTTTGGTGTAGAACACAAATACAAGAGCAAACCCCAAGCACCATGAAAACAGACCATGAAAATCTAAAGACAGGAAACAAAATGCGGGATGCCTAATGCCGTCATCTAAACTAGCAGCGCTCTATCAGCAGTAATAACCAAATCTCGGATGAAACACCTCGGACTAAAGTGCATTTTACATTTCTACAAAAGAATCTCGGACTCACATCTCGGCCACAGCATATCAGCACATAGCATCTCGGCCAAAGCAACCTCTTCACCCTTTGACAGCACCTTGGCCATTGCCTATCTCAGCCACAGCAAAGAACCTCGGACTCACAGCATCTCTGCCTATAGAATTTCGGACAGAAGGAATCTCGGACGCTTTCTCCTCAGTGTCCCATGCCTCGTTGCCACTTGGACGGAAACCAACTCATGACAGCACATAGGACCTCGGATTGGTCTGCATCTCCTCGGTCATTGACATGTCAGTTAGAAGGCATCTCGGCCTAGTGCAAACAACTTATCGCAGCATCTCGGACAAAGCACCACCTCAGAAGCAGGAAGCAAACCACAAATCCGCAATTAAGCGAGTCATCAATCCTATTCTAGGGACAGATACCTGCACGCCGACAGCATAACACAGGGCACGAGCACATTTCAGCATATGCGACCAAACAGCGTTGGCAGCATCAACAAGCAGCAACATGGCTTTCCATGGCCGACTTCAGAGAGTTACTGATTTTCAGGAAGCAAGATTGACAAGAGAACAGCACGCATAAGCTACAGATTACTTCATCAAAAATCCATGGACAGAGTGAAACAGTAGCATCTTGGGCTCATACACCACTGCCTCCAGCATCGGCTGAACAACCATCACGGACCCAAGAGGCGGAACCACATGGTTTTTTTTTTGATAGACCGGCAGGGACCGGCAACAAAACCGCAAATCAGAACAACCGGGATGTTTTTTTTTTTTTTTTTTTGAAGCCCATTAGGGCGGGCAGCAAAGCCGAAAGGTGAACAAACACATTTTTTTTTTTTGTAAGGCCATAGTGCGGGCAACAAAGCCGAAGGACAAGCAACCAAAGTATTTTTTTTTTTGGGAGGGGGGGAGCCCAGAAGGGCGGGTGACAAAGCCGGAAGGCAAAGCAGCCAGCCATTAGGGGCCGGCCAACTATGTTGAAAGGCATATCCATGATTTTTTTTTTTTTACCAGCATGGGCGGCCAACATCACTGACCTGCAGGGGCGGCCAACTACGTGGAAAAAGCCCTCAGGGCAACAATGTCGGGAGGCAAGCCGGGCACCAAAGCTGAAGAAAATCGGACAGTTTTTTTTTCTAACTACATGTTCCATCGAATCATATGCGTTCTGGCCACGCATCTATCAGCATCAATAAAGGTTATCAATTTGTTTCTAATGACATTGATGATAAAAGAAAATAGATAGAGAGGTGTCTTGAGGGGGGGAATTTTGAAAAATGTGGCTGTTACATTCCTTCCAAAAAAAATAGACTGTGGCCGCAAGAGATATGTATTTAAAATGAGCCAGAAAATTTTTCTCTTTCCATTTCTTTGCAGCCCAACAAATGTTCTGGGACAATTCCAGATAAGGCTATTGGATTTCTACAAGACCTTGAATCATGTGCCATAAGGATTTAGAGAATGGGCAAGAAAAAAAAAAAGATGCTCATGATCTTCATCATCTGTCGTGCATATAGTGCATTTTGTGGATAGATTGGGGATGCCATGAAGGCGGTCAAGGGTATTAAGTCTTGATGGCTCCTGGAACCCTAGGCCCAAAATCGTAGCTGCAGGCCCAAAGAGTCACGTAAGAAGGCTGGCCCAAAGGGCCCACAAGCCCGATCAAATCCGAACAGCTAACTTGTTTCCGAGCGCCTGGCAACCCGGGCGGACACTGAGATCTGTTTGAGGACGGGGACCACCAGAAAAGCCAAAAATGACCCAAGCGCCAGCTCAGACAGCTTGCACGGCGCATGCTGCCACAAGCGACCAACGGCTCTTGACACGCCGTACCTGCAGGCCATGCACCTCTGAGCGCCGCATCTGCAGACTGTGACAGGTGTCCCTGTCACAGCCGCATCCACAGTAGTGGCGATAGTGGCAGGCAACCCTGACATGCTAGCGCCACGTGTCGTTTCCCTTACGGCATCACGTTCCTTATAAATACCCTACTTCAGCAACTGAAAAGGGACTATGACTTCAATTCTGGATCCATTTACTCATACATAAGCGAGAACCCCCCAGAGAAAAATTAAGGCAAAGAGAGGAGAGAAAAGAGAGAAGTTAATCTTCCCTACGCTGTAACATCCTGAGAACGCGAAAGCTTCCCAGGCTCCCATTGTATCTTCTCTTTACTATAGTGAGATTTCTCGGACTGCTCATCCGCTGCCGTGGTTTTTCACCCCTCGTCAGATTAAGGGGTTTTCCAGTAAATAGACGTGTTCTCCCACTGTCCCCGTACTTTTCCCTCTCTATTCGAGTTCTACTTACTCTGTGTTGCTCCAATCTGCCCGACCGCGTGCTCAAAAAGCCGCTCGCATTCAATCCAACGTACGACCAGATTGACAGGACGCAACATTGGCGCCGTCTGTGGGAAGCAATTGAAAGTTTGCTTTTCACATTTTCCACAAGTACACAGCAACGCAAGCTTCAAATCTCCAAATGGTGAACACAAGGGCGTAGGCGAACGCAGCCCCCAAAGAAGTGGCCTCACAAGGCGCTGGCGCTAACCCCTATGCTGGGGTTGAGGCTCATCCCGATCCGGTGGTAAGGGGCTTAACCGCCCAGGTAGCCGGCATGTCGCAGGCCTTCGTTACCCTCTGCTCCAAAATTGACCAGCTTAGGCCGGTGGCTCCCAGCGGGGGCCTCCCAGCCGAGGCGCGCCTGGCCGGAACGAAGGAGGCGGTCGCATGAAAAACCTCCCAGTCGACGAGAACACCCGAGGACCCAGGTGGCCTCCAGCAGCAGAGCACCACGAAGGGTCGGGGACCAACCAAGTCCTCGGGTTCAAGGAGAAAGCCCCGAGAGGCGCCATTCTGAGGCCCAACGGAACCGCCGTGACCATGACGATCAAGAGGCGGTTCCCCAAGATGCTCTCCCAAGAGGAGCCCGCACGATCCCAGAGCACCGTGTAGTTCAGGAGCCTTACAAGTTAAGGCACTACCTGAACGAAAGAAGGACGGCTGCCCCACCCCTAGTGGAGGCCGGGGAAAAAGGGGATGGAATCGATCTGCGAGAGCGTGGAGGAGGAGCTAACGCACTCCAATCTCGTTTTCCACAGAGATTAGGGCGAGGACGCTCCCCTAAGTTCAAGATGCCCACTGAGTTTGTCGACAGACGGTGATCCCATGGACTACCTTAATCATTTGTGGAGCACACGAGCCTCCGGGGCACAGACGAGACAACCATGTGCCAGTGCTTCCCTCTGACTCCGAAGGGGGATGCACGAATATGGTTTTACGGAATACCCGCGGACTCTATCCGCTATTTTGGAGACCTGGCGACGGCTTTCCTGTCCCAGTTTGCCTCTAGCAGAAGAGTGGAGAAACAGCCCTGGCACCTCACTCGAATCAAGCAAGGGGCCAGGGAAAACTTGAGAGGATTCCAGCACAGTTTTGTGGAGGCCGGGCGAGATCCGAGGCGAGGCCAAGACGAGGTGAAGCTGAACGCCTTCCTCTCGGCCCTCGAAGGGGGTGCTTTCTTTAAGCACCTCATCCACAAAGGCCCGCAGACCTTCGTAGAGGCTGAGGCTGTGGCCAGAGCTTACATCGCGGCCGAAGAAGCTAACGACGCCAAAAGGCCTGAGAGGGCCGAGCACCCTCAGCAGAAGGCCGCGGAGGGAAAAAGGAAATCTGGGGACTATCAAAGTCCCCAGACGTCAAAGAAACACCATAAGGCCGAGTAGAGCTCTCGGAGAGAGCCGCGACCTATCCATCTCACGCCGCTGAACGACTCCCGCACCAATGTCCTCATGCAGATCCGGGGGGAAAAGTTCTTGAAGTGGCCCAAGCAACTGAAGAACCCGGACGGTGGGGACCAATCGAAGTATTATGACTTCCACCGCTCCGGGGGTCACAGCACGGAGGATCGTAGGACCCTGCAGAGGGAAATTGAGGAGCTTATCCGGAGAGGACACCTCAGCCGCTTCCTTCAGAGGCCAGGACAGGCCTCAGGGCCCGAGGACGGTGGAGACGCAGAGCCCCCCAGGAACCGAGTGGCTGCGGGGTCGCGTAAACATGATCTCACCCGGCCGGGGCGGGAGGCAGGCATGAGCTTGTAGCAGCGAAGAGGCCAAGGACGGGGCTTAGGAGTGAAGACGATGTTATCTGCTTTAGCAGTAGGGACTTAGACCATGTAACTTCTCCTCACTCCGACCCCCTGGTTGTAACCGCACTCGTTTCAGATGGGGCAAATGACTACCAGATGAAATGAGTATTTGTTGATAATAGAAACTCTCGCAATTTGCTGTATCTTGATACTTTCTTCAAATTAGGGCTTAAGAAGAATCGAATGAAAGCGCCGGAAGGGCCACTCTACGGGCTGGACAACCAGCCAGTGCCCGTCCAGGGTATCATCTAGTTGGAGGTAACCCTGGGAACGTATCCGAGGACAGCATCAAAGGTCCTCACCTTCCTCGTCGTGGACCTGCCCTCGGTCTATAACGTGATACTCGGACGGCCTTGCTTGGCCACGTTCAACGCAGTAACCTCTATCCCACATCTCAAGATGAAGTTCCCCACCCCGTGCGGGGTGGGAGAGGTCCTCGGGGACCAGTCAACCGGACATATGTGTTACTTGGTGCAAACCGAGCAAGTAACGCTTCCACAGCCCATGGAAGACCTCGACCTCAGGGACAAGGCAACATTGAAACACGCTCAACCCGGAGAACCTGTAGTCTGAGTCCCGTTGAATCATGCGGATCAGGAGAAGTATGTCCAAATAGGGAGCTCACTCTCAGAGACCGTGAGGGACCAACTCGTCAGTTTTCTACGAGAGAACTCGGACGTGTTCGCGTGGTCCCCCAGTGACATGCCCGGGATCTCACCCGAGGTTATCATCCACAAATTAGGCGTCGACCGTCGGCATAAGCCGGTCAGACAGAAGCGAAGAAACTATTCCATAGAGAAGTTGGTAGCCATCTGCGAGGAGGTCAAGAAACTCCTGGACGTTGGATTCGTCCGAGAGGTCCAATACCCGGACTGGTTGGCCAACGTTGTCATGGTAAAAAAGAGCAATGGGAAGTGGAGGATGTGTGTGGACTTCACCGACCTCAACAAGGCGTGCCCCAAAGACAGCTTCTCATTGCCTAAGATCGACCACCTTGTGGACTCGACGTCCGGCCATGAACTCTTAAGTTTCATGGATGTATACTCCGGGTACAACCAGATCAAAATGAGTCCCGAGGACGAGAAGCACACGTCATTTATGACGGACCAAGGGACATACTGTTATAAGGTAATGCCCTTTGGTCTCAAAAACGCAGGAGCAACTTATCAACGGCTCGTGAATAAGATGTTCAAAGATCAGATGGGCAGAAACGTGGAGGTATACGTTGACGACATGCTCGTCAAGAGCAGGATAAGCAGCGACCACATGAGGGACTTGGCTGAGACCTTCCATGTGCTCAGAACCCACGGTATGAAGCTCAACCCCAGTAAGTGCACTTTCGGTATTTCCTCCGGAAAATTCTTGGGCTACATCGTATCACACCGAGGAATTGAGGCAAATCTAGAAAAGATCCAAGCGATCCTGGACATGCGGTCTCCGCGGACGGTGAAGGAGGTTCAGCAGCTTACTGGGCGAGTGGCCGCCCTTTCCCGTTTCCTAGCAAAGTCAGCTGAGAAGCACCTGCCATTCTTCAAAGCCCTAAGAGGAGCAAAATCTCGGGATTTTCGGTGGAGTTATGACTGCGAGGAGGCCTTCCAAGGACTCAAGAGCTACCTCTCGAGTCCGCCCCTCTTAGCTTCTCCTCAGCAGGGCGAGGAGCTATACTTGTACCTCTCCGTGTCCGACGCAGCGCTGAGCTCGGTATTAGTACGAGAGCAGCATGGCAAGCAGCAGCCCGTGTATTACGTCAGGAAGACTCTCACGGGCGCCGAGACCAGGTATCCCCTGACAGAGACGGTGGCCTTGGCGTTGGTCTGTTCCGCGAGGAAGCTCAGGCCATACTTCCAGGCGCACAAGGTAATAGTCCAAACCGATCAGCCTTTAAGGGCCATTTTGCAGAAACCCGAGATCTCCGGCCGGCTGATCAAGTGGGCCATCGAATTGAGGGAATTTGACATAGAGTTCCGTCCGAGACCAGCCTTAAAGGGACAGGCGCTCGCAAACTTTCTCGTCGAGACGACGGCACCGCCCACTTGCGACGAGGACCGGACTACCACGGACGAGTTGAGCAAAGCCTCCATTTGGACCTTGCACGTGGACGGCTCCTCTATGAAGGACGACTGCGGAGCAGGGATTGTGTTGCGCACACCTGAGGGGATGGAGATAAAGTACTCGCTGACGTTGGGGTTCTCGGCAACAAATAACGTCACAGAATACGAGGCCTTGCTAGCTGGACTCTGACTCGCCAAGTAATGCTCGGCCAGAGAGCTGGTCATCTATAGTGACTCCGAGTTAGTCATTAATCAGGTCCACGGAAGCTCCGACGTCAACAACGAGCATGTGACGGAACAGATTATTCTCCATTGAATAACCTCCGTCAATGCCTACGCACTCTCTAAAGCCTATAATTAACCTATGGACTCTACAGAAAATCCGGCAGAGTTTCCTCTGCAACTGGACAAAAATCGAAATACAACCTGTTTAAATAATCATCCTGCAACAAGCACACATCTATCAAAGGCTTAACTCAAAGCCTATAACACGCCACACAGGATCACAACACTGCCATATCATCCATGGCTCCAATACAGTACCCAACCTACTATACTGGATCTAGAGAGATGCCATCTAAATGAAACAAAACTCCAAACATCAATACAGACGCAGAAGCATAACTACATCATCATAAATGCGGAAACATAACAAAACCATAAAACAATAACAATAATGAGCCACGCCCAACTCTAAGTGGCTGCTCAAAATCCGATCCAACTCTGAGTCCAAAGCTTTCGCGCACTCGCCGTCCAACCAAATCTCATCAAGTAAGCCTCTATCCTTGCTCTATCTATCCAGCGTCAGTTAAGTGTTCTCATCTGAAAGGAAAAATATCAACTGCAAGAGTGAGCTAACAGCTCAACAAATGTAATCATAAACAATTCTCCAAGGCATGTACAAGAACAGGAACAGGGAAAGGAAACACATACTCTCCATAATCAAGAAACAGGAGAGAGAACAGGAAACAACATGAATCACTTGATTCCTTCGATTGCATCTTGAATCACTGGTTTCACACAATTCTTACGGTTCATATCTTGAGTCACTAGATTCATTCGGTTCTCATTCTGGTCTACTGGATTCACACCGTTCATCAATTGGATATTATTCATTTTCATTATTACGTCGTCTTTGCGGACCCCGGCTAGTAGACCGTACTAACCAACGATGCGAGAGAAGGAGGACAGGAATGTGTTCGCTACACATTCTAAAGCCACGGCTACTATTTTAGGTCGGTAGCACACGACCCTCGGTTGCATCCATGCAACAATCATCACAGACGACTACATCTCAATATGTAGCGTCGACAGACACACCCCACACCCCCGGGGTCCAGGGCAATCCTCGTTCTTCCACGGTAGTTTCCTAAAGCGTACCACAGACATCACCCGCTCCCACGAGCGGCCGAAATACGTGGCCAAGTATTCCTCGGGTTCACACCGCGATGGACATGGTATACTAAAGAATACTACTCATATGACTCAGGGTCCTAGTTTCAAGATTAGGTTTAACACTTGGAGAGGGAAATCCACATTTGCCACACAATCACATCTCGGGAAATCTCATTCCCATCATAATCATCTCCAATCGGGAGATTACATCATCAAACACATCTCCATCCAGGAGATTATATCATCACAAGCACAATGTGGACTCCCTTCCATTCACATCACGGTTCACGATATCAAATAGGACTCAATTCCCTTAATCCACAACAAAACATCACAAGTTCAATTCGACTTTCTTCGGGATCCAGTTCCCTTAATCACCACAATCAATCCAAGTTCACAATAGGGATTGGATTTCATACCTCAAACGATCACGAGTCACTTTGGAACCTCCGAGACTCATTCCCTTGCCATCAACACACGGATTCACATTTGGGGCTTACATTTACGTTTAATCAGTTAAACGTTACTTTCACAACTATTTTGAAGGCATATCACGTTACATTTCTCATTTTATTTCAAGTAAACATTATCGGATTTCCTTTTGAACACCCGGACACCGTACATGGTTTGATACTTGGAGATCGGACGTCCGGTGGATTCGTACGCACACTTTGTACACAAGATTACACATGTGGGTTCGATTTAACTTATCACGAGGGTGGAAGTATGCAACTTCCCATTCATTTCCGGATTATCCACAACGAGAAGCTTTTAAGGCTCCCGGATGCCACGAACGGGTCAAATCTTACGGGATTAGGCATCCGGTCGATATATACACACAATTGGGACATGGGTATTCATATTCTAGGATCATTTCATCATTTCACGAATGTGACAACACGCAAAATCCACCTTCGGTCTCGGGTGAACAGTAACAGCACCCATTTAATGGGCTCGGACGCCACGAACGGGTCCAAACGTACAAGATCGGACCAACGGCCGACCTATATACATCATTGGGACGTGGGGATTCCAATTTTGAGGTCAATTTCATGATACGAGGCCGGGAAATGGGAAACCCCCAAAATCCCGTAGGTTAGGATTTCGGTAAAACCCACCCGGGCGAATCGGACACGATTCGGACAAACAACCACATTTTCTTGGACCTCAAGGCATGGGTTTCGAGATTCTAACGTTCCCCGTGGGTATCGACATAAAATACCCAATGAAAATACACAAAACATCGAAAGAAAACGAGAAGTGGATATGAGAACACTTGCCTCGACGCGTGCTTTCACCTTTATACCTGGCTCTCGGGCGGAATCGGACTCCCGGGCTCGATCTCCTTCCTTCTCTCTCCAGTCGTGCCCCTCTCTCTCTCTCTAAAACCCTCGGTCGGTCGCAAAATGAGGGAAAACGAAGGCGCGGCGCTAATTTATACTGCGCCGGCCGCTCGAGCGGCCAGCGGGCGGCCATGCCACGGCTGTCCGCTGCTCGCTTTTGGTTTTTCCGCTCGAGCCACGGCTCGAGCGCCCAGCAGGGCGCAAGCCTGCTGGCAGGGCTTCAACAAGCCCGGACCCGAATAATTTTCCTGATTTTTCTTTCGATACCAAACCTTAATCATCCCAAAGGATTAGTATTAATCATTAACATACTATTCACCTCATTATTATCAAGTCCCTAAATCCGGAACCTCACAGAGCAGCTGTCCAAGTACCTTACAAAGGTCAAGGACATGATCATGGGGTTTAAGACGACCGAGTTCATCCACATCCCGTGGGAGAAAAACGCCAAAGCCGACACGCTTGCTCGAGCCGCGGCTTCGGGAGATCCTGAACAGTACGCCAAGGGGATGCGAGAAATCCTGGGCAGGTCCAGCGTTGAAGACCCCGAGCGGGAGGTGATGCAGGTCGCGAACGGGAGCACCTCGATGACTCCCTACCAGAAATTTTTGTCTGATGGCTCGCTGCCCGAGGACCCGAGCGAGGCCAAGAAGATAAAGAAGACAACGGGTTGGTACACAATCGTGGATGGCCGGCTGTATCGACGGGGCTTCTCGACCCCTTACTTAAGGTGTCTCACTCCAGAGGAATCTGAATACGCCCTGCAAGAGGTGCATCTCGGAATATGCGGATCCCATGTTGGGGAAAAGAACCTAACTTTTAAGCTTATGAGGTAAGGGTACTACTGGCCGACTATGAAATATGATGCCATGGATTTCGTGCGCAAATGCGAGAGTTGCCAACTTCACAGCAACATGAGCCATCGCCCCCACACGGATCTCCGGGCGCTGCAATCCCCATGGCCATTCGCCCAATGGGGGCTTGACATCCTCGGACCATTCCCTCTCGCTCCCGGACAAAGGAAATTTCTGATTGTGGGAATTGACTACTTCACCAAATGGGTGGAAGCAGTACCGCTGGCCAGAATAACAGAGCAAAACGCGACGGAGTTCCTCCGGTAGAACATTGTGTGCAGATTTGGAGTGCCCTAGTGCATCGTAACTGATAACGGGACGCAGTTCACTGGAAAGTGGTTCACTAAGTACTGCGCAAGCCTGAGGATCAACCTGGTACACACGTTAGTGGCGTACCCGCAGGCTAACGGGCAGGTAGAAGTGACAAACCGTACAATCCTACATGGGCTAAAAACTAGGCTGGAATCATCTGAGGGCTCATGGGTACATGAATTGCCCTCAGTCCTCTGGTCATACAGGACAACACCACGAGAGCCTGAGGAGACCCCTTTCAACCTTTGCTACGTGGTCGGCCGTCATCCCGATAGAAGTATGCCTCACTTTTTGGGTTGGGTGCTTTAGCGCAACGGATAATGACCCAAAGGCTCCGAGAAAGCCTCGATGCCCTAGAGGAAGTTCGCGACCAGGCGAGACTTAGGGTAGCGGCCTACCAACAACTGGTGGCCCGCTATTACAACAAGAAGGTGAAGGCGCGACCATTCGAGGTCGGGGATCTCATGCTAAGAAGCGTGGAAGCCACGGGAAAAATAGCTGGAAGGAACAAGCTCCCGCCAAATTGGGAAGGGCCGTTTTTGGTCTCGGCTATCCTGCGAGGAGGAGCTTATAAGCTACGCACCCGAGATGGCAAGCTGATCCCCCGGACCTGGAACGCCGCTCACCTAAGGAAATACTACAAGTGAAAAGCGGGTCATCTCCAACAAACAAAACTTGGGCGCCAACCCGAGCAGCCCCAGTGGTCGGACCCCAGCGGTCAGGCAACAAAACTTGGGCGCCAACCCGAGCGGCGCCAACCCGAGCGGCCCCAGCGGTCGAACCCCAGCGGTCGAAACAACAAAACTTGGGTGCAACCCAAGTGCCCAGTCGGACCTAGCGGTCAGCTAACAAAACTGGGCGCTAACCCGGCCAGCGGCCCCGGTCGAACCCCAACCGTCAGGCAACAAAACTTGGGCGCCAACCCGAGCGGCCCCAGCGGTCGGACCCCAGTGGTCAGGCAACAAAACTTGGGCGCCAACCCGAGCGACCCCAGCGGTCGGACCACAGCGGTCAGGCAACCAAAACTTGGGCGCCAACCCGAGCGGCCCCCGCGGTCGGACCCTAGTGATTAGGCGATAAAAACTCGGCTTCGACCGAGCGATCCCAGATGTTGGACCCTTGAGGTCATAACAAAACATTGGCTGTAACAAAAAAAAGAGAAATAGGCACTTATGGTAAACTCAAGGATCTCCTTTTATTTCATAAAAACACAATACAACAACACAAAGGGAGAAACAAAGTCTAGCCCTCGCAAGGGCCTTGAGGTAGAACGGCTCCAAATGGCTCTCCTAGAGATGAGGGATCCTCCCCGCGGCTCAAAGTTCCCGGTTGGTCTGGTGAGCGAGGACCCGCTGAGGAGCTTGGACCCGAGGACCCAGGAAATGGCCTGTCCCGAAGACCGTACACATCCTGAGGGCGCACGGCGCTCGCGTTACGCGGATCCAACACAACCGTAGGAAATGTGGATACAGAACCCGCATCACCCGGCGGCATAGATGGATGCCGTCCCAGAACTTGGCCTCCAGTACGGGGGCCATGTCAGCGATCTTCACCGAGGTCCTTTGCGTTTCCTCCAGCTGAAGATTTCGTTCCATCAGGAAGCCGTATCGAACCTCTAAGAGCCTCAGGGCTTCCTCAGACGAAGCAAGCGCCGCGCGAAGCCGCTGGATCTCCTCTTGGGCGGCCCTCAAAGACTCCGCCTCCCGACGAGACCGAGCAATTTCGCCCACCAGTCGACTAAGGCCACCAATCAGATCCTGGAGCTGCAAAAAGAACCAGAGCCCCACTTAGAAGCAGTCAACAGAAAGTGAAACAAAGGGGAAGGTAGCAAAGTACCTGAGAAATGACAGGATCCTGAGTGGGGGCAATCTCTCCTGGGACCTCGGGCACGAGTGGGCACTCTGCGGGCACCGCAGGAACATCAAGAGCGGCCTCGGAGGAAGGACCCTCAGGGATGGGGGCTCTGCTACCTCCGGGACGTCAGCGACGGCCGGGATCTCCAAGACCGCGACCACAGCCTCCTCGCCGCTAAGAAGGTCAAAGATATCCCCAGCGGCAACGGCCTTCATCTCATGAGGCTCTACGACCTCATCCAAGGTTGCCCCCTCCGAGGCATCAAAAGCTGTAGGATCATAAGAAGGATGATTCGCAGAGACGGCAGAGGCCTCAGGACGGGCCTCGATACCAGAGGAAGGTGCTGCGGTGACCCCGGACCACAGGAGGACCAGAAGTCAACCCCGCGGCCTTCTTAACCATGGGGGCTATGACATGGTCATCCTCTGAGGAAGATTCGCCGGCAACGCTCGGCGGATCCTCAGGGACCTCAATCCGCGGGCTCTTCGGAGGCCGCTCGGAGGGCTCCTGAATCACAAGAGGACCCTCTCTTTTCCTCAGCTTCTTCTTCTTCGAAGCAGCAATGGCAGAATCACCAGATGACACCGCCCACTTGGCTTCCGCCAGCTTTTCGGGGGACAGCCAGATGTTCTTCTTTCCCATGTTGAAGCCGCCCAGGTTCGCCAGCACTAAGTCCGTGACCTCCCTGGCGGTCTCCCTCTCCTCGTCAGTAATATCGGAGCCATATTTGCTCGCGACATTTCCCCACACGGGGGAGAGCTCCCAGTCCTCCGCCACCTTAAAGAAGAAGAACCTGTCCTTCCACCTTTTGGTGGAATCCGGGTTCCCACCGCTCATCTTAGCAAACTCGGGGCGGGGGGTCATGGCGATCCAGTCAAAGTTGTGATTGAAGCGAAACATGATTTTCACCATGACCGCCTCAAGAGTCTTGCTATGGCAGCGCGCGAAGACACACAAAGAAACCAAGTACCTGATGGCGTTGGACTGAAGCCTCGCGAGCGGAATGACCAACTCCTTCATCAGGCGGCGGAGCTCGGTGGGAACAGGGAAACGAAGTCCACCTTTGAGGTGAACCTCGTATACGGCAATGTAACCACTCGGCGGAACCACCATCAAATCAGACGCCGGGATGTTGTATTTCGTCCTGATCTGCTCGAGATCTTGAGAAGAAAGGGAAGAGGCAATGTCTTTAATGCCGGGAGCCATGGCAGCAAGCAAGGAAAGCAAAGCGTCGCGAAGATTTTCGAAGAAAGCCAAGGGAAGGAAGAAGAAAACGCTAGGAATGAATGAGAACGCGACGAAGGATTTAAAGAAATTTTCAAATAAGTGAAAAGGCGCCCTCATCATGACCATTCCACGTGTCAACTCCCCATACGCAGTAGGCGAGCGCAGGCCTTAGGGTTTCCCGAGGCGACGTCACTTCAATCGCCTATCGCATTCAACGCTCCGCGAGGAGGGGAAACGACGGTGAAAGATAGGTTTCGTGTTCACAAGAAGACCTCGGACGTCTTTCGCGCCAAACAAAAGATGAAGACCGCGGTCTATAACGGCGAAAAGATGTTTGCAAGGCATGTCAAACGGCTGAGTCCTCGAACCGCTTGACATGGGGGGCTCGTGATGGGTCCTGGAACCCAGGCCCAAAATCGCAGCCGCAGGCCCAAAGAGTCACGTAAGAAGGCTGGCCCAAAGGGCCCACAGGCCCGATCAAATCCGAACGGCTAACTTGTTTCCGAGCGCCTGGCAACCCGGGCAGACACTGAGATCTGTTTGAGGACGGGGACCACCAGAAAAGCCAAAAATGACCCAGGCGCCAGCTCAGACAGCTTGCACAGCGCGTCCTGCCACAAGTGACCAACGGCTCCTGACACGCCGTACCTGCAGGCCATGCGCCTCTGAGCGCCGCATCTGCACTATGACAGTGTCCTATCACAGCCCGCACCTGAGTAGTGGCGATGGTGTGAGCAACCACGACATGGCGGCGCCACGTGTCGTCTCCCTTACGGCATCACGTTCCTTATAAATACCCTACTTCAGCAACTGAAAAGGGATTACGACTTCGATTCTGGATCCATTTACTCATACATAAGCGAGAACCCTCTAGAGAAAAACTAAGGTAAAGAGAGGAGAGAAAAGAGAGAAGTTAATCTTCCCTACGCTGTAACATCCTGAGAACGCGAAAGCTTCCCAGGCTCCCATTGTATCTTCTCTTTACTATAGTGAGATTTCTTGGACTGCTCGTCCGCTGCCGTGGTTTTTCACCCCTCGTCAGATTAAGGGGTTTTCCACGTAAACAGGCGTGTTCTCCCACTGTCCCCGTACTTTTCCCTCTCTATTCGAGTTCTACTTACTCTGTGTTGCTCCAATCTGCCCGACCGCGCGCTCAAAAAGCCGCTCGCATTCAATCCAACGTATGGCCAAATTGACAGGACGCAACAAGTCTAATACAAATGAAGTGATTTTAATATAGTTGAAAATATTCTCTCTATTTCATTATTGATTTCTTAAAATATTAAATCATAAGTTCCATTTTGATACTACTTTTACTATAACTAATATTTAAATTTAAATTAATTATATTTTAAAGTAAGTATTAATATTTAATTTTATATGTTGGTTGACTTTATAAGAACCATTTAAAGCGTTATAATTAAATCTAAAATTATTAGTTATATTTATATTATTATATATTGTAAGGCTCGAGTCTTTGATTTATGATAATTTTAATTGATTAAATTAATATAATTAAAATTAAGGTCAAACGATATTAAATATTGATTTTAAAACCTAAAATTGAATCAAATTATATCAAATTAAGGGATACTCGATTGGCGCTCGAGGCACGCCGATGCATGAAAAGCAATTTGCCCACTGCCTGATAGAGGTTTGACTCATGCTTGAGTGCCAAAGGCTGTGAGCTCAATGCCTGAGGCACACCCAAACCACGCTCGAGTGCAATAGTCCAGTAGAGCGACACCCAACACGTGCATGAATTGATGCCCGAGCACTATTTAATATAAATATACCTCTGGCTCATTTTTTTAGTTGTTTTTTTAGAGAAATTTTAGAGAAGAGAGAGGGAGACGATGAGAACAGTGAGAATAAGATAGAGAAAACTTGAGAAAGCATAAATTAAGTGAATCAAAGTTTAAATTTTAGTAATTGAAATAAGACAAGTGCATATTGAGTTCTCATTCTTTTGTAGCTATTCTTTACTAAATTCCATGAGTAATTGTTGTTCTGTTATTTTTGCATGCCATGATTTTCAAGATTATAATTATATAGTTTAATATGCATAGGTAATTCTCTTCATTTTGTTGTAAGAATATATGAAATTCATGTCCAAGTTTATGAACAATGTCTCATGTAGCTGATTTTTTAATTTTTTTTACATGCATGTGTTAAAATTATGATTTATTACTTATATATAAGAAAAATTCGTACATCTTACCACTATATGTTCTGGACTCTAATTATTTATTGTATATACTGAATTTTATTAAAATTTGATCCTGCATGTATAATATTTGAACTGAAATTATAGAATTCTTCTCCCTTAGCAATTTTTGATGAACTTTTACTGGACTTTAATTCTTACTTATCTTAAATTCATATAAGAGTTTATACATACTTTAAACTATTAAATATATGTTCTGAAATTTAATGGGAGGATCTGCATATTTGCTAATTTCTGCACTAATTGATGCATGTTGAATTCCTGCACTACAGCTGATTTTCCTGCACAGTTTTTATGCATTAAAGCTAATTCCTTGCACTAGTACATACTACTTTTTATTGCATTAAGTCTTTAAGAATGATTCTGCCTAATTAAAGAAGTTAAATTTAATATTTTATGTTGAGAGTTTATAAAGTTATATATAAAATTTTATAATTAAGTTAAGAATATAAATATTTTTTTCATGAGTGAAAAAATTAAAAAGAAAGAAGAAATATGAGAGTTTTTTAAAAAATTTGTATTGGACCATGGTTATTATTCAATAGATAATATATTATGGTATACATTAATATATTATATCCGAACCTATTATCTATGGTTAGAAGCGGTGTTCAGTTCTATTTATGAGATGATATGTAGACGGTCCACCTACAAATTTTAAATAGCAGTGTATGACTTTTGATTGTGTGGGAGTATATATAACCAGGATTTTGATTGTTTACTCTTTTAGTTAATAAGGCCTACTAAACTTAATCCTTAAAAAGAATATGAATTAAAAATATTTTGATGATTTAAATTAAATATGAATATGATAAGAAATTTAAAAATTTATAAGCTAAATTTTATGCACAAGTTTCATGAGAATTCAATATCATTATATCCAATCACAATCTTTAATCCTTCCACTATATTTTTAATATAAAGACATATACTTCATTGTTATATATATCAGCATTGTTAAATTTTTGACTCACTTCTTTACTGTTTTGATACCAAATGAAAAGGAGTGAAAATCAGTGATGATCGAAGAGTTTAGATTAATGTTCTATTAATGTTTATAGTTATTTATTGGTTTCGAACAATATTTAATATATTATCTTGTATTTCGGATAGCATTTAGGTATCTAAAAATATTGTATTATGATATTCAGTAATAATTAATGTATTGATTAAAGTTTGGACAATACCTATAAATTGTTAATTCAAATGTCAATTGTGTCAGTAATGCAATTATAGTTCGTTAAGTCATGTATATTGGTTACTTTCGTAAATTTTATTATAATAATATTTTATTGGGTAGGTATCATCCCTTACATATGGTCCAGCATTAAATTTTAGGTCAATGTTGGAGCCACATATAATATGGCATTTGTTTTAGATCCTATATATAATTATGTGGTTATTTATTTGTAATTAGTGGAGGTATCAACGTAAAGTTCAGATATAAATGTTAACTAAAAAATAAGTTGGATAATTAATAATAACTAATAATTATTTAATTAAGAATTAATTCGGGATCAAAATTTAGAACGTGACATATATATAGACTTATTAATCATAATCTTTTCTAGAGTTTAACACACTATATTGTTAGACTATTAAAATTTTATTATTTCTATTGATTATTTGTTATTAAATTATTGATAGTGGTATTTTTTTAAATAAGAAAATTAATATGTATATGAATTGATGTCCACTTATGGAAAAAAAAAAAAAGAAGACCTGAGATGAGAGATTTGAACATAGTTTCTTGTAATTTCGGTCATATAAAAAGGTGTTAAATGAGTCATGTTAGCTAATCCATATGTAAAGATGTTGCACCTGTAGGGCACGAGATATGAATGTTTCAGCTCAGCATGGCATATGGCCTACATGTGCTGGGCCGAGCCCACCTCCCTAAAATAAAAATATTTAAAAAATAAAATTATATAAAATATTATAAAATATATATTATAATTTATTTATTTTGTTAAATATTTTTAATATTAATATTTATAAAACTAAAAAATATATATTTTGTCTAAAAATAACTTACTTACTTTTAGACATCACTTACATTTTTTACTATCGCAGATGTTATAGTTATCTTCATAATTAAAATTTAAAATAGTTGAATTTTTATGTGATATTTTTCACCTAATCAATCCCTAAAAATGATACACATTTATAAAGTTTGCAGTGTCATCCTCTTCTTTCTTAGTCAACTACTCAATCCTTGACATTAAAGATTAACTCCGATGACACAATATTTATTAATTGGGTTAAAATGTCTCATACTATTGATACGAGTACGAAAAAAATGTGCATGTTATCATTCCATCAATCCAAAATCTGAAAACTCTGAAGATGTTTCTAAAGTTTGTTTTGTTTATGCAATATCTTAAATTACTGTTCACAAAAAATTTTAATAAATAAAATAATATTTTTTATTTTTTATACAAAGAGAAATAAATTGTTAGATATCTTTAATATAAATGTTAATAATATGATATTACATCTTGTATGAAATAATTTATCATTTGATGTGTATATTAGATTTGAATAGTTGTCTGAATATAATTGGATTGAATCTTTAAATTTTTAAACCTAAATCCCAAACAATAATACTTAATAAAAGATCAAAGGATATGAGACTCGCTTCTCATAATATTCATCAACACTCAAATTATAATTTTTTTTTAAAAATGAAAAGATGCTAAAAGGTTGAAGATGAAAGAGAGCAAAAATTGAAAGACTTAGCTTTATTATTTCTAACATTTACAAGTATTTAGAATTTTAGAGTTTTGTACTTATTTTTTTTGAGTGATCTTCATTTTTCTTTTTCTTTTCCTATTCAAAGAAATAGCTATAAATATAACATTATTGCCAATTAGTGTTCCTTTCCTGAAGATGTATGATTACACATAAATTGAAGCGTTTTATTGGTTGTGAATTGAAAAGTTTAACTATTTTATAAGTTCTGAGTTTAGCGCTTGACCATTGATACATTATTGGTTCACTTGACCAAACCATTCATCCCTTATTTTATAATTATTTGTCAGAATTAACTATTTAAATTTATTAACTGACCAGTCATTTGGTATATCGATCTTTTATATTATCAGTAGTTCGATCATTTAACTATTTAATAGTTCAGTCGTTCAATTGGATTCTTTCCTAATTCAAACCTAACACCTCGATCATTTCATTCCTCTCATGGGCTTATGGTTTGCAGGCCCAATATATCAATGGATTAGATTGATTATATTTTATACTATACCCAACACTCACCCCCATACTCATAAATTGAATTCAAACTACGAATATATCAAAATAGAAATTCAAGTGATTTTCTTTGAATGTCATCTAAATACTCATTCCCAATAAAATCTTAATCAACGCACATTGGCTGTTGATTGATATTGTTAATTAAAGTTTGATTATCTAATTAATTGACCAAGATTATTTGACTATTTAATTGCTTTTTTTAATTTAAAATATCTCATTTTTATAACTCATTTTTTGCTATAAAAGGAACTACTCTCATTTGAGTTTTAATCAAATTCCAAGTTTTAATATCTAGTGGAGTTCCTTGCATTCAATTAATAAAAGAGAGAGCTCTCTTGGATACTTCCGCATTCTTTTAGAAGGCATTCATGATGTTTGTTTTGATTATATAGGAAATCATCTTAATTTTTCTCTTTTAAGTAATATTTTGAATGTCACGTCCCGAAATTTAATAAATCTAATTAATTATTATGTATAAAACTAAAAAAATTTCTAAAAATTTGAGTGTGACCATACCCAAAAATAGGACCCGAAAAAAATTAAACCCGTATAAGACCTCATTGAATAATTATCCAGACAATATAAATACAACTTACTCTAAAACGTCATAAGGGAGGGAGGTATCCAAATATGAACTCATCTACATTTTATGTATATATTAAATCCAATATCCATTATTATACAATCCAAAGGTCTAATCTTGGCCTATTTCCATTATCCAAAAATAATTAAACCAATAACAAATTTAATCCAAATAATAGAGAAATAGAAACAACGCCATCTAAGTCTTAACAGATGCTCAACCCACTAGATCACATGACACCGTGTCAGATCTCATTCAACCCTTGCAAAGTATCCTAGTCCTCTATGAATTTGAAGAGATGAAAACATAAAAATATAAGCCAAAAACTCAACAAGTATCATTATAAATATTCACAAAATAGCATATGCACATTAAAGGGGGAATTTATAAACAAATATCAAAACAGATGTCTGATACAAATCCCAAATTGTCGATATCAGAAATCAAATCATCATATTTGAAGTAGGAACTTAAATCAGAAGCCAAATCACTAGCATACCAAAGGCAAAATCTCATCGTACCATTTCGCTGATACAAGCACATAACAAATCATACTCTGATATCTCAACACATAACTAAAGGCCATGGCACACCCACGTAACAGAAACCACAGAATACCCACATAAATAGATGACTGTGGCATGCCCACACAAATGGAGGCCAACTCAGAATCCAAATCTGCATATCATAGCGGTCATCTCATATCATTGGCTTAATTAGCTCGACTATATTTTAGACCTATAACTCTCATCCATCACATATTATTATCGACTTATTTTAGGCATATAGCTCTCGGTCATCTCATATTATTGGCTCCATTAGTCTAATCATATTTTAAGCCTGTAATTCTTGACCATATCATATTATTGGCTCCATTAGTTTAACTATATTTTGGATCTGTAACTCTTCACCATCTCATATTATTCGCTCTATTAATCTGACTATATTTTATGTCTATAACTCTTGATCATATCATATTATTTATTCCATTAGTCTGGATTACATTTTAAACTGTAGTTCTCGGCTATCTCATATTATTGGTTCCATTAATCTGGTTATATTTTAGGCTTGTAGCTCTCAACAATCTCACATTATTGGTTCCATTAGCCCGATTACATTTTAGACTTATAATTTTTGACTATCTCATATTATTAGCTTAATTACCCTGGTTTTATTTTAGGCATATAGCTATCGACCACCTAATATTATTGGCTTTATTAGCTTAACTATATTTTAAGCTTGCAGCCATCGACCATCTCATATTATTAACTCCATTAGCCTGATTACATTTTAGACCTACAGTTCTCGTCCACCATATATCGATCCACTAGGGTTTCAAATTTTCCTATCCCCATGCTTATATCGACCGACTAATGTCTCAAACCACTATGGTTTCACAAATGCACCAACCCACCAAGTCTCAAACCTTGCCCATTTTTCATACAAATATACTGATATAAAATATGCATACAAAATATATCAGATACTGAAATAAATAAGAGATTGGGTGAGAGAATATTTACCTCGAATTTATTCCAAACAGGTTTGCCAAAAGGATACTCTGAGGTACCCAAATCGTACGCTTTTATCTCTGCTTCATGTGCGCCCTTTCTCTCCCCTCCCTTTCTCTCTCTCCTGCCACATCGTTCCTCTACTTCTCTTCATATTTCTTCTTCGCCGATAGCAGCTCTAACACGGGCAATGGCAGCGACCATGGCGGTAGCAACCCATTTCCTTCGGTGATAGCAGCGGCCATTCTGCTTCGATTTACGATTCCTTCTTTTACTCACACCAGCACACAAAATAGAGGGTAAATCATGAAAAGGGTTTCATCAGCTTCCGATCTCGACGACGACAGCAACCGCTCTTCCCTCTCTCTTCTCTTCCTCCCCTCTTCTTTTCTTTCCTTTTTCTTTCTTTCCTTTGCCTGAATGCAGCCTCCCATTCCTGATTTATACTAATAATAATATTATTTATATGTATATTTATATTTATATAATATCTAACCAGGATATTACATCCTTACTTCTTTATAAAAATTTTATCCTCAAAATTTATGCACTCCAACTTTAAACAACTAAAAACATCTTCCTGAACATCATCATCACGCTTCCAAGTCATTTCTTCAGGATACTTTTAGAAACATCTGACCATCAATCCGAATCTCGAATCGGATTACAAGTCTAATATTCTATCTTATGCCTCAATTCAAATCTTATGATCAATAGCCGCGTACTCACATGTTTTCGTTGTCTCACTCTAATCGATAATCAGCCTCATATCACAATCAAAAATCTCAAAGTAAGAATACCTTACAATCTTCTCATATCGAGAGTATGGCAACAGTCAATCTCAGGAATGATATCCTGATCGGCAAGCGATGAGCTAATTTCATTAGCTCATCCATTATCTTCTAAATTGCCATCAAATTCCTTGTTGTCCACGATAGATCTGAAACAAAATCTCGAAGGCTTCATCTCCTACTCAACTTCCTCTTTCAGGCACGTAATTTACTTTGCCACATAAGTCACGATTTCACATTTCATATTTTACCTGCCAATTTTGACCCATAATCAACTTGCCATCAAACCCTCTCCATTCTGTTAGGTGAAGAGTCTTCAACGTTTCCTTTGAATTTGGACCAATCTAACTCAATTATAAATGTTGATAACCTCAATTGCTCCTGAACCTTCATTTAATCAGTTGAGGCTCTAATGAGAGAATTTTTAAAACCACACCTCATCTAGAACGTGCAATGAAAAACACTTGTAAGTAGGCTCGGGGTTACTTGCTCAATCACGTCTAGCTTCAAAATGGATCGTCCTAAAAGGGGCTTCATCTCTGATCTTCATAAGAGCTTCTCTCGCAAATGGGAGCTTGGTTCAGAATCTAATCTGAGTAGGAAAGGGAAATTTTTCTTAGGTCTAGACTTCCCACAGGCATTTGCACCATAGCACCTCTGCACAAAATTCTCTAGATTATGTCGCATCCCAAACTTTTCCTTGGATGATGTGCTTGACCATGCTAAATCCAAATATACCTAAATCTCTCTTAGGAGTGTTACTGAATACTATTAATTTTTCTGATCCATCAGAGATCGACAAAGATCAATATCGTCATTGATCTATTTACGACTCTTGGAAATTCTCTTCATAATCTTCGTTTCATAAGAACATCAATCGCTTTTGAGTTGATCGAGCTGAAGTTATTTCTGAAGGTTCTCAACAAATCGCCCATCATCCGGCCAAACCTGAAGGACATCGCACCTCTGAGACATCAGTCGGTTTCTCTTCATTTACTATCTTTTCAACCTCCTTTGAATCCACAATGAGCCGCCGAAAGAACAATTTGGACAATCAATCCATATCCTCATCTCCATGGTGATACCCAATTGAAACCATCAGCCAACGAACCTTGGCAATAGTTGCTTCCTTTTCCTTAATTCTAACGAGACCTTTCTAGGCAGAGTCCTCAAAATTAGTGCAAATTTTAATAGCAACTCAAACTTTCAATCACCAGGTTATCTAAGCTAATTGTCTTTCACGACTGAGGAACCGACTCTAACATCATGAGCTACAACTACAATTGTTCTGCATGGAACCATTTGACTTCTATTTGAACGTTTGAAATTCGGACAATTGTGATACGGGCAATCCTCTAACAAATGGCCTACTAGGCCACAATTGAAACGGGCTCAATTATGATGAAAGCAAACTTGTCCCGCATGTTCCTTCCATAAAAATGGCAGACTGATCCCAAATTGGGATATCGAGAAAAAAGACTTTGTTTCATTTGACTTTCCTTTAACTTGTCATCTAAAGAACAAACGAATCTATCTTTTGAGCTCTGACTTCAATACTCTACTTTTGAAAACATTTGTCCTGAAATTGCTCCTACTAGATCAATAGGGTCTGGTCCAACATTTTGTTATATTACCACAATCTGAATGGCACCAATTGCTTTTGGATTAAAGCTTGAAGTCCTCTATCAAAGAAAATTATTTTATTTCACTACTAAATTAGATTTAGGTAATGAATTTAACGTATCTATGTGTATTTAAGTTTGGCTCTTCTGATCTAAACCCGATCTAATTATGTCCTTAATTTATTTATATCAGAATGTTTCATCTATCTTCACATATCTACTTCCTGAAATTACAAGCATACTCATTCAAATAACTTGGAAGGATCAATATTTGATTATCTTATCATTAGAACTCTAGTCTTGATATTTGTCCTAAATGTTATCTTGGGATTTTATTCACAATTTTTACACTTAGGTAACAATTATGTATTGTTTTGTGCAAATTTTCACTAAACAAATTTTTACTTTTTATAATCGATATTAAATAAATCAAAATGACTTGTGATGTGGCATGTTCGATCAATATAATTACTTAGTCATATTTTGTTAAAAAATAATAATATCAGGGTTATTCTTTGAACATACTTTAAATAGTAATTATAATATAATATTTTATTTATTTATTTATATTTTACCATTTAAATGTAAAGGTTCAAGCGGCCATTACCTAAAAATGCTTCGTTAGTTGCCAATTCTTGCAATGTTAAATCAAGTAGGTTTGGCAAATGCACTTCGATATGTATTTTTTATTTTTGTAAGTATGGGTTAGGCTTATTGTATATGATATTATGTCTACTTAATCTAAATAATTAATAATATTTTATTTAATAAATTATATTTTTAATTTTATCATATCTAATTAACAGATAATTATTAATATTATAGTTAGAATTTTTTATTATATCATTAAAAATTATAAAAAATAATTATAAATTATTTTTTAATTCCTAAAATTTAGAACATAGAATTAAAAATGTAATGGGTATTGGCCTAAAATCATATACTCTAATGTTTTAAATGTAAAAAATATCATTTCTAAAAACTTTAAATTAGAAAATTTAATGGATGTCGCCTAAAATTATTTCCCATCCGACGTCGTTTCATGGCAAGTTGAAGTTATAAGATATTTTGCAGTTAAATCCCGATAGTGCAGAATTAATACTTAATTAATGGTTAATAATTAAATTCAAAATAATAATTAAAGTATTAAAATATAATTAGGGAGATATTTTTAGCCAAATTCTAAATCTTTATAATAATATAATATTTTATTTATTTATTTATTTATATTTTACAAAGCAAAAAAGAGGGAAGAATATAATCTGACATCCACAAAGCCGACCGTCAGCTTCGAGCAGCAGAGAAGCAACCTCCATCATTCATGACGGCCGCGAATCAGCGGAGGAAGAAGGATAGATAGGGATGAAAGGCGTTATCCGCGCGACAGCCACTCCCTCTCGCCCACTCTTCGCCAGCCACGTGTCGACTGCCCACTGACATCAGATGAGCCTCATCTTGCTGTTGTAGCTCTCATCCCCTTGCCTCGCCGTTGTTATATCCAGTGTTCTCTGGGCTGTCAGCTTTATGCCTTCAGGAGCATAGTTGAGAGAGGGGGAGTCTGGCTGCGGAAGGGAGAAGGGGTTACGGGGCGGCAGAGAAGGAGGAGGAGATGGATCACGCGGCGGATGCTCACCGGACTGATTTGATGACGATCACGCGTCATGTGCTGAATGAACAGTCGAAGCATTCTGAGTCACGCGGCGACTTCACTATCTTGCTCAATCACATTGTTCTTGGCTGCAAGTTCGTTTGCTCTTCTGTCAACAAGGTTGCTCCTCCGCTTCTTCTTCTTTTTCCCTTTTTTGATTGGAGGTTGTCAGCTAATTTTTCATCTTCCATTTCTACTAGCTTTGGTGTAACAGTGCTGTGAGTTGCAATTTCCAGGGGATATTATAATATTAATTTTTTTTTATTCTATAACTTTTTATTTTTCCCCAAATTTATTCTTAAAATTATTCATTTTTCCAATATTAATTTCAATTTTCATCTTACAAATTTTATACCGTGGAAAAAATTATCCCAAGATTGAGCATACTTCGGGTGATATTCCTTAATAAATTATATGAAATTAAAGCAAAACGGCGCTTATCACATTACACTATCAGATGATGAAGTCTGGCAAAATTTTACAAATCTGGGACTAAAATAATAGTTCTAAAAGAAATTAGAAGGAAGATAAAGGCTGACGATTATTTTTCTATGCTATTATGGAAAGATGTAGTGGAACACCATCCGGCGAGAGCAGGGAATGAATGTCACTGGGGCCTGTCATCGGTATCAGTAGCAACAATACAGGAGCAACCCAAGATCTATTCTCCTACCTATTCCTTAATTCTTGCAGCCACAGAACTAATAATAGTATGTAACTTGACCATGTTGATCATATATGTAATATGGAGGCGTTACCTTTTTTCTGATCAGAAATAGAATGGAGGCTTGAGTTAGTAAATAGAATAGGGTATATGAAAGCAGAGGTATATATATAGGTCCAGTGATGTTTTTGATCATTGCCGATTTGATACTTTCGTTATCAAAAGTGGAATGTGCACTATTGCTGCTGCCTAACAATAAGAAATTTTGCACATCTAACTATTTGCAAGCTACATAAGATATGTGCGTATCAATCATTTGCTAATAGCTTCACGTGGAAGAACTCAGCGACATTCAAATCATCATCCGTTTATGTGTTCCTTACATTCCCTCAACAGTCTTTTTTATCTACAGGCTGGGCTTGCCAAGCTTTTAGGACTTGCTGGGGAGACCAATGTTCAGGTATATACTCTTGTTTTGATGCTGATTTTGAAAACAAATATTTTCCTCCAGTCAACTAGCTGTTTTCTTGTTGTTGTTGTTTTTTTTTTAATTTCTCCATTTATGACCTCCTGACTCTAGGGTGAAGAACAAAAGAAATTGGATGTGATTTCAAATGAAGTTTTTATCAAGGCATTAATTAGTAGTGGCCGAACTGTAAGTCATTTAGCTATTCATTAATGTTTAACAAACTTAAATTTTTTATGGATTTCCCCTTAAATTTGCATCCTGTTCCAGTGTATTCTTGTCTCAGAAGAGGATGAAGAGGCAACATTTGTGGAGCCCGCACTGCGTGGAAAGTGTGTATTTCTAAGTCCTCTTTCTTCAGCATCTTGAATTCTTAATTCTCAGACATATTATGTCTAACATGAGAAGTCTTTCTCATGACTCAGGTACTGTGTTGTTTTTGACCCTTTAGATGGATCCTCTAACATTGACTGCGGTGTTTCCATTGGAACCGTATGGCGTCTTATCTGCCGATATGCTGTTTGTATATGAACTTGAACAGACTTTCCAAATAACTTGATACTGCATTTAACAATCAGGTGTATTTTCTGTCCTTCAGATATTTGGGGTTTATATGTTGAAAGATTTTAAAGAATTAACTCTTGATGATGTCTTGCAACCGGGAAAGAACATGGTAGCAGCTGGTTACTGCATGTATGGGAGCTCTTGCAATGTATGTATTCATTCATTAGTATTTGTTGTTACGATGCTCATTTTTGGCTTATTAATCTGCCTAAACTTTTATAATCATGGCAAACAGATAACAATGCCATTTTTGGGGTAATGTGATATAAATGGCATTTTGCTCCTGCACATTAGATTTTTGTTAGTTTTGCTATTTTTTTTGAATTTTGATGTGTTCATTTGGAAGTTTCATGATTGTGCAGCTTGTGTTGAGCACTGGAACCGGTGTTAATGGATTCACTCTTGATCCATCCCTTGGGGAGTTCATTCTAACTCATCGAGACATCAAGGTGTGTTTCCTAACATTTCTATTTGTAAATAATTAAGAATCAATACTAAAATAAAGGAAACCATGATGTCCATTTACTGTTATGGTTAAAGTGTTATTTTATTTAGTAAATTGAATTAACACCATCCAGACCCAATACAAGCAAGATTCAGTTCCAGGTCTCTTGAAGCAGGAGACTTTTCCAGTAATGGTAGCTAGCACCTTCTATATTTGAGTTATATATTGCATGATACAGTCCCTTTTCTTGTTCGTTTGACAAGTAAAATCAAGAGAAAACATTTGCATTATTTCATTTATACTACTAGGCTTGTCATAGGATAGCTGAAGCATTGTTACTGAAAACTGCTTAGATAGGGTGGAGATGGAAAGTTTTCCTTTCCTCTTTCTTGCTTTTTCTTGGGTGTTGGGATGGGAGAGAACCATTAAATGAATTATCAACCAATATATATATTGATATCTGGTTATACTAATTCCAATATTTTCTAATATCACGAAAAAATTTCGATATATTGCTATATCAATGATATATTGTAATATATGAACCAATATTTTCCTGTCTACTTACATTTTTTGATAAAAAAATTTTGCTTCTAATATATTCAACACAAACATGTTTTTTTCTATAATATCAATATGACTGCAACCGATACTAATATTTTCATCCTTAGGGAAAATAGATGGTTAAATTAATTGTGTTAAAAGGTAAGGTTCATTTTCTTGCATGTTGGTTCAATGTACCAGCCCACCACAGCATGGATGCCATTCATATTTTCCGCAAAATTGTTGGCTGTTCTAGTAAGAGTTCTTTTACAAAGAAAGGCCATCATTCCTCCTGTAGTTGCTTTTAGAGTTGTGTGGTAATGGAATTTCTTCTTGCAAACAAATGCAAAGGTTTCTTGATTATAGATTCAGAAATTTCTAATCACAAATGAAGTGCAAATCCTTTGGTTTTCATTGATTGACAGTTGTTCTGGACCGCACCATTACTTACGTCCTTTCCTGGAACAGATTCCAAAAAAGGGAAAGATCTATTCGGTTAATGAAGGAAATGCAAAGAATTGGGATGGTCCAACTACAAAGTATGTGCAAATTTTTTCAGTCACAAACACAAGTTTTCTATGAGATTATTGTATTTTTTCATTATTTCAATTTCTTTGATGCCAGGTATGTGGAAAACTGTAAATTCCCAAAAGATGGGTCATCGCCAAAGTCTCTGAGATACATTGGAAGGTGTGGATGAACTCAACCCAAAAAAAAAAAAATTCAGCTTAATATGTTTAAATTAATACATGCTAGTTAAATGCTTTGAACACAAGTTTACTATAATTATCAAATGAATAGTCTCTTGCCTTTGTTTAAATCAAATGAATAGTCTCTTGCCTTTGTTTAAGTGTTAGTGATTATACCCGTCTGCATGCATCTCCAAACTAAAGTTAGTTGCTTACACTGAGAGCTTCAAGTATACTTTAAGACTTCTACGTGGAGCATTTTCCATTTTCTATGACAAGTATAGTTTTTATTGTTACAACATTTTCACTGTCAGTCCCTAGCCTGGTAAAAGAGGGGATGTATTAGGGAGCTAACCACTAAAATTAAACTTTGTGAGAACTTTGTAGAAGAATCCATTATGTACTACCGTTGTGACGTATCTCAACGGCTACATGTTCTCCTTATACCACCATCGAAGTGTTGAAAAATAGGTATGGACTAAGTTGTCACCCTCAAGCAACATGCATTGTCCTTGCTCGAACATCGCATCACCACTTCAAATAAAGAGCTATTAAGAGTCTTGTTTAGGATTAGATTGGCCTCATAGATACTAAGAAGTATTGATACCGACACTGGATAATGATATGGTGCAGACGCTGATACTGATACTTTTACACATTATTTTTTTAAAAATAAGGACATGATATTAAATGAATGAAATGCGATGAAATAGAGCCACTTTGAGGATCATTTATAAAACGAGGTATGAAAGGGAGCCAGATATGATAATACAATTTATAAATAATATTAGTTTATAGTAAATTGTCAATAAAAACATGCATTTTTTGTTTCATCATTATTATGTAAGTAAGCTAATATAGAGTATTGTTCTATAACTACCTCACATAATGAAAAAAAGAAGGCAATGAGACTTAGATTGTTAGTTATTTCTAGATTATCAGTGCGCTATATACTAAATTCGTGGCAATCATCTGCAGCATGGTGGCTGATGTCCATCGCACGTTATTGTATGGGGGTATCTTTATGTACCCTGCTGATAAGAAGAGCCCAAATGGAAAGCTGCGGTATGTTATGTAGACCACTGTTATTTTCCCAATTGTTACTATACTGTAAACTGTCAAATCGAGAGATCAACTTCTAATGAAATTCAACTTGATTTCTGTGATCCCAGTGTTCTCTATGAAGTCTTTCCAATGTCCTTCTTAATGGAACAAGCCGGGGGACAGGCTTTCACTGGCAAACAACGGGTATTTTCTTGAATATTCTGCTTCTTACTGATTTGTGTTGATTGTTGGTGATAATTCATAAGATTTAAGGTATGTATATTCACCTGAATGTTGGTGATTCCTAGACTCTGGGTTCTGAGAAATTTTAGGGAAAAAATAAGAAGAAAAAAGTAGAGTATATTTTGTTGAAATCAGTTTGGTGTATATATATATATATATATATGTAGTTTATACCATATTTTCATCTAAGGGGTTTTGTTTTCCCTCAAGTTTTGAGAGTCCATACCTGGACATCCATGTGCGTAAGTAATGTTGTGTGGCAACCCTTGGAACACTCTTTAACCACTATATTTGGTGTGGCATCTAATATATTCATTTATGCTATTGGGCCTACATAAAAAACAATAGATAGATTAGATGTTATACCAAATCCGGTGGTTAAAGTGACCACGTACATTTTTTCCATTTGCAATATCTAAAGCAAACTCACGTTGAGATTGTATCAGCAGACTTGCTTAAAATCAGAATGAGAGCTGCTGCTTCTCCAAAATGTTTTCCAGAGATGGGAAAGCCATGTTATCCCTTTTCCATTTCTTGTCTCTTTTCTTTCACACAAGGTTATGTGTTAGAAAAGGAACAAGGAATGTTTTAAACCCGTGGAATATCATCGGCTGACGTGAGGTCTCATCTATTCCTGTGTGAATGCTGAGTGTAGATTTATTGATAGAATACCACATCACCATACGATGTCACAAAAGGTGGCCAAGGTTAGCCCATCTCCATGTCTTCCCTCTTTTCTTTCACACAATTTAGATTTAGAAAAAGGAAAGAAAAATGTGTGAGGTATATCCAATAGACACCATTGGAACACCTTCAGCTGACACTGCTTCTATCTATCCATGGCTGCAACTCGCTTACATGAAGTCAGAATTGCTAATAATCACCGGTCAGCCATAAGGTAGTGAATTTGTTCCTGGGCTTTGTACACATCGCTTTTGTGTGGGCCCTTACTGTGGATAAATGGATGGGATTTCACCTTCACAAATATATCCCAAAAGGTGTCCAAAGATATCCCCTATCCATTTCTTCCCTCTTTTTTCACATAACAGAAGTGTCACAAAAGGAAAGGGTAATATTTTGAAGACACCCAATATCTCTTCTCATGTGATTCCCAAGTGTGGAGAGATAAATACGATTACATGTCAACCAAAAGTGTAGAAAGGGTCCCCTTCAAATGCTAAAGGAAAGGACGTAAGAAAAGGAAAGAAAATGGACAAAAATGTATTTACTATATCATTGAACTGAAAGTCTCAAGACTTCAGCTGACAAATTGTATCGTTACAGGCACTTGACGTGGTCCCAAAAAAGATACATGATCGATCACCGATTTTCCTTGGTAGCTACGATGATGTTGAGGAAATCAAAGCCCTCTATGCTGCTGAAGAGAATAAAGAATGATGTTTTTTGAGTTCTATATTCAATCTCAAACAAATATATATTGTAATGGAACGATGAAATGTATATTTATTGGTTTATTCAATGAGCTCAATTGTCAAGCCATTCTTATAGTATAATGTGGAAGAGCTCGATCACATCTCTGTGCTTGAGAATGTATCGAATGAAGTAGGTATCTTAAGTCCAGGATAAATTGTCCATTAAAAATGATGAATAATCTTTTAACTATTTTTGAGATAGTTTTAGAAGATATAATAGTTATTTATTCATCTATTCTTATGTGAATCATGTAGTATATATTGATTATGATGTCAGATTTTTTTTTTTAATATCATTTAATTGTCCATAAATTTTTCCTTTTAAAGTGAGGGAATATAAATTAAGAATTAATAAGAAAAATGATAATTAATAAGTGAATAAAACGTTAAATTATTTAATAATACTTAAAGAATGTCATTTTAGTAATAATTTTATTCTATTTTTATGTCATATTTTAGTATTTTTGTTTCTATGTCCTTAATTTTTTTAATTGTTTTTGGGCCCCTAATATAAAGTTGATATTATTTGAAAGAAATAACATCGAAAATTTGCAATAGAATGAGTGAGAACTAAGATGATATACATAACACAATTAGGTATATTGGCTTTAGACCTTTTTATTTCAATTAAGTGCTCATTTCCAATCAGATGCAAACATAAATAGAATCAATAATTTTATATTTTATTAATTTTTAATTAATAAAATAAATTTAAAATAATTATATTATTATTTTAATAAAAATTGTCAGAATATAATCTATTTTAAATTAAATAATTATAAAATTACTTTAAAATTTGTAATAGAAGCAATAAAAATTATAATTTAATTATTAATATATTTACAATTAATTTCATTTTCTATGGAATTTAATTTTAGATGGGGTCTATTAATCCCACGCTCTATCATATTCATTCAACTTGCTCTCGTCCCCTTCCAAGTTTTGAGTAGAGGAAATGTATATAAAATCAATAACTATGATTTTTTTTTTATAATAAATGCAATTTTACAGTCATTTTTTTCTAAAAAAAAATAATGGTCTGTTCAATTAAGAAAAATTGGAATAATTCTTCTGAAAAAATTATAAGAAAATAAAAAATTTTAATATTTTTAAAATTGTCTATTTTTATTAAAAAGAAAATATTTCATACCTTTTTTATATATCTTAGGTTTTGCTATATTTGAAAACTATATGTGGAGCAAATCCAAAATGAAGGGCTCAGATTAATTTTTTCTTCAGTATTGATAACTAATAACTAATCTTAATATCTGAGACGTTAATTTTTTTAAAAAAATAAAAAAAAGTGATTCTAAATTAATGCGGAGTTTGATCCTTATAATTTAAAAAATCTAATTTTTATGATTTAAACTTATAACTTATAGAGTGTAATAAATTAACTCTATCATTACATTAAAGTATATTCTCAAAGTATGAATTAACAGCATAATACAGACTTCATATTATATAAAAGAACAATCAAAATGAAAAAGAGTTCAATTTTCAAGGCTTCCAACACATGATTGCATATGTAACCAAATATCAAAATATGTATTTTAGAAACTAGAGAAAAATTATATATATATATATTTATTTATTTATAAATTTACTAATAAAATGTGATTTTAAAGTATCTAAAATTAGAATAAAATTTTATAATTATTTATAAATTTTTAATATTAAGAGATTTACTTTATGTATAATGAATATACTTTATATTGTTAAATCAAGGGATGAATTTATATATAAGTAGAGTAAGGGCATCGATAATCGAAAATTATAAATAAATAATACTTAAATAGTGTGACGACCCAGATTTTCAAGTCATAGAAAGTCCCAGTCATCAAGTCGAAATAATCAAAGGATCGAGAAAAATTAAAGGTTATTCAGAAAATGTATTAAGAAAACCCAAACCAGCTTTAAGAGCATATTTTGAAATCAAAAATTGTCTCATGAACTTGAAGTTCGGCGTGGTTTTGTGAGGCCGAAGTGGCCTTGAAGTCCGGAGTGCATTGTGTGAAGTGAGGCCGAAGTGGCCTGACGATCGGAGTGACCTTTGTGTGAGGAAAAAGAACTCCGTCTTCTCTTAGTGTAAAAGAAGTTCGTCCTCCCTTAGTGTAAAAGCAGTCCGGCCTTTCACTTAAGCTGAAATCAAGTCCGGTCTTGTGTGTTGGTAAAGCCGGAGTAGAATTATGGGTGGAAGGAGAAGAAATTCGAAATTTATAAAAAAGGTGATGGACGGAGTAAATAATAAGAAGAGTTGACCGGATTAGAAGAGTTGACCGGAATTGAAGAGTTGACTGGGTTTGAAGATGTTGACCGGAATTGAAGAGTCGATTGGCAGCATTGGCAATAAATAAGGAGCAGTTGGCGAGAATAAATTAATACAACTAAAGAAAAAGGTAAACTTTAGGATTTAGTTAGAATTCAATTAGGCGGCGACCAAAAAGGAGTAGGTAAACTAATCCAGTTACTCCCACCTACCATCTGCAAACAAGTACGGGAGTAAGTAACTTACCCACTTACCCCACCAAACCCCTCATCTATAAAAATCAGCGTCGGTTGGTTGATGCACAGGCAAGCAGAAGGAAGAGAGTGACGGGGAGGAAGCTTCAAGACGGTAAAAATCTAGGAATCAACCCTCAGGCAAGTTATTTCGGATACTATTTTTAAGTTCAGTTTTTAGTTCATTTGTAAATATACTGCACTCTGTTTTGCTGCAAGTAATCGGACGTTAAGACGTTTTTAGTTTTCGTTTGAATCTGTTTTGAAGTTCATGACGCCTGTTTCCTACATCCTGATCTTACATGAAATCCAGACCAAAGGTTACAACTGGCATTTGACATGTGAAACGAAACAAGCATTTTACATGTAAAACGAAACCGGCATTTGGCATGTAATATGAAACCGGCATTTGACATATGAAACGAAACCGACATTTGACATGTAATATGAAACTGGCATTTGGTATGTAAAATGAAATCGGCATTTGGCAATGTAAAATGAGCTCCGGCTTTGTATTGAAAATGAACTCCGGCTTTGAGAAAATAAGCTCCGTCCTCTAGCACTCCGTCCTTTTTGTTGGAAAAAGAATTTTGGCTTTAAAATGAACTCCGGCTTTAATGTAAAGGGAACTCCGGCCTCAATGTAAAATAAACTCCGGTTTTGTATTGAAAATGAACTCCGACTTTGAGAAAATAAGCTCTGTCCTTTGAGTAAAAAGCACTCCGTCCTGTTAATGAAAAGCACTCCGTCCTTTGTGTAAAAAGAACTCCGTTCCGTTAGTGAAAAGCACTCCGTCCAGTGGTGAAAGGACTCCGTCCCTTGAGTAAAATGAAACTCCGGCTTTAAAGGAAAATGAACTCTGGCTTTTGAACTCCGCCTTTTGTCAAAAAGAACTCCGGCCTTAATATGAAAATGCACTCCGGCTTTGTGTTTGAACTCCAGCTTGGTACTGAAAATGAAACCGGCTCCCTTAATATGAAAATGAGCTCCGACCTTAATATGAAATGAACTACGGTCTTAATGTGAAATGAACTCCGACTTTTAAAGAACTCCGTCCTTTGAGAGAAATGAACTCCGGCTTTAATGAACTCCGGCCTTTGAGCACTTCGTCCTTCAGTAACAAGCATTCCGAATTTATGAGTTCTGACTTTTAAAAGTACTCCAAGTGAAAAGCACCAGTCTGAAAAGCACTCCGCCCAAAAAGGCACTCCGTCCAAAAAGCACTCCGTCCAAAAAGAGCTTCGTCCTTTTTAAGAAAAGTATTCCGTCCAAAAGAGCTCTGTCCTTTTTAAGAAAAGCACTCTATCCCTGTGAAAGTAAAGCACTCTGTCCCGAGAAGCAGTCCGTCCAGTAGTAAAAAGCACTCCATCCCTTTGAAAGTAAAGCACTCCGTCCCTGTGAAAGTAAAGCACTCCGTCCCGAGAAGCAGTCCGTCCAGTAGTAAGAAGCACTCCGTCACTTTGAAAGTAAAGCACTCCTTCCCGAGAAGCAGTCCGTCCAGTAGTAAAAAGCACTCCGTCCTTTTGAAAGTAAAGCACTCCGTCCCTGTGAAAGTAAAGTACTCCGTCCTTTGAGTTTTGAACACTCCGGCCTTTGAGCACTCCGGCTTTTTAAGCACTCCGACTTTTTGAGGAAATGCACTCCGGCTTTGTTAAAAAAAAGAACTCCGACCGGTATTGAAAGTGAATTCCGACTCCGAACTGAAAATGAACTCCGACTGTACTGAAAATAGCTTTTAAGAAGAAAGTATTTCTGTTTCTGTTATTTTGGACCCTGGACTCACTACAGTCCGGATAGGTTCTCCGGCATGCCTTAGGACTTTTCAGGTGGTAATCGAGGATAACTCTGTCCATGGAGTTATTTGTGGTCCGCCCTGCCCTTGGGGCGTTACGGACAAGAGGGATTCTGTTACCGGCCTACCTTCGGGTGGCATACTATACCGATCCCGCCAGATGGGATACTAATATTTCTGTTACAGGCCTACCTTCGGGAGGCACTCTGTTCTGATCCCTCGAGATGGGATACCGCACACATTAGCCGGCCTACCGGAAGGTACTGCATTACGATCCCTCGAGATGGGATATGCTACATTCGGGTCTACCTTCGGAAGGCACTCTGTTCTGGTCCCTCGAGATGTGATACTTCTGTTACCAGCCTGCCTTCGGGAGGCACTCTGTACTGATCCCTCGGGATGGGATACTTCTGTTACCGGCCTACCTTCGGGAGGTACTCTGTACTGATCTCTCTCCCTCAGGATGGGATACTTCTGTTATGAGGATAACTCTGTCCATGGAGTTATTTATGGTCCGCCCTACCATCGGGGCGTTAGTGACAGGAGGGATACCGTTACCGGCCTACCTTCGGGTGGCATACCGTACTGATCCCGTGAGATGGGATACCCACATGACAGTTACCGGCCTTAGATTGCGTGGAGTGAACACAATCTATCTTCGATTATTCGCCCCCTCAGCTAGTAGGGAATCGGCGTGGTCTGCAGCCAATACGATATGAAGTACCGTTCTTCGCTTTCTTGATATGTTATGATTCTTTGTCCGATTACATATGAAGTACCGATTATTGAATATGAAATCTTTATTCGATATGATATGTCTACATTCACCGTTTATAAATGCAGATTCCGATATGTTATGTTCTTGTTTTACCGTTCTTGTCTGGATTATCGTTTTCAAGTATACATTGTCAAGGTATGTTATCTTTATTTTTCTTGGACTGCATTCTGATTAACTGTTCTGTTTATGCACAGTTACATGACCGTTCTACATTATCGTTTTACTACTCATGTGTATGTACCTTGTTGGGCATCGACTCACTGTTTTATATTTTTTTTCCCTACAGATGAAACTTTAGAACTTGTGCCTGATAAGTTGGAGTGATTAGAGCTTGTCTGAAGGATTATTAAAGATCTTGGAAATTTATTTTGGAGAAATATTATTATAATGAATTGATGGACTTCTATGGTTAAACATTTTTGGTTATGTACTTGGAAATGAATATTTTGGAATGAATATGAATGCTTCCGCCAATGTTAGAATAACTTTCACTATACTTATTATGGTTAAAAGTATATGGGTTCTAGATAGCATCTGAGATCCTGTGTTGCACCTAATTGGTTTAGTTTGGGTTTTCAATTGTGTTATGAATAACGGAATAAAAAAAAAAATCCGTTTCGTCACAAATAGAATTCATAAATTAAATATAGATAGTGTAATATTTGTAAATTTTTTTATTGATTTTGATAAATAATAAAAAAAAACATAAGTATAATACATAAAATATAACAAAAAGTTAATATACAAATGTAATGCATAGAATAAAAAATGGGAATAAGACATCATTATAATATAAAAATTATTAAAATTAAGATAACAAAAATCAAATATTTCAAAAATAACAAAAAAGGGATATGTGGGATTTTTCAATGTCCCTTGATAAGAGTACGGATATTTTCAATATTGACAATTTTTATTGATAATAAATATGATATTTTTGATAGTTGTTAACTAATTATTAGTGTGTTTATATTTTTTAACAAATCCCTAATGATATTATAAAAATAAATCAAGAATAAAAAAATATTTATAATTTAAGATTTAATTTGAGTAAATACTAAAATTTTGGCTAATAAATATAAATTATGAAATTGAGTTCTAGTAATAAAAAAAAAAGAATTCTAATTCTATGAAAAATTAGATAATTAAAATAGAATTATATCCTTTTTAAGCCGACTTCTCACTTTGTATCCCATAAGTTTGACAAATTTGTTAAAAATTATAATAGATATTTTGATTTTTTTATGTTTAATTTGATTTAATTTTATTTGATATTTTATATTTATTAAATTTTAATATGCAAAGAATTTGTTTAGCAAACCAAATCAATCTATATTAAATTAACAAATTAACATTAAAAAAATTAAAAATTTAGCATATTTTATTTTTATTAATTTTTTGTGTCAAAAAAAATTGACAACAATTTGAATAAATTAGAAAAGAAAAATCTTAATCAATAAAAATAACTAAAGTTGATAAATACAAAATAAAATTCACCCAAAGTAACATTGATATAAATTTAAATTAGGTTAGATATGAGAACAAAAAATAATAATTTAGCCCCAAACATATTAATTTTAGGGTTATTTTATTTTATATATAAATCGATCAAAATTTTATTATATTATAACTATTAGATGACATTATAAATATATTTTTTTATACATATAAAAATTAATGTTTAAATATTATAAAAGTTATTTGTCTCAACAGTTGTATTTTAATATTATTAAAATAATAATTTTTTTAAAAAAATAATAATTAAAATTATGTTCAGCAGTTTTTATTTCAAATTATTGATTACCAATTAATTATTTTTTTTGAAAATAAATACTTAATGTGTTATTTGTATATTTATTTATTTTTATATTTTTTTATGATATCAATGAATAAATAAAAATATTATAATTTAAAAGTACTGTAATAGGGATCAATAAATAAAATCTAATATGATTATTTTATAATATACTTTTCTATCAAGAAAATGGTCCACGTAGATTGACAAAAAAAAATTAAAATCTAAAATTTATTTCATATCTTGGTGATTTATTAGTTTTTTTTTGTCATTCTAATAGTTTATTAATAAATAATTAAAATATAAAAATCTACTTAATAATTTATTTTTAATTTTATCTGTTTACATTTTATTAATCAACCAAACCGTTAAAATAAAATGGAAAAACTAAGTTAATTTCTTTTTCACTCTCCAATACAGTACCTTCGTTTTCACTCTGCAATACTTTTGACTGCTGTAAACCCTAACTCCTCCACGCTTAGCTGGCAAATTAATTATCAAATCCAACGTTTTGATTTTTTTACCGTTGCCGCCCTTCCCATCTCACTTTCCAGCCTCAATTAAATTTTTGACTCAAAAGATTTCATTACAAATCTTCTGCTTCCATTACAGTTTCACTCTCGTCACTTCCATTCCTCTTAATCCGCTAAGTTTCGCTTCTCCACCGTTGCCGATTCATATTTTCCCTTTTGAACGCCTTTCTCATCACTTCGATTATCTATTTTTTTTTCTGTTTTATTGCCGCCCGGAGGTATTAATCGAATTTATCAATTTGGAGATGACAAATTGAGGAAAACTCGTCTGCTGGTTTCATGCTCCAACATTGCCTTCCTTACGGTTAGTAATCGTTATATTTACTTTAAATTTGTGGATTTGTATGAATTGTCATTGAATTTGTTTTCCTTTGTTACGGTAAGGCACCTTTCTTACTTCTCTCTTATTTTTCAAATTAACATGTCTTGATTTTGTAACGTTGCCATTCCCATCTCACTTTCCATTTTCTTTGCCTCAATTAAATTTTGGAATCCAAAGATTTGATTACAAGTGCTTCCTTTACAGTTTCGTTCTCACCACTTTCCTACTTGAACATAAAACAGAGTAACAGTTTTTGCAGATTTTTCTCCGTATGAATACGGGTCTTTCGTCCTTTTACTCTGTTGACATGGTGCTAACAATGTTTTTTAATTCAAAACAAGCTTGTGCAAATGGTGGCACTTTTGTTAGCATCAGTTTCATGCAAGTTGTAGACGTTGAGGTAGTGATTCAAATCAAACGTTTTGATTGTATGCCTTTGCCGTTCAAATCTCACTTTCCATTTTCTATGATTTTTAGGACTTTTTTAATCGAGGTTTGTTTTGAAGTTTTAATCGGTGGAATTATATAATTTAATTTTGAATATTGAAAATTAAAATCTAATTTAAGCTATAAATTAAGAAATTAATATAATTTGGGATTGGGACATAACAGAGATGCCATGGGGACGGGTAAAGTATTTATTTATTTATTTCACTTTAACTAATAAAATTAGTGGTGGGTTAAGGTTTAGATAAGCTTCTATAAGCTTTAAATTGAGATTTTCATAAGGGAAAAAAAAATTTATTTACTTGTTTATTTATTTATGTGATTGATAGCATCTGATAAAACTTCAAAGCACAGTTAAATATAGTACTTAAAAGACTATCTCCAAGCTCCAAGACCGGATGATAACATCAACCTAATGGACTAATTCTATCTCAAATGTTGGATTTATGTTTAAATAAGCTTCTTAAAAATGTAACTTTGATCTAATAACGATATTTCCAGTCAAATGAGATGATCGAGTAAGACATAAACCTATGGAGAGTAATTGCAGAAAAACATCTCAGCACCAGGGGAAAAGCAAGCATATTGTTATCTTAGCACTGCACTACACTGAAAGACGTAGGGATGACAATAGAGAAAGGATGAGTCGCCTTTTTAGTAGTAATTAACTCTGCTTCTAATACCTCCACATGAGAGATAGAAGCATTTAGCAATTTCTCCTTCTCTAAAGGTATTTCGAATGGCTTTGCTTGTAAAGTGTTTTTTTTTTTATCTCTTCAAGTTCACCCAGCCTTCTCATGATAGTAGAATGGGGATTTGAACCAATGCACCTACGTGTGGATGAAAGGGATTGTAACTCTTTTTTTTAATCTAGTTCAACTGTCAAAACTAGTATGCTGTGGATGTAGTTAGAAACACAGTTAAAAATTTTTCTACTAACTTTCAATAGAGCCCAACAATAGAGAGAAAATACAACCACATAGGCAACCAAGAGCACACCACAAATATGGATATGCATTTCTTTTATAATTCCCTGTTTAGATTGCAAAAAAGATTGTCTATGCAATAAATCACAATACCAATTCTGAAAACCAAATAAAATAGTAGTCTAATCGAGGAATGAAAATCATGAACTGCCAGATTTACGGCCCACTACAAGAATCTACAATCCCGAGCACACATGGAAACAAAAATAAATGACAATTTTGGGGAAGGAGACACCTAATAAATTAGTGAAGGTCAAACATTAACTTTTTAACCGTCATACAAAAATTTGCATTTCATAGGTGAAGATGGAAAACCGAGAATCATGGACATAGTTAGCCAATTGAGACCTAGTTTAGAAAGAGATTTAGTTATGGAGATATGTCAAATAATCTCGAACTTCTGAATTTTATTTTTGGATGTTCTTGGATAATTTATTAAAAGAAGTTCGTTTGTTAAGCAAACAAAGTGATACAATATAAGTTTCACTTTTACAACCATTATAGGATGAATTCGAACAAGACTCTAATACAAATTCTCCTGATCGTCCCCTCTTCAATCCCCTGCTTTTTACATCTCATTTTTCTTAGGGTCTTTTTGTTATAAGTTCTTCAAAGGAAAGAAAACAAATGAGAAAAAATAAAAAATAAAAATGATAAGAAAATTACTGCTTTTCACTTAATTTTTGTCACTTGATTCTAATATCCGTATTGCCTTCATGTCATTCTTATTAAAAGGAAAATCAGTTTCAAGTAAATAGCTCAAACTTCTTAACTTGTTATGTCCTTATACAATGAGTTTCTCCATCAGGAAACAACACTAGTTAGAGGTCCTTTAAGGAGTCCTAGGGACAAGATATTTACTGTTATATGAATAGGCATGTCTACTGAATATTTACCGTTATATGATAATGATAATAAATTTACAGGTGATGTAAATGACAACGGGAGAAGGTAAGTGGTTTTGCCTTTACACTTGCAAAACAAGGTATGTTTTTCTTGATACCGATAACTTCTAAACTTTTATGGACGTTATTTTTAATTGTACTGTATTGTTACTTTTAGTGGGTTAGGTCTCATATGTCAAAGTTAGGGTATAGTTTTCGGTCTTGATCATCGCGGTTAGGTTTTGGGTTAGAGTTTTCGATAGTGGTTCTAATTTTTATTCAAAAAATACAGTCTTCTAACTGATTCTTTTTTAAATTATATTGACATTTCTTGTAGGAGAAATGATTTTAGGATCTGAAAATATCTAAAATGAGGACAAAAAGGCAGCTAAAAAGAAGAAATGAAATCAAGGAAGCCATTGAATGAATACTTGCTTGTGAGAACTTATAAAACTATATGTTACATTATATGTCATTTCATATTATATTTTTTTGTCTGTTTAACTATAAATACTGATCTAATATGTATCCATATCTAGTGAAATGATGAGGGTCCCTAAAGAATTCATAGAAACCTAAATGGTTACAGTAACAAACTCTTGATAGGTGCGACTTTTAATATTCTTATAGAGCCTTGTGTAATTTTAAAATTTACATTGACTATACCACACGAATTACGCTTGCAGCATGTGGACTTAGATTTGGAAGACGAAGGTTTCAGGAAAACTCTCAAAAATTCATTCAAAAAATATAGATATGTGTACTAATTTGTCGACAAATATATTAGGATAACATTCTTTTTTCTTACACTATTAATAACATATAGTGCTGTCAAGATAATAATATTAAAATTTGGAATATATATGTAGAATCAGAGGGTCGTGGAAGATGATAAAGCAAGGAGATGAGATGATAATTGAAGTTGAGAGGTATAGAAGAAAATGTTGGAGTGGTGGAAAGGTGTGATAGTGTGTAAGTATTTTACATAGATTCAAACCTATAAACTTGGTTTTTTGTAAATAAGATGTCCTTACTTATCTAGCTACAAGCCGTGTATCATTTGGCCCTTGAGAGAGGATAGAGCGGTTTTTTAGGGATGATGCCCACAGAAGAGAAAGGTAAGGGATCCATTATATTGGTATCTTCTCATACTTGATTTGACGTTAATATAAAATCTGAGTAATTGTGTTCTTAATTCTAAAAATTATTAGTAGAAATCAGCATACGCCTGACTTGCTTACACGGATTTGGTAGCAGAGCACTTCAAGGAGGGGATCAAGTTCTTTTACAATGTAGGTAAAATCATTTTAAATTTAGGCATGTGTACGGAATATTTACTATTATTCGATGATAATAATGAATTTGCAGGCGACATTAAGGACGAAGGGACACGGTAAGTGATTTTTTTTTTACACTTGTCAAACTTCCAATGTACGTTTTTTTTACACCGACAACTTCTAAACTTTTATGGACTTTATTTTTAAATGTACTGCACTATTACTCTTAGTGCCTTAGGTCTTATGTGTTAGGGGTTAGATTATAGTCTTTGGCTTAGGTCACCGTAGTTAGGCTTCTGGTTAAAATTGTGGGCAACTGTTTCTCATTTTTGCTCAAAAAAATGTGGTTTTCTAATTGAAACTTCATCCAATTGTATTGACATTTCATGCATGAGCCATGATATCCGGATTTCATGGCATCTGGGAGGAGGACAGAAGGCAGTTGGAAAGATGAAATGAAATCAATGAAGCCGTTGAGCTAACCCTTGCCTGTGAGTATTTATTAAGCCGTATATTATATTATATGTCGCCGCGTATGAATTTTTTTTATTTGTCTTGTAATAATTGCTTATTTAACGTGTTTGCCCGTCTAGCGAAAGGATGGCGAAGGTCCTTTAAGGATTCTTAGAGACCTAAATCGTCACGTTCGCACGCTCTTGATAGGTGCCAATTTCAATCCTTTTGTAGTGCCTTTGTGCAATTTTGAAATTAATATTGACTATAGCGGCATAATTGCACTTACAGCATATGAACTTAGACTTAAAGGTTGAAGACTTCATGAAAATCCTCAAAATTTCATTCAAAATACCTGGGTATGTGTGCTGGTTTGTACTCAAATAAATTAGAATAACGTTCTTTTTGCATATACTGTTGGTAACGTATAGTACTGTCGAGATAACAACCTTAAAATTTGGTATCTATATATAAATTCAAAGAGCCGTGAAAGAAGATAAAGCAAGAAGATGAGACCATAATCGAAGCTGAGTGGTATGAAGACAAATGCTGGAGGGGTGGGAATGTGTGATAGTTTGTAAGTATTTTACCCAAATTGTTGCCTACAAACTTAATGGTCTGTAAATAACATGTCATTACTTATCTGGCTGTAGGCCGTGTATCTTTCAGCTCTTAAAAAAAGATGAAACGGTGTTTTTCGGGATGATGCTCACATATAAAAAAGGTAAACCATCATTTATATTAGTAACTAATACTTGTTTTAAGGTTAGTCTAAATTGTGATGAAATTGTGTTCTTAATTCTAAAAGTTATTGGCCCAGCATACATGTGCCTTGTTTTACACGAATTTGGCAGCGGGCGATTTCGGGGAGGGGCTCGAGTTTTTTCAATGTGTAGATACATATGTAAAATCATTTCGAATTTAGACATGTGTATGAAATATTTACTATTATTTGATGATAATAATGAATTTACAGGTGGCGTAAGGACAAAGGAATATGGTAAGTGATAATATTCACTATTAATAACGTCTATTACTATCAAAATAACAACCATAAAATTCAGGATCTATATATAAATTTAGAGAACCGTGGAAGAAGATGAAGGAGATGAGACCATAATCGAAGCAGAGTGGTACAGAAGACAATGCTAGAGAGGTGAGAATGTGTGATAATGTGAGTATTTTACACAAATTGTTGTCTATAAACTTAGTGGTTTGTAAATAATATGTTATTACTTGTATGGCTACAGGCCACGTATCTTTTTGCCCATAAAAAAAGTTGAAGCGGGGATTTTGGGGATCATGCTCACATATTAAAAAGGTAAGTCATCCTTTACATTAGTAACTTCATATACTTGTTTTAATGCTAGTGTAAAATTTAATAAAGTTGTGTCATTAATTTCAAAAGTTATTGACAGAGGGGAGCATATTCCTTGCTTTCGCAGATTTGGCAACAGGACTTTAGAGAGGGGCTCGAGTGTTTTCAAAATGTTGATATATATGTAAAATAATTTCGAATTAAGCATGTGTATGAAATATTTACTGTTATTTGATGACAATAATAAATTTGCAGGTGGCGTTAAGGATGAAAGGATACGGTAAGTGATTTTTCTTTTACACTTGCAAAACTTCCAAGGTACGTTGTTGTTTACACCGATAACTTTTAAACTTTTATGGACTTTTTTTTAAATATGTTTGCACTGTTACTCTTAGTAGGTTAGGTCTTATGTGTTAGGGATTAGGTTACAATCTTTGGTCTCGGTCACCGCGGTTAGGATTCGGGTTAAAGTTGTGGACCCCGGTTTTCAAATTGCTTTGACATTTCATACATGGGCAATGATATCTGGATTTGGAGGCATCTGGGAGGAAGACGAAAGGCAGCTAGAATGATAAAATGAAATCAATGAGGCCGTTGAGCTAATGCTTACTTGTGAGTACTTATTAAGTTGTATGTTATATTATATGTCGCGCGTATCCAACTTTTTTTATTTGTCTTGTAATAATTGCTTATTTAGTGTGTTTCTCCGCCTAGTGAAAGGATGAGGAAGGTCCTTTGAGGATTCCTAGAGACCTAAATCGCCACGTTTGCACGCTTTTGATAGGTGCAAATTTCAATCCTTTTGTAATGCCTTTGTGCAATTTTGAAATTCACATTGACTATAGCCGCATAATCGCACTTGTAGCATATGAACTTTGACTTGGAGGATGAAGGCTTCACGAAAATCTTCAAAATTTGATTCCAAACACCTAGGTATGTGTACTGGTTTGTCCTCAAATAAATTAGGATAACGTTCCGTTCGTATATATTATTAATAACGTGCAGTACTGTCGGGATAATAACCTTAAAATTTGAGATCTATATTTAAATTCAGATAGCCGTGGAAGAAGATAAAATAAGGAGATGAGACCACAATCGAAGCTGAGTGGTACAGAAGATAATGCTGGAGAGGTGAGAATGTGTGATTGTGTGTGAGTATCTTACCCAAATCGTTGCCTATAAACTTGGTAGTCTGTAAATAACATGTCAACACTTTATAAAATGATGGAGCGGCTTTTTTTCGGCCCTTGAAAAAAGATGGAGCGGTTTTTTTTGGGATGATGCTCACATATAAAAAGGTAAGCCATCCTTTATATTAGTAACTTTTAATATTTGTTTTAACGGTAGTGTAAAATTTGATAAAGTTGTGTCATTAATTTCAGAAGTTATTGGCAGAGGGCAGCTTATGCATGGCTTTCTTTCGCGGATTTGGCAGCGGAGGACTTCAGAGAGGGGTTCGAGTGCTTTCAAAATGTCGGTATATATGTAAAATAATTTCGAATTAGGCATGTGTATGAAATATTTACTTTTATTTGATGATAATAATGAATCTATAGGTGGCGTTAAGGACGAAGGGACACAGTAAGTGATTTTTCTTTTACACTTGCAAAACTTCCAAGGTACGTTTTTCTTTAGACCGACAACTTTTAAACTTTTATGGACTTTATTTTTAAATATGTTGCGCTGTTACTCTTAGTGGGTTAGGTCTTATGTGTTAGGGGTTCGGTTACAATCTTTGGTGTAGGTCACTACGGTTAGGATTCGGGTTAAAGTTGTGTACCACGGTTCTCATTTTTTACTCAAAAAATGAGGTTTTCTGATTGAAACTTTTTCAAATTGCATTGATATTTCATGCATGGGCAATGATATCTTGATTTCGAGGCATCTGGGAGGAAGACAGAAGGCAGCTGGAAAGATGAAATGAAATCAATGAGGTCGTTGAGTTAATGCTTGCTTGTGAGTACTTATTAAGCTGTATGTTATATTATATGTCGCCGCGTATCAATTTTTTTTCTGTCTTGTAATAATTGTTTATTTAGCGTGTTTTCCTGTCCAGTAAAAGATGACGAAGGTCCTTTAAGAATTCCTAAAGACCTAAATTGTCACGTCCGCACGCTCTTGATAGGTGCGAATGTTAATCATTTTGTAGTTCCTTCGTTCAATTTTGAAATTAGCATTGATAATGGCCACGTAATTGCACTTGCAGCATATGAACTTTGACTTGGAGGATGAAGGCTTCACGAAAATCCTCAAAATTTCATTCCAAACACCTAGGTATGTGTACTGGTTTGTCCCCAAATAAATTAGGATAGCGTTTCTTTCGCATATATTGTTAATAACGTACAGTACTGTCGAGATAACAATATTAAAATTCAGGATCTATATATAAATTCAGAGTGCTTGGACATACAGTACTTGCTCGAGCATTCTGATACAGATTTGATTACAAGTGCTTCCTTTACAGTTTCGTTCTCACCACTTTCCTCCTTGAACATAAAACAGAGTAACAGTTTTTGCAGATTTTTCTCCGTATGAATACCGGTCTTTCGTCCTTTTACGCTGTTGACATGGTGCTAACAATGTTTTTTAATTCAAAACAAGCTTGTGCAAATGGTGGCACTTTTGTTAGCATCAGTTTCATGCAAGTTGTAGACGTTGAGGTAGTGATTCAAATCAAACGTTTTGATTGTATGCCTTTGCCGTTCAAATCTCCCTTTCCATTTTCTATGATTTTTAGGACTTTTTTAATCGAGGTTTGTTTTGAAGTTTTAATCGGTGGAATTATATAATTTAATTTTGAATATAAAAAATTAAAATCTAATTTAAGCAATAAATTAAGAAATTAATATAATTTGGAATTGGAACATGACAGATGCCATGGGAACCGGTAAAGCATTTATTTATTTATTTCCTTATTTATTTCACTTTAACTAATAAAATTAATGGTGGGTTAAGGTTTAGATAAAACTTTTATAAGCTTTAAATTGAGATTTTCATAAGGGAAAAAAAAATTTATTTACTTGTTTATTTATTTATGTGATTGATAGCATCTGATAAAACTTCAAAGCACGGTTAAATATAGTACTTAAAAGACTATCTCCAAGCTCCAAGACCGGATGATAACATCAACCTAATGGACTAATTCTATCTCAAATGTTGGATTTATGTTTAAATAAGCTTCTTAAAACTGTAGCTTCGATCTAATAACGATATTTCCAGTCAAATGAGATGATCGAGTAAGACATAAACCTATGGAGAGTAATTGCAGAAAAACATCTCAGCACCAGGGGAAAAGCAAGCATATTGTTATCTTAGCACTGCACTACACTGAAAGACGTAGGGATGACAATAGAGGGAGGATGAGTCGCCTTTTTAGTAGTAATTAACTCTGCTTCTAATACCTCCACATGAGAGATAGAAGCATTTAGCAATTTCTCTTTCTCTAAAGGTATTTCGAATGGCTTTGCTTGTAAAGTGTTTTTTTTATCTCTTCAAGTTCACCCAGCCTTCTCATGATAGTGGAATGTGGATTTGAACCAATGCACTTATGTGTGGATGAAGGGGATTGTAACTTTTTCTCTGAATCTAGTTCAACTGTCAAAACTAGTATGCTGTGGATGTAGTTAGAAACACAGTTGAAAATTTTCCTATTAAATTTCAATAGTGCCCAACAATAGAGAGAAAATACAATCACATAGGCAACCAAGAGCACAACACAAATATGGATATGCATTTCTTTTATAATTCCTTGGTTAGATTGCAAAAAAGATTGTCTATGCAATAAATCACAATACCATTTCTGAAAACCAAATAAAATAGTAGTCTAATCGAGGAATGAAAATCATGAACTGCCAGATTTATGGCCCACTACGCGAAGCTACAATCCCGAGCACATATGGAAACAAAAATAAATGACAATTTTGGGGAAGGAGATACCTAATAAATTAGTGAAGGTCAAACATTAACTTTTTGACCGCCATACAAAAATTTGCATTTCTTAAGTGAAGATGGAAAACCGAGAATCATGGAAAGTTAGCCAATTGAGACCTAGTTTAGAAAGAGATTTAGTTATGGAGATATGTCAAATAATTTCGAACTTCTAAATTTCATTTTTGGATGTTCTTGGATAATTTATTAAAAGAAGTTCGCTTGTTAAACAAACAAAGCGATACAATACGAGTTTCACTTTTACAACCATTATAGGATGAATTCGAACAAGACACTAATACAAATTCTCCTGATCGTCCCCTCTTCAATCCCCTGCTTTTTACATCTCATTTTTCTTAGGGTCTTTTTGTTATAAGTTGGTCAAAGGAAAGAAAACTAATGAGAAAAAATAAAAATAAAAATGATAAGAAAATTACTTCTTATCACTTGATTTTTGTCACTTGATTCTGATATCCGCAGTGCCTTCATGTCATTCTTATTAAAAGGAAAATCAGTTTCAAGTAAATAGCTCAAATTTCTTAACTTGTTATAACCTTATACAATGAGTTCCCCCATCTAGCAACAACACTAGTTAGAGGTCCTTTAAGGACTCCAAGGGACAAGATATTTACTGTTATATGTATAGGCATGTCTACTGAATATTTATCGTTATATGACAATGATCATAAATTTACAGGTAATGTCAAGGACAACGGAAGAAGTTAAGTGGTTTTGCTTTTACACTTGCGAAACTGTCAAGGTATACTTTTCTTGACGCCGATAACTTCTAAACTTTTATGGACGTTATTTTTAACTGTACTGCATTGTTACTTTTAGTGGGTTAGGTCTCATATGTCAAGGTTAGGGTATAATTTTCTGTCTAGATCATCGCGGTTAGGTTTTGGGTTAGAGTTTTCGATAATGGTTCTAATTTTTATTCAAAAAATACAGTCTTTGAACTGATTCTTCTTTAAATTATACTGACATTTCATGCAGGAGAAATGATTTTAAGATCTGAAGGTATCTAAAATGAGGAAAAAAATGCAGCTGAAAAGAAGAAATGAAATCAAGGAGGCCATTGAACGAATACTTGTGAGTACTTATAAAACTGTATGTTACGTTATATGTCGTTGCGTATTATATTTTTTTTGTCTGTTTGACTATAAATACTGATCTAATATGTATCCACATCTAGTGAAATGATGAGGGTCCCTAAAGAATTCATAGAGACCTAAATGGTTACAGTAACAAACTCTTGATGCGACTTTTAATATTATTGTAGCGCCTTGTGTAATTTTAAAATTTACGTTAACTATAGCCACACGAATTGCGCGTGCAGCATGTGGACTTAGATTTAGAGGACGAAGGTTTCAAGAAAACTCTCAAAAATTCATTCAAAAAATATAGATATGTGTACTAATTTGTCGACAAATATATTAGGATAACGTTCTTTTTACTTACACTATTGATAACATATAGTACTGTCGAGATAATAATATTAAAATTTGGAATATATATGTAGAATCAGAGGGTCGTGGATGATGATAAAGCAAGGAGATCAGACGATAATTGAAATTGAGAGGTATAGAGGAAAATGCTGGAGTGGTGGAAAGGTGTGATAGTGTGTGAGTATTTTACCAAGATTCATGCCTATAAACTTAATTGTTTGTAAATAAGATGTCCTTACATATCTAGCTACAAGCCATGTATTATCTGGCCCTTGAGAGAGGATAGAGCGGTTTTTTAGGGATGACGCCCACAGAAGAGAAAGGTAAGGGATCCATTATATTGGTATCTTCCAATACTTGATTTGACGTTAATATAAAATCTGAGTAGATTTTGTTCTTAATTATAAAAATTATTAGTAGAAATCAGCATATGCCTGACTTGCTTACCCAGATTTAGTAGCGGAGCACTTCAAGGAGGGGATCGAGTTCTTTCACAATGTAGGTAAAATCATTTTGAACTTAGGCATGTGTACGGAATATTTACTATTATTCGATGATAATAATGAATTTGCAGGCGGCATTAAGGACGAAGGGACACGGTAAGTGATTTTTCTTTTACATTTGTGAAACTTCCAATGTACACTTTTTTTTACACCGACAACTTCTAAATTTTTATGGACTTTATTTTTAAATGTGCTGCACTATTACTCTTAGTGCCTTAGGTCTTATGTGTTTGGGGTTAGGTTACAGTCTTTGGTCTAGGTCACCGTAGTTAGGCTTCGTGTTAAGATTGTGGACAACTTTTCTCATTTTTTACTCAAAAAATGAGGTTTTCTAATTGAAACTTCATCCAATTGTATTGACATTTCATGCATGAGCCATGATATCCGGATTTCATGGCATATGGGAGGAAGACAGAAGACAGCTGGAAAGATGAAATGAAATCAATGAAGCCGTTGAGCTAACTCTTGCCTGTGAGTATTTATTAAGCTGTATATTATATTATATGTTACCGCGTATGAATTTTTTTATTTTTCTTGCAATAATTGCTTATTTAACGTGTTTCCGCGTCTAGTGAAAGGTTGACGAAGGTCCGTTAAGGATTCCTAGAGACCTAAATTGTGAGATCCCAAAATCCAATCGCTCAAAGTGTTGACCAAAATACGAAATCTAAACCGGCCGCCTTAAGCCTCAATCAAGTTCGGCCTTTCCTTAGTACAAAATAAGTCCCGCTCTAGCCTTAAAGTGAAGACAAGGCTACTCCGCCCTTAAGTGGACAAGGGCACTCCGGAAGTTTCAATCGTGCCACTCCGTCCAGAGTGGAGCGAAAACCACTCCGTACAACAAAGCCTTCCGGATTTAAGAAACGCACTCCGGATAAAAAGCACTCCGGACTCATATAGCCACTCCGGACTATCAAGTCACTCCGTCCTGAAAGAGAACGTGAAACACTCCGTCCTCCAAGAATCACAAATAAGGAGCAGTTGGCCGGAATAAATTAATGGAACTAAAGACAAAAGTAAACTTTAGGATTTACTTAGAATTCAACTATGTGGCGACCAAAAAGGAGTAGGTAAACCAACCTGATTACTCCACCTACCCCCTGAAAAGAATTACCTAACTCTGAAAAGAATTACCGAGCAAGCAACCTACCTCAACCTACCCACCTGCTCGCTCCTCTTTATATATCGAACTCTAGTTGAGGGGTAGTGTGATTTTCTGGCGCTAAGGAAGAATAAGGAGCGAAGAAGAAGGGAAGAACTTTGAGTCAGCCCGTCAGGCAAGTGTACCTCGGACGCCGTTTTTAAGTTCATTACAAGTATAATCTGCTCTGTTTCTAAATTCATGCTCTATTGCAAGTTACTCGGACGCTGTTTTTAAGTTCGCTTTTAGTTCATATACTCGCACTGCTGTTTTACGGCAAGGAATCTGGACGTTAACACTTTTTAGTTTTCGTTTGAATCTGTTTTGAAGTTCATGACACTGTTTTCCTACATCCCGAACTTACATGAAATCCGGACCAAAGGTTACAATCGGCTTTTGACATATGAAACGAAACCAGCATTTGGCATGTAATACTTAAATCGGCATTTGACAATGTAAAATGAACTCCGGCCTCGATCTAAAAGAAACTTCTGACTTTATATCGAAAATGAACTCCGGCTTCGAGAAAATGAATTTGTCCCTAAAATGAACTCGCCTTAATGTAAAAATGAGCTCGCCCCGTAAATGAAAATGAGATCCGGCTTTGACCTCGGCCTAAATATGAAAATGAGCTCCTACTGTATTGAAAATGAACTCCGACTTTTGTTAAAAAGAACCGTCCTATGAACTCCGGCTTTATGTAGAAAATAAACTCCGGCCTTAATACGAAATGAACTCCGCTTTTGAGAAAAGAACACCGGCCTTTGAGAGAATGAAGCTCCGTCCTCTGAGAAAAAGAACTCCGTCCTTCTGTTAAAAGAACTCCGGCCTTAATGAAGAAAAAGAACTCCGACTTTAATGAACTCCGTCCTTTTAAAAGTACTCCGTCCCTCTGAAAGTAAAGAACTCCGTCCTTGATAAGTACTCCGTCCTTTGAGAAAAGAGCTTCGTCCTGTTAATAAAAAAAAGTGCTCCGCCTTGTTAATGAAAAAGAGCTCCGTCCTGATAATGAAAAGGCATTCCGTCCCAACAGCACTTCGGCCCCTAATGTAAAATGAAATCCGGCTTGTAATGTAAAATGAACTCCGGCTTTTAGAGAAAAAGCAACGCACTCCGTCTCCTTTTATGAAAAGCACGCCGTCCCTTTTAATGAAAATGTACTGCGCCCTGATAGTAAAATGAACTCTGTCCCCTTTAATGAAAATGCACTCCGTCCTGATAGTAAAACGAACTCCGTCCTGATAGTAAAATGAACTCCGTCCCCTTTAATAAAAATGCACTCCGTCCTGATAGTAAAATGAATTCCGCCCCTTAATATGAAAGTGAACTCCGGCCTTGTATAAGAAAAAGCACTCCGGCCCGAATGTAAATTGAACTCCGGCCATGAATTAGGAAGATGGACTCCGTCCCTTGAAACTGAAAATGAACTTCGGCTTGTATTCTGACTTTGAACTGAAACTGAAAATGAACTCCGGCTTGTATTCTGACTTTGAACTGAAACTGAAAAGGAACTTCGGCTTGTATTCTGACTTTGAACTGAAAATGAATTCCGGCTTTTGTTAAAAAGAATCCATCCTAAGAACTCCGGCTTTATGTGGAAAATGAACTCCGCCCCATTGAAAGGCACTCCGTCCTCTAGCACTCCGTCCAAAAGACGTCCGGCTTGTAATATGAAATGAACTCCCGCCTTAAGATAAAAAGAGCTCCATCCCTTAATGTTAAAAGAACTCCATCCTTTTTAAAGAATCCGTCCTGTCAGCACTCCGTCCCTTTTTATGAGTAAAAGGCACTCTGGCTTTTAAACACTCCAGTTTTTGAGAAAAAGGAACTCCGGATTTTTGAGTAAAAGGCGCTCCGTCCAGTTAAGCACTCCGTCTCTTTTTAAGAAAGGTACTCCGTCCAGTTAAGCACTCCGTCTCTTCTTAAGAAAGGTACTCCGTCCTAGCTTTCTGAAGTCCGGCATTTTGAAGAAATACACTTCGGCTTTATTAAAAGAAAACTCCCGCTTGTGTTGAAAATGAATTCCGATTCCGAACTGAAAATGAGCTCCGGTTTGAACTAAAAATGAAATCCGGCCCCCTTAACAAGATAAGAGCTCCGGCCCTTCCCTGAATAAAATTTAAACCGGCCCAAGTATAAATTGTTTCCGAAGCTATGTACCGAACTTAAAAATAGCTAAAGATATATTATGCAAGTCTGATTTCAATAAGAGGTTTTTGATAAAAGATAAATGATAGCCGTCCTCGGGGCTTGATACAAGGAGGTAATGATAGCCGTCCTCGGGGCTTGGTACACGGAGGTAATGATAGCCGTCCTCGGAGCTTGGTACAATGAGGGGAAATAATATAAAGTACCGTTTACCGTTTTACGGATATGTTATATTACAGTAAAATGATGATAATGTATGGTACAATGAAAAGATGATAATGAATCGTATACAGTGAAAAGATGATAATGAATCGTATACAGTAAAAAGATGATAAAATGAACAGTATAGAGTATTGTTTTCAGTTTTACCATGTATCAGTAAAATTTATAGTTATCGTTTTACAGTCTATAGTGTAATGATTTATGAAGCATGAGATTTGACATCGTCTGATTAAACATTCTGGTTCTGCATGGTTATATGATCGTTTTGGTATAACCGTTTTACAGTTCATATGCATGTACCTTGTTGGGCCTCGGCTCACTGTTTTATGTTTTTCCCCCCTCCAGATGAGACAGTAGAACTGTTACCTGATGAAAAGGAGTAGACTAAGAGAAGCTTTTGAAGGTTTTTGAGGACTTAGAGCATTGTGGAGCCGCTTTTTGAAGAGCTTGTGGATGCAAACACCTAGCTAGAAATGTGATTTTTGCATACCGATTTCCTTGTCTATTAATGTTGTAGAACATGTAGATTTTTGTATGAAAAGCTTACAATATATATGTCAGTAAAAGAAAAGGCTATGCTTCTGCAGGTTCTAAGTAACTTCCGCTATACTTATTATGGTTAAAAGTATATGGGTCCTAGATAGCATCTGTGATCCTGTATTGCACTCAATTGGTTTAGTTGGGATTTCAATTGTGTTCCTGTTTGACGGAAGCTTTTGAGGAAAAAAAAAAATTCGTTCCGTCACATAAATCGTCACGTTCACACGGTCTTGATAAGTGCCAATTTCAATCCTTTTGTAGTGCCTTTGTGCAATTTTGAAATTAATATTGACTATAGCCGTATAGTCGCACTTGCAGTATATGAACTTAGACTTAGAGGTTGAAGGCTTCATGAAAATCTTCAAATTTTCATTCAAAATACCTGGGTATGTGTACTGGTTTGTACTCAAATAAATTAGGATAACGTTCTTTTCGCATATACTGTTAGTAACGTACAGTACTGTAGAGATAACAACCTTAAAATTTGGGATCTATATATAAATTCAGAGAGCTGTGAAAGAAGATAAAGCAAGAAGATGAGACCATAATCGAAACTGAGCAGTACTGAAGACAATGCTGGAGGGGTGGGAATGTGTGATAGTTTGTGAGTATTTTTACCCAAATTGTTGCCTATAAACTTTATGGTCTGTAAATAACATGTCATTGCTTGTCTGGCTATAGCCCGTGTATCTTTCGGCTCTTAAAAAAAGATGGAACGGTATTTTTGGGGATGATGCTCACATATAAAAAAGGTAAACCATCCTTTATATTAGTAACTTCCAATACTTGTTTTAACGTTAGTCTAAATTGTGATGAAATTGTGTCCTTAATTCTAAAAGTTATTGGCCCAACATACATGTGCCTTGTTTACACGAATTTGGAAGCGGGCGATTTCAAGGAGGGGCTCGAGTTCTTTCAATATGTAGGTACATATGTAAAATCATTTCGAATTTAGGCATATGTATGAGACATTTACTGTTATTTGATGATAATAATGAATTTGCAGGTAGCGTTTAGGACAAAGGGATACAGTAGGTGATTTTTTCTGCACTTGTGAAACTTTTCAGGTACGCTTTTCTTTACACCGATAATTTCTAAACTTTTATAGACTTTATTTTTAAATGTGCTGCACTGTCATTCTTAGTGGCTTAGGTTTTATGTATTAGGGGTTAGGTTACAATTTTTGGTTTAGGTCACCATGGTTAGGATTCGGGTTAAGGTTGTGGATAACAGTTCTCCTTTTTTACTCAAAAAATGGGGTTTTCAGATTAAAACTTCTTCAAATTGTATTGACATTTCATGCATGAGCCATGATATCCGAATTTGAAGGCATCTATGATGAGGATAGAAGGCAGTTGGAAAGATGAAATGAAATCAATGAGGCCATTTAGCTAACCCTTACTTGTGGGTACTTAATATTATATGTCATTGCGTATTAATCTTTCTTGTCCGTCTTGCCACAAATGCTGATTTAGCGTGTTTCTCTGTCTATCGAAAGGATGAAGAACGTACTTTAAGGATTCCTAGAGACATAAATCGTCACGTTAGCACGCTCTTGATAGGTGCAATTTTCAATCCTTTTGTAGTGCCTTTTGTAATTCTGAAATTAATATTAACTATAGCCGCATAATTGCGCTTGCAGCATATAAAATTGGACTTGGAGGATGAAGGCTTCATGAAATCCCTTAAAATTTTATTCAAAACACCTAGGTATGTGTACTGGTTTGTCCTCAAATAAATTAGGTTAATATTCCTTTCGTATATATTGTTAATAACGTATAGTACCGTCGAGACAATAATTTTAAAATTTGGGATCTATATGTAAATTCAAAGAATTGTGCAAGAAGATAAAGTAAGAAGATGAGAGCATAATTGAAGCTGAGTGGTACAAAAGACAATGCTGGAGAGATAAAATTGTGTGATAGTGTGTATGTATTTTACCCAATTTATTACCTATAAACTTAGCGGTGTGTAAATAACTTGTCATTACTTCTCTGGCTGCAGGCGGTGTATCTTTCGGCCTTTGAAAAAAGATGGAGCGGTTTTTTGGGAGATGATGGTCACTTGTAAAAAAGGTAAGTTATCCCTTATATCGGTAATTTTCAATACTTATTTTAACGTTAGTCTAAATTGTGATGAAGTTGTGTCATTAATTTCAAAAGTTATTGGCAGTGATCAGCATACACGTGCCTTGCTTACACGGATTTCGCAGCAGGCAATTTCAGGGAAGGCTCTGGTTCTTTCAATATGTAGGTACATATGTAAAATCATTTCTAATTTAGGCATGTGTATGGGATATTTACTATTAGTTGATGATAATAAAGAATTTGCAGGCGGCATTAAGGACGAAAGGACACTGTAAGTGATTTTTCTTTTACACTTGTGAAACTTTCAAGATACGTTTTTCTTTATACCAACAATTTTTAAACTTTTATGGACTTTATTTTTAAATGTGTTGCGCTGGTTAGGTCTTATGTGTTAGGGACTAGGTTACAGCCTTTAGTCTAGGTCACTACGGTTAGGATTCGGGTTCTAGTTGTGGACCATGGTTCTCAGTTTTTACTCAAAAAATGAGGTTTCTTGATTGAAACTTTTTCAAATTGCATTGACATTTCATACATGGGCAATGATATCCGAATTTGGAGGCTTCTGGGAGGAAGACGGAAGGCAGCTAGAAAGATGAAATTAATGTGGCTGTTGAGTCAATGCTTGCTTGTGAGTACTTATTGAGCTGTATGTTATATTATATGTCGCCGCGTATCAACTTTTTTTGTCTGTCTTGTAATAATTGCTGATTTAGCGTGTTTCTCCGTCTATTGAAAGGATGACGAAGGTACTTTAAGGATTCCTAGAGATCTAAATCGTCACGTTAGCACGCTCCTGATAGGTGCGACTTTCCATCCTTTTGTAGTGCCTTTTGTAATTTTGAAATTAGCATTAACTACAGTTGCATAATCGCGCTTGCAACATATGAACATTGACTTGGAGGATGAAGGCTTCATGAAAATCCTCAAAATTTCATTCAAAAACCCTAGGTATGTGTACTAGTTTGTCCTCAAATAAATTAGGATAATGTTTCTTTCGCATATACTGTTAATAATGTCTAGTGCTATTGAAATAACAACCATAAAATTTAGGATCTATATATAAATTCAGAGAGCCGTGGAAGAAGATGAAGTGAGTAGATGAGACCATAATTGAAGCTGAGTGGTACAGAAGACAATGCTAGAGAGGTGAGAATGTGTGATAATGTGTGAGTATTTTACACACAAATTGTTGCCTATAAACTTAGTGGTTTGTAAATAACATGTTATTACTTTTACTTGCAAACAGCCAATATTTTTTCCCATAAAAAGACAAATTTTAAGGTTTTTATGGGATCATGCTCACATATAAAAAGGTAAGTCATCCTTTATATTAGTGGGTTAGGTCTTTGTTTTAATGGTTAGGTGTAAAATTTGATAAAGTTGTGTCATTAATTTCAAAAGTTAAAGTTGAGAGGGAGCATATTCCTTGCATTTTCATTCAATATTTGCAAGGAGGACTTGAGAAAACTTTTTGAAGTGCTTTCAAAATTTTGATACATATGTAAAATAATTTCGAATTAAGCATGTGTATGAAATATTTACTGTTATTTGATGATAATAATGAATTTGCAGGTGGCATTAAAGATGAAAGGATACGGTAAGTGATTTTTCTTTTACACTTGCAAAACTTCTAAGGTACGTTTTTCTTTACACCGATAACTTTTAAATTTTTATGGACTTTATTTTTAAATATGTTGCGCTGTTACTCTTAGTGGGTTAGGTCTTACATTTTAGGGATTAGGTTACAATCTTTGGTCTAGGTCACCGCGGTTAGGATTTGGGTTAAAGTTATGGACCATGGTTCTCATTTTTCACTCCAAAAAATGAGGTTTTCTGATTGAAACTTTTTCAAATTGCATTGACATTTTATGCATGGGCAATGATATCTGGATTTGGAGGCATCTGGGAGGAAGACAGAAGGCAGCAGGAAAGATGAAATGAAATCAATGAAACCGTTGAACTAATGCTTGCTTGTAAGTACTTATTAAGCGGTATGTCATATTATATGTCGCCGCATATCAACTTTTTTTATTTGTCTTGTAATAATTGCTTATTTAGCGTGTTTTTCCATCTAGTGAAAGGATGACATATGTCCTTTAAGGATTCCTAGAGACCTCAATCGTCACCGCTTGTCTGTAAATAAACTTAGTGGTCTGTAAATAACTTGTCAACACTTGTCTGGCTACAGGCCGTGTATCTTTCGGCGCTTGAAAAAAGACGGAGCAGTTTTTGTGGGATGATGCTCACATATAAAAAAGGTAATCCATCCTTTATATTAGTAACTTCTAATATTTGTTTTAACGGTATTGTAAAATTCAATAAAGTTGTGTCATTAATTTCAAAAGTTATTGGCAAAAGGCAGCTTATGCCTAGCTTTCATTCGCAGATTTGGCAGCGGAGGACTTCAGAGAGGGGTTCAAGTGCTTTCAAAATGTTGGTATATATGTAAAATAATTTCGAATTAGGCATGTGTATGAAATATTTACTGTTATTTGATAATAATAATGAATTTGTAGGTGGCGTTAAGGGCGAAGGGACACGATAAGTAATTTTTCTTTTACACTTGCAAAACTTCCAAGGTACTTTTTCCATTACACCAACAAATTTTAAACTTTTATGGGCTTTATTTTTAAATGTGTTACGCTGTTGCTCTTAGTGGGTTAGGTCTTATGTGTTAGGGGTTAGGTTACAATCTTTGGTCTAGGTCACCGCGATTAAGATTCCGGTTAAAGTTGTAGACCACAGTTCTCATTTTTCATTCAATAAATGAGGTTTTCTAATTAAAACTTTTTGAAATTGCATTGACATTTCATGCATGGGCAATGATATCCAGATTTGGAGGCATCTGGGAGGAAAACGGAAGGCAACTTGAAAGATTAAATGAAATCAATGAGGTCGTTGAGCTAATGCTTACTTGTGAGTACTTATTAAACTGTATGTTATATTATATGTCACCGCGTTTCAACTTTTTTTTATCTGTCATGTAATAATTGTTGATTTAACGTGTTTTTCCGTCTAGTGAAAGGATGACGAAGGTCCTTTAAGGATTCCTAGTGACCTAAATCATCACGTTCGCACGCTCTTGATAGGTGTGAATTTCAATCCTTTTGTTGTGCCTTTGTGCAATTTTGAAATTCACATTAACTATAGCCACATAATAGCGCTTGCAACATATGAACATTGACTTGGAGGATGAATGCTTCACGAAAATCTTGAAAATTTCATTCCAAACACCTAGGTATGTGTACTGGTTTGTCTTCAAATAAATTAGGATAGCGTTCCTTTCACATATATCATTGATAACGTACAGTGTTATCAGGATTACAACCTTAAAATTTGAGATCTATATATAAATTCAGAGAACCGTGGATGCAGATAAAGCATGGAGATGAGACCACAATTGAAGTTGAGTGGTACAAAAGATAATGCTAGAGAGGTGAGAATGTGTGATTGTGTGTGAGTATTTTACCCAAATCATTGCCTATAAACTTAGTGGTCTGTAAATAACATGTCAACACTTGTCTAGCTGCATGCTGTGTATCTTTCGGCCCTTGAAAAAAGATGGAGCGATTTTTTTGGGATGATGCTCACATATAAAAAGGTAAGCCATCCTTTTTATTAGTGACTTTCAATATTTGTTTTAATGGTAGTGTAAAATTTGATAAAGTTGTGTCCTTAATTTCAAAAGTTATTGGCAGAGGGCAGCTTATGCCTTGCTTTCTTTCGTGGATTTGGCAGCGGAAGACTTCAAAGAGGGGCTCGAGTGTTTTCAAAATGTTGGTATATATGTAAAATAATTTCGAATTAAGCATGTGTAGGAAATATTTACTGTTATTTGATGATAATAATAAATCTGTAGGTTGGGTTAAGGACGAAGAGACACGGTAAGTGATTTTTCTTTTACACTTGAAAAACTTCCAAGATACGTTTTTCTTCAGACTGACAACTTTTAAACTTTTATGGACTTTATTTTTAAATGTGTTGCGCTGTTACTCTTAGTGGGTTAGGTTTTATGTGTTAGGGGTTAGGTTACAATCTTTGGTCTAGGTCACCACAATTAGGATTCGGGTTAAAGCTGTGGACCACGGTTCTCATTTTTTACTCAAAAAATGAGGTTTTTTGATTGAAACTTTTTCAAATTACATTGACATTTTATGCATGGGCAATGATATCCAGATTTGGAGGCATCTTGGAGGAAGACAGAAGGCAGCTGAAAAGATGAAATGAAATCAATGAGACTGTTGAGCTAATGCTTACATGTGAGTATTTATTAAGCTGTATGTTATATTATATGTCGCCGCGTATCAATTTTTTTTCTGTCTTGTAATAATTGCTTATTTAGCTTGTTTTCCTATCTAGTAAAAGCTGACAAGGGTCCTTTAATGATTCCTAGAGACCTAAATCGTCACGGTTCGCACGCTCTTGATAGGTGCGAATTTCAATCCTTTTGTAGTGCCTTTGTGCAATTTTGAAATTCACATTGACTATAGCCGCATAATCACGCTTGCAGCATATGACCTTTGACTTGAGAATGAACGCTTCGCGAAAATCCTCAATTTATTTTCAAACACCTAGGTATGTGTACTGGTTTGTCCTCAGATAAATTAGGATAACGTTCATTTCGCAAATATTGTTAATAACGTACAGTACTGTTGAGATAACAACCTTAAAATTCGAGATCTATATATAAATTTAGAGAGCCGTGGAAGAAGACAAAGCAAGAAGATGAGACCTCAATCGAAGTTGAGTGGTACAGAAGACAATGCTGGAGAGGTGAGAATGTGTGATTGTGTGTGAATATTTTACCAAAATCGTTTCCTTTGAACTTAGTGGTCTGTTAATAACATGTCAACACTTGTCTAGTAACAGGCCGTGTATCTTTCGGCCCTTGAAAAAAGATGGAGTAGTTTTTTTGGGATGATGCTCACATATAAAAAAGGTAAGCCATCCTTTATTTTAGTAACTTTCAATATTTATTTTATTGATAGTGTAAAATTTGATGAAGTTGTGTCATTAATTTCAAAAGTTATAGGTAGAGGGCAGCTTATGCCTATCTTTCTTTCGTGGATTTGGCAGGGGAGGACTTCAGAGAGGGGCTCGAGTGCTTTCAAAATGTTCGTATATATGTAAAATAATTTTGAATTAGGCATGTATATGAAATATTTACTGTTATTTGATGATAATAATAAATTTGCAGGTGGCGTTAAGTACGAATGGACACGGTAAGTGATTTTTCTTTTACACTTGCAAAACTTCCAAGGTACGTTTTTCTTTACACTGACAACTTTTAAACTTTTATGGACTTTATTTTTAAATGTGTTGTACTTTACTCTTAGTGGGTTAGGTCTAATGTGTTAGGGGTTAGGTTACAATCTTTGGTGTAGGTCACCGCGGTTAGGATTCGGGTTGAAGTTGTGGACCACGGTTCTCATTTTTATTCAAAAAATGAGGTTTTCTGATTGAAACTTTTTCAAATTGCATTGATATTTCATGCATGGGCAATGATATCTTGATTTGGAGGCATCTAGGAGGAAGACAGAAGGCAGCTGGAAAGATGAAATGAAATCAATGAGATCGTTGAGCTAATGCTTGCTTGTGAGTACTTATTAAGTTGTATGTTATATTATATGTCGTCGTGTATCAACTTCTTTTGTCTATCTTGTAATAATTGCTGATTTAGCGTATTTTCCCGCCTAGTGAAAGGATGATGAAGGTTCTTTAAAGATTCCTAGAGACCTAAATCTTCATGTTCGCACGTTCTTGATAGGTGAGAATTTCAATCCTTTTGTAGTCCTTTGTGCAATTTTGAAATTCACATTGACTATAGCCACATAATAGCGCTTGCAACATATGAACTTTGACTTGGAGGATGAAGGCTTCACGAAAATCCTCAAAATTTTATTCAAAACGCCTAGGTATGTGTACTGGTTTGTGCTCAAATAAATTAGGATAACGTTCCTTTCGCATATATTGTTAATAACACACAGCACTATCAAGATAACAACCATAAAATTTGAAATCTGTATATAAATTCAGAGAGCCGTGGAAGAAGATAAAGTAAGAAGATGAGACCATAATCGAAGTTGAGTGGTACAGAAGACAATGTTGGAGAGATGAGAATGTGCAATTGTGTGTGAGTATTTTATCCAAATCGTTGCCTATAAACTTAGTGGTCTGTAAATAACAAGTTATCATTTGTCTGGCTACAGGCCGTATATCTTTCGACTCTTGAAAAAAGATGGAGTGGTTTTTTTTTTTGGAATAATGCTCACATATAAAAAAGGTAAACCATCCTTTATATTTGTAACTTCCTATACTTGTTTTAACACTAGTGCAAAGTGTGATAAAGTTGTGTCATTAATTTCAAAAGTTCTTAATAGTGGGCAGCATATCCTTGGCTTGCTTTTGCAGATTTGGCTGCGGAGGACTTTAGAGAGGTGCTCGAGTGCTTCAAAATGTTGGTATCTATGTAAAATCATTTCGGATCAGGCATGTGTATGAAATATTTACTGTTATTTGATGATAATAATAAATTTGTAGGTGGCGTTAAGGACGAAAAGATACAGTTAGTGATTTTTCTTATACACTTGTGAAACTGCTAAAGTACACTTTTCTTAACACTGATAATTTCTAAGCTATTATGGACGTTATTTTTAACTGTATTGCACTGTTATTATTAGTGGCTTAGGTCTTATATGTTAGGAGTTGGTATAGTCTTTGGTCTAAGTCACCGCGGTTAGGTTTCGAGTTAAAGCTGTCGATAACGGTTCTAATTTTTCCTTAAAAAAATAAGGTTTTCTCATTGAAACTTGTTCAAATTGTATTGACATTTCATGTAGAAGAAATAATATCAGAATTTGGAGACATCTTAGAGGAGGAAAGAAGACAGCTGAAAGATTAAATGAAATCAAGGAGGCTGTTGAGCGAATACTTGCTTGTGAGTATTATTATACTCTATGTTATGCGACTGTGACTGTTCTAGTTTATACTTTTGTTTTATTGCAAATTTTGAAAACAAATATTTTCCTCCTATCCACTGTTTTCTTGTTGTTGGTTTGTTTAATTTATCCATTTATGACCTCCATCTGACTCTAGGGTGAATAACAAAAGCATGGATGCCATCCATATTTTCAGCAAAATAGTTGGCTGTTCTAGTGAAAGTTCTTTTGCAAAGAAAAGCCATCATTATTGGAACCTTCCCACTTATCCATCTGCCTAATCTCCCCTCCCCTGCTTTCTTCTCTGTTTTTTGTCTTCTTATTTCGTTTGCAAGTGCCACCGCCGGTTTTGCATGCATCAAAAGGCTTGAGTTAGTACATAGAATAGGGTATATCAAAGTAGAGTTATATATATATGTACAGTGTTGTTTTTGATCATTGCCGATTTGATACTTTCGCTATCAAAAAGGAGGATGTGCACTATTGCTGTTGCCTAACAATAAGAAATTTGGCACATCTAACTATTTGCAAGCTGGACAAGATATGTGCGTATCAATCATTTGCTAATAGCTTCATGTGGAAGAACTCGGCGACATTTGAATTATCATCCGTTTATGTTTTCCTTGCATTCCCTCAACAGTCTTTTTTATCTATAGGCTGGGCTTGCCAAGCTTTTAGGATTTGCTGGGGAGACCAATGTTCTGGTATATAATCTTGTTTTGATGCTAAATTTGAAAACAAATATTTTCCTCTTGTCCACTAGCTATTTTCTTATTGTTGGTTTTTGTGTGTTTTTTTTTTTTTTTAATTTCTCCATTTATGACCTCCATCTAACACTAGGGTGAAGAACAAAAGAAATTGGATGTGATCTCAAATGAAGTTTTTATCAAGGCATTAATAAGTAGTGGCCGTGCTGTAAGTCATTTAGCTATTCATTAATGTTTAACGAACTAAATTTTTTTACAATTTTCTCCCTAATTTGCATCCTGTTCCATTGTATCCTTGCCTCAGAAGAGAATGAAGAGGCAACATCTGTGGAGCCAGCACTACGTGGAAAGTGTATATTGACATTGTTGCGCAGTTTCTAAGTCTTCTTTATCTTGAATTCTTAATTCTCAGATATCTTATGTCTAACATGAGAAGTTTTTCTCATGATTCAGGCACTGTGTTGCTTTTGATCCTTTAGATGGATCCTCTAACATTGACTGCATTGTATGGCATCTCATTTGCCGATATGTTGTTTGTATGTGAACTTGAACAGACTTTCCAAATAACTTGATACTGCATTTAACGATTAAGTGTATTTTCTATTCTTCAGATATTTGGGATTTATATGTTGAAAAATTTTAAGAAATTAACTCTTGATGATGTCTTGCGACCGAGAAAGAACATGGTAGCAGCTGGTTACTGCATATATGGAAGCTCTTGCAATGTATGTATTCATTCGCTAGTGTTTGTTGTCACGATGCTCATTTTTTGCTTATTAATCTCCCTAAACTTTTGTAATCACGGCAAATAGATAACAATGCCATTTTTGGAGTTGATTTAATGCAATGTGATATAAATGGCATCCTGTCCTGCACATTAGATTTTTGTTGGTTTTGCTATTTTTTTGAACTTTGTTGTGTTCATTTGGAAGCTTCATGATTGTGCAGCTTGTGTTGAGCACTGGAATCGGTGTTAATCGATTCACTCTTGATCCACCCCTTGGGGAGTTCATTCTAACTCATCGAGACATCAAGGTGTGTTTGCTAATATTTCTATTTGTGAATAATTAAGAATCAATGCTAAAATAAGAAAAAACCATGATGTTCATTTATTGTTATGGTTAAAGTGTTATTTTATTTAGTAAATTGAATTAATACCATCCATACCCAATACAGGCAAGATTCAGTTCTAGATCTCTTGAAGCAGGAGACTTTACTAGTTGCAGTAGTTAGCACCTTCTATTATTTGAGTTATATATTACATGATACAGCCCCATTTCTTGTTTGTTTGACAAGTACAAGCAAGATAAAACATTTGCATTATTTCATTTATACTTCTCGGCTTGTCATAGGATAGCTGAGGCATTGTTACTGAAAACTACTTTGATAGGGCGGAGAGGGAAACTTTTTCTCTCCTCTTTCTTGCTTTTTCTTGGGTGTTGGGATGAGAGAGAACCATTGAATGAATTGTCAGCTAATATTATATATTGATGTCCGGTAACATTAATACCAATATTTTCTAATATTGTGAAAAAAATATGATATGTTGCTATATCAATGATATGTTATAACATATTCGCCAATATTTTATAGAAAAAAATTTTTACTTCTAATATATTTAATACTGATATGTTTTATTCTATATTCAATACCAATATGATTGCAACAAATATCGATATTTTCATACTTAGTGAAAATAGATGGTTAAATTAATTGTGTAAAAAGGTAGGGTCCATTTTCTTGCATGTTGGTTCAATATACGTGCCCACCACAGCATGGTTGCCATCCATAATTCCAACAAAATTGTTGGCTATTCTAGTGAAAGTTCTTTTGCAAAGAAAAGCCATCATTCCTACTGTAGTTGCTTTTGGAGTTGTGTGGTAATGGAATTTCTTCTTGCAAACAAATGCAAAGGCTTCTTAATTATAGATTCAAAAATTTCTCATCACAAATAAAGTGCAAATCCTTTGGTTTACATTGATTGACAGTTGTTCTAGACTACCCGATTAAGCGTCCTTTCCTAGAAAAGATTCCTAAAAAGGGAAAGATCTATTCAGTTAATGAAGGAAATGCAAAAAACTGGGATAGTCCAACTACAAAGTATGTGCAAATCTTTTCAGTCAAAAACACAAGTCCTTTATGAGATTATCGTATTTTTTCATTATTTTACTTTCTTTGATGCCAGGTATGCGGAAAACTACAAATTCCCCAAAGATGGGTCATCGCCAAAGTCTTTGAGATAAATTAGAAGGTGTAGATGAACTCAACCCAAAAAAATAAAAATTCATCGCAATATGTTTAAATTGATACATGCTAGTTAAATGCTTGGAACCCAAGTTTACTATGACTATCAAATGAATAGTCTCTTTCCTTTGTTTAGGTGTTAGTGATTATACCCGTCTGCGAACATCCCCAAACTGAAGTTAGTTGCCGACACTGAGAGGTTCAAGTATACTTTATGATTTCTACATAGAGCATTCTCCGTTTTCCATGTCAAATATAGTTTTCGTTGTTATAACTTTTCACCGTCAGTCCCTAGCCTGGTAAAAGAATGGATGTATTAGGGAATTGATCACTAAAATAAAACTTTTGTGAGAATTTTATAAAAGAATCCATTATGTAATACTGTTGTGGTGTATCTCAGCAGCTACACGTCCTCCATATACCACCATTGAAGTGTTGAAAAATAGGTATGGACTAAGTGGTCACCCTAAAGCAGCACTCAATGTCCTTGCTCGAACATGGCATCACCACGTTAAATAAAGAGCAATTAAGAGCTTTGTTTAGGATTAGATTGGCCTCATAGATACTAAGAAGTATTGATACCGACACCAAGAATTATGAGGGTTGATGCTCATATAAAAAAAAGGTAAACCATCTTTTATATTAGTAACTTTCGGTACTTATTTTGACATTAGTATAAAACGTGATCAAGCTGTACCCATAATTCAAAAAGTTATTAGGAGAGACCTATATATGCCTGCCTTGTTTACATTGATTTGGCAGCGAATGATATCACTGAAAGGTTTGAGTTCTTTTAAAATATAAATATGTATGCAAAATTATTTCGAAAGTAGACACTTCTACTGAATATTTACTGTTATATGATTATAGTAATAAATTTACAGGTGATGTCAATGATGAAGAGACAAGGTAAGTGAATTTTCTTTTATACTTATAAAATTATCAAGGTATGCTTTTCTTAACGCGGACAACTTCTAAACTTTTATGGTTATTATTTTTATTTGTACTGCACTATTACTCTTAGTAGCTTAGGTCTCATGTGTTAGGGGTTATGACATATTTTCGGTCTAGATCACCGCGATTAGACTTCAGGTTAGGGCTTTCGATAACAATTTTTATTTTTTCTCAAAAAATAAAGTGTTCTAACAAAATTTTCTTCAAATTACATTGACATTTCATGCAAGAAAACTGATCTTTGGATTTAAGGGCATCTGAGAGGAGAAGATTAGGCAACTGAAAAGATAAAATGAAATCAAGTAGAATCATGAGCAAATAATTGCTTGTGAGTACTTACTAATTTGTAACATATATCCCATTCAGTGAAAAGATGTGGAAGCTCCATTAAGAATTCTTAGAGATGTAAATTGTCATAGTAGCATACCCTTGATAGGTGCGACTTTTAATAATGTTATAGTATTATATGTAATTTTCAAATTAGTATTGACTATGATCATAAATTGTAAGTGTGAATCTCATTTTTAGCTTGTGGAGTTGGATTGGAGGACAAAAGTTTAAAGAAAAATATCAAAAATTCATTCAAAAAACCTAGGTATATATACTAGTTTGTTAGCCAAAATATTAGGGTAGCATTTCTTTCATATACACTATTAATAACGTATAATACTATTGAGATAACAATAGTTAGGTTTTACCATTCAATTTCTGATAGGACTTTGCTTGGACATGATCAGATGCTCCTCTCCCTTTTTTTTTTTTTTATAAAACAGACATATTAGCCCCCATATGATAATAAACCACAGAGTTAATCTAAGTTTGATGAGCCACTCTTATATGTGATTATATGCTGCTCCCATCTCTCTCTCTATCTCTCTCTCTCTCTTAAAAAAGCATGTTGTCTCTCTTAAAAAGAGAATACATCACATTGGGTATTGGCTACATAATACAATCCTCTACCCAAACTTAGGAGAGACCATGCTAGATGTAAACACCAAGTTATCTAAATCAAACAAAATCCTATACTTCTCAATATGGAAGATATTCAATAATTATCCCTTGATTATTTAACCTATAATTTTTAATAAAAATGCTAAAATTACAAAAATTTTCGGTGAGATAAAACAATACTACGGTGTTTCTAAAGTACATAATCCTGAGCTTCCAACTTTAATTTATGCTCTCCCCATAAAGCATACTAGATTAGTCACAAATTGGGTTCCATCTGCTTGGAGTAGCTATCAACTGTATGGTTATTTAACCAGATAAATAAAACTTGAAAATTGCATTCCTTACTATTCTGTAATATTCATTGCTTGCTCTAAGGAACTAGCAATGTGACCAATGAATACATTGGTACTAAAACAGGTAGTAGTGGTGCTCTGCTGATACTATGACAATTATTATTACTATAATTCATGTAGAATTTTGTGTCGTATGTTTTATTTTGTTGTTTATGATTCTAAAACGGGTGGGAGTCAGGGCAAACCTGTGAAGGAAAAATGGATGCGTGCTTGATTTAGTGGATTTCATTGTTCCCTGATGGCTCATCAAGCAAGAGGGGAAAAAGAATCTTAAGATCCTTAATGATATATATATTTGTGTATGGGAATGTGATGAACTAGAAATAGGAATGTCGATGACCATGTTTGGTTACTTAAGAAGATTTTCCTTACATATTGTAGTTGGCAATATTTCGGTTTGACTGGCTTTGTGTTTAGTTGATTAAAAATGTTATCTTCAGATATTATGGTTATATTTGTTGATATTATTTTTTGAGTATCTTTCATTTCAAATATTTACAATGTATTTATTCTATCTCCGACATTCCCAAAATATATAATGGCATTATTTGTGGTTTTTGTCGAACCAATTACAAATGACAAACAGTACATCTAATTCATAATTTTCTTAATGTTCTTCCACCACTCCTAATGTGGCTCTTGGCACCTCCCCTCTTTTGATGGCTGTGAAACAAGATCTTAGATATTCCGATGTCAAAAATATAATTTTTACTAATTTTCATATTATCAAAAGATAGAAATTGCATTTGTCTACTAAGAATGATGGACATCCATTTGGTTCTATGGATACAGCACAAACATGAATAACAACTCATGAGAAACATGAAGCATTTTTTTGAGTCAAGAAAGGAGAGGACTTGTGTTCAGTATACACAAAACAATATCGGGGCTTGCCAGAGGAGCTCAGAAGGAAGGAGACTTTTCAGGTCTCACGCAATTCATCTTCGTCTCTCTCTCGCAAGCGACTTGCGGCTTTATCATTAATTTTTCTGTTGCCGGTAAGTTTTGCAGTATCTACGAACGCTTGATTGTAATTTTTTGGCAATTTGTTGAATGTTTGCTTTCAAATCGGCAATTTATTCAAACATTTGTCTTGCAGCATCACATTATTCGACTTGATTTGGGATTTAATGTTTGTCGACTCATCCCTTATTTTGTTGATCGCCAAATATTGATCTTACAAATTAACAACAGATATACTCACAAAAGTGTTGATTTGGTGCCAGATTATATATGAATGTAAGAGAAGCTGGCAAGGACCTTGCAATCGGAAGATACTAGCCAGAAAATTGATGTTGCCCAGATCAAATCTGTTAGAAACAAAAGGTGAGGAAATTCGGAAAAGAGTAAATTTATGAGCCCTAATTTGTTTTTTAAGTGAGAGAAAGACCGTGCACCAAATGTGATATATGTTCTAATCAGAGACAACCTTTGTGGAAAAGTTCAGCATATCAAATCACCTAATTAATATCAAGATAAATTTACTTGCTGGGAGTCTAAGTATGATAACGATGAAATTGATGCTTTCTTTTTAATAATTTCCTGTGATAGTGTCTTTAATTCTTCGGATCACAAGAAGAAAACCAAATTTTTAATTTAAAGTAAATCTACTATCAAGCTATAGAGAAATTTAAAGGAAAAGAGAGAAAAATATGATCATAATTCTGTTCTCTATTTACAATTTTTGTTAATACCAAACTGAAATTTGTTATTTGGAATCTAAAAGGAGAGTTGGTAGTATGGCTTTTGGTTATTTTACTTTGGAACTTTAATTTTCTCCGCTACAAATTGTACTATTATGGTTTTTTATAATTTGACAATTAAATCAAAACTTAGTATTTCTTGTTCCACAGTCTATGTCATCGTGTGGTCTTCATCTTGAACAAAAATGGAGAGTTGGAAATCGAATAATTGGTGTAATTTCGATATGAAATAAAATTTTTTTTAATGGATAAAATGCATTGCTGTTACATCAGCTAAATGAAAATTAACTCAAAAAATAGATTAGTCTATAGTGAAACATTAGACATGATCCCTTCCACAAAGTTAGTTGATGTGCTTCTTAAATTTATGTGCATTTTGTCTTGCATGTTATTATACTAAAAGACAGATTCACATATAAAAATTACTCAATATTCAAGAGTTTCATATATAATTTTATTGATAACTAATTTATAAAATATATATATAATTATCAAATATTACAATGCCAATTGAATCAAGCACATACTTTAAAAATAACAATATATTTATATATTAATAATATCTTATAATAATGTGATTTTTTTTATATTTATATAATTTTTTAAAAAAAATTTAAGAATCATACTTATTTAAATATAAAATTATTTTTAAAATTTAACCTATTATTTAAGTATTTTATTAATTATTTTGGCGTGCTATCATAGTCTTATCAGTCAAATATCTCGAGTTTAATCATTAGAAATTTTATTGTGTATAATTAATTATCACTAAAGAGAGTGTATTTGTGTTGAATCACGTAAAAATGAGTAGAGAAGTCACATATAGCAGAAGGGGAGCTGTGATTAGAGGCTAAATTATACCTTTTTGATTAAGGTAGTGATAATTACACCATTTCTTGCTCTCTTGCACTGCTGAAACATGGTAAGTTTTCCTCATACATACATAGCTGATAATAGCCTTGTATATTACAAGGCTAATATTATTTGGATAGTGGTTCTATTACCTGCAGTGGTGCCTTGGAATCATGATCAAATTGTGAATTTGCTTGCACTCGGCTCTGCACGACCAACGATCACTGCACAGAAGCAATCGCTGAGATTATTTCTCGATGAGATTGCTCGTTTTGCACAGTCAGTAGGAACTCGACGCACACTCGATGATCTACCATTGCACAGAATGGACTCGCTTAAGCACGCATGCTGGTCTCCTTTTCTCAACAACTGGAATCTCTTTCTCCATAAGCTGCATAGATAAGCAAACAGAGAAGTCTGTCTTTCCTTGGTTTAGAATTTGGTGAATGACATGACAACAGATGTTGCAAATTTACCATCATCTGTTCGAGGAAACTTTGAAAAATATCAATTGTGGCCACATGAGACTCTCCGTGTTCGTATCGAACACAAGTTTTTTTTTTTTTTTGGAAAAACACAACTACATGCGATAAAAATATCAGCCAATATCAAAAATATCAATCAATATTTTAAATTTGCAGCTGTTATTATTGTTTTCTTAACTACATATTTGGTCAACAATGACTCGTTAAAAAGAATACCAGCATATTTGTCCACTTCTCTAACTCTGATCGGCCAATATATATATATATATATCGGCTGATATTTGGCATATTAATTGTGTATTTTCCTTTCAAGTCACTCCCCACCCCCGCTAGGATTGGAAACCAAAAGAAAACATATAAAAAACAACACTGCAATAACAGCACTGGCTTAAGAACTCTCATTTCATTTCCATTATCTTCATAACAAAAAATCGTATGTTTTCCACCATCTTCTAAGTGCAGATTTAATGCCTATTAGGAGACATTTTTAGTCTTCCAACCTCACTGTTTGAGAGAACAATTGAAGAGAACAGAAGGAGAAATAGTACGTGGCAACATTACCTAAGTGATGGCATACAATTTTTGGATGGAAAATACTTTTTCCCCACAAAATCCCACCCATTCATTCAGCTTTTTGTATTTTAAAATTGAACTTACTTTCATCAAATTCATAAAATTTAGAATAATATTTGTAAATTATAAAGTAAAAAAAAAATACTTTTATGCCTTAATGGTTAAGCATTTCCCATTGACCAGGGCGAGAACCCACCACAATGCCCTGAGTTTCAACCTAATTAACTAAAGGGAGTTCCAATCATTTTCAGCAGTGGCAGGCTTCAAGATAATGGATGTTAAAGACTTAATAAGGCAAGCTCCTGAGCAGTTAATCCAGGCCATCATAACCCCCATGCATTAAGATATCATCCATTATGTAAATATCTGGTCATATACAGGAATCAGACCCCTTGAAATCAATATTTTCCAATACAATAACATTGTACAATATACCACTATATCGGTTGCATATCATACGATATTCAAAATATCATTCTATATTCATCCCCATGTCCCTGTTTAAAAATTTTTTTCGTTTATGAGACATTGTATACAAATATGTATCATCAAATACAGCTAATACGATAGTGATACCGATATTTTTATCCATGTTAAGCACTCATCGACCTTAAATCTTAGGTTCACACAACTATCAGCAGCAACAGACAAAGGTGGCCAACTATCAGAGATGTTCAACTTCCTACAATTTCTGCCCCAAAAGAGAGAAAAAAACTTAAATATCTAGGCAATGCAGAACCTTTCTTAATAGAGTTCCACTGATAGAAATGTGATACTTATACAGTATAGAAAATGTGTCTGTAGATCGAAAGCAGGTGGACTATGAAGTTTACACCTCCAATTATGTACTCAACTGAAGCAGAACATGGATTAAGTTTCCCCTCAAAACAAACTTTGCTCCGCAAATTGTGAACTTTTTACCTATACCTTATACAGCAGAAATTGCTAGCTTTGCAGACAAGTATTTTTGCAGTAAATAGTATGCAAGTTCCACCAACCAATTGCTAATATGTTTTACTTTGGATATGTTAGAAATATAGAAGACTCATTACCTGCTTAAACCTTTGCTTTGTCCTCTCTACCTGAAAAGTAAAGAAGAGCATTAGTGTCATCAATCAACAACAAATTTACAGATACAAGATGCATTTGCAGAACAAGAAGAGCAAGATAGTATCATTGAAACATCACTTGTCTTCAAAGAAGGTTTTTAAAGACCAGACAATAACTAGGACTCAGAGAGAGAGTGTGTGTGAGAGATCAATATGGGTGTCTATGACACAAAATTTAGTGCAAATAAATACTGTGAAGAATTCAAAACAACATATCACAGCAAGTTGTGGCATGTCTACAATATTAGAAAAGTTTAATGGGAATTGGAACAAAGTAGTTCCTATCAATGAAATTGTCAAGCTGCAGATTGTCCACTGAAACAAACGGAGACAGATCTATTTGAGCAAGAATTGAGAAATCTATGTGTAAAAATCCTGGAAAAAGTTCAGTTTGTTTAGTGTTTAGAGAAAGGAGAGGGTACCATTCAAAATAAAAATTCAAATGCATGTTTATTGATGTGGTGATGAAGATAGACTAGCTAGGAGGCTTAAGGGTAGTAAAGTTAGAGCTTGATCCCTACAGGTCTATGTTTGATGCGGGTTTGAATCTCACCCTTAGCCTTTGATGGTTTTTAACCTTGTAAACCTAAAAAAAAAAGGATAGATGAGATAGGGGTAGAAGTTTAGACTCGTGAACATACTAATTAAGTTCAAGGCTATGCATGTTCCCAAATGAAGTGCCCGTGTTATCCATATTTTCTTACTATTAGATTTAATCACTTTTTAAGTACCATAATGAATGAATGTAACTCTCATGCTTCCTTTTTCAAGAATTGGTTGACAAATTGCTGAGTTTTTATTTAAATACTAACTCCAAACGTCAAGCTTATTTTTTTTATTAATTTTTTTGCAAATCTCATTTCTATTTTTAAACCCCAAATTTAATTAATCTTGTTTATTGTGACTTTCACAATCTCAATTCTCATTTAAAAAGATCTTACTTTTTTTGTCTCAATAAATCAGTGGTACTTATATGGAAAGTAGATAACTAGTTTGAAAATTCCATTGATTGGACCTTCTCTGATGACAGAATGTCTAATCCGATTTCTGGGAAACTTTTGTAAGGAAAACATACATGTAATAATTTGCATAGATATATTATTGTCAATTCGTACGAACACAATATATGCAGTAGTTTTTGATACACATGTATGTATGTGCAATGCACGACATATTGAGAAGTTGAAGCACATATCAGAGAATGGGAGACCAATTGTCCACCATATGTAGATTTGCTGACCAAAATACTATAATACAACAACAATAGCAAGCCTTTTATCTCATTAATAAATGTTAACTATATGAATTCGTTTTTGTCATTCTACTCGATTTAATATAATCCTCCAAAAATAAATCGTTTTTATCATGTTATTTTAAGTTACCTTACTTCTACCTCTTCTTTTTTTCCGCTAATCACATCTAACTCACATTTTCTTATATATGCTATCTTTAGTTTACGTTTTAAGTTTCCAAACCACTTTAAACATTTTTATCTCATCTTATCATATGTAGGTGTAAATTCTAAACATTTAATAATGTCAATATTCTTTATTTTATATTTAGTGTAAACCCACTCATCTATCTTAATATTGTCATCTCTAAAATACTTAATTTATATACTTGTTTAATTATCTAATATTTTTATTTCTATAATGCTTAATTTTTTAGCATGAGATGCCTGCAGACTTTTTTTTCTTTTTTGGTTGAGAATGGTATGAGAGGGCAGGGGAGGTGAGACTGTGATCATTACAGACTTCAAGAGCAACCTATGGAACAGTAACCAAGAAATGGCTATTGGACGAAAATATTAAATATCCATCCTCAAACTTAATCTTTTAATGTCTAAAGGCTTTAATTACCCTCATTAATAAGTTACATAAACCAAACATAGTATAAATTTTTTCTTCGTTATTACAAAAGGTTTCAATTATTGCTCTCTCATCTGCAGACAACATAGCTTGGTTTAGTAATAACCTCATCAACAGCAATCTTCCATTTGCACACATTTCTCTCTTGTGGCAATAGCTTGTTGAAAAAGATATGGATTCAAAGCAAGGAAAACAAATCAATAAGGGAAGGTAGATTTCAAAAGCTTGATAGTTCACTGTCAATGTCATCATTAAAATCACCGTTGCACTTTACTTGTCTCTTTTTCTGTCATCACCGTTACACTTTACCTATTTCTTTTTCTATCCTTCTTGCCAACTATAAGGGAACTGAAGATTGGGCAGGACAATGTTCAAAGGAGTGGGAGAACTAATGAATGGGAAAAGTAGTATTTTTCTACAAAGAGAAATTAGACACCCATCGAAAGCAGAGGATTCCAAAACAAAGCTAGTTTATGCCCCTTAACAGGTCCTTTGTTAAGGCATTTGAAGAAATTTCTATCAAGAAGGGCAAGGAGGACATCACTAAGTTTGTCTCCTACACAAAGGGCAATTGAACAAGTCATAAGTTGGTTGAAATATTAGGCATCTTGTCCAATTAAACAAGGCTCTTCTTTCAAAGAAGGTTTGAAAGTTTAAGTGAATAATGCAAGTCCCAAAATTTCATCCCCCCTCTCCTCCCCTCAAAAACAAGCAAAAGAAAAATGGTGGGGGAATGTGTGTGGCACAATTTGGACGTCAACAAGCAAAGACAAGTGCAGTAGAGGGTGGGGTGTCTTTCTGAATGATGCATTAAACCCAGCTAGGCAATCACTAGATTGGTAGGGCAACTCAAAGTCTAGTGAAACTATGAGTCATTGGTCCAAGGTTAGCTTATGGATGGATAGAGCTCCTCTTTGGGGGCATTAATCTCTCTCTTTTTCTTATCTATCTTATAACTTTGTGTTGGACTTTGAGTTACTTTTTTATAAGTACCACAACAAATGAACGGGGCATCTAGATATGTACGATATTCACACATGGCAAGCTCAAGCAAAAAAGTCAAACAAGGATAGCACGATGTTCGTGCAAGGGTCAATGAAGGTAGATCAGGGTTATCTGAGTAATAAAAGACGTTGAAGGTTCACACGATATTCATACAAAGGACAATTAAGGGTCAATCAATGGTCGTCTAAGTAACAAAGGGATATGAAGGGTCGCACAATATCTTGTGTGAAAATTGGCCAAGCATCGGTCGAGAGTCAGTCGAATGAAAATGGTCACTCGAAGTTATCAGAGGTTTATGCAAAAATCAATCGAGTGTCGATCGAAAATCAGTAGAGCAACAAGAGTCAGTAGAGATCACACGAGGTTCATCCCAGAAGCAATTAAGCGAAAAACACTTCTAGTAAACAAGTACTATATACACGTAGTAGGCGTATGATAGATGGTTGTGCATCAATTTTAGCAGGACTAGCACATAAAGGCATATGCGTGGATTGCCCATAGGAGAGTCATGCTTGTTGCACATGGGGAGTTCACGTGTGCCAAAACAGGTATAAAGTTGTGCCTGATGTGATTTTAGGATTAGCAAGAAGCAAAGAGAAATCTATATGAGCGACATGAGTAACACAACAACTTTGAGAGCAATTTCAATACAAGGAGCACTGCACAAGAAAGAAAGAAGAAAAGAGAGAAGAGGAAGAGATTCGCGTCTAGTTGAGTCAAGTTCCATTCTTCGTCAAGGTTAAATATGTTATTTTAGTGTATTTTTAGAATATATTACAATTTGGTTACTTTTATTCTCGTCATATTTTTCTCTTATAGATTGTTAAATATGTTGTGGGGTGTTTAACCATTTTTCATTCGAGTTGTAGTGAAAGACTCTCAAATGAGGTTACTTTATAATCAACACTATTTTTATAATTGATTTATTCAGAATTTGTCTCATATTTTTTCCTTGATTTGGAATGTTTTTCTATATTAAAAATTAGTGTACAACGTTATATTCATTGTGCTCAAGTGTTTAATATTAACATTTGATGGGGGATTCGGGTTTATTTCGCTGTGTCAATTGTACGTATTTTGGCTGAATCCCAATAAATGATATCAAAGCATAGATTTTTCAAAGTTATGAAAACTATGATTTGATGGTATTGATATCAAAGAGCTTGCTATTTCACGTGAAGCAATTTCACTGGCAAAATAATAGTTCTATTCTTTAGTAGGAAAGAGTGAGAAATATTTTTACCCTAAAAGAAACAATAAGAGCACTATGGAGCAAGAAAGACAAGCTACAAAAGACGAAGGATGAGGAACAGCAGGATATGGGGGATCTTACTAATTGTAAGATCAAATTATATCTTGCAGACAATACTTTTTGAGAAGCCATTGATTTGTCGGAACCAATAGAGGTCTGGATGAAATTTTATGGTCAGTATAAGTCTAGATCCTCAATAAAAAAGTTACATGTGAAGAACAATTGCTACGGTTTTCGGTTGTCAGAAGTGGAAAGTTTTGAAAAACACTTAAATGAGTTTAGCTAGATTACAACACAACTATCGGTCCTTGATGAGAAAATCAAGGATGAAGACAAGATATTATTGTTACAGGCTTCTTTGCTGGCCTTGCACAATCATATTGTCTTGACATTATTATTTTGCAAGGATACATTCAACCTTGATAAAACCATTGATTTTTTACTTATGAACGAGTTTAGGCAAAAGGCAAGGGATGAGGTTTAAAAAATTGAGTGTAATAGTGTCCACTAGCGGTTAAGGGCACAGAATATTGAGAGACTGAGGTGCCAAGTCGGAAAGGAGCAATAACCAGTCCAAGTTTCAGGATATAGAATGCTTCTATTGTAACAAAAAGGGCCACATAAAATACGATTACTTTAAGAAGAACTATGAGAAAGAGGGCAGTAACAAGTAACTGGAGAGGAGGGATCATAGCGGCAATGATCAGTCCGCTATTCATCCCACGCAGGAAGACACGGAGCTTTATGAGTCACGAGATAAGTTAGGTAATGTGTAGCAGCTCCTCACACTATATGATATCAAAAAGTCTCTTTTCACCTCCTATATGCTTAGAGACTACAAGATATTGAAGATGGATAACAATAACTCATCAATAGTAGTTGACATAGGAGATATTAGCTTATGAACAAGCAACAGAACAAAACTCATATTGAGAGGCATGCAACATACCCCGAATATCCGGTTGAATATGATTTCAATCGGAAAGTTTAACCAGGAGGGCTTTTGCACAGCATTTGGAAAAGGCCAATGGAAGCTCACCAAAGGCAGCTCGGTTGTGGCAATGGAAAGCAAGTATTCAAATCACTACTTGATGAAGGTTTCGGTTGTTAAGAATAACACTAAAATGACCAACGGATGAATCGGTCAATGTGATAGTAGGACGAGGCCGAGGAAGGGTATAAGGGGGAGTGATTCTTGGGTGGAGAAGCCAAATGGGAGTGAAAATACTCTAAGTTCAGTGGAGTAGAAGAGGTGTCATTTAAACTTATAAAGGTCAACGCCGAGATCTCCATGGAGGGGAAATTACCAAAAGGTAAGAGATGATAGTCATAGAAAAAGCGAGGGGTTCCCCACATGATCATAACAAAATTATTAGGTTTTAAATTACTCTCTTATGAGTACTATAACAAATAAACGGTTTAGCTAGAGGCTATGCAATATTTGTCCTTGGCACGCTCAGGCTTAGAAGTCAAGCAATGATCGCGCGATATTTGTGTAAAAGTTTGATCAAGAGTTGACTGAGGGTTGTTCGTGAAATGTTCGTGACATCTGACTCGAGTTTCGTTATTCGTCTAAGTCGGATACATTATTTTAGTACTTTTCTAGGACGTATTACTGTTTACTTACTCTTGTTCTCATCATAATTTTCTCTTATAGGTTGCTTAGTGTGTTGATGGTTATATTCAACCATTTTTTACTCGAGTTATAGTGAAGGGCCATTTAAGGTATTACTTTGTAACCGGCACCATTTTTTCAATGGATTTATTCAAAGTTATCCTGTAATTTTTTCTCTTGGATTCAAAAATATTTTCACGTTAAAAATTGTTTTACAACGTTAAATTTCTTGTACTCGAGTATTTGGCAGTAGATGTTCAACAAGGAGCTCTAGTTTGATTCGTTGTACCGGTTGTATATGTTTTGGTCAAATCCCAACGTTTTGCGTTAGGAATAGAAAGTACTATGATAAGACCTCTGCAGTTTACATTTGCCCAACAGTAGCTCAGATATTTAGTTTCATCCCCCAAACAATAAAAAGAGAGAAGATAACGATGTAGACCTATCTATGTTAAAACAGAAAAGCAAATAACTAAAGCTTTTTGCATAGTGCACCATGTGGGGGCAGAAATTGCAAATCTCCTTCCTCAAACGAGAAAAAGAACCATTGCTACTATGTCAAAGAAGCAAAAGTGGCAGATCAGTTAGGTTATATGCTAATATTAGTTTGATCCCTATCGTGTCATGAGTGAAGTGTCGGCTATAGAAAATAACACAAGAAATAGTGTTTATGATACTTGAAATCAAATGAGTAATTAGTTGAAATTTGTGACAACAATAAGAGGCAAGTAGAGTTCTAAAAAGATCATTGAGCGAGTTAATGGAAGAGAATTTGACAGACATTGCACATTTAAAAGGATAACGTATTGAATATTGGAATTCAGGGAAGAAGGACAGTCGACAAGAATTCATAAAATCGACCCTGAAGTGAGATTTAGAATTTCGTCGAAATTTTCATATTACAACTTAATGTGGAGTAACTGGAAGCTTTACGTCTATAATAAGCGTGACATCAAAACGAACGGAAAAATAAAAGGTATGTGGCTTTACAACAAATCAAATTCTGAAGCCTAGAAATCATTTGGAGTGATGAGGTGAAACAACTTACGTAAACCAGCATTCTAGGAAAAGGAAAATTTATAACTTCACATAAGCATGTCCACACAAGTATGTAGAGTATTATGAATTCGTCAACAGTTGTTGACTGGCAGGGCATTATATATGTGGCTTTGCCTTTTTCTAAGAGTGCATTGGAGAACTATCAAAACATCATATGAGTTTGCTTATTATGGAGGATGATAAATCAAGAGTGGAAGGATCAACAAATAACTAAGATGTTACTTCTCCTAGATTAGGTGGTGCATGTCAACTAGGAATGTCAATTTGTGGTAATGAGTTGTGTTTTTGTCAGTAACAATACCGGCATCGCATTATATCAAAATATATTGAGTACTAAATAATAAATCCCTAATTTATCTTTACAATAGCTTATTTCGATTAATTTTTATATTATTTGATTTAGAGTCATGTCTTATTTCAATTTCTTTTTATAATTTTATCAAATCCTAGTAAGTAGTAACAATTAACAACCGTCTTTTCATAAGTTAAAAAATTCTCTTATCACTCTACTTAATCTACCAAGTAGCTGGCAACACTAGAAGAAATAATGCCAACGAAATGCATCATGGGATGAGATTCCTTGGACTGCCACTTGTATAAGACCTCTACATTTCTTCATCAAACATCATTTTGGTGCACAACCCTTCTCATAATGTCTTCTTTAGTAAAGTTCAAATATATGAACCCTTATTCCTTACCTATACAATGGTGATGATATTTTAGTAATTTCAATATACGATTACTAAATTATAATGGAGTAATTTTATTATGGTCACAAAATTTATGCTATTTATAAAACTGCTAATTTTATAAGGGAGTGGGGGAGAATTCAAAGGCCCTGCATTATCAATCCAATTATTATATCAATAATAGAAACTGAAATTTTTGAATATTACTGTCGCCGTGAATACCAAATTGTTCTACGTTTGAACTTAAAACTAAGCTTAGTACCTTTTCTCTGTGTAATTGTTCATTCTCCTCCTCTAATCGGGCTATCAATGATTCCAATTCTTCTTGGTATGCCTGTATTCAATTTTAGATATAGGTGAAACACCAAATCAACACAGGAATAACCCAACAAACAAGAATAAAGGCGAAAAGTGATGCTCAGAGTAGCAGATAATTCAGAAGCAATTCACCTGTTTCCTCTCCCTTGACCTTGCCGCGGACTCCCTATTCTTAATCATCCTTCGCTGCCTCTGCTATTAGAAAATACAGCTGTATAGTGGTTGCATATATTTTGTATTTTCTTTTATATTTTCTTTCCTGTTTTTTTATTTCTTTCCTTATTATTTTCTTTCCTCTTTTTATTTTCCCGTTGAGCCTCATGTATATTAAAGGCTCTGCAGCCTTGTGCTCTGTGCATATGTACAAAATCACATTGAATAAAATGGCTGGAGTCCGTTTGCTTTCCCACCGTGTGCGCCTCTGTTCTCTCTCTTGCCCTCGAGTTTCTGTCGTCGTCTTCTTCCTCCATTGTGCCTGAAATTCACATGGTATCAGAGATGGCGTCTTCACCACACTCGCTCGAAACCACCTCAAACACAGCCAACCCATCTGTCGTTCCCTCACACGAACGCATGCGTCTCCAAACCCTCACTGACTTCACAAATCCCTACCGCCTGGAAGTAGGCGACAATCCTTCCATTACTCTCGTCACTGATGTTCTCACCGCCGACAACTATGCGACGTGGTCTAGGGCCATGCGTCGCGCTTTACGAGCCAAGAACAAGCTTCAATTCGTCGAGGGCACTATTCAACAACCGAGCGATTCGAGCGATCCCCTTTTTGAAATTTGGGGGCGTTGCAACGATATGGTCATCTCTTGGATCCAAAACTCGGTTAGCTCTTCGATTAAAGCTAGCGTTGTCTTCGTCGATGATGCCTTCGAGCTCTGGAACGAACTTCGCGACCGGTTTACTCAACAGAACGGGCCACGGATTTTCCAATTGAAGAAATCACTGGCTGGTTTGACACAAGAACAAGAACCCGTGAGTGTATACTACGGTAAGCTCAAAACCTTGTGGGATGAGCTCTTGATTTACGATCCCCTCCCAAGTTGCGATTGCGGTAAATTGAAATCCCTTACTGAAAAATACCAGCGTGACTGTGTTATTCAATTCTTGATGGGATTAAACGACTCTTACTCTAATGCTCGTGATCAAATCATGATGATGGACCCCCTTCCCTCTGTTAACCGAGTATTCTCGGTCATCCAACAGCAAGAGCAACAGCACCATATGCTGTCTGTTGCTCAGAATTTAAGCACTGTGGCCTTGGCTGCCAAAAGAAACACTGGTTCTTTCAAAAATAATGGGAAAATGAATTCCTATCCCAAGAAAGATAAGCCTTTCTGTGTGTATTGCAAGATTGCTGGACACTCTGTCCAGCAATGCTTCAAAGTCGGTAATATGGATGCACTTGTTTGTTCCCACTGTCATAAAACCGAGCATGTGATTGAAAAGTGTTACCTGTTACACAGCTTTCCTCCTAACCACAAGGGACACGGCAGAACTGGGCACATTATTGCTTCTGCCAATTTATCAAGTTTCAAGAACCACATTGATCAAGAAGGAACCCCGGATGATAAAGTTGCATTGACTAGGGATCAATTTAATCAACTCATGGAGTTGATTCAGTCCAAGAATGCTACTGCCAAGACCGGGCAGCATATGTTCGACCCGATAATTGAGCAGCCGAAAGCTGCTAACATGACTGGTAATATCTTCCCTGCTTGCCCTTCTCATAAATTTGATGATAATAGACGACAGGCATGGATTCTGGATACTGGGGCAACAGACCATATGATATGTGACCCTTCATTATATACTCATCACAAGGTCCAGATTTCATGCTCTGTCAGACTTCCGGATGGAAGTAAAACTTCTGTTTCTCATATTGGAAACATTAGACTCACCGATAGACTAATGTTGCATAACGTGCTTTGTGTCCCTTCCTTCACCTTTAATTTAGTTTCCGTAAAACGGCTAACAGATACACTTAATTGTGGTATGTTTTTCTTTTCTAACATCTGCTTGATTCAGGACCTTGCTACTTGGACAACGATTGGGATGGGTGAAGAGAAAAGTAATTTATATTATCTGATGAATAAGAACGTTGATCCAAATTCTTTACAGAGCCTTCTCTCCAAATTCTGCAAGGAGCCTTCGGTTAATTTTGTTTCGTCGCCTTCTCATTTATGGCATTCTCGATTAGGTCACATTTCATATTCTAGGATGAAACTAATAAATGACCCCGTTGTAAAAGGAGCAGTGCATTCAATTAATGAAAATCCCTGTTCTATTTGTCCAATGGCCAAGCAGCGTCGCCTCCCCTTTTCTCCCAGTACCCATAAGTCACACACCTTATTCGACGTGGTGCATTGTGACTTATGGGGCCCATGTTCTGAGGTATCTTATGACGGATATAGATACTTCTTGACTATTGTTGATGATGCTTCCAGAAGTACCTGGATTTACCTGCTGAAACAAAAATCGGATACCAAATTGTGCCTGGAAGCCTTCTATAATCTGGTTACCGCACAATTTAACGTCAAAATCAAAATAATTCGTAGCGACAATGGTGCCGAATTGGTGGGAGACTTTTACAGTAAAAGAGGTGTTATCCACCAACGCAGTTGTGTGGAAACACCACAGCAAAACGGTGTCGTTGAACGTAAACACCAACATTTATTGAATGTTGCTAGAGCTCTTCGATTTCAATCCGGACTTCCTTTAAAATTTTGGAGTGATTGCATTCTTACCGCTGCACACATCATCAACAGGATTCCCACTCCATTACTAGAAAATAAGACTCCATACGAAGTTCTGTTTGGAGTCAAACCCAACTATAATAACCTTCGCATATTCGGTTGCTTGTGTTTTGCTTCCACCATCTCCCATTGTCGCGCTAAGTTCGATCCTAGAAGTAGAAAATGTGTCTTCCTAGGCTATCCGTTTGGTGTCAAAGGCTACAAATTAATTGACTTAGACAGTCACACTACATTTTATTCAAGAGATGTGATTTTTCATGAAAATGTTTTTCCTTTCCACACCAACCGGATTGACCAAAATACCAATATTCCTCCCGATGCATTCCCATCAGGACCACCTATCACCAATAACGAACAATTATGGCAAACACAATCAATGCAACCTAACTTACATGATACCCCTTCAAATCCGGTTGACGAACCTGTGACCGAAGACACTGAAGAACCTCCCACTGTTCGTGTCCACAATCAGGACCAGGAACAACCGATCATTGACCATTCCAATCCAAGTACATTAGATGATACCCAGTCTACCACGATTAATCAAATGCCTGTTCGAAGAACCACTAGAGTGCGTAAAGCGCCTGAATACTTGAAAGAATTTCATTGTCACCAAGTATCTCAAATTTCGCCTATCAAATCAAATGTCCAAACACCCCCAGGTAAACCTTATTCTATTGAAAAACATATCTCATATCAAAAATTATCTCCTACCTTCGGACATTTTTCGGCTACCATAACGACTCACAATGAACCACAAACTTACGCCCAAGCCATTCGGGATGAAAAATGGCGTGAAGCTATTGCTAATGAATTGAACGCATTGGAACAAAATAAGACCTGGATCATCACTGACTTACCTCCCGGTAAGAAAATCATTGGCTGTCGATATGTTTTTAAATTGAAGTTCAACAGCGATGGTAGCATTGAGCGACACAAATGTAGATTAGTTGCGAAGGGTTATACACAACAAGAAGGAATAGATTACCATGAAACCTTTTCCCCTGTAGCAAAACTTACTACAGTTCGATGTCTCTTAGCAATAGCGGCCATCACAGAATGGCACCTGTATCATTTTGATGTTAACAATGCCTTCCTACACGGGGGTTTAAATGAAGAAATCTACATGCAAAAACCCCCCGGATACACTAAAGGCAAACCGAGTCAAGTTTCAGAGATCCCTTTTGTTAAAAAGCATATGTGGCCTTAAACAAAGGCTTCCTGGATAAAAGCTTTGGCATGTGTGGTACTCCAAGTTGTTCCGCATCCCTAATTGCTTTTGGGTTTACCCAATCCAAGGTCGATTATAGCCTATTCACCAAACAAAATGATCGATTCTTCACGGTGCTACTTGTATATGTGGACGATATCATTGTGGCTAGTAGCTCTTTAGACTTCATTCATTCTATTAAATCCTATCTTAATCGTGCCTTCAAGATTAAAGACCTTGGTGTCTTACGATATTTCCTTGGGATTGAAGTTGCACGATCATCACCGCATCCATATATGCCAAAGAAAATACCCTTGACATATTAGCCGACTCGGGTTCCCTTGGTTCCAAACCTCTTAAACTTCCAATGGACCAAAATGTAAAACTTAGTAAAGAAAGCGGGTTTTGTTTTGCAAGATCTAGCATCTACCGAAGGCCGATTAAGTGAGCTCCTCTATTTAACGGTCACAAGACACGATATATGCTATCTTGTCCATATTTTGAGTCGGATATAGATACTTTTATGACTCACCCGACGCCTCATCACATGAATGCGGCCTATCAAGTCATTGCGATACCTCAAACAAAAATCGTGGCAATGTATATTATTCTCTTCCACTTCTAACATTCAACTTCGAGCTTTAAAATTTTGATGCAGATTGGGCTTCTTGTCTCCGACACTCGAAGATCCATCACCTTGCTATCGCACCTTCATTGGGAACTCCCTCATCTCCACGGAAATGCAAGAAACAATCGGTTGTCTCTCGCTCCCATGAAGCGGAATCTAACACCGGTCCATGGCTACCACTTGCCGCGAATTATCTTGGTTACGTTATATCTTACGTGATTTGCGGATTCTACACTCTCACGCCGCCGATCTCTCTTTGTGATAATCATTTTTCTACACATATCCACCAATCCTGTGTTTCATGGACCCAGTAAAACGAAACGGACTCAAGCATTACTGGAAATTTGGATTGTCATTTAGTTCGTGATAAAATTCAAGACGGTAGTATTCGCACTCACTATGTGACCACTCATAATCAGCTTGCAGACATGTTCACCAAAATACTACCGTCCCATCGGTTGACGATTCACTTATCCAAGATGGGCATAATAAATATATATGCTCCACCTTGCGGGGGTATTAGAAAATACAGCTGTATAGTGGTTGCATATATTTTGTATTTTCTTTTATATTTTCTATATATTTTCTTTCCTATTTTTTTATTTCTTTCCTTCTTATTTTCTTTCCTCTTTTTATTTTCCCGTTGAGCCTCGTGTACATTAAAGGCTCTGCAGCCTTGTGCTCTGTGCATATGTACAAAATCACATTGAATAAAATGGCTGGAGTCCGTTTGCTTTCCCACCGTGTGCGCCTCTGTTCTCTCTCTTGCCCTCGAGTTTCTGTCGTCGTCTTCTTCCTCCATTGTGCCTGAAATTCACATCTGCTGTGCCGCCTTATCCAACGCCTCCACCACCGGTCCTCTTCTCCTCTTACCCCGCCCCACTCCCCGAATCGCATCTACTTCATTCTCAAATTCTAGAACCGAATGCTCCACCATCGTCTGCCGTGCAAACTGACTCTGCCCAATCGGATCAAACGCAAAAAATCCCCCGCTCAACCTCTCTTGCATTGGACCAGACACCGGAGCTTTCACATCCTTCTCCACCGCTACGGCCTTCGCAAGAAAATCCTCTAGAGTCATCATCTCCTGAGGCGCCTCCATCTTACCATCGTTCCTCTCACTTCTCCCAGCGGCAATCTCCCGCCAAACATCATCAGTCTTGCTAATGCCGCGCTCCCCGTTGCTTCCCTCGCAGTCGGTCACGCTGGAGTTGGCATCCGCATCATAAACGAGAGCAACCTCTGCGTCGAGCAACGTATTCTCCGTCGCAACCGCTGGATTATCCCCATAGAGGTCTCGCAAGATCTCATCCACGGTCATTGACGATGATGACGATGCGAGATTGTGAGTGCTGCCGTTGTTGCTCATCGCTTAGCAATCGCTGTTATCGGTTGCAAAATACAAATTTTTAAGAGAGGATTCTGCACAAGGAGGAAGAGGACGTCGTTTCAGATCCGGATTTCTGGAACTCTTAGACGACATCACCTTCGGCGACGCCATCTCCTCTTTCCTCCGCAACTACAGGACTTTCCAGACGCTCGGCGACTTTCCCAGATTGGGTTCGAGGCTTTGAATCAGCGTTCTGTTTCAGTGAGCATTTCGCGCGCATTGCTATGGGACTGGCGATGGAGGCTTCTGCGAAAGCGAGCGAAGATTGCGCGAATGGTTTGAAAGTTTAAAAGGAGTTTATTTAATTTCCTTTAATTTTATTATAATCGTTCGATTAAAATTTAACGATCGAGATTTTAGCCCATGACATATACAAACTTTTCTGGTAGTGATGTTGGATTGGGGGCTCCTACTTTAAAAGGTGTAGGAGCCCTTCAATTGTCTAATTTGTTAGGGTACGATCTAATTATGTAGAATTAAATTTAAAAATTTATAAAAATATAAATATATTATTTTTATAATATTGATTTTTTGAAATTTTGACATTAAAATAAGATTAAAATTTTTAATTTTTATTTTTTAAAAAAAATAAATTTGGATTGTTAAAACCATCTGAATCTCTTCATAGTAGAGGACCTCATCTATGCTTCTACGCAAAAGGCCCCTCCCTTAGTTTTAATGAAGTCCAAGAATTTGTCTTTGACATGTTAAATTGGTAACAACGCCTTTAAATGAGTATTCCCATGCCCTCCGTATGAGTTTTATTATGTATAGTCTAAAATAATATTAACTCAACCAGTTAATTTATGATACTCGCAAATAAAAAATTTTAAAATGGAGATAAATTAGCTGAGTTGTTGAATTTGTATTAGAAAAATATCCGATCGAATAACGAAATTGCTGAGTAACAGAATGATCAAAATACTGGAATACTAAAGATTAAGATACCCAATAGCTAAATGGTTAATTTTAACAAGCGGTTATATAAATCGTGGGATAAATGATCGAATTAAATAAACAGTTAATACATTCATCAAATAAATATTAACTCAAAGTATATGAGCGGTTAGATAATTAAGTTCTCAATAAATATAGTTGCTCAAAATAATAAACAATTATTTATCTATGCAAAATGGCCACAAGTTGACAGCATGGACCCTACTATCCAACTGAAAAATTAATTCACTTCTCCTAAAACTGGAGCAGGGAAGAAATTCTAACATCCTCAAAAAAGGAAAATACAGAACTATTATTCTCTAAATAATTGCAAATCCCATATATCATGAAACTTAACCCTCAAATCTCAACTCTCTTTTATCCATTATTTCTTTATTATTCCTTCCATTTTCTAAGAAATGTCTCTGACATAAGTGTCATAAAATATATCAAAAAATAAATCTCATATCTTTCAATTTCTTGTTAAATGTTCTGATGTGCAATATTAAGATATAAAAACTTAAAAGTTTAACCCAATTCTATTCAGACAAATATCTAAATCTAAGGTATATACTATTGGCATCATCTGTGGGAACAAGATCAAACCATCCGTTCCTACTTAATTCACATCACATTAGTTTAAAAATCACTCTCTTTTTAATAAAGTAAAAACGGCGAATGCAAAAGTATAATGACAGCAAAGCCAAGTATTAATGATGTTTCGTCCCACTGCATAATTTTTGAAGAAGGCAATCATAGGAATGCCCCTTCACAAGCCAATTTAGACATTTGGGCTTTGGAATCCCAAATTCAAGATATGTCAAAGACCCTAAACACGTTATGGTATAGAATTAGAGGCCAAACTCACAGAAAAGAGGTCTTCCAAACGCAACCATCAATTTCAAAGAAGAGGTCGAAGGAAAAGAAGATCTGATAGAGACGAGGATCCAATAGTAACACCAATTAGTACTTGTGCGAAGAGGAAAGAAAGAGAGTATGAGGACTGATACACAGAGAGTTTTTACGTAGAAACCCTTCTCTTGAATAAGAAGGAAAAATCATGGGATTTGAATTCAAGAACTACTTCAACTATCTTGTATTTAGTTACAACGATGTTATAGAGTGCGCTCAACTATCTTGAGGACTAAGTGTATGAAACTCTTAAAAGTTACTCTTACAATACGAGCCCTCTCTTCCTCTCTCTTCTCTTTCTCTATTACGGCTAACAAGAGTAAATGTTGAGATCCTTCATTTGGTAAACAGTTAATGTATTTATATAAGTTAAGCTTCCCGTTGAGAGGAGTCCACGAGGAGTTGGCGTGTGTAGGGGACCTTACCACCAACTCTGCAAATCCCTTTTGCCATACCAGGAGGGTTGCGTGCACGCCCGCCTGGTCTCCTGGTGTGACGTTTTCTCCACAAGGTCGCGTGCTTTGCTGGCAATCATTTCTTTTACAGTCTGACAAGATCTACCACCAAATCTCTGGCACGCCGACTTTGCAGGTGAGACGGCGTCCGAGGCCCATCTTGAATCCATGGGCCTATGTGGACTTTGAGTCCATTGTACCACGTGGGCCGGCTCTGACGCATGAATCTTTTGGGCCTATTAGGTCTCTGTGGTATCAGAGTCCAACTCTCAAGAAATGAATCTTAAAGTGGGCCTTGGGTATCAGTACCCTTCACTAGCCCCCCATGCCAAGTGGTCCAAATACCTCGGCCCTTTGGTATGTTCAGTGTCCCTGAACGAGTCTTGTGTAAAGGTTCTTCCTGTGGAAAATTCGCTCGCACCCTAGCTTCTTGCAAATGTCCGCAGATATGGTTTGAACCAAAAGCTCGGCCGGGGACACATGACCAAAATATCAGAGATGCTACTGAAGCTTGCATTTTGTCTAAAACGTCCAGGGAATTTCTAGCTCCACGGCCTGACCAGAACGTTCGAGGACCTTTTGGATTTTAAGCACTAATGGGAATTCATAGATAATCACCGTCTTCGCATATTTTCCCGAGATCCAAAGATGTCCTCAGGTTACATATGCTTTCATGGGTTCACGTCTGAGCACCTTAAAGCGCGTTTGAGTCCGAGAATTTTCTCATAGTCCGAGAGCTTGTTTATGCCATTGAAGCACAATAAATGTGCAATTAATGAGATTGATTTCGCCTTGAAAACGCAAAACCCACTACCACTGGCAGCGTACGGGTGATTGACGCGTGACAAGGGTAATGATGGGTGCGCTTTTCAGCCTTTTCAGCCGTTTTCAAATATGATTTCAACCTTCATTTTCTTCTGTGCAACCCTAAAGCTCTCTCTCTGGAACCTTTGGCTATCGTTTTCTCAAGCATTCTTCCTTTTGTTTCTTTCATGCTTCGTCTCTAATTTCCATGGCTCCTGGAGTTAAGAAAATCGCGTCTTCCCTGTTCTTGGCTAGTCTTGATGCCATCCGCACAAAGTATGATATCCCTAATTCGTTGACGATGGCTGTCCCTGAGCCCAATGATATGGTGTGTAGCCCACCTGATTGGTTCATTATAGTATATGAAGTCCACCTTAAGGGTGGGCTTCGCTTCCCTATTCTCATGGAGCTGTATGTTATTATGAGAGCACTCGGGGTACAATTCGTGAAGTTGCAGTCCAACTCCATCAGGTATCTTGTTTCCCTCAGTGTTTTTTGCACGCTGCCATCATAAAGTGTTTGAACAATTGTGAAAGTAATGTTTTACTTTACTTATAACTTGGACTAGATTATTATGACTCCACGTCCTGAGTTCGCTATTATAAGTGTGGAAATTTTGATTCCACCAAGAGATGGAAAAATAAATTTTTCTTTTTATTGATCCAAAAGAATTGAGCCGTTGACAACACTTGGGGAAACATGGCTGAGTACCACCGCTCAAACGCCTCCAAAGAGGAGAGAGAGGCTACCAAGAAGGTCATAGACTTGATGATGGCCAACCCTGGCTCCTTCAATAAGGATAAGAAGAATATTTGGTTGAGACTCGAGAACATAGAGAAAGCCAAGTGGGGGTCTCAAGTCGAAGACTCTAATGCTGCCGCCACTATTCAAAAGAAGATGAAGAAGAAGTTGAGAAAAAAGGGGGGGACTCTAAGGATTGAGGAGCCATCTGAACGGCCAAAGAAGAGTCACCAGATTGAAGCCTCAAAACGTCCGATGACCACTGTTGCGAGCTCCTCGTTTGATGATGACGATGCTGTGATAGCGCCTCTCTTCAAGCGGTCGAGACCTCCTTAGGCGGCCTTCGTCCAAGACGCTATTGGTCTCGGACCTTTAGCCTCTATTGAGCCATCTAGGCAACCTTCTGAACTTGTGTGCCGGCTCACGGACCCACCTGTCGCCCAGCCTATCCCTGATGAGCCCATTCCTGACATCCTTTCTGAATTCTCTGGTGAGATCTCGGACTAGATGGATAATCCACCCGAGGACTCCATCATGGAGCAGGCTACGAGGGAGGTTGAGGTGAAGCGGACCGATGAAGCAGTGATAATGACGACGACAACTGCTGACGTTGCTGAGGTCAAGTAGAGTCAGGCCGTTGAGCTGCCTGCTGTAGAGTCTACCGAGCTCCCTTGCCTAGTGATCCAAATCTATAGTCTGGCAATTATGCCATTCGCGGCCTCTGAGGATACTTTAGTCAAGGACCGTTACAAAGCGGCTAAGCCCCCAGTCTTGGGTGACACCGCCTCTGCACCCGAGGCCAGAGTTGAGGTTTCTGTTGTACATGAGGCCGCGACCACAAAACCTAGGGAGTCGGAAGCTCTCAGAGGGGAGAGCATTTTCAGGATTTTCTTTGTGGCTAAGGTATTCCTCCATTCCCTTTCTAGTTTTGTCTCCTTTTGTTGATGTTCTACTGACGCGCCTTGCCTTTGCAACTTCAGGATATAGCCGATGACCTTGGCGCAATCATCAGTGAGGTTGCCTAGGCTTACGTAGAGCTCGTAACTTTCAAGTCCTTGAGGGAACGTGTCCAGAGTTTAGAACTCAAGTTTGTCAAAGTTGAGAGCTGCATTTCTACCCCTGGAGGGCCAATGAAGGAGCAGGAGAGGTTGCACATAGTCCTTCGAGGGAGAAATCTCTTACTGGAATAGGAGCTCAGGACTTCGTTGAAGCCTGATGACATTGCTCCGGCCCTCGAGCGTAAGTACCAAGATGCTATTGACATGTGCCGCTGGATCATGAAGCTTTTGGTCCTGAGATTTCCCACCGCCCTTTTTGACCCAAGGAACTCCAGCGCCCAGCACATTGATGACTTGATTGGTCTCCCACCACGTTAGAGGTCTCCTAAGTCTTCGCAAGGGGGGTCGTCTGACCAGCCTGAATCTTCCACACAGCCAGAATCCTCGAAGCAGGCGGGACCATCAGTTCTTTAGTGTGTCTTGTTGTACAAATTTTTTTTTGTACATATGTACACTGCTATACACATATCAATTTTATGAATAAATTCAAATCGTTTAAGTGCAAACGTCTCGTTTGTCTTTATGGTTCTTTCTTAGACTTAAACTCTTAGAAAATCTTGTCATTTTTAAGCAAAATATTAGAACCCTTTGACCATTGTTGACTGAAGATGTGACCTATTCGGTCTTTGCACACCTGCTATTTTTAAGCCCCTTAAGTTTTAGTTCAACCTCTTAAGGGTTGCTTGGCACTCCCAAATTTTAAGTGCAACCTCTAGAGCCGCTCGTCCTTGGGCGAGTATTAATACGACCTCTTGGGCTACTTGGTATATTACCGAGTTTCAGTCCGGCCTCTTGGGCCACTCGAACACAGTCAAGTTTTTTATTTGACTTCTTAGGCCGCTCGAATATAGCCGAGTTTTAGGACAAGTGAAAGGAATCATATCCACTTGACTTATGGGTAGCTTAGGTCATGTTACTTTATGAGATGGCGTGTAATCACTCAGTGGGATACAAAATGATAATTCAAATGAAAACTGTCACTTTATTAATGAAGTGTGATACAAGCACGTAATGCAAACAATATGCTTGTGTGTTTTACAACCTTGTTGGTAATATTTCTTGAGGTGAGTAGCGTTTCATATTCGCAAGACAAGCCTTTCCTCCTGGGTGCGTAGCTTGTACACCCCATTTTGTAGGATGGCTGAGACAAAGAACGGCCCCTCCGAATTTAAGGAGAGTTTGCTCCAACAAGTATCTTTTTGGTGGCCTCAATTCTTCTCAGAACCAAGTCCCCTATCTCAAATTGGCGCGCTTTCACCTTCTTATTGTAATACCGGGCGACCCTTTGTTGGTATGCCACAATCCGCAATCTTGCTGCGTCTCAAATTTCTTTAAGAAAGTAAAGGTTCTTCTGAAATCTCTGTACATTATTAAGCGAAACTAAACTTTTCACGCGGAGGCTTGGCAGCTCAACTTCCACTGGAATGACCGCCTCGACCACGTAACACAGGCTGAAAGAAGTTTCTCGCGTTGGCTCCCTCAGAGTTCTCCTGTAAGACCATAGCACTGACGACAGTTCTTCAACCCGGGAGCCCCCAGTGTACCCCAACTTCGTTTTCAATCCGTATAGTATTGTGCAGTTCGTAACCTCCACCTGACCGTTACATTGCGAGTATGCGACCGATGTATGCAATAACCTTGTTTTAGGTTGATTCAATACTTGGTGAACCCTTTTCGTGAGAATTGGATCCCATTATCAATCACAATACATTTTGGGATCCCGAACCTACACAATGCGCTTTACCGGACGAAATATGTCGTGTTTCGCTCAGTTATTATGCCAATGGCATGGCCTCAACCTATTTCGTAAAGTAGTCGATTCCAATAATTAAGAACTTCCTTTGTCCATACGTTATCGATAGCGGCCCAAGTATGTCCAGCCCTCATTGCGCAAAGGGCCAAGGTGATTATAAAGTTTTTGAGTTCCATATGCGGCTGGTGGGAAAGGTTGTCATAGACTTGGCAATTCTCGTATTTTCATACGAATTCCATGTTGTCATATTTCATGGTTGGCCAGTAGTACCCCTACCTTAATAGCTTGAACAGAAGGTTCTTACCCCCAACATGGGATCCATAAATCCCGATGTGCACCTCTCTGAAAGCATAATCAACCTCTTCTGGGGTTAGGCACCTCAGGTAGGTGGCAGAAAATCCTTGGCAATATAGTCGACCGTCCATGATAGTATACCATCCTGCCATCTTCTTCACCTTCTTAGCCTCTTCTGCATCCTCAAGTAGTGTCCCATCAGACAAGTACCTTAGGAAGAGGGTCATCCAATTGTTGGCCTCGGATATCTGCATTGCTTCTGTCTCGAAATCCTCCATACTGAGTTTGTTGATGACCTCACGCATTTCTCGGGCATGTTGCTCTGGGTCTCCCGTGCCTGCCGCTTTTGCAAACTGGTCGGCCTTTGCGTTCTCTTCCTATAGGATGTGGACCATTTCCACCCTTTTAAAGGCTAACATGAGTTCTCGAACCTTTGACAAGTACTTGGATAGTTGTGGACTTTTGGCTTCGAAGTTTTTGCGGACTTGATTGACGGCCAGCTCGGAGTCGCTGTAGGCAATCAAGTCATTGGCCGAGCACTCCTTCGCCAACCACAGTCCTACAAGTAGGGCCTCATACTCCACGACATTGTTGGTTACTAGGAATCCGAGGACCATCAAATACTTTATCTCTGGATCTTTCGGCGTCCTCAGCACAATGACAACTCCACAACCATCCTTCATTGACAAGCCATCCGCGTGTAGAGTCCAGGTCGCTGGGCTGTGTAATTCCTCGATATCACAAGTGTCCAAAGAGTTCTAAGTTACTGTCGTGATTTCGAGAATAAAGTCCGCCAGGACTTGACCTTTTAAAGCAGGCCTTAAACAGAACTCTATGTTGAACTCACCCAACTCAATGGCCCACTTGATCAGCCGTCCTGACTTTTCTGACTTTTGTAGAATCGCTGTGTGTGTGTAGTGGGCTAGGTAATTGGGCTATGGGCTGGGTTTGAGGGTAGCGGTGTATTGGGCCGTGGCTGGGCTTCGATTAACGGGTAACTGAAGCTAGGCCGTGGGCTTGGCAGTTGGTGTGGATATATATATATATGTGTGTGTGTGGAGTAATAGTGTATGTGTGTATATGTGTGTGTTATGTGTATGAACATATGTATGTATATATATATATATAAATGGGGGTATATGTATGTATATATATATGTGTGGTAATGTTATTGGATATATATATGTGTGTGTGTGTGTGTGTGGTTATATGTGTATGTATGAGAATGGAGATGGTAAAGAGTATAGAGGATATTTACAGTTGTATATGTTGTATGTATAAAGGTATATTGGCCTATATTCAGAGTGATACTGATTGTGTGAAGAAATAAATATTACCAATTAATTGTTGGAACCTTGTAAAATTAATTGGGGATGAAAATTTAAAATAAAGATATTCCCGGCCTTAGTCGTAGGCATCACTTCGAAATAAAAATAGTGAAGTAGTTGAGCTGATCATATCTTGATCCATGTATTCCCTTTGGATGTCTCGAGATATGTTCCTTTGTGTTAGATTTTATGATGTGAGTACGGTCTGAATAGCACCGAACGACGTTCTGTTATTGATGTTGCAAAGCGTTCTTTGCGTTATACTCGGTATGTGAGTATGTGTATTTGTTGTATGAGTATGTGTATTCGTTGGTTTTTTACGGTCAAGGTTGAGGAAGTATGTAAAAACATTGAAGTATTTGGTCGAATGGGAGGCTTTGATATTTTAATGTGGTTTACGCTTATTCGATACTGATTTCCGTTTCCTAGTGGGTTGAGGTACGTTACCTAGTTTGGCGAGATACTTGTGGCCATGTAAACACCGTAGATCATAATATCGAGGATATCATGGCGGGAGATGATGGGTTTGATGTGTGAGGTATCTTCCGTACCCGGTAGAGTCGGAAGATGAGCATGATGAGCATGCTCGGGAGACGTCTGTACTTTGTTTGACAAAGTCTCTGTGGACCATGGATTTTGGTCGGAGGTCAAACTTGCGAGCATCGGTAACCCGTGCAAGTACCCATCTATTGGGGGATATACGCAGCCTTTGGTTCACAGTGGCGAAATAAGATCCAGAAGTTTTCTTGTGATGTTCTATAATTGTGAGTACCTCATTAGTTGTGGATTGTATCCTTGTGTGAATCCTATGATATTCGGATTCAGTGGAATCCATGTTGATTGTCATCGTAATCATGCTGGTCGTTCTAGCTGACATATGGACCGGAAAAATCTCCAATCATCGTTGATGTCGGATTCCAAGGGATTACCATTGTTTATTGGCACAATTGTTGTTTTTGGATATACGGATCTTGTGGGACCCGTTTGCCTAGAGCCGTATTTACGACGTATTAAAATATGTCTTGGATATAGTAGGTTTTCATAGTATGTTGAGACCTTAGTAGATGTATTCAAGATCATTATTGTTATTAGCGTTTTTTATTACTATCACTTGTTGGGCTTTAACTCACTCTTATATTTTATTGGCTCCAAATTAGACAAGCTGACATCAGGATCAGAGAGATTACGTGACTTTTGGGTAGCCATCAGATAGATGTGATATCAGAGTTCGAGGCTCTCCGGATGGGAATTTAAGATTTTTGATTTAGTTATTATTTGACTTTTGTTAGATTTTCTTTATAATAATTGATATTTTGGGATATTGATGTCGCCTATTGAAGTTATTATTATTGCTAATAAAGATGTTTAATTTATGATGTATTTATGATATTTATTGATGATATTTTTAATGATATTTTTAATGATGTTGGGTTCAATGATGACGTGAAATTGATGATTTTGGATGATTTAAGATTTTCACCGTAACGGTCCGGTTCGAGTTCGAAAATCCGAGCTTGGGTTGCTACAATCAAGGCCCAACTCTAGAAAAATTGATCTTAAAGTGGACTTTGGGTATCAGTACCCATTAATTCAAAAAACAATAATAATGATTATTGGATGTTTTAAAAGAAGATTGAAGCCCTGATATAAAAAGGTACTTCAAAAAATATCTACAAAATCCTACATCTACCCTAACAGTGACAAAGATGAGAAGAAGTAGACTGAGTAACCACGAAGTCAAGTGGCAATAGAAGTCATCAATATATTCTCAACCAAAATTTCTACTAAAAAGACACAAGATTATCCAAATAATATTTCTTCCAATAAGAGATAGAAGCTAGTGGTAAAAAATAGCATCATTATTGTTAATAATGATGATAATGTGCATATAATCTCTTCCCATTCTTATCCTCTTATTATATCGATGTTGTTTCGAGCGGAATCCATGATTACTAATTGAAACAAGTTTTTATTAATAACAAAATTTTAATAAATATTATTTATTTTAATATATTCATAAAGTTGGGGCTTAAAAGTAATCAAATGGGACCATTAGAAGAACATATAGACTTGATAACAAACCTATCCAAGTAAAGAAAATAGTACATCTAGAGGTTATGATGGGAACATATCCAATGATGTCTTTCCACTGGTTGACTTTTCTATTTATAGATTTTTCCTCGATTTACAATGCTATATTAGGCCTTCCATGCTTAACAACATTCAAAAGGATTACTTTAATCTCACATCTTCAAATCAAGCCTTCTACTAGGTCTAGGATTGGAGAAATCAAAGGACACCAAGTCATTGGAATTTGATTCTTTGGATGAGACTTCTGTTCAATAAGCTCAAGTTGGAGAGTCACCTCTCCAAATTTCTCTAAATCCAGTGGAACCAGATAAGTATGTTAAGATTGGTTTTTTATTAAATCAAGATCTAAAAAAAATGTTAATTGAGTTATTACAAAATAGCACTAACGTCTTCACCTGGACTCCAACAAACGTGCCTAGAATTTCGACAAAAATAAACATTCACAAGTTGAGGCTCACACGCAAACACAAGCTTGTCAGCCAAAAAGATGAAACTGTTCCACTGAAAAATTGATAGCAATTCGTGAAGAGATCAAACTTGTCATTCTCTTTATAATAACATCTTCTCTCCCCCCCCCCTCAGGTGGATAATAGGGAATGTTTGGTGTATCTCCATATTTGTTACGTGTTTCTTTCTGTGATATCGTCAAATTCACTTTCACACAGGCTGGCCCTTATGATTCTTTGGAAGATGTGGCTTTGAAAATATTGCAAAACAAGATCTCCACTGTTCCCATTATTCACTCTACTTCACCAGATGGTTCTTTCCCATAGCTTTTGTATCTTGCATCTTTGTCTAGAATACTGAAATGTGAGTTCAATTTATTTCTTAAACAATGGGGCTTATGTATTTTGGTCCTAACATCTTAATTTGAATAGGTAACCTACGGTATTAACCAGTATTTTGTGTGTTGTGACCTATAGTTCTGGAACTTGTTTATGTTAGAAATAGACTAAGTATTTAAACTACGAGGAAATATGAAATAAATAATGACAAACACATAACAATCAATCACAAATAATAAAAGCACGATTTTTACGTCGAAAACTCCCTATGAAAAGATGGAAAAAAATCACAGGATACAAAATCTAAACTTTTCCACTATCAACAATTGATTGGTTACACAAGCCACAAATCTCAAGGGTCACAACCCCTTACTTCACGCAACCCGTACAAGAAATATAAAGAGTAAGAGTAGAGATAAAATCCAACAGATGTTCTTCTCAGCAACAAGAACTTCGTGCGTGTAATTGACGGAGACTGGAACTTAATTCAAAACCCAACCGGAGGCTCAAATCTTCCTCTTCTCCTTCTCCTCTCTCTTTCTCTTCTTTTTCTCTCTGAAATGGCGCTCAAAACTGATTACATAACCCTAAAATGTAAAGTGCGCGTTTTATAAAAATAGGCGCGAGCTCGAGGGTCCGTCAAGCGCGCATCAGGCGCAGGCCCGCTCTTCGGGTGCAGATCGAGGCCCCGGTTCTAGAATTTGAGCTCGAACGCAATTCAGGCGAGAAACGAGTGCAATGCTACTGGAAAGTATGCCTCGAGTGCCTGTCAGATGCAACTCAAGTCTTCATCATGCGGTGAAAAAATTTGCCTCTATCCGCCACGCCAAGTGGGTATGAGCCCATACGGGAGTGACTCATAACCCAACAAACTTCTCCTCACGATCGTGTAGGGTCATTCATTGTCATCTCGGCAATAGAACAGTAAGTTTCAAGCTTCCCCTTTTGCAATACTTTGGCCATCATATCCGATCCATTCTCCTCAGTCCCGACCTTTTTTAGCACCAACAAACTCGTGTCAGTGACATTCTGCACTCAATGATACCTCATATCAATATGCTTTGATTTAGAATGAAATGACGAGTTCTTGTAAAGGTGAATCGCACTTTGATTATCACAAAGAAACACATATCGTTTCTACTTGAGACCAAGTTTCTGAATGAATTTCTTCATCCATAGCATCTCCTTGCATGCCTCCGTTATAGCAATGAACTCCGCTTTAGTAGTGGAGAGAGCAACACACCTTTACAATTTCGATTGCAAGGAAACGACTCCTCTTGCAAACATGACTAAATATCTCGAAGTAGACTTCCGTGAGTCAACATCACCCGCCATATATGCATCAGTATACCCAACCAGAAGTGGCATGTTGCTTCCAAAGCACAAACACAGTTTAGAGGTTCCTCGGAGATACTTTAAAATTCATTTTACTGCGGACCAATGCTCCTTACCAAGATTTGACAAGAATCAACTGACAGCTCCAACAGCATAAGCTATATCTGATCTCGTACATACCATGGCATTTATTAGGATACCCACGGCTGAAGAATAGGGAATGCCTTTCATGTATGCTTTTTCATCTTCTGTAGAAGGACATTGCCAATTACTCAACTTGAAGTGATTGGCCAACGAGGTGCTCACCAATTTTGACTTTTCTATGTTGAAACGTTGAAGCACTTTCTCCACATAACTCTCTTGTGTCATCCATAGCTTCCTTGCTTTATGGTCGTAAAAAATTATAACTCCCAGGATTTGCTTCGTCGGTCCCAAATCTTTCATAGCAAAGGACTTCCCAAGTTTTGCTTTAACTCCATAATCCAGGAAGCATTACACCCAACTATCAGTATATCATCCATATAGAGTAAGAGAATAATAAAATCATCCTCAGAAAATGTCTGAATAAAGACACAATGATTCGAGGTCGTCTTCTGATAGCCCTGACCCACCATGACAGACTTAAACTTCTTGTACTATTGTCTTGGTGCTTGTTTCAATCCATACAGACTTTTCTTGAAATGATACTGTAACGTCCCCGGGTCACCTGCATGTAGATATTGTTCGCTTTGGACCGAGAAAACTTCATGGCGTCTCAAGCCAACACGCAGCCGGCACGGTTTTGTTCCTGGCAGACGGAGTCCATCGCCCCCAAAACGCGTCTATAAGGGAAAGGTCTCCACATCCTTATAAAAACATGCTTCGTTCACCTCCCCATCCGATATGGGATACCACAGATACACTAATTTCTCCTTCCCCTTGACCACGAATCCATCTAGCTGCTCCATGTAGAGCTCCTCCTCAAGATCACCGTGAAGAAATGCCGTCCACATATCCATCTGTTCTACTTCCAGATAAAAAACAGCAGCCAACCCAAGCACCACTCAAATAGAAGACAACTTTACCATTTGAGCAAAGATCTTGTCAAAGTCAATACCCTTCCGTTGATTGAAGCCCTTCATAACCAGTCTCGCTTTGTACCTCAATTGTGAGCTGTTTTCATCTATCTTCAGCTTGAAGACCCACTTGTTCTTCAACGCTCGTCCTCCCTTTGGCAACCTTGTCAACTCAAACGTGTAATTTACATGCAACGACGCCATCTCTTCTCGCATAGCTTCCATCCACTCTGCCTTATGTTCGTCCTCCATTGCTTCCTCAAAATATTCGGGCTCTCCTCCGTCGGTGAATAACACATACTCCTTGGCCGACAGACAAATAGAGGGTCTTCGATCTCTTGTGGATCGTCAAAGTGGAATAGTCTCGATAGGCTCAGCATTATCAAGAGAGACAGCCTCATCCTCATCACTATTGGGCATTGTAGTCTCATGGTCTTGTTCCTCTTTGGCATTGCCTTGATTTTCACTCTAATGACGAATAGGTGCCGGCGTGAGTCTTGAATCACATGCCCGACTGTCTTCATTTTTGGAGATAGACTCTGCACCTTTGTCAATATTCCCTATAGTTTCATTCTCAATAAACACAACATCCCTAGATCGAACCAGCTTCTTCTCAATGGGATCATACAGTCGATATCCAAACTCATCTTTCCCGTAACCGAGAAATATGCAATGTCTGGTCTTTAACTCCTGCTTGGTCCTTTCATCTTTGGGAACGTGAATAAAAACCTTGCATCCAAATACACATAAATGATCGTAGAATACTTTTTTTCGGTCCATATCTTTTCAGGCACTTATCTATTCAAGGTATCGTGCGGTGACAAATTGACGACATAAGCCACGGCCCTCAAGGCTTCCCCCCAAAATGAGCCAGAGAGCTTCGCCTCCGAAAGCACACATCGGACCCTCTCTATCAAAGTCTCATTCATTCATTAGGCAACCCAATTTAGTTACGTTGTCTTCGGTGGAGTCTTCTGATGGCAAATTCCATGAGATCGGCAATACTCATCAAAAGTTTCAATGTACTCCCCACCATTATCACTTTGGATGCATTTTAGTTTCTTCCCTGTTTGCCTCTCAACCAATGCATGAAAATGTTTGAAGAACATAAGAGCTTGATCATTCGATTTCAACGGATACACCCACAGTTTTTGAAAACAGTCATCAATGAACGTGATAAAGTAAAGGGCTCCTCCAAGAGTCTTCATCTTGAATGGGCCACATATGTTGGTGTGAACCAATTCAAGAAAATCAGTCTTCCTTGTGGATGAATTAGCATTGAATGAAATCGTCGTTAACTTTCCTGCCATGTAATGAGGACAAGTCTTTAGTTGGGTTGTTTTTACACCCTGAAGACAATTCTTCCTGGTTAAACAGTTCAAGCCCATCTCACCCATGTGACTCAACTGTCGGTGCCACAAATCGGAAGACCCCTCATCTCTAGCAATATGCACATCTTCTGCTGCAATCAAAGCTTGCAACACATACAAGTTGGAAACGTTTCTACCCTGAACTACAACTAGAGACCCTCTAGTCAACTTTCATACTCCTTCGCAGAATGTGCTACAAAAACCCTCATCATCAAGCTTGCCCGCCGAGATTAGATTTAGCTGAATATCCGAGATGTGTCTAACATCCCTCAATAGCAACTTGGTTCCATTATTCATGGTGAGGCACACTTCACCACAGCCAGCAATTCGAGATGTATCTTTATTGCCCATTTTCAACACTCCAAAATCGCCAGGAATGTATTATGTGAAGAACTTCCTTCGTGACGTGACATAACGTAAAGTAAAGCACTACTATTCACCACCCAGTTTGTCTCAAGATCAGCTAAATTGATCACCTCATCCTCCTAGCACACCAGTCAAAAATCATTCCCAATAACAACAGTAGTTTTTTCTTCATCTCGAGTCTTATCTGCCTTCTTTTCATTACTCTCTGCATTTTCTCACTTCCAATTGTAGCAATACTTCTTGATATGTCATTTCTTTCCACAGTGATGGCACTCGAGATTCTGATACCTCCATCTAGATTTGCTTCGGCCCTTCTCTGCATGATTAGGGCCACGCCCTTTATTTCTTCCCGGTGACTCGGAGACTAATACTTCAGAGTGCATAGAAGAAGTCCCCTGTGATCGACGTCTCATCTCTTCATTCAACACTACTCCCTTTGTTATCTCAAAGGTTACCACGCCGTTGGAGCTGCATTGGCGATAGTAATCCTTATCACCTCCTAGGAGTCCGGTAAGGTAGTCAGAAGCCACAAACCAAGCAGTTCATCATCAAATTTTATGCCCATGCCACTAAATTGATCAACACATTCTTAAAACTTATTTAAATGATTGGCGACAGATGAGCCCTTCTTGTACCTCACTTGCATTAGCTTCATCAAGTAAAATAATTTATTGTTACCGGTCTTCAAGGTATAAAGTGTTTCAAGTTTTTGCCATAAGGTTCTTACATGTGTCTCATTCCGGATGTGGTTATATACATTGTCATCCACAAATTGTCAAATATAACCATAGACTTGTTCATACTCAAATGCCTATTCCTCCTCGGACTTCGATTCCAATTTTTGCGTAGCAAATACTAGATGGTACAACGATTTTACAAACAACAAGTCCTTCATCTTGCTGCGCCAAATATCATAATTCGTACCATTCAAACAAATTATCTTATTTCCGGCCTCCATCGATTTAAAACAAGTCACAATACCCAACACGAACCAAATCTCTAATACTACTTGTTAGAAATAGATTACGTATTTGAACCACGAGGAAATATGAAATAAATAATGACAAATACATAATAATCAATCACAAGTAATAAAAGCACAATTTTTACGTGGAAAACTCCCTATGAAATGAGGGAAAAAAACCACGGGACTCGGAGTCCGAACTTTTTCACTAGCAACAATTGATTCGTTATACAAACCACAAATCTCAAAGGTCACAACCCCCTTACTTCACACAACCCGTACAAGAAATATAAAGAGTAAGAGTAGAGATAAAACCCGACAGATATTCTTCTCAATAGCAAGAACTTCGTACATGTGATTGGCGGAGACTGGAACTTGATTCAAAACCTAACCGGAGGCTCAAATCTTCCTCTTCTCCTTCTCCTCTCTCTTTCTCTTCTTTTTCTCTCTGAAACGGCACTCAAAACTAATCACATAACCCTCAAACGCAAAGTGCGCATTTTATAAAAACATGCCCGCACTCGAGCGCCCGTCGAGCGCGCATCGGGCGCAGGCCCGCGCTAGAGAGCCATTCGGGCGCAGATTGGGGCCCCGGTTCTAGAATTTGAGTTCGAGCGCAATTCAAGTGAGAAGTGAGCGCAATACTACTAGAAAGTGCGCCTCGAGCGCTTGTCAGGTGTAACTCGAGTCTTCATCATGCGGTGATAATATTTGTCTCCATCTGCCACGCCAAGTGGGTATGGGCCCATACGGAAGTGGTCATAACCCAACAGTTTATAGATATTTGTAGACACTTCAAGCATTCAACTGGACCCTTGCCCATTCTCCAGCAACCAATTTGTTCAATTCCCTTGGGTACAGGGGTTCCCAAAATTGGAGAATCGAGTGCCCAGCCATTTGCTATACTGAGACAAAATGCCTCTCTTAGTGCTGCCTCGTCTATGCTGGTTCAAGGTGATTTCCCTGCCTTCATTATCGCTGTCTTGGATTTTATTTCTTTTATGTTAGTTCAAGCTTCTCATTGCAGAACTTCACTCCATATAGTGGATAAATCATCTGATTACAGAACTTGCATTTATAACTTAGTTCACTCAACTTGCAATTCACCAATTCTAATAGAATAGTTCCTCCAGAATCCAATAAGCAACAACGATTACTTAGAATTAGCTTGCAAATTTGTGGCACCATAATAGAATCATTGCCAATGGCACGCTGTATGCCTAAGTGTCAAAAAATAGTGCGAGGTTTGTTACGTTGAAACCTAAATGTTAAGCTTGCAACAATTCCAAATGCCGCTTCTTCCCGCCGTATCCGCCCTCAGGACGATCTAGCCACCGGTTTTCACTTCTCAGGGAGTGAAAGATTTTTCCCTGCGTGTATTTTAAAGGCTTCTATAAGCAACTTTTGTGGGTAGTCAATCATCTGATCAACATTTTTCATTACAAGTGTCTTTCTGTCTTTTCTGTGCTTCAATTTCATAGTTGAATGCACTCGATCTGGTCATCCTATTTGACTTCCTTTTCTTAGAAATGTACTGATACGATGCCTATTTGCTCATTTGAAAAATAATTTTTCATTGTTTAGAAAGGTTGAAATTTTTTGCTTTTCTTAGATAAATGTTTAGTCCATCTTATGGCAGTTACAATTTCATCTTGCTGTTGAAGTCAGTTAAGTACCTACAGTTGATGATAATCATCCATTGATCGATATATATTCTAGGACGTAATTAATGGAGATGCTGGATTTATCAAATAAGTAAACTATCCGGATTGATTATCTAATATCATCCTAATCAAAAAAAGTAACAAGAAATTAAGAATGTGAGTCAATTTCACTGATGTAAATAAAATATATCCGACAAATAGTTTTCACTTTAAAGGATTGATCAAATGGAGGATTAAAAATCCAAACATAAGCTACTAAACTTTATAAATACTTATTTTAGGTACAATCAGATCTGAATAAATCCAAAAGATCCAAATAAATCTAAAAGATGAGAAGATGACCTCATTTATCATCAACCTAGGAACTTACAATGACAAAGTATAAGCCATTCGGCTTAAAAAAATGTTAGAACAATGTATCAAACACTTCTGAACAAAATATTTGAGCAATGGATTGAGAGAAATATTGAAGTGTAAATAGATGGCATGCTTGCCAGATATGTATTTGTCGATGCCCAAATTAATAATTTGGCCAAGACTTTTGGAGTACTCAAGACATACAAAATATAGTTAAACTTGACTAAATGAATAATCGATTAACTTTGGGTAACTCCTTGGGATTTATTGTCTTGTAATGCATGAAAGAGACGGATTTAGAGAATATTAAAGATATATTAGATTTGGAATCACCTCAAATAACTAAGGAAATCTAGAGGCTAACACTATCATAATTTATAGCAAAACTAGCCAAGAAATATCTATCATACTTCAAGGCATTAAGAGGAGCAAAAATAAATAATTTTCGGTGGATGGATAAGTGCCAACAAGATTTTCTAGAGTTAAAAAATTATCCAACACATCTGCCTTTATTAGCCTGACCTAAAGACGATGAGGAACTATATCTTTACCTGACCAACTCAAAAATAGCTGTGAGTGTTGTCTTAGTTGGAAAAAATATAGAGATTCAGCAACCGGTATACTATATTAACAAGATCTTAACTAGCTCAAAGACTCAATATGAACAAATATAAAAGGTTGGTTTAGGCCTACTTTTTGTTGCAAAAAAGTTACAACCTTATATCCAAGCCCACAATATTACAGTCTTAATGGATCAACCATTAAAAAAGATCTTGCAGAATTCAATAGTATTTGAACGTCTGATCAAATGGGCAGTCAAGTTCAACATAAAATTTTGAGTTTAACCCTCTATAAATGGTCTTTATTGTAGAAATAACAACCCGATCTCCAAAAAAGTAGTTGAACACATGGGGGCTACACCAGATAGGCCACTGCCTATATGAACACTACATGTTGACAAAGAATCTTCACAGACAAATAGTAAAACTAAAAAAATATTAACTACGCACAAAGAATTCAAAATCAAATACTCAATTACATTCGGATTTTCGGCTACCAATAATGTAGAATATAAAATTCTACTAACTGAATTGAAATTGACCAGATCATGCTCTAACAAAAACCAAATCGTTTCTAACGATTCCGAACTAGTGGTCAATCAAGTATTACCTAATTTCAAACTATCCAACTCAGACCTGATAAAATACCTCCAGAAAGTATAAGATCTCTTGTCATTTCTCAATAAAGTCGGAATTATCCATATCCTAAAGAAGATGATTGAAAAGTCGATCAGCTTTTCAAAATGGCAATATCCGGTTGCCCGAAACGATACTTCTAGGATACAAAAAAAGGTTCTTCAAAGGCCTAACATTGAGAAATAAAATGAAATTCTCCAAGTGACTAATGTAATTTGGATGACCTTTTATCTTAAATATCTCAAAAATGGAATACATTTGAGTGATCCAACAGAGGCAACGCGGATTACTAAAATAGTCTGTTGGTATACATCGACAGATGGGTCACTTTACAAGAGGGGTCATTGCAGACCTTATATGCGCTATTTGACTGTGGCAAAAATTTATCACACTGTAAGATGTGCATCTCAACATATACAAGGCACACATGGAAGGTAAAAATTTAACCGTCATGATTATGAGGCAGAACTATTATTGGCTAACCATGAGTAAGGATGCCGTCAAATGTGGAAAATGCGAGCACTATCAAATTCATAGCAGCTTACCAAGATAATCACATATCAGACTTCAAGCTTTGTAGGCTCCCTATCCGTCACACAATGGGGCTAGACATACTTAGTCCATTTTACTATCAACCAGTCAAAGAAAATTTATTATTATTGCGGTAAACTATTTCATGAAATAAATGAAAACTTCTCCTTGACCAACACTATAGAATAAAATATAACAAAGTTTGTGTTTCCAAATATCGTTTCAAACGTTGGGATACCAAGGTTCACTGTGACCTATAATGATATCCAATTTTCCAATAAGTTCACAAAATATTATAATGGGCTCAATATTAAATTGGTCCATACATCAATCTCTTACACGTAAACAAATAGATAAATAGAAGAAATAAAGTGAACGATAATTAATAGATTAAAGACTAAATTAGATATAGTTGAAGGTGCTTAGGTAGATTACAAAAGAACTCATTCGGAAGACACCCTTTGTTTTATATTTCAAAATAAAATCGATAATCCCAATAGAGATAGGACTATTATGTTATCTAATGAAACCTTTTACTCCCGTTTAAAATTTTTAACTTTTAAGATGAAAGTTAGATCTCTTAAAGAATGTTAGAGAAATAACATGCATTTAAACGGTAGTCTATCAACAAAGAGTTACTTGGTACTTTAACCAAAAGATGAATCTCGTTCTTTCAATGTCAATGACTTGGTATTAAGAATATTACAACAACCAAAACGTTTATGCACTAGAATAAATTATCCCCAACTTGGCAAGAATCATTCATAGTATCAACAATACTCTATAACGAAGCATACAAACTACATACTCAAAATGAAAAACTAGCCCCTTAAACTTGAAACGCCCTTCATTTTTTAAAAAAATACTATAAAAAAGCCAACTTAAGAATGTAGATGGACGTCCTGCCCCTCACTCTGGATCTATGTGTCGTAAATTATTCGTTCAAGCTATTGATAAAGTAAATTCAATTATTTTTATCAATTTATATGCTTGTGTATTATCAATATGACGACAACTAACCCTAAATCATACAATTGGTTTTAAACACCTTGTATATAAACTACGCCAATTTAAGGAAATAGTCAAGATATAGGTTCAATAGAACCATGCGACCTCAAATATGGTCACACACTAAAAATTCTTAAACATCCAGGGGCTTAAGAACCAAGCATGTGATTCCCTTTTTAGAGATCAAAAGACAGGTTGAGTAAAGTCAACCAAGACTCGACTGATTATAGTCACCTAACCCACTAAACCTTAAGAATACTGCATACGCGTGTCATTATAATGACCTATAATGACATCCAACTTTCCAATAAGTTTACAAAATATTATAATGGCCTCGACATTAAATTGGTCCATACATCAATCTCTTACACGTAAACAAATAGACAAATGGAAATAATAAGCTGAACGATAATTTATATGTTAAAGACTAAATTAGATATAGTTGAAGGTGCTTGGGTAGATTACGAAAGAACTCATTCGAAAGACACCCTTTGGTTTATATTTCAAAATAGAATCGATAATCCCAATAGAGATAGGACTATTATGTTATCTAATGAAACCTTTTACTCCCGTTTAAAATTTTTAACTTTTAAGATGAAAATTAGATCTCTTAAAGAATCTTAGAGAAATAACATGCATTTAAACAGTAATCTATCAACGAAGAGTTACTTGGTACTTTAACCAAAAGATGAATCTCGTTCTTTCAATGTCAATGACTTGGTATTAAGAATATTACAGCAACCAAAACGTTTATGCACTGGAATAAACTATCCCCAACTTGGCAAGAATCATTCATAGTATCAACAATACTCTATAACGAAGCATGCAAACTATATACTCAAAATGAAAAGCTAGCCCCTTAAACTTGAAACGTCCTTCATTTAAAAAAAAATACTATAAAAAAGCCAGCTTAAGAATGTAGATGGACGTCCTCCCCCTCACTCTGGATCTATGTGTTGTAAATTATTCGTTCAAGCTATTGATAAAGTAAATTCAATTATTTTTATCAATTTGCAAGCATGTGTATTATCAATATGATGACAACTAACCCTAAATCATACAATTGGTTTTAAACACCTTGCCTATAAACTACGTCAATTTAAGGAAACGGTCAAGATGTAGGTTTAATAGAACCATGCGACCTCAAATATGGTCACATACTAAAAATTCTTAAACATTCAGGGGTTTAAGAACCAGCCATTTGATTCCCTTTTTAGAGATCAAAGGACAGGTTGAGTAAAGTCAACCAAGACTCGACTAATTATAGTCATCTAACCCACTAAACCTTAAGAATACTGCATACACGTAAGTGTCATTATAGTGACCTATAATGATATTCAATTTTCAATAAGTTTTACAGAATATTATAATGACCTCAATATTAAATTGGTCCATACATCAATCTCTTACTCGTAAACAACTAGACAAATAGAAGTAACAAACTGAACGATAATTAATAGGTTAAAGACTAAATTAGATATCGTTGAAGGTGCTTGGGTAGATTACAAAAGAACTCACTCGGAAGACACCCTTTGGTTTATATTTCAAAATAAAATCGGTAATCCCAATAGAGATAGGACTGTTATCTTATCTAATGAAACCTTTTACTCCCGTTTAAAATTTTTAACTTTTAAGATGAAAGTTAGATCTCTCAAAGAATGTTAAAGAAATAACATGCATTTGAACAGTAGTCTATCAATAAAGAGTTACTTGGTACTTTAACCAAAAGATGAATCGTGTTCTTTCAATATCAATGACTTGGTATTAAGAATATTATAGCAACCAAAAAGTTTATGCACCGGAATAAACTATCCCCAACTTGGCAAGAATCATTCATAATATCAACAATACTCTATAACGAAGCATACAAACTATATACTCAAAATAAAGAGCTAGCCCCTTAAACTTGGAACACCCTTCATTTTTTAAAAAAATACTATAAAAAAGTCAACTTAAGAACATAGATGGACGTCCTGCCCCTCGCTCTGGATCTATGTGTTGTAAATTATTCGTTCAAGCTATTGATAAAGTAAATTCAATTATTTTTATCAATTTGCATGCATGTGTATTATCAATATGGCGACAACTAACCCTAAATCATACAATTGGTTTTAAACACCTTGCCTATAAACTACGTCAATTTTAGGAAACAGTCAAGATATAGGTTCAATAGAACCATGCGACCTCAAATATGGTCGCACACTAAAAATTCTTAAACATTCAGGGGTTTAAGAACCAAGCATTTGATTCCCTTTTTAGAGATCAAAAGACAGGTTGAGTAAAGTCAACCAAAACTCGACTGATTATAGTCACCTAACCCACTAAACCTTAAGAATACTGCATACATGTGAGTGTCAACACTTCCTTACATGGGATAAACACAATCACTCAAACAGTCAAGGACTAGGGTTCTTCCTAATCGGCAATAATAGTCAAAGAATTTAGCTAGCAACCAATTCCACCATCTTATGATTAAATACTCGAGAATATATACTCGGGGGCTAAATCACCCAATAGATATTAATCCAAAATAGTAGTAAATACTTGGAGACGAACTGGTCTAAATTTGTATACATATATATTAAAGATCCAATTATATCATTCTCGCAACAACATGAGATTATAATATTCAAAAAAATCAATTAGCAATCCTGCAGCCGATCCTCAAATTCAAACTTGGAGTTAATGAGCTTGATTATTCTTTAAAGTTTTTAATATCATAGGTCAAAGATACTTAAAAATTCCTAACATTCAAACGGCAAATAGAAAAGATAGGGGTAACCAATGAGACTATCCTCTTGTAAATATCAATCCATCATTGAATCAAAAGTCTAGTAGAGCGCCAATCTCTTCCGAGCATATATATGTATATAATGTGTTATAAGGCCCATCCACTCTGATAAGTGATTAATATCTAGCCATATTTTTTATTTTATAATTAGATGATATAATAAAATAAGATGATTATAAACTTTATAATTGACATTTAATCTAATTTTATTCTGTTTAACGAAACATATATCATAACATAAAGCAGTGCAACACTATTTGCTAAACATATATATATATTTATGTGAATATTATACCATTGAATATGTCACCGTATTAGATATTATTTGTATATGCATATGATTTCAAGGTATATTAACCAAGAAACATTCAATCTCAAAGCCTAGAACCCCTAGCATATTCAAAGATATAAAATATAGATGAGGGACCCCCCCCCCACCCAATAATTGGCAATAGAGCTTAAGACTTGCTTTGCTAGCTAGGCATATCTATTAAAAAATATTTTATTTGATGTGACAAATATTTTTTTATTTATTAAATTAATAAATCTTAACATATTATGTTAATAATTTAGATATAAATACTACTAATTAATTAATAAAAAAGTTATATTTACTTGAAAATACTATTAATTAATTAATAGAAAATTTATATTCATTTAAAAGATATATTCATTCAAAATGAATTTTTTTATAAAAAGAATAAATAATATAGTAATTTTTAAATAGTTATTTTTTTATAAAATATATTGATGGTATTATTATTATTATTATATTAAAGATATATATCTTTTAGATAGTAGAACTCTTATATTTAAATATTAAGGCACGTAAGTTTTTATTTTTTTATGGAATGAAAGTGTGAATAGCATCACGATAATTATTATAATAAGTAAAATTTACTCCAATTAAAGAATTTCTTCCACTTGATACCTACCAACGTGGCGTTTGCTAATTGCTTGATAGTGACGCTCATTTAATCCAAAAATACGCGTACTAATCAACGATCGAAGGGCGATATGATTCTTCAAATCAAGGTGACCGATGAGTCGTTGATTTGAATCGACGGCTGAGATTGGAGGAACGTGGGCTCCTTTCCCTCTCATCTAGGCAACTCGACGCGCTGAATCATAGAAAAATCCAAAAAAATATTAAAAGTATAATATTATTAATTATTTAATATATTTTTAAAATATTTATTGTATTTAATTGATTGTTTAGATGTTATTTTGTGGGCCAGGGGCCGAAGCTCAGCCGCTGTGCCGACGTTGAACGGTTGGGAGTTAAGAGTGAGTCCTGCCGACACAGAAGGGCCCCACCGCCGCACAATTATTGTTTTCATTATTAAAAAAAAAAGTATTTTGTTAATTATAAATTTACATATAATTTATTAGAATTTAAATATTAAAATAAATATATATAATAAATTTAAAAAATTTTAAAAAGTATTAAGAAAATAAATGTTAAATAAAAAGTATTTATTAATTAAAATAAATAAGTAATATAATTCAGATAAAAATAAATAAAAAATATGGTAAAGTAATATTATAATTTAGAGAGATAAATATAAGAATACATAAATTGAGAGAGTGTCAAATGTTATTATTATTTCTTTTAATATGTAAACTCAAAATTAAATTCTAATAGAAACTGGCCGAAGAATAGGAATAAAAAAATATTACTATTTTATAATAAATAAAAATTTAGAAATTGATATATTTTTAAAATATAATATATTATCTTAATATTAATTAATTGATAAAAGATTTGAATTTAATGCACTAACAGACTCATAAATATAAATCCTATTAAAATTGGGTTCAGATTAAATATTTATTAAATTTAAATAAAAATTAATAATTAATAAATTAAATCTGGCTAAATAAAACCCAATTATCAAAATAAAAAGTCTTAAATGTGTCTATTAATGAGTCAAATTAGACTAGTCAGATTTATCGATGGATACTTTTTTATTCTTAGTATAATTTTTTAAAAAAATTATAATTTTAAACAAATATCTAAAAATATGTATTATTTTAAATTGTATAATATTTAGGATAAAATATTATATAAATATATATTTAAGTAAAAAATTTATATAAAAATTATTAGTTGTATAAAAATAATTTTTCAAACTTTATATCTATTTAAAATAAAAATATATGTTTATAAAAATATTATAATTTGAATGATGTGAAGTTAAATAAGATATTTTTGTGTATATTCTAAAAAATTAATCAAAATAAATTTTATTATTATATTTATTTATAATATTTTTATATTTTTATTTAAATTTTATAAAATTTTAAATAAATTAGTTAATTAAACAGACATACCAAATTTTATATTAGGGGAAATTCTCCAATCATTTCATTCCAAGCTAAGCTAAGGATTGCGCGTGGCGTCGACTCATCCACCAAGTCAAGATATTAAAAGATTAAAAATAAAATAAAAGAAGGACCAATCAAAAGAAATCTTCCATAATCCAAAATAAATGAAAAAGTGAAATTAAAATATAAAAAAATGACGTAACGCTTATCTCCGTCGGCATCAATCATTAACGTCTCAAGAGCCAAACTTCTAAGTTTTTAAAGGAAATTTAAATGAATCAAAAGAGAATCGATTTAAAACAAATATTGAATGAATATTATTCAAATTTAAATAAAATTTTATGACTATTAAATTAGGTCAGTTTAAATTTAATCTAATTATATGAATAAAATATCATAATTTTAATAATTTGCTATAAAATAAGATCTATTTAAACTAAATTGTGGACATTTTTACTTTAAAATAATTTTAAAAAATATTTAAATACAAAACATGTAAAATATAAAATAATTTTTAAATGTAATATTTTGATTAAAATATTACCAAAATATTATAAATAAAAAAATATTTTAACTAAAAAATATTAGTTACATATAAATAATTTATTGATATGATTTTTTCAAATTTTGATAATTACTTTAAATAATAAAATCATATCTAATAAAAACTTTATAATCCGACCCGTGTTAGGTCAAATCAGTAATTAACTCGTGATTGCATCTGACCTTAAAAATTAATTTTATATAATATTTTCTCATAGTCTATATATTAATCATATTTTATAAAATTTTATATCAATCCAATCAAATCGATTAAAATAATTTAATTTTAATTATATCTAATGTAAAACATAAGAGATTCAATGGAAGTAAAATAGAGGTGGGGATCCCTTTATATCTCTTAATGTTTTCTATATCTTTATCCTTCTTTTGGGATAATATTTTTATTTTTAGATGCTTATTTAAAAATAAATGATTTATTTTTTAGACAATTTTTTATTCAAACATTGTATTTGAAAGTGTATAATATGTTGTTTGATTTGAATGAAATTTCTAATAAGAAATATCTTTAATAGAAACCATAGAACATGCTTTAATTATATTTAAATATATATATATATATAATGTATAGTGAGAAATTTCTTAAAGAGTAACTAAAAACCGATAATCCAATTCTTGAGAACAATAATTTCTTCCAACACCCAAAATAAAAATATAATACAAAAGTTTGAATGGGAAGGTGCTATAAAATTCTAATTTTATTTTACATATATATTGAATTAGGTATCAAGAAATTTTATCGAAAAAAATTTACTTGTACCCTTTATTGGTTTTTTTATGGTGCATAGATCCTAAGTTAGAATCTTTCAAATTAGACTCCTATTTGTCTTTTTATTGTCTCAGTCAAACATTGGTTTCTATAGTTACCAATCAATAATATTATTAACAAAAACAATATCATTCGATAAAAATGAATGTGTTAATAAATGATATGCTTGTAACTCTCTTTTTTTATATTTTTTTCTATTATGATCATATACCCTACTTTAAGGGCCATCTCATATGATTATATTGGTGCACGTATCAATCTCTTTATTATTGAGATACAAATCCTCTCATTCTGTCTTGATTATCTTTTATTTTTTTTAACCTTTATCTTATCCCATGCATCTCGATTTTGGTGGCAACCATCGTAGGGTTTGATACTACCAAATCCAATGGTTTGAGCATAGATTCAATAAATTTAGGGATAACGGTGAAGAAGTATTGTCATATTTGACATAAAAAAAAGGAATTAGAGTAAGAGAAAATAAAGAACAAAAATGAGCTTGAGAGGAAAGAAAATGGAAACAACATTAGCCATGGCGGTGGGGGGTCAACTTCTTTGCTTTGATATGTTTTCAAGAGTTATATTAGGACATAGATATTAGTTCAATTTTCACTTTCATTCGGCTATGACTAAAGTATATTATAGTTAGTAAATATAAAATATCTCAAACAATAATGTCACGCGTGGTGATAGTAAAAAATTGTTAAAATATTATAACAATATCAAATAAATATTCTTATACAATATGATTTTCTATCATTTTTTATATCATTCTCAGCACATTATTATAATAAATAAGATATCATATTAATTTTATTATCAGAAATTTAAAATATTAACAATAATAATAAAAAAATAAGTATAGGAAGAGAGATTTCATTGCATTTAAAATTATGGTTATAAGGAAAGCGGCCACAATTTATATTTTTCTAATTACACAAAATCCTAATACAAAATGCAATATATAGTGAAATTATTGAGGCTAAAAATATAACAGGTCATTCATATTGCTGGATATTTTGTGTTGTATATATGGCAGAGTAAATCATTAATTAAGAGCTAGACACGATCCGTGAACCGGGGAATCGTGGCCGTCCATCTCGTGATTTTATGGGCCCGGCAAAACCGTGGCCTTCGCCGTGTGATCTCGTCGACCAGCCGCAACCTCGGCTTGGGTGGCCATTATAAATACCAGTGTTTGTGGTTATACTTCGACACATCATCACAGGCAATCATCAAATCATTTAATATTTCCCCTTACTTCTTTTTTTCCCTGACTTCCACCGCCATGGCTGAAGAGAAGCGCTACTCTGACTCAACTACTTACTCCTCCGGGTACGGTGGTCAGACCGGTTATGGCGATCAGACCGAGTATGGTGACAAACCCGGCTACGGTGATCAGACCGGTTATGGCGATCAGACCGGGTATGGTGATAAACCCGGCTACGGTGGTCAGACCGGCGATGGAGATCAGACCGAGTATGGTGATAAACCCGGCTACGGTGGTCAGAGCGGTTATGGCGATCAGACCGAGTATGGTGATAAGCCTGGCTATGGTGGTCAGACCGATGGTTACGGAGATCAGACCGGTTATGGCGACAAAGCCAGCTATGACGGTACGACCGGAGATTATGGAGGTCAGACCGGAGGTTATGGAGATCAGCCTAGTTACTCGGAGACTAGGACTGAAACCGCGGCGTATGATCAGAACACCACTGATCCTGAGGAGCCTCAGAAGGATTACGAGCAGGAAGAGAAGCATCACAAGAAAAAGGAGCGCGTGGGCGAGCTCGGCGCCCTTGCCGCCGGCGCGTATGCTCTGGTAGGTGTTGATTTCTCACATTCCTTCTCTTATTCTCTCTACTACTAGTTAATTACCGGTGATGTCACCGTCGTTGATCGTCGATTTCTGTTATCACCTGTTATCATCATTAATAATAACCACTCATCTCCGTCTCTTTTAGAGATGAAACCATCTCGTTCCAAGCTAAAATGATAAGCAAGCTGCACCTCTTAAAAAATTAAAGACCGTATTTCTCATAATTTGGATGACTTATTTATTAACTTTATTGTTTAAAAATGATAATATGTAGTATGAGAGGCACGAGGCAAAGAAAGACCCAGAGAATGAGCAGAGGCACAAGATAGAGGAGGGAATTGCAGCCGCCGCCGCCGTGGGAGCTGGTGGCTTTGCATTCCATGAGCACCATGAGAAGGAGGACGCCGAGGATGCGGCGGAGGAACAGGAAGAGGATGAAGGAAAGAAGAAACACCACTTCTTTTAAACCACCGCCGTCTCCGCCACCTCCCTCCGTCGTAAAATAATGACTCCGCCTTATGGGGAGCATCGTGTGTTGTATCTGTATTTTTCTAATATTGTAACTGAACCGGTTTTACCCGGTTTAGCTTTATGGTTGCATTATTATTGCCAGTAATACAGTGTTCATGTATTTTTCTATAATATTTAAATTCTATAACGTTTTTTTTTTATTTGTCTCAAGCTGAAAACTCAAACTAACTTCAATCGATAATTTATAAAATTAAATTTAATGAATAATGGAAGTTTAACTTTAAACTTACTAATGAAATACTGAGTTTTCAAGTTGTAAACTGCCAATGAGGTTGTAAATTTGGGAAGGTACATGAGACAACCAAATTATTAAACCCAAAATTAAAGGAAATCATTAATTTATCCACATGGCTGGACCATCAAATATATAAATGGTCAGTTTATTGAAAGCACAAAAGATCGAGCAATCCAATGGGTCCGACAAAAAATTAAATTGTATATTAAATTTTAATGAATGATTATATAAATTAAGATATCAGTAACCATATTAAATAGACAATTATATCAACTAAATGATAAATATTAAACTTTGAAAGGTTATAAATTTATATAACGGTTTGAATTATTTCGTTCTCAACCAGTGTAATACCTTAATTAATATATAGTTATGTCAATTTTAAAAAAACATGCCAGTTGCTAGTAAAACTATAAATATACCATGTTTTTTCTAATAAAAGTGGTACTTCCCAAAATTAAATTTGCTAATTTATTTATGAAATTAATTAAAATCAAAATTTTATCATTTATTATCTAAAATTTTAATTATTAATTTCACTTATTAAAATTCAAAATAGATATCGGACATAAATTTAAAAATTAAATATTATTAAATATTCTAAAATATTATAATATTCAAACTATACGATCTAAATGTTATGCTTCTAAGTGCCTTCAAAATATATAATCATGACCATAGAGTATATGTAAGAAGAAATAACTATATTGAATCAGAGTAATTAAAATTATAATTCACAAAACTATTGGAAAAAAACTAAAATCAAAACTTAAATGCTGTCGTCAACATTCATCGTGATATAAATCACATACTTAATAATTTAACCAATTCAATAAACTTAAACTACAATTCCTATTAACATTATATATAAATTGATTAAATCCTAATTCTAATCGTCAAATAATTTTTTTCTTACCCAAATTATTCACAAGTAGATACTAACCCTTTTAAATTGAAATGATTAACAAAATAAAAATAAAAATAAATCAACTGTTTAACAAAGTATATGATTTTTCATAAATAAATATATAAAAATCAAAGACATATTGAAATATAATATAATCAAAATAAAAAATCAATAATATAAATTCATAAAAATATTATTCATAATCTAAACTTAAAACTAAAACTTTATACGTGATTAGATTTTTTTTAAAATTGTGCAACATTTAAATATGTTTAAATAATATCAAAATTTATAAACTAATAATCAATGATAATCTTATTAATAAATGGACAAATAATGAAAGTTTGGGTATATATATGTTTTCACATTGCTAAAGATTATACATTAATATTGAAGACCTGTAAATGTGTCGTCATATATATAACTCTATAAATGAGGTTGAACGTCATTTTCAACCGTTGGATCATAGTTTGAATATCGATTTTTATTATAATAAATTAAGATATGTAATAATATATTTCGTTAATTTATTACAATGATTCGTGTATAATCACATGAAAAAACTCTACTCAAATACGAATTTATTTTTTATATTTTTATAATAGAAAAAATATTATTATCATTAATATATATAGAAATTTCTCTTATCTTTTTTTTTAAAAATTGATGACATGTAAAAACACAAAAATATATAAAAACATTTTGTATGGATTTTGTTAAACCATGCATGCAGTGTGTTGCAAAACTTATAACATATAGAGAATTTAAGATATATAATAAGGCATGTAGAGGTTATAATCTTAGATATCTACAACAAGTCAAAAAATTTAGTAGAAACTTATTAATTTATTTAATATAAGACATGTAAGAATGTATATCTAAAAATTAAAATATGTAAAAATATTTAAATATGTTTTTATAATAAATTAATCATATAAAAACTGACTCATTCGCCAGCTGGTGAGCCGCCCGTTCATCGAAAATTAATTTTTATAATAATGACGAGATGTTAAAATGCATAAAAGAGGCTTGGTGGGCCGACTCCTAAATGGATCGTGTTGTAATTTTGAAAAGGAAAAGTGACTCTACAATTTATTTCAACTAGTAAAAAAGGCTTTTATAATAGGAAAAATATTATTATAATTAAGGCTCTTTTATATCGTGGTTTCACTCCCCAAGGAGGTTTCACGCGTTATCTTTTTTAACGGATTTTTTAAATTGACCCCTTGGACATGTAAAAACGTTAGCGCCGTACTGGGAAGGAAGAACAAAAAAATCTTTATAAAAACATCTTCCATGGATTTTGTTAAAGCATGCCGAGCGGCGCTCGGAGGCAAGCGGTCGGCGCGGGCTCTGGCGAGTTGAGGATTTGCAAAACTTATAACATATAGAGAATTTAAGATATACGGGAAGGAATTAAGGCATGTAAGCCCGGCGGATGGTTATAATCTTCTGAAATCTACAAGTTCCTAAGATCAAAAAACTTAGTATAGACTTATTAATTTATTTAATATAAGACATGTAAGAATGTATATCTAAAAAGGCTAAAATATGAAAAAATATTTAAATATGTTTTAAAGATATACGCATTCAACATATATAAGATTACAAAAAAATCAATGTTTAAACACAATATATAAGCCTAAAAGGCTAAAATTAAAAGGCATGCATTTTATAAAATTATATAAAATTAAGAATAAGAACACGTCCATGAAACTTTAAAGCGAATAAGAAGTCTTATTCACAAAAAATAATATAAAAATTGACAAACAAAAAGGAGGAGATAAGAAAAGGAGGCAGCATATAAAAGTCTGCTCGGCTTTAAGCTTGGGCTAATATGAATATTTAGAGGTTATAGGATAAAAAGTCTTTAAAAAAATAAAAAAAAAATTTGCATGGGCGTCCTCGGCCTCTCCTCTGGTGAAGGACCCGCTCCTAAATAAATAAAAAGTAGCCTCCGGGAAGCAATTCTTTCCTCTCACTTCCGCCCGGCTATGCTGACTTCACGGCAGCCCTCGAGGACATTTAAAATTATTTAAAAAAGCGGTTTTAAAACCTTACTTCGGATCGCTCTCCTTTTCTGGTTTTCCCTTCGACACCCTTCTCTTCAGCCACAGGCGCTCGAAGGATCTTCGACACTTAAATCCCGACCTCCACCATCTCTCGGATCATTTTCGGCCCGACACTCCCCTCTTATCCCTCTCCCGCCTCTGTTCGGGAGGGTTCAATCTCGTAAAACCACAAAAATGAGGGCTGGGACGGCCGTCAGGGCCGCGCACAAACGGGTGTAATAGAGATTAGCGGTGGAAGTGAAGGCGAGACAGCAGAGATCCCAGGAGCCCCGAGAGGAGGGGCTCAATCCTCATTATATAGAGGAACACAATCATTATCATCGCGGGATGTGAAGCTCTACGATCATCGACTCTTGAGGCTCGAAATATTAGTGATGAAGTGAAGGTAGAGATATTAAGTCCTCGCCAAGGCGATATCAAAAATCATCACTCGGACGTGGGTCATTTATCAAGCAGTCTCCTCCCGCGGTAAATTTATATTCTCCTTCGGTCCTCTCAACTATGGCTAGCCACCTTCCCATAGTATTGAAGAACTTGTCCTTCCACCGCCTCGTGGAATGCGGGTTTAAAGTGTGATTATTGAAACATCACCTAAAATGCATGGCATAGGAAGACGCCGCAAGACAACACCTTTAGAAGCGCCTAATGTCATAAAGCTCCAGAATGGAAAACCGTAACCCCGCCTTTGAGGTGGGTAAACAATGATGACCATTTTACAGGCGCCCTATATCTAAATCATCATGGCCATAGACTCAAGGCTCGGATGCTAATCAAACAAATGTCTCTCACTCCGGGCGCCCATAAAAACCAAAGCGAAAAGAAGGCGAAGCTCTGCGAAGAAGGGCGAAAACAGGCCGAAGATGAAAAATCGGGGCAATCAAAATTTAACTTTGTCCTAAAACCTTATTTGACATCCATATAGATAAATAAGATTTATCTAGAATCATATATCTCGGTCAAATGTTACGTATATGATACCATAGTGTGTCCGAGTATTACTGAATATTTCAGATACAGTAGCCATGGGAAGAAATGGTGAATCTCATTTTATATTTTACTTTTATTTAATTGTCTCCTTTATAGTTTTTAATGGGCTAACCAAATAAATAGTAAATTTTGCATACAAGATGCTTGGATTCAGATCGTCAAAAATATGGAGCGTTTCTCCCGAAAATTTAAATTTATAAGACCCATTATGGAGCGGATTTTTTTGTGAGAATAGACAATACGATTTTTGATCGGGCCATGACAAAATATATATATATATATATATATAAGATTACAAAAAATCAATGTTTAAACACAATATATGTATATTAAAAGCATGCATTTTATAAAAATTATATAAAATTAAAATAAGAGTATATGCATGTGAGATATAAGTATTTCATATATAAAATTATTGTGTATATGAATATTTAATATAATAAATGTTTAAAAAAGTAAAAAAAAATCATTATAAATGAAAGAATGTTTGAATAGTCTTACCTCATACTTGAAATTATTTAAAAATTTCTAAAACCTTACTTGCATTCTCCTTTTTTGGTTTCCCCTTTCCTTTTCTCTTTTCCCCTCTTATCTCTCTTTCTTCTCTCTAAAACCACACAAAAATAACACAAAATCGATCACATGGGCATTATACTGACAAATTATGTATGTGCACCTATCGTACACATATTAAGTGCCAAGGCATAAAATGTACGCGTATGTTCATTTATCAAGTGCGTATCAGAAATTTATATTATATCTCAAACATGCACATACATTTATTAAAGCACTTCAAGTGTGATCATTGTACCTAAAATGCATGCGAACACCTTAGAGGCGCTTTTTATATATAATTTTACTATCTAAAATATGCATGTGAGTCAAATGCTAATCAAGCGTTACTTAGTCAGATGTAACCCAATCAAAAATCTAACTTTGTCTTGAAACCTTATTTAACATTCATATTTTTATTAACTTAATTTAAGTAATCATTATTAAAAATATAGTTAAAAAATTATACTTTACACAGAGACCCGAATCAAGAAGAGAAAAAAACGAGTATAGAGCTCCAGCCCTCGAGATACTTGCATCTTTTAATAATTACGGAGTCAAACCTGCTAATCCTTAAACTCTCTCCCATTTTCTTATCCCAAATTTCTAATTATCTGTCTTTTTTATAAGAAGATTTTTAACTTAAATATTAAATGATATTTTAAAGATAAGTCTCAAATTCTCTGGCCTCTCATCAACTAGTACAGTATGCAAGATTCGAATTAAAATATTTGAATGTCCAATTTGACTTTATTCGGATAACTATTCTGACCCCATATTCATATCATAAACTATATAAATAAAAGTATTCAAAATATTTCTGATATTTTTGTAGACAAGTACTCCCTAAGTCCACACAAGGTATACCTATACATTGTCCTGTGCATGCTATTCTGCTGTGGCAGCATCATGTTTGCATGTCGGACAGCACAAACAAATAAAGAATTCTATTAGGTATGTATAATTCTTTATAATTAGCCATTTCATATAGATTAATATTTTTAAAAAATAAATAAAATAATTAAAAAGGATTTGTCCTTCTATCCATATATAAAAAGTTAATGATAATTTCTTTTATTATAATCAAAGATAGCTTCATCTTATTCTTTATCCATGTAAAAGTTTATTACCATCTAAAATATTTAAAATACTTATTTATTGTCAAAATTAGTCACTTTTCAAATCAATTTTCATATTATTAAAAATAATTTAGATGATATTATTTTTAAAAAAATTACATCAAATAATATTTATTTCTGTTTGTTATGGTTTTATAAATTTCAATATAATTTTTTTGGTTGAATATATATATATATTGTTATTGAAGTATTTGGACAAGCATAAATTTAATATTACAGTAATTTTTAATTGATGGTTAATTTATTTTGCTTATAATGTTGTTTTAAATTTCTTTGTCATTTATTTTATGTTAGAAATGTTTGAAATAAATATTATCATTAATATTGTGTTAATTTTCCTTATTATGTTGATTTCATATAATATACATAAAATTTAAAAAATAAGTTTTAGATTGATGAATTTAATATTATAAATCATATAAATCGGTCAAATTAAATCAACTCATGCATTGATAATTTTATCTGTTTAGTATCAATTTGAGCTTTGGTTCAATTTGATAATATATGATTTAGTTGTATATTATAGTAAAATTAATTCAATGTAGTAGTCACAGAATAAAATCATTTCGAATTAAATATCAGATTAAGAAATTAATTCAGGTTGAAAAAAAATAGAATATTATCAGCAATCTTTTTAATTAAAAACCCATATTATTCTACCAGCAAAGAAGTTCACAATAAAATTGTATATTTTATTATGTGCATCGTTATATATTTAAATTTTTAATATCTAACTTAATTTAATTTAATATTTTTTTAAAAAAATATATGTCACTAATTAAAATAAATTATATTTTTATCACATCATTATATAAATTTTATATCTATTTTAAAAAAAAATTTTCAATCACAATTAACTTATATTTTAAATCTCACTTATATCTTCTTTAACTTTAGTTTTAAATATCAAAGTCACATTAAATATGGTTTTTTATCTAATATTTTATATGTATAATTTATAAATATTTAGAGATATTATTTTTTATTATTTTATCTTTTAATTCAATCCACTCTTTTATCTTTCCTCATACATTATAAACGACAAAATATTAATCTCACTGATATTACGATAAATAAGAAATCGACTCATAAACAGACATCTATAAGCATTACATTACTTCTAAAACTATTAATTTTCTTAAAAAAAAAAAAACAACCATGCATTAAATATCTGCTCGTCGGAAAATAAAATTCAACATCGGCAACATAATAATTAGTGGTGGTGGTGGTGGCGGTGCTGAGTGTTGTGGTGCTTCTCCTCCTTAAATTCGTGTTTGAACTCCTTCTTCTGGTGATGCTCATGGACGGCAAACCCAGCGGCCCCTACTGCAACTGTGGCGGCGATCTCCTCCGCCACCCTATGCTTGTGGGCATGCTCCGGGTCTTTCTTCACTTGATGCTTCTCATGCTAAATATATAATTCAATATCAAGAATATCAAACAAGTAGCCTAAGAATCCATTGCTATAAATAATAAAATTGAAAAAAAAAAAAAATAAAGAAAACAGAAAAATAATTACACATATACGACCCTATTATTTTATATATGGTAATCAGATTCTTTTTTCGGTACAGATATTATCTTTGACTATTGTAGGTAAATTCCTATCTGATTAATCAGAACTTTACCATCTTAACTCATAGACCTATTTATCATTTTCTTTTTAAGAGATAGATGTTCTTCTCCTTATAAAAGCACAAACGGAATGCTTTCATAGTTTTATAAATATCTTCTTCTTTTTTTTTCAGCTGTGATTACTGGTATATTTGAACTTATCTGACCTATCTTTATTATCTACCTCGACAGTCACTAAATTTATACAATATTGACATAATTTCTCTTTTACCTTGTCTTTTATAATGTTATTTGCAATGATATTTGTGATAGATTTAAGCTTTTGTATTAAAAAAAAGGGTAATGAATAGATTATAGATGTTTATAACAATAGTATGTCTCCAATTAGATCACTTATATATGATCTCTTAGTTATTTCGATCATGTAATTCAAACTCTTGGACAACAATTTGAATGTAATTTAATCATGTTGTAATGGCACATATTAACCCACACAAGTTAAGTATAATTGGCAAAGATAATTTAAAATGTTCGGATTATATTTGTACACATAAGTTCGATTCTTATTTTCGTGTATCTTAGCATAGTTAATAATTATTTTTGGTGATTGATATTACTAAAAAAATCAATTCCTAATTATTTAAAAAAATAATTAAAAAATATTATAGTTAGAAATACACTGTTTAGTTATTCTTAAAATAATATTAATGATTTAACAGTTCATCCATCTAATCAACCACACCACACTAAAACTAATGAATAGACAGAGTATTATATCGATCGAATAATCTCAAAATTAACTAATGAATATTTCTAAATTATATATTGTGTAAAGAACTTATATTCTCAATTATTTGCTTAAATTGAATATTGAATTTATTCAGAGAAGGAACCAATCATAAAGAAACAAGTTACTAAAGCAATAATTAAATTGGTAGGAAACGAGAGAGAGAGAGAGAGATGATTACCAGGGCGTAAGCACCGGCGGCGATGGCACCGGCTTCAGCAAGGTGCTCTAGATGCTTGTGGTGCTTCATCTCCTCCTCCGGTGTTCTCGGTGCTCCCTCCTGGTGGTGGTGAAAGTGGTGGCCGTGGTGGTGGTGGTGATCTTGGTGTGCCATGCTATGCCAATAACAGCTCACAATGATAATTATTATTGCTCTCTAAAATCTGCAAAAGCTTGAATATGTCACCATGGTTATATAGAAACCTTCAAACCGTGTAAGGATTTTCAATCAACCTAATCAATTAGTCGGCAAGGAATTGTCAACGCGATCAAAATCGTGTGATCAAGCGTTACAATGCATCATGGCCATCCATCAACGAAGATATAACTTGAAAATATGATTAAATTATGAGAAATGTTGAAGGGTCACTGTCCAAATGTCATATCAACACTCATTTTATTATATTATATTATTTTATTTATTTATTTATTTATAAATATATTAATATAAATTAATAAATAAAGCATTTTATATCTGAAAGGATTTTCAAACCATCTTATTTAATAAAATTATTTAAAGGATAAGCTTATAAAATCCTTTAAAAAATAAACTTATATGGGTTAAAATAATATTTAAATAAGATATTATATATTTTAAATAGATAATATCTCAAATAAAATATCTTAAAACTTAGTCAAACATTAAAGGAAGTTGCCATCCAATATATCAATTTCTTAACCGTGTTATCTAACCGGGGGCTATCTTATCTAGAAGCATACATGGTTCTCTATTACTTCCTCCTCCAATTTCTTTTTTCTATTTTATTATTTAGCTATGATGTTATTTGATTGTGGAAACAATAATCCTCACCTAATCCTGTCGCTTTTTTTAATTAAATTAATTAAAACTAATTATTTTGTAACGAAGTAAAAGGCTTTAATTAATTAAAAAAATTTGTCCCTTTCTGTTTCATAAAAAATAAATACAACCCATTATATTTATTGTTGATTCCTTTTGTCTTATGGAGGCAATTTTGCATAATGTTGAACTTACTCTCGTAAATCCCTTGTATAGTTTTGTTAGAAAATAGACTGTTTTTCATGAGTTTTTATCTATGAAATTCTCTTTAAGTTTTAGAGATAGAAAAAGATAGCCTATGTGTGGATCACTAAATCGAATGTACGTATAGAGAATAGGGGAGAAATCATTTTTATAGGTTTTTTGAGGCGGGGAATGATGAACCCATGGAGGATTAGATGCAGTGGAATCGATCTCCTTGAGGACTGAGCTCTATGGTGTGTCAAACCCCCAGCAGCTAAACTTTCAAGTGTCAACAGCAAGGAAAAGATAGCCTAGGAGAGAGTCGAACTCCCTTGGAGCCAAAGTCCATCACGTCTTGACAGAAGCTTTGATAGATAGTCAAGATTGTTCAAATTGGCGATTGACCATGATGTAACGAATAAGTTAAAAAATATTACAAAAAAAATATATTATAAAAGCCAAATTATAGATAAAATATCAAGTAATATCGTAAAATTAGTTGAGATTTCTTCTAGATTTCTACCTTAGATTATATCCTTCAACATAACTTTCTATAAAGAGATTCTAAATTTTCTATAAAAGGAAAGCATTTTATAAATGGAGAAATTGATATAAGGTACAAAACTTTGAGATTCTCCTTCCTTTTGAAGGAAACAACCTTACTCAGTCACTCGTATGGTTAGAACTCATGATCTATTTAGGCTTGCTAAGTTCATCATAATCCCCACAAAAGACTCATTTTAGTAAAATACTATCTTCCTGTTATTATTAGTATTTTTTCTCAACAATGATACCTTTGATTCTATAAAATTATTCAATCAGCAAGGCATTTCATTCTTCATCTAGGCCTTTCAGGTTGTCTAGTGTATAGTCTTATTCAAACCTCAAAAGAGGATTGGACGCATCTTTATATCATTTACCTTTTTGTTTTGTACTATGGCACAAAAGACTTGTGATTTTAGGATGTAGTGCTTACTTTGTATTAGGCGTGTGGAGTTTTGAAAGTAGTTCCATTTTTTTTTGAAGTATTATCAACTTTGGGAGAATATGATAGTAATATGATAAACTTTGACATAATTAAAATTAAATTTTGGATGAATGTAAACAAAATTTAATTGAATATCAGTAACTATTAAATCGGGCATGTCGGGATTCAATCTGATTATCCAAACAAAGAGCCAATAGCAGTGCCCCCCGGATGCTTTCGACTTCGAAACTATCGGAATCTACCTTCGCACACATGCATAATTGTACTGATTAAAATCGAAGTTTAAACCCATTATCTAGGCAAAGAACCAACAACAATGTCTTCCGAGGGGAGGGGGGGTTGTAGTTTCGAAACCCTCGAAGTCCACCTTCATGCACACAGTAGTAAAATGTACAATAATTATGCTCGATTAAAATTAAAATCAAGTTGGTCTGTTTATGGTTTTTAATTATTTTTATCTTTTTTAAAAAATTAACATTTGCTTGAAAAAATCTAAATATATAAAATATTTTTAAAATATATAATAGTTTAATTAATATATTACCTAAATATTTTAAATTAAGTGTCTTTAAGAAAAGGGTTATTAGTTACATAAAAATATAATTTATCAGAATTTTTAAATTTAGTATTTATCTAAACAAAATTTTACTATTTTAAAAAATAATAATAATCTAGACAATATTTTACGGGCCTTACTCCCGTTCTGGTCAGGAACGTGGGAGGATGCTGGAGCCAGGTTGTTTCCATCTTTCACGGGCCTCTTGGCCGGCTTCTTCTTCCTCTGGCCACCCTTCTTGGTGGCAGGAGCGGGAATAACAGTTGGTGGAGCCGCTTGACATTTATTGTTCTTTCTGCTCATAAACTTACTCAGCGCGATTGTTAGCCTTGCATCTGCTCCACCGATTGTTGAATGTAAGGCGGTGGAACTTCGCTGTGGCCGTTGACCGGGACGTAGCGGCATGGCCACGGTCGGGGCTAAAAGATATCTCTAAAGGTGGTCGCCAGCTTTGTGCTCTCGTGTTCACCATTGTTGAAGCCGAGAAGGTGAAGAGAGGTTTGTGCGAATTCTTTGTGGTAGGCTTTTCGTAGCGGTTCCACATACGGCGCCAATTATGCGTCTGGATCCGAGTTCCGAGCATTAGTCTTGGATGGTTTGAATACCTCCGTTCACCGAGAGCGAATCCTGCACACCAAAAAACGAACAAGAGGTCGGCGTTAGCAGGCGGGATGTAATCCCACCGAAAATACCCGATGCTCAGTCGATAAACTTGACCTTCGATGGAAGGAACTGAAAGAGAGAGAATAATGAGAGAGGGGAAAAGAGTGTCTTGTTCCAGATGTCAGAAAGGCGCAAGTCCTTTCTCGTATCTGGATGGTGGGATTCTCAAGAGAACGTGTGTGTAAAGACCCGTTCGTTGCCTTGGAGTTGGATTGTGTTTGAGAGTTTGGCTGCTGGGAACCAGAGCTTGTTTCTCAGAGCACTTAGGGTTTTCTGTCTCAGTCTAAGCTTGAAGAAAGAATATCCGAAAGCATGAATGAAAGTCTCCAAGAAAGCGTGAGTCAGAGTACTCAAGAAAGCGTCGATGAGAGCATGCCCTGGATGGTCAATCCAGGGTCTCTTTTATGGCAAAGATGGCGATCCTCCCCCTTTGGAAGGAGTGATCGTCCATATCTTCTATTTCTTGGCCTTATTACGGAGGTTGATGCTCGTTATTGATTGTGGAGGATAGTTTATTACAAGTTATTATTATTAGTTAGCTTCTTTCCCTTACCGGTGAGGTTCCTTGGTTGGCAAAGGAGTTGGAAGGATCGGCGCCTTCCTTATTTGAAGGGCGCGATCTTATTGATATTCCCTTTGAGATTGTGGAATATTATTGGAGGATCGTGGTGGCCTTTTTACATATGATGGGCCTAAAGCGGGTCGGGCCATTAATATTTGGAAGGCTTTTTGGGGCCCGATACGCGTATAGCGCGGACGGTCTAATGCCCAGGTTGGCCGTCTGCGTGCGTGTTCTTGCCCTTATGAAAGGCGTCCGTCGTTAGCCTTTTTTGGGCTATGGGCTTTGGTGAGTCGGGCCCATTCTTGTAGGCGGCGCTTGCTTGGGCAGAACATGAGGAAGAGGCGGTGGCAACGGGTTGGCCGTCAGACTTGTTGGCGCCGTGGAGAGCCCGAAGGGAGAGGCGTGGGAGATCGACAATCACGGGCTGAAGTAGGAATGGAATAAGCCTTTGTCAGCTCTTTATGCTTTCGCCTCGACCTTTAACAAACCTGGCCAACGCCAAGTTGACAGTTTAAATTTTTAAATATTTATTCAATGGATACGGTCAATGCGATGTTGATAAAATATTGGCCTCGATTCTGGCAACAAAATGCCATCTGGTAGATTAGAAGCGTTGATTTGAACTTTCGATTTTATAGTTGGCCTTTTCTTTGGCGTAAAATTATTGATATCCATAAATATAATAATAATATTTATTCGGATGATTACATGGTTTGAATTATAATTTTTTATAAATAGATATTTTTATTTTAAATAAATATAAAGTCTAAAACTAATAATATATATATATTTATAATTAACAAAATACCTTCTTTTTTTTTTAATAATGAAAGCACAGATAACGCCACCGTCGGCACGACTCAGTCTTATCTCCCAACTGTTCAACATCTGGGCGATGGCCCACAAAGCGCCACGCACTTCACTGATTTTTATTTTATTTTATTAACAGTACGTGTATTTTTGGATTTAATAGTGTCATTTTCAACCAATTAATAAACGCCACGTTTGCGGGTATCAAGTGGAATAAACTCTTTAATAGAAGTAAAATGTAGTTGTTATAATTTTTATTATTAGGATATTCACACATTCATTACATAAAAAATAAAAAATATACATAACTTAATATATAAATATTACAGTTCTACCGTCTAAAATTGTTCTCAAAATATATTTTTTTAATATTACAACGATAATAATACATTTTTACATAAAAATAATAATTTTTAAATTACTATAATACTTATTCTTTTTATCAAATATTTTGTCTCAAATAAGTATATTTTTAAAATAAATATAACTTCTATATCAATTAATTAATAGTATATTTTGAGCGTATATAGCTTTTCTATCAATTAATTAACAATAAAAATATCCAAATTATTAATACAATATGTTAACATTTGTTAATTTAATAAAAAAATATTTATCACATTATATAAAATATTCTTTCATAAATATGCCTCAAGCTATATATATATATATATAATATTAAAATTTTATATCACAGAAAGTAAAATTAACTCGCTTTAAATAAAAGGTGAGTTCTGTATCATCGACATGTGAAGATACTAAAAGTCATTGGTCCCCTGGTCCCACCGTCACCCACACCTAGCGGTCCATCTCTTTGGGCGTCCGCATCAAACCATCCATCTCCTTTGGCCGTGATTGTTGGTAATAACATTCATTCAATACCAATTTGAGGCCAATTAGCAATCGACCAAAGTCTGAACAATAGCTAGCCAGCCAGTCCTCCACCGCCATCCTATTTTCCCCTTGTGAACGACCATGGTAGAATTCCAACCTTAGTATTAGCAGCTATATATATATATTGTACAAATTAAATAGCATAATATTAATTTTTATCATATTTTTAATAAAATTTATTCCATTTAAAAGACCAAACATGTCCATAAGGGTTCCTTCAATCCTTTTTTATTTTCCGTTTATTTGAGTCAAGAAGATAAACTCCATTTTTTAGAATTAAAATTAGCTAGAATTTGACGCATATTTCAAATCTGAATAGATATGCAAATAGGAAAATGTGAAACCTTCGAATCCTTATATCCTAATTATATGTACCACAATATTTAATAAAAGATTAAAATATATAATACATATTTCTCGGCTTTTTTTAACCTCAAATGAGAAGTATTTCTTAAAAAATAGAAGAAATGATGAAAAAATTGAGGATAAATGAGAGTGGAGATTGGAGGGTTAGGCCCTATGATTCATAGGATTTGGAAATATTTAGAGAATAAGAGCTCTGTACCTTTTTTTTTTTTTTTGAGATAATTGGATTTCTCTCATTGTTTTTGAAAATTTGAGTTAGTTTATAATTTTATTGTCAACTTATGATTATTTTCTATAGATAAATAATTGTTTATTATTTTAAACCATTACACTAATTGAGAAATAAATTGTCCAACCATTTATATGCTCTGAGTTAATGTTTGTCCGTTGTATATATTAACTGTTTGTTTGATTCAACTATTTATTTTTTAATTTATATAATCGTTCACCAAAATTAACCATTTAATACATTAGTTTTTAATATATCAAACAGCCCAATCATTCAGCAACTTAATAATTTGCTAATTTGATCAAATTCTTTTCTAATGCAAGTATAACAATTTGGTTGATCTATCTCTATTTATAAGTTCTTTTTTTGCAAACCTCATAAATTAACTGATTGGATCAGTCTTGTTCTAAACAATATTTAATACTAACCTCCAATATACATTTTGAATTCAATTTTTAGTATATTAGAATGAGAGTCCGTGTAGTCTATTTTGAGTATATTCTAATCATAAATTTCTAAAAAGAATCTTAGTCAATATCTATCTATTAACAACAAATGTTGTTAATCAAAACTTGATTTTCTATATGATTGCGGCGATTTTCTGACCATTTGATTGATTTTTTTTATTTGTTATAAAGCACATTATTTTAGAAATTATTTTTTGCTATAAAATGAACCACTTTTACACGATCTTCATCCCAATTTCAGGTTTTGAAATTTGATGGAGTTTCTTACTCTCAAAAGATTGCAGCGTAGAGAGCTCATCCGAATGAATTGGGGCTTCTTTAGGAGATAGTTCTAACTGAAGTCTTGGTTACCCTTTTCTATAGGAGAAATCATTTAGATTTTTTTCTTTTACCTAAAAACCTAAATAGGATTGACCTCCTATCTTGGTAGTTTCCCTTGATGCTCTTCACCATTTGTTGTGAAGCCTCTAGGTTCTACCAATCTATTAGAAGGACCATCCAATTCAACGTCTCTTAGCCCTTGTGTCGTGACAATTTTAAAGTCAAAGTATTAGCCGGTGCCAAGTGATTGGTTATTATATTTGAGGTGAAGCGATGAAGTTTCTGGATGCTCTAATTATTTTGTTGAAGGGCTTTACCCTTTCTATGTTGTCTTTTAAGTCGAATGATTTAGAGTATATATTGTAAAAGTGTATCTTGTATATGAATATATTCCAAAATAAAATAAGAATTTTTATTTTTACATTCAGGTTGTACTTCTTAATCTATTACTTTCATATACTGTACTTGTATTCATCCACATGTGATTGTTAGTTATAAAAATTTTAGATTAATAAAATCATCTGAATGAAAATTTTTTTCAGTTATTAGTTTCTTTATTTTAGAATTTTTTGAATACTAACTCAATACGGGCTTTACCATTTAGTACTCTAATTGCTCAAACTTTTGATAATTTAAATTTCTAACAGCTCAATATTCTGACAAATAAAAAATCTTAATTGACTATTTAGAATTTCAAGTCATTATAGTCAACTAGGTTCATTTTTTAAAATGAGTTGAATGTTGGAAGTTAATGTTGATAACTTGCTTAATGATGTCATAGCCATCATTATTTTTGCTGCTGAAATGATTCATCAACAATGCATTTAATATTTTAGTAGGTAGCTTGTTCTCCCTCATTTCAGCCGCATTTGGTTGGCATGGCATCCCAAAAATGTCTGTCTTTTGACGATTAGGCATCTGTTGATTTGGATCGGATCAGTTGCTCTTGGCCGATATACTTTAAAGCTGCCTGGTGGCCATTTCATGGTTTCATGACATTTTGCCCTCTTGACAGTTCAATGGTTGGTTGATTTCGTCTGGGTATTGGTTTGGTCTTCAACATCTTGCTGGAGCCTGGCCTTGATGTGTTTATCCTGCTATTATGGTTGACGACTTTGTTGATACATTTCGCACTCGTGACGTCTCTACTCGAGATTTGGTGGGCGTCTGCTGGTTTGGAGTGTCTTGCCGGTTTGTAGATGTGGCAGTTTTGAGAGCTGGTTTACTGTTGTCATCCTGCCAGCCGGCCTTTGGAGGACCTTCTCCTGTGTGGTTCAAAAAAAAAATATTCACGATCTAATTCATGTTGACTGGGGCTTCCCCTAGCGTCTTTGTCCATGTCCACTGTGGGCTTTACTTTCGACGTTTGAATATTAGTTCTGTATTCTTTTTTTCCTTTTCATCAATGAAATTTAATTACTTACAAAAAAAAAAGTAGGTAGCTTGTAAATCACATTTTTTTAAAATCATTTTAATACGTATTGTTTTGGTTTATAAATAGAGAGAAAAACGTTTCATTATTTATGCAAGACGTTGTTTAAATCAGTGTTATTATTTATACACATCATTTTCGATTCTAGTTGCATTTTGAAATTTTATTGTCTTTAAATCTCTTCATTAAACCTTAATCTCGCTTCTTTTTCAATTTGTACAAAAGAATCAACTTTTTAATTTATCTAATTGTTTAACCTTTAATCCTTCTTAGCTCCGCAAAGCTCCTTGAAAAATGTGGTTTACATTGCATTCTGCTTATTATTGGAAGAATACTAATATTTATGATCGGTATGATATTTTTTTGATTCTTTTCTTTCAAGTTCCTTTTAGTGAGGAAAAAGCTTGTTCTCTGATAGTTTTATTTCTGTTTACGAGGCATAGTTAAAAGAAGTTTTTCAGATTCTCTTTTACAGAGAACTTTTCAAAATATTTGAGGCATTTAAAATAATATCGCTTGTCTCCATCCCATTGTCATTAGGTATTGTTGCTCTATACGTCTTTTTCTGATAACAAGAATTATGGTTCAAAGCTTGAATAATTAGAATCAATTTTCACTTTAACCAAGGAGCAATCATATTTCCTTTACTCCTACGAAGAAGTTTAAAATAAGCAAAAAAAATCCTGATTCAGTTAAAAATTCAAAGGATAAATTCTTTTTCATCAAGGATTTCGATGAATTGTTTTTCTATAATAGATGGGATTGTATTATTAGAGCAAATTCTACTATGGTTCTTGAAAATGAGCTTTTAATAAACAAATTCTAAACTAATTTAGTAAGATAAAATGTAGCCAAGTTGTGTAACACCAGTAATTTTTTCACTCAGGCTGCCCTTCTCATAGTCAACTAATATGTTGTCCATGAAGTAGAAGTTGTTGCAGATATTCCTCCTCATCCTTTGAAAAGGTGGATGTGCCATTTCTCTAGCACTCCTTCGATAATTGTATCATGTCCTAAATTTTAATCCTATTATTAATAATTAATAATAATATAGTTAGTCAAACCGTCTTTCAGGTTGTCTAGTGTACAGTCTTATTTAAATCTCAAAAGAGGATCGGACGCATCTTTATATTATTTAACTTTTTCTTTTGTACTATGGCACAAAAGACCTGTGATTTTAGGATGTAGTGCTTGCTTTGTATTAGGTTTGTGGAGTTTTGAAAGTAGTTCCATTTTTTTTAGAAGTGTTATCAACTTTGGGAGAATATGATAGTAATATGATAAACTTTGACATGATTAAATTAAAATTTGAATGAACATAAACAAAATCGAAGTTGTTCCATCGGAATCTACCTTCGCACACATGCATAGTTGTATTGATTAAAATCGAAGTTCAAACCCATTATCTAGGCAAATAACCAATAGCAATGTCTTCCGCGGGGGTTTGTAGTTTCGAAACCCTCGAAGTCCACCTTCATGCACACAGTAGTAAAATACACAATAATTACGCTCGATTAAAATTAAAATCAAGTTGATCTGTTTATATTTTTTATTATTTTTATTTTTTTAAAAAAATTAACATTTGCTTGAAAAAATCTAAATATATAAAATATTTTTAAAATATATAACATTTCAGTTAATAAATTACCTAAATATTTTAAATTAAAAATCTGTAAGTAAAGAGTTATTAGTTACTTAAAAATATAATTTATCAAAAATTTTTAATTTAGTATTTATCTAAACAAAATTTTACTATTTAAAAAAATAATAATAATCTAGACTTGGCCACATCGGGCATATTTACTATGAGATTTTTTAACTATTTTTATTTATAATACCTGTTTACTTGGACAATATTTCATAAAATTTTGGACAAATCTGATCGAATCGGTCAAGGGCTAGAATGGTTTTTATTCATATATTCAATTATAAACTTACTTATATTAAAATAATTAAAAGTAAGTGTACGTTTTATCTTATTTTAATTTTTATTATTTTTATTCTCTCTCTTTATATCAAAATAAGTAAATATATAAATAAGTATAAAAATAATATTATTAAATATTATTTTAAATAAATATTATTATTTCCACTATATTATCAAATAATATTATTAATTAAGTATATAAATATATTTCAACTAATTTTTTTTTACTAACCCAGCTTAATATTGTAATTGATTTTTAAAAAATTATTTATTAGTGAATGTGAGTCACGTATATTTATAATATTAATAAATTTTAATTTTTTATAAAAAAATAATAGCATAATATTTTTAATTTATTTTATAAAATTATTGACGATAATTAAAAAATCTAAATCCAGTTCTGTTTCGAAGGACATCAAGCACGTTCTATGAATTTCTGAGGAAATATTAGGTGTCTTTTTTTAAAAATATAAATAAATAAATTACAGACAGTTTAAATTTATCATTCTCAAGAGGTAGTCTCCGCACGGATTGAGGGGGCATCATTCTCCCCAGTGGAGAAGGACCGTCCTTCTCTTAATCTGGACCGTCGGATGTAAAATCCGACGGTTGCGTATTTTAGATGATTAAATTTAAAATCGAACGGTCCACGTTATATTATCCATTCAAAATGTGTGGACCGTCGAATTTTACATCTGACGGTTAAGATGAGGAGAAGGATGGTCCTTCTCCACAAGGAAGAAGGACACCCCCCGAATCCGTCTCTACGGAGCCCATCATTCATTACAAGCACAAAAGAAAATTAATTATAAATTGTATTTTAAATTTATTATTTTATTTTTATTCTAAAGTTTTACTTAATATCTACTTTATTCTACACTAAAAATAATTATTGAGATTCGATATTTTAAATTTTTTTAATATTTATTCAATGGATATAATATTTTAAAAAATAACTATTTGAAGAATAAAATATTCCCCTTTAAAGTGTTATTGCAACAAAATAATAACTTCGTTAATATTTTATTTTTATAGGTTAACTTTATAACATCTTTAACCTTAAGCCTTTTTTCTGTCAGTCTTATAAAGTAAAATAGTCATATAAGGCTCTTACTATTTTAATTTTTAATATGTGATAAATAATGACACTAATTATTGGATCAAGGGGGCTTCAGAAATTAAGAGTTTATTTTTTTAATTCAAATTATTTATTATTAAATAATTAATTATACTTTAAATATTTTTTTAAAAAAATATATAATTAATTAAAATTAATTATTAAATTATAATCCTTTACATATAAATAAAGGGTCAAAATTTAACCAATAGATGAAAGTTTTCTCATCCCATGAATTATTTACTTTTCCCTTAACAATCCCAATTAATAAGGAAATAATACAAATACAATTATTAAAAAATATAATACCATTTTAAGATATATTTAGATTTAATTTCTTAATAAAATGTGTAAAATTATATATTTTTAATACTTAGCTAATACTGTATAATGATAAACTATTCACTTATATCAATAATTTTTGAATGATTGACATTAGAAAGACATGAATACATGAAATATCGTAATATTCATTGGTTAAATTTTCGAATTTTCATGGATATATAAAGTCCATTTATTATAATCCAAGCGGGTACAGAAGTACGAGACAAGAAGGCCATTCATTAGAACAAACCACACAGCTCGGGAGGAGAAAAATAAAGGCAGGAAAGTCATAGAGGTAGTTAATTAATCAGTAGTCGCGGTGGTGCGTCTCCTCTCTGAGTTCATGTTTGGCATCCTTCTTCTGGTGATGCTCGTGGAAGGCGAATCCGCCGGCTCCCACCGCAGCCACCGCAGCGATCTCCTCCCCCACCTTGTGCCTGTGGGCGTTCTCTGGGTCCTTCTTGGCCTGGTGTTTCTCGTGCTGTAAACAATCGAAAAAGGATCGTTGGAACAGGGTGGAGAGAGAAGAAAGAGGATAGCACAGTAGAGAGAGAAGGGGGCGGGGAGTTAATTGATTACCAAGGCGTAAGCGCCAGCAGCGATGGCACCAGCCTCGCCGAGGAGCTCGAGGTGCTTGTGGTGCTTCAGCTCCTTCTCAGGGTCTCTTGGTCCTTCCTCCTCCGCCTGGTGGTGGAAGAAGTGGTGGTGAGGCTTCTCTTCCTCCGCCATCGCTACCAAATATTTGATCGCAAAACCAACAGCCAATACACAGACACAAGAGGCAGATGGAAGCTTGTTATTATGATGATGTTGATTTGATCAGTTAGGCCTCTCGGCATTTATAGGCATTTCTCCTTCCTTCACGCCGCTGAAAGATAATTGCCATTTTTTAAAAATTTTAATTTTTTATAAAAACACACTCTTATTAAGGAATCAGAATATTAGTAATAATAAAATAATAAATAATTATATAATAAAAATTTAACTTTTTATTAAAAAAACCCAAAAGATAAAAAATTATCGATAAATTTTAATATTAAGATATGACCATATGATCGTGATCAAATTAAATATACATTTATGATTTAATTATCCAACCTCCCATAATTGATTGCGCGTAAGAATATTTTTATAATTAATTAACTTCAAAAAAGTCAAAAGTACGCACTAAGTCATCATCGTGCGATGCCCGCAATTATCGGTTTAGGTAATATTTTTTTTATTCTAGAATATTTTATTTACTTTTTTAAAATATTAAACTACTTAATTAGTTAAATTTATATTTGATGATCTTAAATATACACTGCACCACTCTAATTTCAATTTAAATATTTATTCTAAAATTATATTTTATCTATTTTTTAATTATGTGAATTAATTCATTAAAATAAAATAATAAAATATCATATTATTAAAATTATTAAATTTTTTTCTAAAAAATGTTGTCCATATATTTCTTTTATGCAGTAGGCATCATCATTATTAAAAGGAGCGCTTTAATGGGTATGACTTTTCCGTCCATGTTCACTTGAGTACTATTCCCATTGCTTGCAATCAAGACAATAGAGATGCGTTAGTTTAATAAAAAAATATTCAATTATATGAATATTATTATATTTTAAAATTAAAAATTTTAAATTAAATATGGCCATTAATTTTAGCATTTTGGTGTTCTTTATATAAAGATCCAACTGAATTTATTATGATGCGTTGTTATATCCAAATTATAGTATCAATTAGGAAATTAAAATTTATCCATTAGGTTTAAAACGGGTCCGTTTTCTATATACCTTAAATCTAAATATTGTATAATATAAAATACGGTCTAATAATCCATTGTAATTCACTCTTTGGTATATCATCTTTCAAATAAATATTTTCTTTTAATAAAATAAATAGGAGAGGATACAAGTTTAAATATTAGTAAAAATATTTATTATTTGGGATTTGTAATTTTTTTAAAGTGTTTTGATGAAAAAAAGTGTGTGCGCGCATGAAGCATCTTTGAATTGTCATTAATTTGTTTGAGCGTTAACTCGTTTTTCTATTGAAAAGGATAAATGTTTATATAAGTTAGATGGCAATTTATTTTTTTTTTATCAATCGTTCAAAAAATCGTCGAGTGGATGGAATTTTACTCAATTGACAGTTCCAACTGACACTCGAGATCGTTAATTTGATATAATAAAAGAAAATCATTTCGATTATTGACGTTGTTTTTGTCTTTATTCAATGAGTGAACCACTCAAATGAGGTTGTCGGACACGTTCACCGATTTGGGCTGCGTGGGCCAATTGGGCCTCCATACTCCATGGGGCATATCCGTGGGCAAATCTTTCTCTTAAGCTGTCGATAACAATATCCATCACATTAGATTAATTTTCGGACTGACACGGCCTATCCATCCCGGAGAGTGATTTGCTAGACAATAAAATTCAGCCAATCCAATGGTCTAAGTGGTATTTAATTAATTAATTTTATTTAATTTTATAAAATAAGTTACTTAAAAAATATGTAAACTATGAATTTCAATAATAAATGGCTGATACAAAAATCATATTCAACATTCAAACCAAACAATATATCATTCACATTCAAATACATTGATTGAAATAAAACAATTGCCTAACAAATAAATCATTCGTTTTTTGAAAGGCATCCCAAAATCAAAATATTAGCTCAGAAGAAGGAAAAAAATAAATAAATAAATAACATTAAAGAGATATAAATGGATTCCCACCACTATTTTACTTTCATTGAATCTCTTGTGCTTTATATTAGATATGATTAGAATTAATCTACTTCAATGGATTTGATTTGAGTATTACAAATTTTGTAAAATATGATAATTATATATGTTTTATAGATATTTGTCAACATATCAGACCCAATTAACTTTTAGGATTGGATGCGGTTACAAATAAAAATTAATGATTTGGCTCGACTTGAGTCAGGTTATGAGGTTTTTATTAAATATAATTTTATTATTTAAAATAATTATCAATTTTAAAAATTTAAATTATTTATGTATAATTGATATTTTTATGTAAATATTTATCATTTATAATATTTTTGTATATTTTAATCAAAATATTATATATTTAAACTATTTTATATTTTGATATTTTAAATCAATTTAAATTCATTTAGTTTAATAATCATAAATTTTTATTGATATTCAAACAATATTCAATGAATGATTGATTTAAATCAATTCTCTTTTGATGTATTTAAAATTCCTTTAAAAACTCAGAATTTTGGCTCTTGAGACGTTAATGAGTTATGCCGACGGAGATAAGCATTACGTCATTTTTTTATTTTAAATTTTTTTTAATTTCTCTTTTTCATTTAATTGGATAATGGAAGATCTCTTTTGATTGGTCCTTCTTTTATTTTTTGTTTTTTATTATCTTCACTTGGCCAATGAGAAGACGCCACGCGCAATATGTAGATTAGGTTGGAATGAAACGTTTCGAGACTTTTTCCTAACATAAATTTTATAAAATTTATTATAAAATTTTGTAAAATTTAACAAAATTTAAAAACTATTATAAATAAATATAATAATAATATTTATTCGGATGATTGCATGGTTTGAATGATAATTTTTTTATAAATTTATATTTTTTCTTTTAAATAAATATAAAGTCTAAAACAAATAAAAATATATATATATTTATAATTAACAAAAAACCTATTCTTTTTTTTAATAATGAAAGCAGAGATAACGCCACTGTCGGCACGACTCAGTCTTATCTCCCAACTGTTCAACGTCTGGGCGATGGCCCACAAAGCGCCACGCACTTCACTGATTTTTATTTTATTTTATTAACAGTACGTGTATTTTTGGATTTAATAGTGTCATTTTCAACCAATTAATAAACGCCACGTTTTCGGGTATCAAGTGGAATAAATTCTTCAATAGGAGAAAAATTTAGTTATTATAATTTTTATTATTAGGATATTCACACGTTCATTACATAAAAAATAAAAAATATACATAACTTAATATATAAATATTAGAGTTCTACCATCTAAAATTATTCTCAAAATATATATTTTTTAATATTACAACGATAATAATACATTTTTTACATAAAAATAATTATTTTTAAATTATTATAATACTCATTCTTTTTATCAAATATTTTATCTCAAATAAGTATACTTTTAAAGTAAATATAACTTATCTATCAATTAATTAATAGTATCTTTTGAGCGTATATAGCTTTTCAATCAATTAATTAACAATAAAAATATTCAAATTATTAATACAATATGTTAACATTTATTAATTTAATAAATAAAAAATATTTATCAAATTATGTAAAATATTTTTTTCGTAAATATGCCTCAAGATATATATATATATATATATAATATTAAAAATTTATATCACGGAAAGTAAAATTAACTCGCTTTAAATAAAAAGTAGGTTGTGTATCATCGACATGTGAACATATTAAAAGTCATTGGTCCACCGGTCCCACCGTCACCCATAGCTAACGGTCCACTTCTTTGGGCGTCCGCATCGAACCATCCATCTCCTTTGGCGGTGATTGTTGGTAATAGCATTCATTCAATACCAATTTAAGGCCGATTAGCAGTCGACTAAAGTCCGAACAATAGCTAGTCAGCTAGTCCTCTACAGCCACCCTATTTTCCCCTTGTGAACGGCCATAGTAGAATTCCAACCTTAGTATTAACGGCTATATATATATATATATATATATATATATATATATATATATATATATATTGCACAAATTAAATAGCATAATATTAATTTTTATCATATTTTAAATAAAATTTGTTCAATCTAAAAGACCAAAGATGTCCATAAGGGTTCCCTTCAATCTTTTTTTTTTTTTTTTTTTTTTGCCATTTATTTGAGTAAGCAAGATAAACTCCATTTTTTAGTATTAAAATTAGTTAGAATTTGATGTGTATTTCAAATTTGAATAGATATGCAAATAGGAAAATGTGAAACCTTCTAATTCTTATATTCTAATTATATATACTACAACATTTAATAAGAGATTAAAATATATAATACATATTTCTCAGCTTTTTTTTTTTTGACCTCAAATGAGAAGTATATCTTAAAAAATAGAAGAAATGATGAAAAAATTGAGGATAAAAGAGAGTGGATATTGGAGGGTTAGGCTTTACGATACATAGGATTTGGAAATATTTATAGAATAAGAGCTCTGTACCTATTTTTTTTGAGATAATTGGATTTCTTTCCCTGTTTCAAAAAATGTGAGTTAGTTTATAATTTTACTGTCAACTTATGATTATTTTCTATAGATAAATAATTGTTTATTATTTTAAGCCATTACACTAATTGAGAAATAAATTATCCAACCATTTATATGCTCTGAGTTAATATTTGTCCATTGAATATATTAACTGTTTGTTTGATTCAACTATTTATTTTTTTAATTTTTATAATTGTTCACCTGGATTAACCATTTAATACACTAGTTTTTAGTATCTTAAACAGCCTAATGATTCAGCAACTTAATAATTTGCTAATTCAATCAAATTCTTTTCTAATGTAAGTATAACCATTTGGTTGATCTGTCCTTATTTATAAGTTCTTTTTTTTTGCAAACCTCACAAATTAACTGATCGGATCAGTCTTGTTCTAGACAATATTTAATTTTAACCACCAATACTCGAATGTTGAATTCAATTTTTAGTATATTAGAATGAAAGTCCATGTAGTCTATTTTGAGTATAATCTAATTATAAATTCCTAATAAGAATCTTAGTCAATATCTATCTATTAACAATAAATTTTGTTAATCAAAACTTGATTTTCTACATGATTGTGGCAATTTTCTGATAATTTGATTGATTTTTTTTTGTTATAAAGCACATTTTTTTACAAATTATTTTTTGCTATAAAATGGACCACTTTCACACGATCTTCATCCCAATTTCAAGTTTTAAAATTTGATGGAGTTTCTTACTCTCAAAAGATTGCAGAGTAGAGAGCTCATCCGAATACATTGGGGCTTCTTTAGGAGATAATTCTAACTAAAGTCTTGGTTACCCTCTTCTATAGAAGAAATCATTTTGATTTTTCTCTTTTACCTTAAAACTTGAATAGGATCGATCTCCTGTCATGGTAGTTGCCCTTGATGCTCTTCACCATTTGTTGTGGAGCCTCTAGGTTCCTGCCAATCTATTAGAAGGACCATCCAATTCAACGTCTCTTAGCCCTTGTGTCGTGACAATTTTAAAGTCAAAGTATTAGCTAGAGTCAAGTGATTGGATATTATATTTGAAGTGAAGCGATGAACTTTGTGGATGCTCTAATTATTTTGTTAAAGGACTTCACCCTTTCTATGTTGTCTTTAAGTCGAATGATTTAGAGTCTTTATTGTAAAAGCGTATCTTGTATATGAATGTATCCCAAAATAAAATAAGAACTTTTATATTTACATTCAGGTTGTACTTCTTAATCTATTGCTTTCTTATATTGTACTTGTATTCATCCATGTGTTTATCCTGCTGTTACCGTTGATGACTTTGTTGATACGTTTCGAACTCATGACGTCTCTGCTCGGGATTTGGTGGGCGTCTACTGGTTTGGAGTGTCTTGCCAGTTTGTAGATGTGGTGGTTTTGAGAGCAGGTTTGCTACTGTCATCCTCCACCGGTCTTTGGAGGACATTCTCCTGTGTGGTTTAAAAAAAATATATTTATGATCTGATTCATGGTGATTGAGGCTTCCCCTAGCGTCTTTGTCCATGTCCATTGTGGGCTTTACCTTTGGAGTTTAAACATTGGTTCTGTATTCTTTTTTTCCTTTTCATCAATGAAATTTAATTACTTACCAAAAAATAAAAGTAGGTAACTTTTGAATTACATTATTTTAAAATCATTTTAATACGTATTGTTTTGATTTATAAATAGAGAGGAAAATGTTTCATAATCTATGCAACACGTTGTTTGGATCGGTGTTATCATTTATAAACATCATTTCCGATTCTAGTTGCATTTTGAAATTTTAATATCTTTAAATCTCTTCATTAAACCTTAATCTCGCTTCTTTTTGAATTTGTACAAAAGAATCAACTTTTTAATTTATCTGATTGTTTAACTTTTAATCATTCTTGGCTCCACAAAGCTCCTTGAAAAGTGTGGTTTACATTGGGTTCTGCTTATCCTTGGAAGAATTCTAATATTTACGATCGGTATGACATTTTTCCAATTATTTCCTTTCAAGTCCCTTCTATTGAGGAAAAAGCTTGTTCTTTGATAGTTTCATTTCTATTTACGAGCCACAATTAAAAGAGCCTTTTCAAATTCCCTTTGATAGAGAATTTGTCAAAATATTTGAGGCATTTAAAATAACATCGCTAGTCTCCATCCCATTATCATTAGGTATTGTTGCTCTATACGTCTTTTTCCAATAACGAAAATTATGGCTCGAAGCATGAATAATTACAATCAATTTTCACTTTAACCAAGGAGCAATCATATTTCCTTTACTCCTATGAAGAAGTTTAAAATAAGTAAAAAAAATCCCGATTCAGTTAAAAATTCAAAGGATAAATATTTATTCATCAAGGATTTTAATGAATTGTTTTTCTACAATAGATGGGATTGTATTATTAGAGCAAATTCTACTATGGTTCTTGAAAATGAGCTTTTAATAAACAAATTCTAAACTAATTTAGTAAGATAAAATGTGGCCAAGCTGTGTAACACCAGTAATTTTTTCACTCCGGCTGCGCTTCACATTGTCAACTAATATGTTGTCCATGAAGTAGAGGTTGTTGCAGATCTTCGTCCTCATCCTTTGAAAAGGTGGATATGCCGTTTCTCTAGCACTCCTTCAATAATTGTATTATGCCCCAAATTTTAATCCCATTATTAATAAATAATAATAATATAGTTATTCAATTAACAATCTAATTAACTGTGATCGTGAACCTCATCAATCAATACAACGACCGACAAAAATAAAATTAGCTAAGCACAAGACCCAAATTTTTATGTCATTATATAGCTCCGACATTGACACCGACTAAATCGCAACGTTCGGACCTTACGTAGGTATTATGTCTAAATCAAAATAAAATTAGAGTAAACCGCATGCACAAGATACTGAATAAACAAACATTCATTTCATAAATTACAAAATGTTGTCTGAATAATAGAATGATAACAACTATTGCCCGAAACAGAGAGACAAAATCAAAATTTCATAATTTTAATGCAAATCTCTTTGAACAGTTTCTCCTTCAACCCTGATCATCATGTAAGTGTTCTAACCTCTCATTTGAAGAGTTTGTAGAAAAATAGAAAATCGAGTGAGTTAAAAAACTCAATAAGGTATCTAATTTCGTATAATTTAATATGTAAGTATTGAAACATATCAAAAGAACTGTAAATTAAATCAGATGTAATGATATAGATTTTCATAATACTTATGCATAGTTTTTCAAACTTATCATTTCAGTCAAATTGTGCCATAAAAACTCATACTCAATTATGTAATTTTTTTTAGGGATCAAGGGTTAGTAGAACCTCACCAATTGAAAGAGCAGATAATCAAAATGTAAATTATATTTATTGTCCTACAATTAAACATTGTAACCATAAAGTATATTTTCTATAAATTTGAATATGTGGAAAATTTTATAAACGAGAATCAAACATAAAGGAGTGTTATATGAGAAATATAGGGCATGCATAAGAGTTTAATTTATATGCTAGCAGAAATATATATTATACATATATTTGGGATTAAATTTCATGCATAATTATAGAAGAATAGGAAAATTTTTATATGCAAGTTAGACATAAATATTTTTGCTACAAAATCATATCATGAATGAACATTTCAAACAAAAAATACTCAGAGAAGTGAAAAAAAATAGTAATAAAGGAAAGAATGGTTGAAATTTACTTGTCTTAACTCTAAATTATCAAAAATTTTGTCATAATTCACTCAAATTGTGCTTCTCTAACTTCCTCTCTCTTTCTCTCTTTTCTCCCCTTCTCGTTCTCTCTCCTCTCCCAAAACTCTGCAGAAAGTGATTGAATTTTATTCTGCCTCTACTTATAATAGGGTGGTGTGTCAACATGCATTTGGCACACATCAGGCGTCAGAATCAAACTGAGAGGAGCAAGAGTGCCAATCGGGCATGCGTCAAGCGCTAATCTCACTGGAAAGCGTGCTCGAGCATTTGTTCAAGTGTGCAACGAGCTCAAATGCACTCGAGCTCCGATCGTGCACTCATTAGATGTGACCTCTCTACCCATCCCACGCATGGGCACGTGTTGAGTGCTAATTAGATATCCATTAATTCGATGTGATTTGATCTAATTTTAACTTTTAATCTAAATATTTTCTCATTAATATCAATTTTAATTATTTTAATTTAATTAATTATAATTACGATAAAATTCAAAGTCGAATCTTACAAGTTGACATTGGTCAATGCAACATTCTGCAACTCTTTTACATTCTTGACATTAGTCAAAACCTTCAAAAAGGTATTAAGAATTGTAAATATAGTTTTTGAAGAATATGTAACTAAAGTTAGGGCCAAGATGGGAGTCAAAGGATCTACTCGATCAGCAACTCCAGCTATCGTGTTTTCTCCCGACAGTATTTTAGATGAGACGTTTGCTTTGAATTCTAAAAAGAGTATTCCCATCATTTCTTCGAGAGAGGAGTATGCTTCTTTGCATCATTCCTCACACCAGGACAAGCCATTAAATTCTTTGATCGTTAAGGAGTTTGGAAATCCTGCCATTTTTTACTATCCTAAATATGCTGAGTCATTACTTAATTCTTTTACAATTCGAGCTACTTTTTTAGACCAGAAAAAGTAATTCATTATTTACCATCCTCTTCGACTTTTGTGGGTTCTAAGGTTTCGCATAAAGCCCCAAGTTTTGAGATTCCTCTCTATAGTAGACCTTTGTCTTGTCTTTGTTGGTATCAGTCATCTATACCAAATCTTGAGCCAGTCATCTCATCAACATAAGGTTTTGTGCCAAGAGATGATTGTTGGACCCAATAGGTAGCTTCTAAGTCCTTAACTCCAAGCTATTTATTTATCTTTAAATTGTTGACATGAATTTTTTGTAGTCTAAAAACCAAGTGCAAGAGATATGGAATGGGATATAAAGTCTAAACCTTAAGATTAATTACCTGTTTTAATTTCAAATTGATCCTTTTGTGATTTGGGATTTAGAGCATGGAGCCATGGTTATCAAAATTAGGGCATTATTTTTCAAAAATCGATCTACCTGTTTTGAGAAAGAAGTAGCAGGATGGACGAGTAGATTTCGTGATTATACCAATCAAGCTACTATTAGTGGAGGTCAAGCTGCTCTATTGAAGAAAAGACTCTATGTGTTGAACGACATGTGGTAATAGCTGTCGGCTCCATAGATAGACTAAGAACAGAATGTGTGCTTGAAGAGTTACTAAGGAGGAATATCTAACCTGAAGAGATAGTCCCCCTACTTAACTCTCAATTTAATGAAAAAATCGATATTTATGAGGGGATAGGTTCCTTGGCCACCCTTGACTTTCCCATTTACTGTATGGATACTAAAACTTTTAGAGTATCTTTAATCTCCGAAAATGAAAACTTTGAATAATAATCAACTGTCGGCTCCATGGATAGACTAAGAACAGAATATGCTAGGCTTGAAGAGTTACTAAGGAGGAATATCTAACCCATAGAGATAGTCTCCCTACTTAACTCTAAATTCAATGAAAAAATCGATATTTATAAGGGGATAGGTTCCTTGTTCGCCCTTGACTTTCCCATTTGCTGTTTGGATAGTAAAAATTTTGGAGTCTTTTCAATCTCTATAGTTGAAAACTTTGAATAACAATCAAGATGATATATATATTACACCCTTTTGTGTCCAAGAATTTATTGCTTTTTAAATTGTTCCTTGTTGGGTAATTTTTTCTGAGTATATATTCTTTAATATTTTAACATAAAATGGTCGAATTAATTGCAAGTTAAGTCCTTTGACTATCGTCATCGATTAGGTAAGATCCTGATATTTAACCATTTGACTTATTGTGTTTATCATGTGGAAAAAAGTATTAACATTTATTTGCATGTAACATCCGGGAGATATAACAGCTCAGATGTCATGTCCCCTTATCGGTCTCAAGTAATTGATGAGAGTACCTATCTTAATTAATTAATTTAGTAATATCTTCATTTATGATATCTTAGGATTAAAAGTGAGACCAATAAAATTTTTAAACTCCCAAAAGTTTACACACTGGACGTGACTCTAAAATTATATATTGACAATTATATCATAGGGTTCAAACTATCACACTTAAAAGTAACTCCGAATACTAACCATACCAGAATATTGAAACAAGCGTGAAAATTTATGTCTATACAAAAATTAAAATACTCATCTGAACTGTAGAAAAAAATCAAAGTCCAACTACATTGCTAACAATACCTTATAATAATTAAATCAATTACAAGACTACTCAGCCAAAATAAAAATAAATCCCCTAAGGCTACTATTTGTGACAAGAGTACAATATTAACATATCAACATCCAAAGTTTACATTCTCGAATTATCTTTTCGGTGGTATCCTTTAACTATAAGTGCCCGAGCCTACTAATCGGATAAAGGTTAGTAAAAATAAAAGTAGGAATAAGTTAATTATTGAGTAATGTATATAATTTACATAATCGAATATATAATTAATCTCAAAAACTATGAATGAAGAAATATGATCAAATTTCATATATAAGATCAAAAGATATCTACAATAATCATGCATAATTTTAAATGGATAATTCAATTTCTTATTTTAACCAACACACTATGAAAATATGTGAATTCTTATGGGCCAATAGCCAATTGGGCCTCACCGACAAATAAAAAAATAATTGAAAACCAGGTTATGATTATTTTTACACAATTAAAGACCTTATACCATTATTTAAAATTTATAAGCAGACCGTTATACATATTATCTTATAAACAGGGCCGAGCAACCTTTTCACCTCGTAGATGATATGTTCAAATATTGATTGTCATAGTAATATATTACATGTCATAATATAACCCTCTGATTTCTTATAATTGTCCATCCATAACAAATAAAAATTTCATACAAATATAAATAATCTTTATATTTTCTTATATTAAAAAAAATATTTTTAATTTTTTAACAAATCATAGAGTTTATTTTTAAATTATTTTAAATTCTTGTCATGCAATGAATTAAACTTCTACAAAAATTTAAACATGCTGATATTAAAATATGTAATGCTATATTATGAGACTTTTAAACTTGTGAAACAATCTATAATAAATTTGTAGATAATCAGCAATATTTTATAGTTTTAACATTTTATCTTCATTAATAATTATTTAGGGGCAATTCATAAAAATTTCAAAACTTACAAAGCCTAAATTTAGATATGCTAGATACTATGTACGAAAATTAAACATGTAAGAATATTAAATCAAGATTTTAGAACATATATAATAGAAAATTATAGAAATTAGCTAAATAATTCAATGTGTATAGGTTTAAACGAGGATTTTATATAATATTGTAAAAAATGATAAGAATAGTAAATACATGCGATGAATAAATATCTCAAATATAAAAATATAGTATATATGAACATTTTGGAATAATAAAAATATTCAAAGAGGTAAAAAAAATCAACAACAACAAAAATAAACATGGGATGCTCTTACTTTGACTTTAATTTTTTAAAAATCTTTTTTAGATTTGCCTCAAATGACATTATGTTACTTTCCCACTCTCCTTCTCTCCTTTCGCCTATTTTTCTTTTATCTCTTCTTTCAAAATATGGTAAAAAATGACTAAAAATCAGCAAAATATGACATATATAAAAGGCTGGCGCACATGTATCTACTAGACACGTGCATCAGGAGTCGCAACAAAATACCGTGGCGCTCGTCCGCCACTCTAAATGCATATCAGGCGCTGATAATTTGTCAAAAGTGCACTCAAATATCCCTTAGGTGCGCACTGAGTGTGAAAACTCATACGTAACCTTTCTGCTCAGAACATGTTGGTGCGTGCTTTTGGCGCTGGTCAAGTACTTTTCAACCCAATGTGACTTGATCAAAGTTCACTTTGACCCAAATTTTCTAGTTGACCTTAAAATTTCCTTTCATAATTTAATTAATTATAATCAAAATTATAATTTTTAAACTTGCACTTTACATTAGAAGACTATTATCAGTTGAGTCTCAGTTGTCTTGACTCGGCCTATCTTTTGAAACTTAAACAGAAATCAAGCACTTTGAAGTTTTTAGTGCGTGACCATTCTTGTGGCTATATAGTTCTATTAAACATGTACTTTGATCGTTCCCTTGAATTGACACAATTTACAGGCAAGACGTTTAAAATCAGTTAGCTAACCCGGCACCGGTGTGATCATATTGCTAACACATACGCTTGCAAATTGATAAAAAATAAGTTAAATTTACTTTATTAATAGCTTGAAAATAATTTAAAACATACATACATTGTAAGGTGAGGGGCAAGGCATATCTCTACATTCCTAAGATAGCTTTTTTTGTAATACTTTTTAAAGTGGAAAGCATTCCATATTTAAGAAACTAGTTTTTGTTTTGAATATATAGTTTATACATCTCGTTATGGGGTACTACTGATATTAGGAATGATCATTCCGAAATTATGGATAGTTTATTTTTATGCGTAAGCTTTCCGGTTGCTTCAACATTCCTTAATACTAAGTTATCGACTTCAAAAGAGCGCATCTTCACCTTCTTATTGTAGTACCGACCAATTCTATGTTGATAGGATGTTGTTCAGAATGTATGCTGCTTCTGTAACTTCCACTAGATTGTGTAAATTTCTCGTCAAAGGTTAAAAATTTTGATTCAGAGTAAAATTGTTCACTCAGTAACATGACTGTCCTATCTTCATTGGGATTGTTGTTTCTGTCTCAAATCATAAATTAAAGGGTGTCTTTTGAGTGGTGCATCTACTTAATTGCTTCCAACTCTATCTAGCTTGATATTTATTCCATTGATTATTGTTCGAAGATTGATGCATGAACCAATCTAACACAATGGCTATTATCATCTATTGTGAAAATCTAACCAAAAAAATTACATACCATTATCAGTTATTATGATATTTAGTATCCCAAATTTATAAATGATACGTCAGCATACAAATTTCATTACATTTTATTTTGTAATTTTGATCAATGGAGAAACTTTCTTCATTTTGTGAAGTAATCCTTCATAAAGATAATAAATTTTCTTTGACCGGTTCCAAAAAGAAACAGATTGAGAATGTCTAACCTCAATTGTACGAATGGCTAAGGGGCTTATAAAGGTTGGAATTCTGTATGCAGCGTCTTAGACATATTGCCATAAAATTGATAATTATTATATTTTTTACGAATTACTTTGCGTCCTTATTCTTTGTCGGCCAATAATAGCCCTTCTCATAGCCTTGAGCGCTAAATTTTTGCATCCCATGTGCACCATTGCATATGTCAAGACACACCTCTTTGAGAGCGTAATAGGATTCCGCTAGAATCGAATAACACATATAAGATATGGTTTAACTCTTTTATAAAGTGACCCGTTCACCAAAGTTTGCCAATCGGCTTTCTTGGTATCCCGTTTTGCCTCCAATGGAATGCTTGGAAGCATTCCATTGTCACAATACTTGAGATAATAAGCTAGCTAAGTTATCTCATAAATCACATCAAGAGTTTTATCTTGTCCTTTAATACTAGGCCTTAAAAGAACCCCTCTCATATCTGAGGCATAATTCCAAACAACCTAATCTCATCATTTTAAAAAATCTATTAATTTTCTAATTATCTTTTCTCAATAAATGGATAATTTCAACTTTGTTGATAAATGACAATAAATTTCGTACCTTGTGATAGTATTTTGTCAGGCTTGGATTGAATATCTCGAAATTAGTCAACACTTGATTAACCATCAGTTCAAAGACATTATAGATGATCAGCTTTTTGACATAGTATTCTACGGTCAATTTCAATCTGGTCAACAAAGCTTACATTTTGCTAACATAAGAATTTGATCGTAATTGAGTGTTTGATCTCGAATCCTTTAGGTATAGTTCATTCTATTCCAACTCTGCTACCTAATTGCAAAGGTGGTTCGCCAACATACAATGTCCATATGACCCAATGGCCTATCTTGTGTAGCACCATGTGTTCAACTATTTTTTATGAATTTTGGGTCATTATTTCTACAATAAAATCTATGAGAATTTGGCCATTTTTAGAGAGTTGAATTCAAAACTCTGTGTCGAACTTACAAAACTTGATCACCTATTTGATTAGACATTCAGATACTTTTAGTTTCTACAATATCCTTTTTAGTTGTTAATCCATTAAGACCGTAATTTTTTGGACTTGAAATAGGGTTGGAGCTTTTTATCCAAAAATTTGATTTAGAGTAATCTTTTTACCATATTTATTTGTAGTTTTTATATATATGTATGTTCACCGTATCTTTTAAAAGAAAATTAATTAAAGTTTTTCCCATGTAAGCAACATATTTAACTTGTAAATTTCAGGTGTGTCATTGTCATGAGAAGATGTATACTTCCACATTGGGCCTGCCATGTCAGCTCACTGGGCCGAGAATTGGTGTTCTGGGCTTGTTACTGGGCCGATGCTGCGGCTCCTCCATTAAGCTGCACAAAAATTTAAATAAAAGGGAAAATATCAAACATATCAAAAATATTTTAACATTTTTATATATTTGTTCTCAGACTATAATTTTCTAAATATATTTTCACCAAATATCATACTATTTTTTAATTATATAATACTTTATGCCAGATTGATTATATATCAAATACTACCATAGTAAATTTTATAACGTGACAAATTTAACGGGAATGTATATTTTGAATATTTATAATTCCGTGCATATTTTTCTTACCACGAATTGAAGGCTACGGCCTTAAAAACCGGGGCCCATAAACATGCTCAGTAAGCAGGGCTCAATAATAAAGTAATGAGCCCGGGCCACTTCATCGGATCGACCGGGGCTCGAGCCTATTAGCTAAAGTATCTGTAGCAGGGTGGTCAAAAGCTGAATTTTAAATTTGAATTTTCTCCAGACGTTGCCGCCATTATCTCGCGCCGGAACGAAAATTGAAATGAAACTCAGCCAAATCATTAATAGCCCTTGGATTATCAGATTTAAATTTCAAAAATAGCTTTTTTTTTTTTACAGTTATTTACAATTTAAAAAAGAAAACACTATAATTACTGAAAATAAGTTGGAAAACTGTGAGTGAGATTTGGTAATTCTGAAAATTATTAATTTCCCAAAATAATAATATTAATGACGTAATTATTAAAGTCTTGGCGGACAGCTAAGCTTATTCCAGACGCCGACAGTGGATGAGCTGTCTTCACGGCACGTGTCGTATACTTCACCGACGATGAATTCGATTTCTCTGTCGGTGTTGCTAAAATACGCCTCTCATCAGGCGCACAAAAATTTCCTGACTCTGGACTCATTATTCACATTTTAATTATTTATTTTTAAATAAAAATTTATAAATTAATTATTCTAAAATAATTAATTTATAACATAATTAATATAATTATTTTTAAAAAAATTAATAATTAAAATTAAATAAAAGATATTTATATTTTTTTAAAAGATAAAATATTCTTAATCTCTTGACCTACCCATTAAATTTATTAATTTATTTTAAATATATAATACAGGTTATGTATTTAAATAATACTTTAAATGAATAATAAAATATGAGTTATTTATAATTAAAAAATAAATAAATTTAAAACATAAAATAATACTGTAAAATAATCTAATATTATTTATATCCTTAAAATATATTACAATAAATCACAAAAAAAACAAAATTAAATTTATACAGTGAATCTTATCTAATTTAATATTTTTTGTCATTTTCATTCAAAATTTTATCACTTTTTTAATCAAAAAATGATTGATGCTTTTTAAAGAAATGATAACGACTCATGTGTAGGTATTATATTATTTAATTTCTGATTAATTATTTAAAAAATATTATAAATAAATATTTCAATAAAATATAAAAAATCTAAAGTATAAATTTAATAAATAATTTATAATTATTATTTAAAAATATATATTTAAATTATTTAATATAGAAAATTGGGCTAACTTTTCGCACCGGATAAAATAATGAAAGCTTAGCTGTCGAGGGGCAGCCAGCTGTCCAGTTGAAAAGTTGCTAACGTGGGACCCTCGCCATCGATTCAGTGGGGCCTACGACACGTTTAATGGTAACTTATTACACGTGGTACGCTTTTGGAAGAATTGCAGCGTCTTAAAGTATATATACAGCATAATTTATATTAAAATTACTATTTTTAATATAAATATAGTTAAAAGTTAATAAAAGACAAAGTAAGATACTCATTTTTAATTATTTTAATATAAATTAATATATAAATAATATTTTTTATTTTAACTTTATTATTTCTTTTTAATACTAAATATGATAATATTTTAATTTTTTAAATTAATATATATATATATATTTGACAGCTATTTGTCTGTTTTATATGATTATTTTTATAAATAAATCAAAGGGTATATATATTTTTTCAATTTCCTTACACTTTTACTTTTAAGAAATTCTTTTTACCTATTATATATTTAGTATTTTTAAATATTTTTTATTTTATTTATTCATAAGTTATTTTAATTCACGTGGCCTATTTAATTTTTTTTTATTTTTTTCTAATTTTTATGAGTTTTCAATCCTTCCGCTAGTTGTTTTTGTGATTTGAGAAGTTTTCTAGGATGTGTTAGTCAGAAAATATATAAAAAAAAATATTAAAATTAATTAAGATCAATTATAAAAATATATTAAGAAAATAATTTAATACGTATATAATACCTTGGTGAATAAATAGATACTTATTTTTCATGCGTGTAAGTTTAAATATTGTGAAACTTTTGCCAAGCCTATTAAAAGTCTATGCGTATTGATTATTTGACGCAGAATATGTCCATTTTATATTATAAACTCTTTTTTTTTTGTATGAATTTCTAAAGATAATTCTCTCATTTTTGCGTAAATTAATTTCTTGGTTCATTGGCAATTTCTTTGCCATAGCTCATCCACTCTCGTTTGCAATTCGATAGGGTTCAATCAGGACATACAAACCTGGCACAATTGAATAAAATTTAAACTCTCTACATATGTCAATCATAAAATTTATGAGTATAAAAAATATAATGAGGTATATTAATTTTAACATGAATTTTTTTTAATTAATGAAAAATTATAAGACAAATTTTAAATAAATCCATTATAATAATAATAGTGACGGTTATAAGTAACCTTATCCGAAATCTCTTCATTGCAATTGTAAGTAATGAATAGTTGATAACAACCTCTATCAACACTCCTAATAACCTATAAGAGAAAAATAATGAAATATATAAGTAATCAAATAAAAATATACTCTAGAACAACATACCAGATCTTAATAAATATTAAAATTTAAATTAAATATCAATCAAATGTTGAACTATTTCCTCTTCTTCATTTTATCGTATCTCTCTTTGTGTGGCGCTCGTTGTATAAGAAATTGACTTCAAAATGTTCTAAAATCATGTAGGCGTAATTTTATACTACAACCGGTACTCAAACGCTCCTTGGATATGCCCCACACCCTGACGCCCCTGGACTTGGCACTCGTTGCATGCTCTCTTTTTTTAGATGATATGGTCTCCTTCTCCGTGAGTATGTGCTATTGACTAAGTTTTTGTTGTTTTTTCATGTTTATACAATTTGATAGCTTATTAAAGGTAAATATAACGATTTGCCATGATCATAACATGCCACGAGGGCATATTTTTCCAATTTCGGAGATCAAACCATAATTGGATAGACATTTGATTTATTTGGTGTCATTAGACAATAGTGTGTATATCCCAAACTATGCATTTTGATCACAATGTACATGGCCCATTTGATTGCCTCTCCATTCGACTTTAGTTGATTTGGTATTTTGAGTTGTATAAGATAGGTCTAAAATTCCTAATAATGACATATTAACTTCTTAAATCGAAATATTTTTTATTAGGCATGAGACACTTTAATAATAAGATAATAGTTCTATAGATGGCTTTGTATTACGATAATTATTTATCGTTGTACCTTTTATAATTCAGAGTAACTTGCACTTTATTTTAACTCATTCTTACACTTTTCATAGGAAATTACCTTATATTCTCCAAAAACATATCATATTAACAGTAATAACAAAAGAAATACTTTAAAAAAATCAATGTGCACTCTATTGGGGTTCGATCCGAATACGCATAACCTAACACAGGGGAACAAACTCGAATTCTCCGTCAATCGTCAGCTACCAAACTTGTAAGTATAAGTAATACAATGATCTATATTATTTTTAATATAAAAAAATTTATTCAATTAAGAAAAAAATTATAGGATAAACTCCGAATAGAAATAAGAGAATCATAATTCATTAATTTTTATTTAACTCATCAGCCAAATATACAAGATTAGAGTTATAATTTTAATATAGAGAACTTTTATTCTAGGTAAAATAAGACATAAATATAATTTTTTGGCTAATAAAATCTTAAATTTAAAAAATAATATGCACACTTTCATAATAAAATTTTATAAAAAATATCTCTCAAATAAAATCAAAATTAAATAAAATTAACTATTTTGTAATCAAAGAAAATTAAATTTCTTCTAATTTAGAAAATTCATGATAACTTTATTTATTACACCATAATCATCGCATAAATATTATGTGACCTTTTGATAACTATTCATTTATTATATCACCCATAAGAAACTAACCAAAACTCAAGACACTCTTGGAACATTTTAGAATGATGTTATGCCTTTTCTATCAATATACTATTTCAAAAGGTCACTAATATAAGTAAACAAATATCACATTGTGCATTATATTATTAATATATTAAAAAGTATTTTTAAATACTGTAACATTAAATATTTCCTTAGTGTCATGCTTTATTATTGTGACATAGCTGGTGCCGATATTCAATAGAAAAAGGCTATAGAAATTAATTATTGATGTTGTGCTGTAACTATTAGGTAAAAGGCATAGTTAATTAATTCTAGCCGCATCAGCAATAAATTGAATCCACGTATCACCAAAAAAGAAAAAAAAAAAGACAAATAATTTGACCATGGCCACCATCTCATTAGCCAAAAATGGACTTATTATTGAGTTTAATATGTAAAAGTAGTAACAAAATTGTTAAGGATTATTAAAAGTACACTTAGGTAACCAGGGAGTTGAAAAAAAAAAAACTATTAATCCGATAGCTTAAATTATAATTATTAAATTTAAATAAAGAATTAGGATAATTGAGCTATCCGATTTATTTTTGGTCAAATTAAAAATTTTTATTAGGATTTTTGTTTGATTTTGGGTTGGAATAAACTTTTTTATTTGGACTTCAGTTAGATTTCAAATTGTCACCTTTTAAATTAAAATGTCATTAACTTTATATAAATATATTGTCTTATTACTTATAGAAATATTTTTTAAACGGATGAATATAATCTTTTAATATATTATTGACTAATTTTGATACATATTTGAGATTTAAATTGTTATACCAATATGATGATTAGTTAAACATTTTGGTTGATCAGAGAAAAAGTAAGTTCGATCTTCATAACTATAAATCTTAATTCGTCATACCATAATAATTTAATAAGTAAGGATTATACGGGATTCACACACTGATATATTTTTTGATATACAAATTAATAATCTTTAAAAGAAAAATATAAATATGTCAAAAGAGAGAGAAAAGAAAATGGGTGTGGAATTGAATTAGTTACGTGGGCCATACTTCATTTGATTATATTCATAATAAGTGTTTATGTGTTAAAATATGTCCTGTCCTTATCTGAACTAAGTATGGTAGCTAGACTAGTTGCAGACTTAATATTTACATTTATGTTACATTGATTATCATCGTTAATAATTATATAACCATAACTCATATTAATTTAGTAACCGTATAATCATAAATGTTTGGTATTTACTAGGCTATTACTTCTTGACTAATTACGATTAATTATCCATCAGTTATATATATCCATTCGTTAAGATTCATTATCATATCAATTATTATATTAGACCATTAACTGTCTCTTCTTTTATATTTACTATCTCTTAGTCATTGGGCCGATCGGTTTAGTCCGTAATTTTTGTCATTAGGTTGTTGACCTGCGAATCCAATATTTTAGCCGGGACAATATGTTATATTTAGACTATATCCAACAAATTTAGTTGATCAAAGTTCATGAGGATTTAAAATGACAAAAGCACACTGAGCGCTTTGCATTTTATTATTAATTTATTATTTAAAGTTGTGATTTTTTAATAATATATTACATGTGTCTTTTAAAATAATAGTGATGATGTCGGAGATACGTGAGCTTGCCCAATTTTGAGTCCGCAGGAAGAACAACATGGCCTAGGAGGCATTCCACATAGCCCAAGATCCAAATGGCTCAATCCAAATTAGCCCGACAAACATTAGCCAACATGGCCTAACAACTTCCCCAAATCAAAAGATGCCACACAGTTAATCAACCAACGTAGCTTTGGTTAGTGCATCATTTTCTAGATTCAGAGAATCAAGATTCCCGTACGGCCTTTGATAGGTTTGCCTACTTGGTGTCCTCTTCGGAGTAATCATGAGAAATGGTTTTCATTCTCCGGTAGGGTGATGGCCCCTTTTGCCAATTTAGCAGATGGTAGTCATCATTCTCCTTGATAAAAAAAAGGAGATCCAAATGTTGAGTTCTCCAAGTGTGAATGGGGCTCGAGAGGCTCAAGACTCCTGACAATAAGAGGAAGAAGAAAATGAAGAAGAGAGAAAGAGAAGAAAGGATGGTGCTTAACTGCTTTAACCAAACTCTTGGTGAAGAGGAGCACACTCATGTCAAGTTTAGAATATCGCCTCCAGCTGCCGAAATGACCAATCTAATTCAAGCTTGCGAATGTGGATGCCTCATGCTCCCTCCAAATTCTCTACCGTGGGAGCAGTGATGATGACTCATGCAGTAGGCACACAAAAGGCTTCCCTTCGTACATAACCAGGAGAGGATTCTCGAGGGGATCTTCACCCAGCACGGGCAAGCTCACCAATGCTCCCTCCATCCTAGGGAGTTTCTAAGAAATGTGAAGCAAACCGAGGCCCCGAAAGTAATATTCTCCTCCTCCATCTCTCAAAATTGCCCCCTGATTGGGTGCACCCAATGGAGCTAAATTCTCTACTTCTATAAGCCATCCACTGGCTGAAGCGTACCAATAGAGCTAAGCCCTCCATTTTATAAGCCGCTTCCTGATCGGGTGCACTTATCGGAGCTAAATTCTCCACCATTCAAAGTCACCCCTTAACCGCATGTACTTAGTAGTGCTAAGTTCTCCATCTCTATAAACCGCGCCCTGATCGGGAGTACCCAACGAAGCTAAGTCCTCAATCTCTATAAGTCGCTCCATAGCAAAGCACACCCATCGGAGCCAAGTGCTCGATTTCTCAAAGCCACATCCTTTCCAGGAGCACCCAATAAAACCAAGTCCTCCATTTCTATATGCCACATCCTAATAGGGGTGCAACTAACCGAGCTAAATTCTCCATCTTTATAAGTCGCCCGTGTCTAGGGCACCCATCAAAACCAAATTCTCCATCCCTTAAAGCCGCCCTTTAACCGGACACACCTATCGAAGCCAAGACCTACATCCCTCAAAGCCGATCTCTGGCTAGGCACACCCAACGGATCTAAATCCTTCATTTTTATAAGTCGCATTTTGGTCAAATGTACCCTTCCGTGGCAAGTTCTCTATCTCTTAAAGCCACGCCTGGTTGGACGTATCTAGTGGAGTTAAGTTCTCTTTTTCTATAAACCGCTCTTTAACTCGGTGCACCCTTCGAAAATTACTCCTCTATTTCTCAAAATTGCCTCCTAACCAAGTGCAATTTGCAGAGTTAAGATCTCTATTTCTCAAAATTGTCCCTTAGTCGAGCACACCCACTAGAGCCTAACCTTCTATTAACAACTCAATTCCCCTTTTGCATGCATCTATATATAACAACTTTGTTCTTCCATCTTTCTCTCATTGTAGAAAGATTTTTTATTTGAGTGTCGGAGGATATATTAGGGAGTGAATTTTTCATCCTCTGATATCTTGTTTGTTAACTGTATTACGTGGAATCCGAGTTCGAAATAATGGGGATTGAACTGGCTCCAATTTGACCTATCATGAGAAATCGAATAGTTTCTTAACCCATTTAACAATTTGAATCTAAGGACATATTAAATATATTTATATGTTAGGTTTTTACTAAAATTATTTGTTTAAAATTTATGCATAAAAATAAAATTGATTTGTTTAAAATTTTACTAAAATTATTTTGGTATGTTATTAATATTATGGTATTTATTTATATTATTAATTGTTAATATTTTAAACAAATAAAAATTTATTATACAAAAAATATTTAAAAGGTAATTAAATAATGTTTCTTTCGCACTACTTCGAGTATGAAGTGAGCAACCCCTTGGTTTTTCTTTTTCTTTTTCCTTTTTGAAATTTGGAATACGGTGGACAATGCCTTGCCTGCGAAGCCTATATTGATTGGCAAGACGCACGCTTTACCTGGACGGTCGGACCCACATTTAGCACGTGTAAGTGCTTAAAAGGTTTAATCAGTTATTAATCATGACTTTCTAATTAGCTAATGATGAAGCCAAAATGAAGCATCCAATGCTACTAATTTTTAGTATTTAAAATTAAAACTAAACACATGAAAATACTAATTATCAAAACAAGTATAACCTAATCAAATTTTAAAATATATACTAATTTAATACTTATCAACATATTAAATTACACAAATATATTAATCAATAAATTAATATAACCCTGCACCGTACACTAAATACAAATAAAATTATTTAATAGGCTAATAAATATTTATAAAAAAATTAATAGGTATAGTTACTAACGGCCTAAGAAAAAAGTTCATAAAAAAATTTGACCAGTAAAAATATAAAGACATAGTCGACCCATATAATCCAAAGTAGGTATGTGAGCCCGTTGGTCATATTCGGGCAGTTTACCTCTTGAATAAAGGAAGAATCGACTCTAACCGACTAAAACAGACAGCTATTATCTCTTATCTGATTCAATAAACTCGATTATAGTTAGAAACCACTGGCCGAATGATATCTTCTTATCTATTAGGATGGTTTCTTAAGTGGTCAGTAGGAAAAGTCAGTTGCACTTTATTTCTATATAAATCCCTCATTCCCAACAGGAGAGAATGACGACGCTCAACCAAATAGAATCTAACAAAAGACAATCTTAAAATGTTTCAAGCGTACTATCTCACACACTCATTTTTACAATTTTTTTTATTTTACATCATTCCTATTCTTTCCTCAAATGAAGATATACCGAAGAGTGAGTACTACTAATCCTTTGACCGTATATTTATTGTGTTGTATAGGATCCAAATCAGGAGTACATGGATACAGAACCTGTGTTGGACCTATCGGACAGTTTTTGGCTCTTTAATTCATATAACAATTTGGATTCGATGACGTATCATCTATATTGTCTATGAAAAATGACTGAAAAGTCCGACTACCACACTCTTACGAAAGAGCGATATCGTGAACACACGAGTACAAGTTAGCGCGCCAATCAGACATTTCACCACATATGGAAATTGCCCCCTATGGGCAGTCAAGTAATGATCATCCCCACCCGTGTGCGTGCACTCACGATTATGATAGACGATATCTCCAAGTCTGTCCAGACAATTTATACATGATTTGTTAAGTGACCGAAGGAGGCTCCAACTTCTACCTCCAAAACAGCGACATTTAAGCGAAGGAAGAGGGGAAGGAAGGACCCCATTGAAAAGAGTTGTCAGCCTAAAGACCTTGGGACGTAAGCTATCCTGAGAAATAAGGTCCTGATGCGGTTAGAGGGCCGTTTGAGTTGTAGGACCTGAGAAAATACCACAAAGAGGCAAAATCCTCGTTACCCCCATGATGATAAGGAGTCTTCATACGAAAGAGGAGTCTCTCATTGTCCGCATCCTCCAAAGGTTGTGATTCGTTCAACCTCTCATGCCACATAGAATCCCTTGAATTGGGGATCTTCCTCAATTAGAAGAGAATGGCAACTCCTCCTCAAATGAAGGAGAAAGTTGAAAAAATGTGGCAACATGTTTTTGGACGAGACATAGGTGAACAAATAATAGATTTGCAGAGATCTCCATTCACGATGGAGATCCAAACACATCCACTCCCTCATAAATTCAAAATATCAGCCCGGGATCCTTACGATGGGAGTAATAACACGATGGATCATCTTGACTATTTCTACACACTCTTGAACTTTTAAGGACTAGATGAGGTTACAATGTGTCAGTGCTTTCCCTTCACTCTCAAATGGGATGCCCGAATTTGATTCTATCGGATACAACTTCGATTTAGATGTTTCAGAATCTGGCCAACGACTTCTTATCCTAATTCGCCTCCAATCGAAGAGAGGAAAAGTAACCATGGCACATTACCTATGACAAGTAGAGGCCAAACGAAAATTTTAAAAAATTCCTGATTCAACTCACAATTGAGACTCAAAAATACCCAAACCTCACTGATGAGATAAAACTAAGTGCTTTCATATCGACTTTAGAGTTTGGGGACTTTTTTAAGCACCTGACCCATAAGGACTTGTGACGGATCGGGTCATAATTCACTAACGACCTCCGTCAATAAACTTATTTAATCAAATTAAACTAATATGCAATAAATTTAGAATATCAAATTCTATAAAAAATCGGGGAGAGTTTTCTCTAATAGTGGACAAAAACCATATATGAAAACTCGATTAATCAACCTGTACAAGCATATAGATATCCAGACTTCAATATTCAATCATAATAAGTATATAAGACCAACAAATGTCATATCATCAATGACACAAGCAAAGTACTCCTTAAATGCTACGTTGGAGCAAAATGGAGATGCCATCTTGGACTAAATAAATCTAAAATTCAAATAAATGCGGAAACAAATCTAAATCCATAAACAACCCGCGGAAGTATAACAATAACCATAATAATAAATATCATACCATAATTAATACATAGTATTGATCTAATTTGACTATTTATATTTCGATACATTAAATATATCCAAAACTCTAAATCTTTGAAGTCCAACAAATCTCTCTAAGCAAATCCTTCTTTTTATTCTAATTAATCGGGCGTCAACTCGTGACTCTCATTTGGAAGGAAGAAGAACTAAGAATGAACTAAAAGCTCAACAAATACATCATAATAAGGTAATAAATAATAATAATAAAATTAAATAGAAAAAAGATATTTGAATATGAAAGAGATGCATAAACAAAACCTAATTAGACATACTTGGGGTGTAATTTATTTATTTCTTTATTTTTATTTTCTTTAGAAAGTAGATTAAACATAATTATTCGTCTTTACAAACCCAAACTAGTAAATCCTACCAGTTAAGGGAGCGAATAATCAATGATAAATTGTATTCACTCCTCACAATTAAATGTCAAACTCAAAATCTATTATTCATTGTAATTTGCATTCCTCTGGCGGGATGAACCACGATTTACCTCCCAAAGGCAGGTTGATCAAACAATTCGCATCTCTACGGAAAGATGATCCAAATTTCTATATTCTAAAATTAACGCCCTAAGGAACGGCGGACCACGTATCACTCTATGGATAGAGTTATCCTTGATTACCACCATAACATTTTAAGGCATGTGCATAGTATTACCCACTACAATACGTGGCCAAGACAATTCTTTGAGCCTCCACTGTCATACAAATGACATGCCTAGGGATATTACCCATTAAAATATGAATTCGGATCCTAATTTCAAGGTTAGTTATTCTTTTGAGGGAGGATTCACCAAACTTATTTAACAAATATCTCCATATGGGAGATTAGATCCAGCAAATTTTCAAATGTGAAATTTTTCTCCAATTATTCATATGTTTATTATCTTACTTGCGGATTTAAATCTTTTCATGACTTGACTTATATACGAATATCAGATGCACGGAGAAGATTTAGAATTCTTACCATCGAAAAACAGATAAATTTGTAAAACTTTCGGATACAAATTTTCTTCGTAATTGCACTTGCCAAAGCTTTCAGATTATACAATTAAATTTATACAGATACATATCACTTAATCAGCAATTAAAGATGAGAAATTATGCAAAATATTGTTCAATATCCTCGGGTGAATAGTACCCGCGTGAACATGTATGTGAACAGTGCTCGATTGCACATATCGATTAATTCTCGAAATTTCAGATATCCAATGGCTAAATTATCAAAATCAAGACAAGGCTAATCATAATCCTAATTCAATTTATGCATCAAACTCCAAATCAAAGTTTAAATGGGGTCCGGGTGTGGGTTAGGGTCCCCTCGAACGAAATCCCACATAAAACCATAAATTCAAATACCCGATCGATAAATTAACATGCCCAAATCGTGGGTAATTATATTTTAGACCAAAATTAAACAAAAGTTCCAAAAATTTGTGGGTAATTTGTCCAGGCGCACGGGCTAGGGTTTTCCTTGTCAGAAAACCGATCAAATCCACAAATTTGGTACCAAATTTATATATATGTATGCTTAAATATCGAAAACTACAAAATATAAACATAACCCGGTATCAAAACGAGAATATCCAAAAAAATAAGATAAAAGTGTAAGAAAATGAAAGAGGATGGTATGAGTATACTTACCTCGAGCCGATCTATTACCTTTCTAATTAGCTCTCGGATGGATTTGGACTCAAGAGCTCCGTTCTCCACCTTCTCTTTCTTCTCTTTCTCCCTCTCTCCCTCTCTTATTTCTCCTGGAAAGCTCGAAAAATGGTAGAGAAAGCGCTCGTGGTGCTTATATTTGGCCGTCCTCGCTCGAGCGCCTGGCGAGCGTGTATCAGGCGCCCATTTGTTGGAATCGACCCTCGAGCTTGAGTACAAGTACGCGTCGTGCATGGGTTAGGCCTGGCGCTGACCTACAGCACAAAAATTTCGTATTTTTACCGTTCGGGACTCGTTTCAACCCTTTTAACCCAATATTTCATATCATTGGACCCTAATTTTGATTATATTAATTAATAATTCATAATTATTATAGTTTAAAACTTAAATCTTATTTACGGATTAACTTTTTACTATTTGTAACACCGATTCCCGATTTATTAATTCCGAATCCTTAGGCTTTTTAATCCAATTTCTTCCATACCCTTTAACCTCGATTCACTTATTTTTATTTAATAACTTATATTTACCTTATTTTGAAAATCGGGACATTACAATATGCAAATGTTTTGAGAGATCGAGGTCATTATTTGAGCTTACATAGCAGCCAAAGAGGCCAATGAGACAAAACGGTCAGAGCGTGTAGATTATTTGTGAGGTTCTGGATTTAGAAACTTGATAATAATGGGGTGATTAGTATGATAATGATCAATACTAATCTTTTGGAACAGATAAGGTTTGGTATCGGAAGAAAAATCGAAAAAGTGTTCACGTTCGTGCAGTGGATGCACGGCCAGCAGGTTTGCGCCTACTGCGAGTAGCACCCTCGCCTTCTGGAGCGGAAAAACCAGTAGTGAACCCGCCGGCTGGCCGCTCAAGCAAAAAAACTAGACCCACCACCGCTCGCTTCCCGCTCGAGTCGCGCTCGAGCGGACGGCGCAGTATAAATATGTGCCGTGCCTCTATCTCGTTCATTTTTGCGTGGCCTAGGGTTTTAGAGAGAGAGGGAGCATCGGTTTTAGAGAGAGAAGGAGGATGAACGAGGCCCAGGAGTCCAGATCCATCCGAGAGCCAGGTATAAAGGTGAAACGACGCGTCGGGGCAAGTGTTCTCATACTCACTTCTCGTTCCCTTTCAATGTTTTATGTATTTTCGTTGGGTATTTTGTGTCGATACCCACCGTGGATGTTAGAATCTTGAAACCCATGAGTATGGGCTAAGGAAAATGTAGTTGTTTGTCCGAATTGTGTCCGATTCATCCGGGTGGGTTTCATCGAAACTCTAACCCACAAAAAGTTGGGAATTTCCCGTTTTCCACCCATGTATCATGAAATTGACCCCAAAATGTGAATCCCCACATCCCATTGATGAATATAGGTCAGCCGCGGGTTCGATTTCGCACGTTTTGACCCGTTTGCAGCGTCCGAGCCCTCTAAACGGGCGCTGTTACTGTTCACCCGAGACCGGAGGTGATAATTGCACGTTGTTACCATCGTAAAATGATGGAATGACCCTGGAATGTGAATCCCCGTGTTCCAATTGTATGTATATATTGACCGGATGCCGAATCTCGCAAGATTTAACCCGTTCGTGGCATCCGGGAGCCTTAAAAGTTCCCCGTTGTGGATAATCCGAAAATGAATGAGAAGTTGCATACTTCCACCCTCGTGATAAGTTAAATCGAACCCAAATGTGAAATCTCGTGTACAAAGAGTGTGTACGAATACACCGGATGTCCGATTTTCAAGTATAGAACCGTGTACGGCGTCCGGGTGTTCAAAATGAGATCCGATCATGATCACCCAAAACGAAATGACAAATGTAAAGTGATATGCCTTCGAAATCGTTGTGAAAGTAACATTTAACTGATTAAACGTAAATGTAAGCGCCGAATGTGAATCCGTGTGCTAGAGGCAAGAGAATGAGTCTCAGAGGTTTCAAAGTGACATGTGATCGTCTGAGGTATAAAATCTAATCTCTATTGTGAATTTGAAATGGTTTGTTGTGGATTAAGGGAATTGAGTCCCACCGATTATGAATAAGGGAATTGAGTCCCATTGGATATTGAGAATCGCGACGTGAGTGGAAAGGAGTCCACATTATGCTTGTGATGATATAATCTCCTGGATGGAGATGTGTGTGATGAGATAATCTCCCGGTTGGAGATCTTGTGATGGGAATGAGATTTTCCGAGATGTGATTGTGTGTGGCAAATGTGGGTTTCCCTCTCTAAGTATTGAACCTAATCTTGAAACTAGGACCCTGAGTCGTATGGGTAGTATTCTTTAGTATACCATATCCATTGCGGTGTGAACCCGAGAAATACTTGGCCGTGTATTCCGGTCGCTTGTGGGAGTGGATGATGTATGTGGTACGCTTTAGGAAACTACTGTGGAAGAACGATGATTGCCCTGCTCCCCGGGGGTGTGGGGCGTGTCGATCGACGCTACATATTGAGATGTAGTCGTCTTGGTGATTGTTGCATGAATGCAATCGAGGGTTGTGTGCTACCGACCTAAAATAGTAGTCGTGGCTTTAGAATGTGTAGCGAACACATTCCTGTTCTCGTTCTCTCGCATCGTTAGTTAGTACAGTCTACTAGTTGGGGTCCGTAAAGATGATGTAATAATGAAAATAAACAATGTTCAAGATGTAGTCGTGAGAACTGTGTGAATCTAGTGGTTCGAGATGAACCGTGTGACCTGTGGAAAGCTAGTGATTCCAAATGATGACCAATCAGTGTAACCGTGTGAACCGTGAGAATCAAGTGATTCCAATTGTTTCCTATTCCCTCTCCTGTTTCTTGATTATGGAGAGTATGTGTTTCCTTCCCCTGTTTCAGTTTTTGTACACGCCTTGGAGAATTGTTTATGATTACATTTGTTGAGCTGTTAGTTCACTTTTGCAATTGTTATTTTTCTTTTCAGATAAGAACACTTAGCTGACGCCGGATAGATAAAGTAAGGAGAGAGGCTTACTTGATGAGATTGGCTGGATGGCGAGTGCGCGAAATCTCTGGACTTAGAGTTGGATCGGATTGCCGACGGCCACTCGGGGTTGAATGTGGCTCGTTATAGTTATTATTTTATGGTTTTGTTATGTTTCCGCATTTATGATGATTTAGTATGCTTCCGCTTCTGTATTGATGTTTGGAGTTTTGTTTCATTTAGATGGCATCTCTCTAGATCCTGTATAGTAGCTAGGAGTATTGTATTGGAGCCATGATGATATGACAGATTGTGATCCTGTGTAGTGTGTTGTAGGCTTTGTGTTGAACCTTTTAATTAGTTGTGTGCTTGTGCAGGATCTTTTGAACAGGTTGTATTTTTGATTTTCGTCCCGGTTGCAAAAGAAACTCGTCGGATTTTCTGTAGAGTCCATAGGTTAATTGTGGGCTTTAGTGGGTGTGTAGCCATTGACGGAGGTTATTCGATGGAGAATAATTCAGTCCGTCACATTATTTTTACTAGAAGACGATGGTTGAAAAGAGGAAGAATGGAGACCACGTGGAGTCCCGTGGACCAATAAGGTAGCTGAAGCCGGAGCCAACCGCATGAAGCGAGTTCAGGCCCGTGGATTTGACTCCTTTGAACAACTATCGCACTAACATCCTAATGTAACTTTAGGATGAAAAATTTTGAAAATGACTGAAGGAATTCAAGAACGTGGATGGATGGGATCAATCAAAATATTATCACTACCAACGGTGCGGGGGGTCATAGTATTGAAGATTCTCGAATGCTACAAAAAAGACTGAAGATCTGATCAAAAAATGTTATCTTACCCTATTTATGCAAAGACTCAAAAAGGCCTCCAGAAGAGCAAATGGGGATAAACTCGAGCAGTCAAGAAATCAAGTGGCAATTGGGGTCATTAACATGATCACGACTTGACCAGCGCAGAATAACACCCTGAATAGCTCAAGTATGGCTGTCGGCCACAAGAGGCCAAGGGTTGGAGTTAGAGATGATATCATTAGTTTCAATAACGAAGATATGACTCATATATCCTCTCATCATTCTGATTCATTAGTTGTAGGTACATTGTCTCTGATAGTAAAATAGACAATCAGTTGAAACGAATATTTGTTGATAATAAAAGTACTAGAAATTTTCTTTCTCTGGATACAAATTTTAAATTGGGTCTAAAGAAATTCAGATGAAACCCACTAATGGAGCCTCATTCGGAATGAACAATGAGCCGATACCTGTTCAGGGGGTTGTCCAACTTGATGTTACCCTGGAGGCTTATCCGATAATTTCTTCGAGATACTTTCTTTCTTAATAGTGGACCTTCTATTAGTCTATAATGCCATCCTCAGACATCCCTATTTGACAACTTTTGAGACAGTGACTTTGATTCTACATTTGAAAATGAAGTTTTCACTCCGTACGGTGTAGGACAGGTTTTCGACGATCAAATAATCGGGCATATATGTTGCTTGTTTTAGATTACTCAGACATCCCCTGACCAACCAATAGAGGACCTTGATTTCTGTAACATCACCACCTTATTATGAGCACAGTCTAGACATTTTACAAGTACGTTCAAATAGGAAGTTCTCTACTAGAATCCCTTTGAGGACAGCTTATCAGTTTTTTTCGACGAAATTTTGTCATTTTTGCCTAGACACCTAGCAACTAGCCAGAAATTCTAATTAGAGTAATGATCAATAAGTTGGGTCTAGATTCCGATTATAAACCTGATTGGTAGAAATAAAGAAATTATTCTGTTGCGAAATTGATTACTATCCGTGAAGAGGTGAAAAAACTGCTCGATACTATATTCATCTGGGAGGTCCAAGATCCAGACTGGTTATCTAGCGTGGTCCTCGTCAAGAAACGTAATGGGAAGTGGATTATGTGCGTTGATTTCATCGACATCAGCAAAGGATGTTCTAAGGATAGCTTTCCGTTACCAATGATTAATCTATTCGTAGACTCAACGTTCGGATATAAACTATTGAGCTTCATTGACCCATATTTGAGCTACAATCAAATTTGGATGAGCCCAGAAGACGAGAAGCATACATCGTTCATAACCGACTAAGGGATATATTATTACAAAATTATACTTCTCGGACTAAAGAATGCTAGTGTTACATACTAACTGCTTGTCAACATGATGTTTAAAACTCAAATCAGACGAAATATAAAAGTGTATGTAGACGACATGCTCGTCAAAAATAGAGCGACCAATGACTATATTCACGATTTGGACGAGGCGTTCAATATCCTTCAAACAAACCAAATAAAACTCAATCCGATAAAGTGTACGTTCGGAGTGATCTCGAAAAAGTTCATCAATTTTATCGTCCCATATCGAGAAACAGAAAACCCTTATCCTCATTAAGACCAATGGTCAGCAAAGGACTCCTGCTTGTATCTTACACGTGGATTGATCTTCAATGCAAATAGGTTGTGGTGTCGGCGTGGTCCTGAGAACTCATTATGGGTAAGAAATAAAATATTCAATGATTATTGGATTTCTGACGATCAATAATGTTACAGAGTTCAAGGTATTGCTTACCGAACTTAAATTTGCCAAAGAGTGCTTGGCCAAGCACCTGATCATCTGTAGTGACTCGGAATTGGTTGTCAACAAGGCTCGAGAAAATTTGAAAGTTTCCAACCCATAACTTCCCAAATATATTTTCAAAGTCCGAGGCTTGATTTCGATATTTGATAGTATGGAGATAATCCACACTCCAATGGAAGAGAACGAAAAAGTAGATCAATTGTAGGGTTGCAGCTATTAGGGATCCTAAGCTGGTATGCACGAGAAATGTGTAAAGTCCTCAAGATTTTCAGCATAGATGACTAGGAGCCAGAGCTAATGCGATAGTCGATATGGACAGTTGGATGACTCATTACATGAAATACTTATCCGATGGTACGTTAACAGAGAGCTTGGATGAGACTAAGCGCATGAAAATGACAATAGGGTGGAATACCATTATAGATGGAAAGTTATACCGACGTGGATACTTCCTCCCATACTTACGGTGTCTCACGCCAGAAGAGACTGACTACACGTTGGGAAAGATATATCTCAGCATTCGCGGATCCTATATTGGGGTTAAAAACCTCACTTACAAACTCATGCGATAAGGTTACTATTAACCCATTAAAAAACACAACGCCATGGACTTTGTACAGAATTGTGAGAATTGTCAGATCTATGGTAACCTCATCCATCAATCACATATAGAGTTCTGACCCCTACAGTCTCCCTAGCCATTTGCATAACGGGGCTCGATATATTTAGATCCCTTCTAGTTACGTCCGGATAAAGGAAATTCGTGATCATCAGGATCGACTATTTCACGAAGTAGGTCGAGGCCATCCCTCTAGCTTGAATAATTAAGCAGAATGTAACGAAATTCGTCCGTCAGAGGATTGTATGTAGATGTGATATTCCAAAAGTTATAGTGACTGACAATATCACTCAATTCACTAGCAAATAGTTCATAAAATATTATGCTAACTTGAAAGTAATGTTGGTTCACACCTATATTGCTTACTCACAAACCAACGGACAAGTGGAGGTTACCAATCGCACTTTACTACATGGTTTTAAAATAAAGCTTGAAAGTGTTGGGGGCTTATGAGTAGATTAACTACCATCTGTATTATGGTCCTATAGGACAACGCTCAGAAAGCCAACTCGTGAGACGCCCTTTAGCTTATTTTGTGGGACTGAGGCTGTAATTCCAATAGAGGTCGGGCTACCTAATCTTCGGGTCAAATGTTTTGTACATTGAACAATACTCAAAGGTTCCGAAAAAACCTTGACCTACTTGAAAGGACTTGGGATATGGCACGATTGTGGACGGCAACTTATCAGTAATGAATTACTAGATATTATAACAATAATATGAGAATGGGCCAATTTGAAGTGAGAGACTCAGTCTTACGAAATATTGATACTATCGGCAAACATATCAATGGGAACAAGTTCTCACCTAATTGGGGGGGGGGTTTTCCGTGTCTTGACTATTCTCTGAAATAGGGTATACAAATTACGCATCTAAAATAGCAAATTTATCCCTCCGATATCGAATGCCTATTACCTCAAAAAATATTATTGGTAAATGTATGTGTGGTCAGGTAAGGCTAGTTTGTATCATTTGGAATACTTGTAAAATCTGTTAAATTTTATTAATAAAATAATTATTTATTATTCATGTGAATATTTGTCACGTCATAAAATTACGCACCTTAACCTGCTCCTAAATCAAGTGATATCCATTCACTTGCTTCTCGAGCCATAACTTGGTGGTTAATAAAATTTAGTCATATTATCGAGTGGCCAAACGAGATCGGATTATAAAACTTGGTCACAGAATCAAGTGGCCCTTATGAGGCCGAAAGCTAAAAACTTAGGGGGTTTCCTTAAAGTACGAATATAAATTAAAGGGGATAGTATTGTCAACTGACCATGGTCCAAAAAACATAAGTGAAGCACATTAAAGCTTTGATACCCTTTGGTATATCCACGCGACAAAATTTGTGTGGACGACAGTTTAAGTCATCTTAAGAGCCCGATATTTAAGTCTATAATGCCGGACTAGTTTATATGTATGTATGTATGTATGTATGCATAAATAACAAAGAGAGAGAAAGAAGATAGACACATTTGTAAAAAACTTCTTTTATTCATTTACAAAAATGTTACAAGTACAAGATAAAACAATATTTATTCCGGAGGAGGATCATCATGAGGCTACAAGGTCTCCGACAAAGACCCCGAAGATTCTATATCGTTTTTGGGATGGTACAGCACATCTGATCTATGTCAAGCACTAGTGTTCATTGGATGGAATATGAAAATGGGAATGCTAGGAGCCACCATCTTGATGATGTGTTGGAAAAAGTCGATACTGTTCTAATACTTATACTCCATCACCTGCCTAATATCATTTAGACCGATGGATGTCCAAAGTTCACTCTCAAGCCTGAAGTTTTGGCCACGAAGAAGAGTGTATTTCTGCCTCGTCTCAGACAACTTGTGTTCGAGATGGGAAACGTATTCCTCCAATGCCAAGAACTTCTCTTTTCAATGTAATTACGAGACAAGCGGTCGACAGTGGAGATGAGACCATGAGTTAGTTCTTAAAATTGTAAGAGAATAAGAATTTAGAAATTATAAAACAAATAACAAAGGAACTAAGGTGAGGTTCGGCTAATACCTCAGAGAAAGATGAGCTCCCTTTGGGAGCATCACTCGTAGGAACCTCTTGGACCCTCTGCCTCGAGGGCTATGCAACACCTACCTCAACCGCCTCATTGACTCCTCCAACAAAAATATCCTCCTGGGCCTCAAGCACTGAGGTCTCAAAATTAGATGTTTCAGTTGCTGCATTGGGTTTTGCTTTTCCATTGACCTCAGACATGGGGGCCACCAAGCATGGCATGTCTGCCACATTAACTCGTTTTTTAGCCTTGTCTTCATCTCTACCCTCGGACACTGGGGACTCAGAAGAATGAGCCACGACAATCTCAGCATGAAGTTCCAATATGACCACCTCTGTGATCTGACCTCTGGAACTTGACTTGAGGCACCTTCTCAACCTCTCAGACTGAGTCTCACTAATCCAATAAGCACCCTCGGCGAAGCTAGTAGGAAGATCAAGTAGGGACTCCTCGAATAGAAATGGTAGAGCGACTGACATCCCATGTGAGGTAAGGGTTAGATCTAGGATGGGGATATCTTCGACTCCAACCTCAATATCACCCATTGCAGTAGACTCCATAGGCTCACAATCTTTATCTGGTTCGATGACCCCAAACGTCTAAGCGGAGGAAGAAGCAAGAATTGGGTCCATCCTCATCGATGGCTTTCTTCTCCTTACAATTTGATCGATGGTGATTTTGTCATCAAAGGAAGATTCAACCGAGGCCTCTTTGCACTCGAGTGCCTGGGCCGATGGCTCGCTTATTTGAAGAGGCCACTATTTTCTCTTCAACTTCCTTTTAGGAACCAATGATGTTGGAGGCGCATCCAACCCCTCCAATAGATGCTCCCATTTGGATTGAGCTAGAGATTCAACCAACAACCATCTGTTCTTATTTTCATTAAAGGAATCGGCTTTTTCCTTAATAAGATCTGTTAGCACCTTAGTCAACTCCTTCTCGTGCTCTAACACCTTCGTATTGGCAGATGCGGAGACTCGACTCCACTCATTGGAGAGCTCCCATCCAAAGGGAGTCGCCAAGTAGAAGAACCAGTCTTTTCGTCTTTTGCTTGAGTCGGGATTTTTCCCACTCAATACGAACTCAAAACGATGATAGATTGAGATCCGACCTGCTCCATGATAAAATGTAAAAAGAACTTTTATGGTCTTAGTGTCCATATAAATACTAAGTTCCTAATAGCGTCAGGTTGCAATCTTATAACCGAAATATAGAAAGCTGTCAAGACTAAGAGTATGGGTTTGGACAGCTAACTATCCTCGGATATCATACCAGAAAGCAGAACTTTAAGTCTCCCGATATGGGGGCTACTGATGGGTATAGTTGCTAGTGGCCTAATAGAAAAGCTTGTTAAAGGATTTGACTCATAAAAAAATAAAGATTCAATTGACTCATATAACCCAAAGTTAGTATGTGAGCCTGTCAGTCCTATCCGAGCAATTTACCTTTTGAATGAAGGCGGAACCAACTATAACCAACCTAAACATATAAGTCCCATTTCTTATTTGGTTCAACGGATTCGATTGCAAGTTAGAAACCGCCAACTAAATGACGTCTTCTTATCCATCTGGACGGTTTCATAAGCGGCTAGTAGGAAAAGTCAACCGCTTCTTATTTTTATATAAACCCCTTCTTAACAAAAGAGGAGGACGATACTCAACCAAAGAAAAGTTAACAAACTACAATCTTAAGACGTTTCAAGCGCACTCTCTATGACTCCTTAAAACGCTTTCTAATAGGTATACATTACAAAATCATTTTTACAAATATTTACATTTTACATCATTCATTTTCTTTTCTCAAAGAAAAATTATTAATTTGAGTGTCGAATGATATATCGAAAAGTGAGTCCCACCAATTATTTAACTGTACATTTGTTGTGTTATATATGATCCAGATTAGGAGCGTACGGGGATCAGACCCGCTTGGATCTATCAAATAGTTATTGACTCTCTAATTTGTTTAATGATCCGAATTTGTTGACATATCAAAAATAATAAATTTAAAATTTATTCTATACTTAATTTATCAATGAGCCCTTGATATCATGATATTAAATACATAGCCTTAATATTTTAAAATTAATTACATTTTAAAATAATTAAATATAATTATCCATAATCCCTTTATGTAGAGTTTCGGGTCCCTCCTTGGTGGGTCAGAGTCCCCGTGTGAAGTAGGGCACGTGTTGCTTTTTCATTGGATTGATTGGGCCCCATTGGACTAATTACATTAAGTATGATTAATTGCTCGAAAATCCAATCAAAATTAAAATTATGTTTTTTTCCCCTTGTTCCTCTTTTAACCCTGCACTTGTATCAAAATTTACTTATCAAAATTATGAAACAAATATAAACTTTAGCATATTTTAATTTTATTTTTTTATTTTAACATATTAAAATAATTTATTTTTATATAATTAAATACATAATTGAATATATGAGTAATATAAAAAAATCAAAATTTTAATTTAGTAATTTTTTTGATATTATAATTGAGTTTGCAATTTCATTTTTATATAATATTAGGGTTGAGTAAAATCTAGCTTAAGAAAATTTTCACAAATAATTACTGTAAATAGACTGAATTAAAAAAATTATTTTTTGATCAAATTAACTCCTAAGCTTAGCTTGGAGATGTGAACTTTTCTGTCATGGTCCTCTTATTTATATTATTGAACTTTATTCTACTTTCAATTTTTATTTTATCATCGGTTTTATTTTTATATAGTAAAATTAGGTCAAACTAATCACATTACGAGTTATTTATTATTTTATTAAATATTCTTCTTCATCCAAATGACAATTAAGTCCCTAAAACAACCACATACAGATCCTACAAGAGATTCAATCTATCAAAAAAGTGGAGCTAAACCGAAGACAAGACTCTTTATTTATATTATTTGTTGATATCAACTTTGCCATGGGACTTAACCCCTTAGTTCCTCCTTAGGTTCCCACTTTCATATTTTGAGTGTCTTATTATTATAATATTTTTTCTATTTTGTCTGTCCCAAAATTATATTCAAAGTGTTAATATTTTGGATAGGATTGTTGCCCTGATGTACACAGAAGAGGTGCTTGTATATATTTATTTTAAAATTGCAGCATCTTAGACACGTCTGATGAACTTTTATATACAGACTTAAAGAAGCTTTGTGCTTGATCTACCCCTAATAGGTATACGTGCGCCAGTCTGTTATATAATAATCTTCTAACATATTTCTGCTCATTTCGTTCAAAATTTTGAGAGAAGAAGATGAGAATAAGAGAGAGAAGAAGGAAAAAAAAAAGAAATCCAAACTAATTTTTGATAAATCCAAACATTATGCATGTGATGTTTACTTAATTTATTTGATTATATCTTGCATGCGTATTAGTTTAGTTTTCATTCCATGAGATTTTAAATGCTTATATAATAAATTTAAACATATTAGCTTGAAATTATGATTTCTTTAACAAATTATTCTTATATGTCTATTTTATATAAATATTTGATAAAAATTATATTTTAATTTTGTTAAAGATGAATTATTTTCTATATTTGAGTAAAAAAATTATATATATATATATATATATATATTTAGTGAAAAGTTTTAAATTTTAATTAAATAAAAAACTATTGTAGAAAATTAATAATGTGTATTTAAATATATTCTAGTATATTATTTATAAATCAAAGATTAAACATAAAAAGTAGTATTTGCCTTGATTACAGAAAATAATATATAGTCCGCCTACGTATAAGTTATAAATAATCACGTATGACCTTTGGTTATATGAAATGATCATAACCCAAACTTTAATATTTGATATTTATTGGTGAGATTATCATAGATCTTTATTTCTTTTGTATTTATACGATTTTAACATGTTTTATTATCTTTTCAACAATTTTGACGTTTTGGTTATCGATCGTAATTATTGTTCACCGCATGTATCGGTCACTACATTCACATATATAAAATTATACTCTTGCCATCTTTAACTAATATTTTAGATTAGTAGGCACAAATGTAATTTGTAGAGATTTTGAAAATGATTTTGAAAATTGGTGAAAAATTTTCAAAAGAAATAGTTTTAGGGTGTCTATTGTATTTTGGATTACCAAATTTAAAATTTTTTATACTGATTTTTGCACGGTTGTATTTGGCCATGAGCCTTAAGTTTATATTCCAATTTTGATTATTATATATGTTGGTTATCAAATTAAGATATTCTTTTTATTTATGGTTATTAGTTGATCAGGTTATAAGTTATCAAACCCGCTTTTAGATGTAATTTTTAGATTTTGGGATTCATCATATTTTTATTGGACTATTTAGCAATTTTGTTACAAGATTGTATCCTAATGTTGCATTGTGATTAAGTGAATTGTTGAATTGAGTTATTTGTGAATTATCATTTAATTCTAATTGTGATACATTTTAATTTTAAAATTTGGGATGAAAACGTGACATTATTAGTTTACTTTTGCCATTATATTTTCAGTTTTCTAGTGTTAATAATTAGCAAATAAATCATTTATATTACCCAAATCAAAATTAATCACAAATTCCCATTGTTCAAGCACTAACTACATTAAAAAGACTCGAAGATATATTTGATGGATATCGATACCCAATGCCCATATAAAGATCCGTTTTCTTAGAGTTGAGCCCAGATGCCATGGCGGCCCAATAGGTCCAAGCGTCAGAATTGGCTCGCGAGACACAATGGGCTCAAAGTTCACTATAACTCGTGGACTTAAGATAGGTCACGGACGCTACCCAACTTGCAAAAACGGCGTGGTAGAGATTTGGTGGCTGATCGTGTCAGATTGCAAAAAGAATGATGACTAATAGAGCACGTAGACCTACGAAGAAAACGTCATACCAGGAGAGCGTACACGCTATCTTCCTGACACAGCAAAGGGAGTTTACAGAGTTGGTGGTAGAATCCCCTGCATACGCTAACCCCATGTGGGCACCCTTTAACGGGAAGTTCAACCACTATAAATAACTCAACTATTTACTAAACAAATAATCGAGCATTTTCTATTGCAAGTTGTAATAGAAAGAGAATGGAAAGAGAAGGGAATGGTTTGTGTTGTATGAGTGATTCTCTAGAATCTCTATACATTTAATCCTCAACTTCCTATACTAAAGCGCATACTGTAACCAAATACAAGATAATGAAATGGTTCTCGGATAAAAGTTTCGTTATTTTTCTTTCTCATTCAATAGTAGGTTTTCTACGTAAAAACTTTCTTTACATCATTCAGCGTACTCTCTCTCTTTCTCTACTTCACACGATCATTATTTGATATTGCTGTTGGATCATCCTCCTTATCAGAGTAAGAATCCGAATATGCAACAATATTAATCACAAATCTATAAGTACTAAGTGTCAACCATAGTGTCATTTTCGACTCAAATGTATGAATTAAGTGTTTTTCCGCTCATACTATATGTTAAGAAATGATTTGTTATCTATAGTTATGTTAGGTTTAAGCATATTTTCGATGAAATTTAAATATATTGCTTTTTTTCTATTATAAAAAAGCTAACAGTATTAAAAATTGAAACTATTATGTAAAAATTTGATGATAATTTTATACTCTAATATGTCCCTTATGCGAGTGCCATTGTGAGCATGAAGTGCCGATCATGTACAAACATATTATATATCATATACTCATAAATAATGACAAAGTGTCTCATGCTCAAATATAGAGTTAAAAGAATTAACATACTTGAAAATTTTGGCCATTCGATGACTATATAGTTATAATTGTATAATATAATATTATAAAGTTTTACTATTCAACCAACTTTCACTCTTAAATTTGTGTAAGGAAGCAACTTTTATGGGTTTACCAAGAAAGAGAGACAAATAAATCAACTTGCTGTCACTGTGTTATACATTTTTTTAATAAATTAAAATATTTATTTAGTATAATCAAATTATTTTATGATTTTATGTTATGGAAATAAATATTATACATAAATTTGAATGCATGTGTAAATATTTTTTCTTGAAGAAATAGAATCGATTTCTCTTTGCCATCCTTATCTTTTTATTTATGATAATTACAGGATTAGTGAAAAACACGATCATGTATAATTTTTTAAATTACTGTTTAAATTTAGATAATCAAAACTATCAAAAATAATTTCAAATTCTAAATCTGAAAATCATTATATTTTTTAAAAAATTGTCAGACATTATACATAGCTAATGATAAATAATTTTATTATTTATAAGGTAGGGAGATAGTTATCCATTACCTATACAAATGTTATTCTTTTCATCAAAAATTACGTTAATTAATGAAATAATTTATTATTTAGAATAAAATTGTATAATAACATAATTTTTAATCATTTTAATAAATTTATTAAATATAGAATTATTTTTAGATATATTTCTCCTTTGCTATTCTCTCATTATTAACGGGAAAGTAAAGAAAGTTTTATAAATATTGGTGCGAATATATATAAATTAATAAATAATTTTTATATTTCGTATTTTATTGGTTATTGGGTGCCTTTTTTTTGGATCAAAACGTCGTTATTTTTTAATCAAAATGCTCCAAAACAACACCATTTTATTCATTTATTTACTTGCAATGAAATGATGCCGTACGTATTGAACTCTGTTGCCTCAAAACGATGTCATTTTAATTATTTCATCCCACCAAACGGCGCTGTTTTGAAATCAATTGTGAACCTTAAATCATCAAACACCGACTTGGGCAGTCACGGTTCAAATTCATTAATAACCCTGAAATTAGTGATTTCAGAGAAATTTAGGAGATGTTTTGAGCCCAATGTGCTTTTGGATTTCTGATGTATTTTGTTTTTCAATGTTACTATTTTTTTAGATTTAATTATTTTAAAATCACTGGTCTATTAAGTTGATATTGCTACTACTGTCTGAAAGAATGCATCTATTTATGTTGTCGTGTTATAGAAGATAATATTCTACCATAATATATACAGATAAAATATCTGAATATTACACTGTCTTATATTTATTGTATTTTCTTCCCTAGATATTACATTTGCCTTATATATAATGATTATATCATTGTATATGTTGGTCCGACTACTTATAAATACTCATCTCAAACATTAATCTAAAAGTTTTTATAAAATTAATACTGTGATACTTAAAATATAGGGACTAGGTCACTTATTTGTTTTGCTAGATAACTACTTATAACTCATGCCCAGTTGACTCTAGACTAAATTTCTCTAACATATGATAAAAGTGTTGGGACAAACGGGGCGTCCGAACAGAATGCTCGAAAAGCACAGTGACCGAAAGGACAAAATACTCAGACAGAGGGAGAGCGCTCGGAAGGACAGCCAATGATAGAGATAGAAAATCGAGAGAAAACACACGAGATTTTAACGTGGAAACTCTTCTGTTACCGAAGGAAAAAATCACGGGAGTAGAGTTTACAACAAATCCACTATATGAAATAGGTTACAAACCTCCAAGATGGAGTATCCGCTATACACCAGAGAAGTCAAAGAGAAAAAACTTTCCAGAGCAAACCAAGAAAACGCTCTTTTCTTTTCACTCTTTATTTTTCTCTTTCTTTTTCTCTTATCGGTGGTGCACTCCCCTCTTTTCTTTCACATTAGTCTTCTTGCTCACTCCAAGATTGCTCTCAATCTTGCTCTCTAGCTCTTTTGGCTCAAGCTCACCAATCTGCCAGCGGCCCATATATATAGACACAATGGGTCTAGGCCCGACCAGCTACCCTACTGCCAGTAAGGTGGCAGGACCACGCCCCTTAGGCTTGCCATGGCAGGCGCATGCTCGGTGTACCAGGATGGTAGGCCTGATACCTTGGAAGTTGCAGCCACCTGAGTGGGTCAACTGCCCACCTGCAAAACGCGGCTGCAGCAGGTTTACGGAGGAAGTCAACGCCTAGGCTTTAGGGTCCTCGTCCACTATTTCAGCCTCCTTTCGGACTATAGTTTCCAGACGGATTCTTCAGCCACTGCTCATCCATAAAAGTCCTCGTCCAATTCTTCCAACCACCCTGAGGACGGATGTTCCCGGCCTTCTCCAAAAGTCCGCGTCCATTTGTCTCCACACGTCCGTGGACACAAATATCACAAGAGAGTGACCCCAATAAACTTCTCCTCACGACTTTGTGGGGAACCTTCACCGTTGTTGGGCAACCGTCATCTCCTGCCTCCCGGCAGCTTCCCCTGAATTTGGACTCCGGCATCAACATCTGCAAGCCTGAATGACACCTTCCTTCGCTCCACTGAGTTTGGAGTAAACTGACTCCCCTTCAGCTCCTTATCCGCAGACTTGTCATTCTCCCTTACACTCCACTTTGGCTGACCTCTCCTACCTCCCGGCCATCCTCTCCTGCCACCTTAACCAATGCCCCCGTTGGTCACCCTGGTATTTCCCTTGGCAATGCAGGTCTTCATCAGATATCGCCCTGATGTCCTGCTTCCCCTTGTCATCACTGAGGTGCCTTTGGTGAGCTTCCATTGGTCGTCGCCAAACGCCGTCCAGAAGCCTTCCTCATCAATCTTTTCGGTTAAAATCACATTCAACCTCAGATATGGGGCATGTCGCACACCCTCCAGCACGAGCGTATTTTCGTTGTTTGTCCTCAAGCAAACATCCTAATGCCAACAACTCTAGATGAGCCACCGTTACCCATCTTCAACACCCCGCGGCCAACAGGCGTATAACTCATGAAATAGGACTTCCTCGGTGTCGCATGGTGTGAGGCCCCGCTGTCCATCACCCAACTCGTCTCCTGGCATGGCCGGCTCCGTGCTTCCCCTGCATGGACCACCAGGAGGTCTCCGCAGAAAGCAATGGTCTCCGGATCATCAGCCTGATCCCTTTTCTCCTGACAATCGCCTCTGCCCTCCTCGTACTGCCTCCTCCTCGGACAGTCCTTCTTTATGTGGCCTTTATTGCCACAAAAGAAGCAACTCCTTCCATCAAGCTTGCTCCGGCTGTTACTCCTCTTTGTCCCGCCAACTTGTCCTCGGTTAGATCTTCCTCGTTCCCGACTGCTGGTGGCCACAAGAAGACTTTTCCGAGAGCCTGAGGCCTCATCGCTTTCCCTCCGCCTTGGCTCGTTCATAAGTAGAAAAATTATGACCTCGTCCAACTTTAGCGTGTCCTTCTCGAATAACAACGTCGTGACGATATGATCGTACGAGGCCGGCAAGGATGCCAGCAACACCAACGCTTTGTCTTCGTCCTTGATCTTCTCATCAAGGGCCGACATCTGCGTCACCAGCCGGTTGAACTGGTCCAAGTGCTTCTCGAAGCACTCACATTCTGACAACCACAGGCTATAGAACTGCTTCTTCATATGCATTTGGTTCTCAAGGACTTGGACTTGTACCGGCTCTCAAGCTTTTTCCAGACCTCGGCCGGGTCTGACAGACCGAGGATCGCCTGGAGTGTGTTGTCCGCCAAGCACAATTTAATGGAGGAGCTGGCAAGATCCATCTTGTCCTGCCACTCGTTCTGGGACAGTTTCTTCAACTTCTCCTCCTTTTTTCGAAGAGCTTTTTCCGTTCTTTTTCGGGTCAAAATGTTCCTCACCCTTTCCTGCAAGAGGATGAAATTATTTTACGTATTGAACTGCTCCACATTGAACGTCCCATTCTTCGCCGACGACGTCATTCAACTGATGGTTCACGAACTAGTCTCTGATACCACTTGTTGGGGCAAACGGGACTTCCGGACAGAATGCTCGGAAAGCGTAGTGACCGAGAGGACAAAATACTCGGACAGAGGGAAAGCGCTCGGACAGACAGCCAAAGATAGAGATAGAAAACCAAGAGAAAACCACAAGATTTTAATATGAAAATCCTTCTGTCACCGAAGGAAAAAACCACGGGAGTAGAGTTTACAGCAAATCTACTATGTGAAATAGGTTACAAACCTCCAAGATGGAATATCCATTATACACCCGAAAAGTCAAAGGGAAAAACTCTACAGAGTAAACCAAGAAAATACTTTTTTCTTTTCACTCTCTATTTTTCTCTTTCTCTTTCTCTCACCGGTGGTGCACTCCCATCTTTTCTTTCACACTAGTTCTCTAGCTCACTCCAAGATTGCTCTCAATCTTGCTCTCTGGCTCTTTTGGCTCAAGCTCACCAACCAGCCAGCAGTCCATATATATAGACACAAGGGGCCTAGGCTCAACCAGCCATCCTACTACCAGTAGGGTGGCAGGACCATATCCCTTAGGCCTGCCATGGCAGGCGCACGCCCTGCGTGTCAGGATGGCAGGCATGACACTTTGAAAGTTGCAGCCGCCTGAGTGGGTCAACTGCCCACTTGCAAAATGCGGTTGCAGCAGGGCTACGGAGGAAGTCAACGTTTAGGCATCAGAGTCATCGTCCACTATTTCAGCCTCCTCTCGGATAATAGTTTTCGGACGGATTCTTCAGCCACTGCTCTTCCATAAAAGTCCTCGTCCAATTCTTCCAGCCACCCCGAGGACGGATGTTCCCGGCCTTTTCCAGAAATCCGCGTCCATTTGTCTCCACACGTCTGTGGATACAAATACCACAAGAAAGTGACCCCAACAAAAAGTGTGACAAAATAGTGAGAAAATTTATAACTTTGTTTTCAAAGTGAAATAACTAAGACAAAAAAAAAAAAACAAAAACAATTTAGTAGATTTCCAAATCACATAGCTTAAAATATAAGGACTAGCTTTGACCATTTTTTAGTCTCTATATTAAGCTTTGTAGAAGACTGATATGCCCCTAGTATATAATAAAGAGTGACACAACACATAAAATTTTAACATCATAAAGTTGGAGAAAGATACTTTAATTGAATCAATCTCGAGTGCATGCTTTTTGCATGTTTCCTAATACTATGATTGAAAATGAGAACTTTAAATGCATTACATCACTCTAATAGTTCATTTTGAGTGCTTGTTTATTTACTTTGATGATATGCGTTTGTTTTCTTTATACTCATGTGATTTAACTTTGTAAAATTATATATGGTTCCTGATAAAGATTGGTCTGATACTGTTAATGATTGCCTTAAAAAGTGTATATATTTGCCGTTAAAAAAATTGCAATATTTGTAAATATAAAGTTAGGAGGAGCAAATGAAATTAATTATCTATGTCAAATGTATGAAGACATACTTTAAAATTTTCTGAGTTAGTTGAAAGTTTTCGGATAACTCATGAAATAATATAAAATTATATCATTTGGTATCATCACGTTAAAAGACCAGAAGAATGTGAAAGTCAATATGAAGGAGAAGTTACTAAATAAGTAAAATTTGGTGGTAATGATGAGGTATTAGATATTATATGAGATTTGTGTTCTAAATTTGATGATCTAGATAGAATTAAATATTTGTTCTACAAGCTAATATAAAAGTAGGGAAGAGCCAAATAGTAATGCAAATAGATTATAAAGGTTAATATGGGATTTTAAGCAACTTTTATACCAAAGTTATAAAATTTTAAATTTATCTACAATAATAAAATTATTATGTATCTTTTATATTACATGGAAGTTAATATGCCAAATGCAGAGTTAGGTTTAATAGGTTGTTAGGCTTTTATAGTATATGTATCATTTATATTATAATTTACTATGTTTTAATATTGTTGATAAGTCACGTATCACTTTTTCTATTATGTTTATATTCTAATAACATATTCTTTTTAATAGAGCAATTCAAAAAATTATTTTTTTGATCAATTTTTTGAGTGAAATAAGAAAGAATCCATTATTAATAAAGATTGTGTATCATACTTAAATTTTCTAAGTAGGACTCAAACATATATTGACATAAATCCCATTGGCCTAATGTCAATGCATAGAAATGATAATCATTTGTTAGAAAATGATAATGGCATTCTTACTATGTTTAATGATTGAAAAAATGTGAAAGATATATATATTTACATGGAGGAAGATACAACCATTGATCCTATAATGATATTTACGTAAGCAAAATGCGATCACCCACTATTAGATATTTCAATAATTTATTTGTAATATACTAAATTATGATATTATTATCCATATTCAAATGCTAATTCATTACTTTATTAAATTATTTGTAGCAAATCCAATTGGTGAAGATATTGAGATACTAGGTATTCTAAAGAAAGGGAAAAAGGTCATTGTATATGTTGTAATTGTAAACAGTAAAAGATCTATTGATTTCTCCTTTAAATCATCTTTTTTCATTCTTTTTCTCTCTTATTATCTTTATTTCTCGCTTCCCCTTCTTTCTCTCCTTTCAATGGTCAAACAAAAATGAGTTTAAATCGATCAATGAGACTATTTATAAAAATCGATGTATGAGTATCAGACAAATATAGATTAGACGATGAGGCATAATCTATATTATGCAGGAACACCCCTCAAGCATACAACAAACACTAATATTTAGGTTTAAACATGCATATGTTATATTCAAATACATTTCAAGCGTGGACATTGTACCTAAAGTGCATTTATGTGTAAGTCAGAGGTATGCTAAATGTCACTTTGCCTAATTTATTTTAATTCAATATTTAGTTTTTGACTCAAAAATGCACCTAAACTTGAAAATTTATTAATTTAATTAAAATAATAATTATTAAAATAATCTTTTAAGATTCATATCTTAAAGTAGATTTGAATAATTTAAACTTGGAAGAGTTATACAAAAATTAGACATATATGTATCAGGCTGGATTTCCAAATCAGGCTTGTACACAAGTGATCATTAGGCATTGAGCTATTAGAACATCCATATACAAGCATCCATCACACCTTATGTGTGATCAATATTGCTAGGCACACATGAGCATCATTTATGCAATGTTTAGGTGTAAACATATTGTAACAAGCACACGCATATATAGTTCATTTGCTATTAATATGTCTTTTCAAATCATCACATACTTTATTTTCTCAATCAAATTAAAATATTTTTTTAATAATTCATTTAATTAACTTAATTCTACATAATTATATACATTTTAATGTTTAGATCTCATAATTTTACTTCTCTTATAATTGCCCTGAGTAAATGGGTCATTGATATTATTATTATGACCCACGAGGTGTTATGAGCCACTTTCATATAAAAAATCATTTCCATTATTATCAAGATGATACGTTTTAATGACCTTTAATGAAGTGTGTCAGTTATTGGCGACTCTTATTAATTCTGTTCAATAAGAGTTAGTTTGTCAAATTGTTTGTGATTGCGTATTTCTCTAACAATACAGTGCCTTAGTTCAATCTATCTTTGACCTTTTGCATTCCTACAACTTTCTCCCTTAAAGATGTTGTTCTTTGAAAAGTATTGAGTAACATATCGTTTGCTCTAGCATGACATCCTTTTGGGTCTCACTACTTGTCACCCCTTCTTTATGACAAACTATCTTCTTATCACCCAAGCCATTATCATAGTCTAATTTTTAATATTCAAATCATACTATATTTATTAAACGTCCAACCCAATAGACAACTAATGGAAAAAAATAATTTATAAATGGAGCTGTTTTTTCATTAGTATAATGAAGAAAAAAATAATAAAATAAAATAAAAATTACGTTAGATGCCACCATTGAAGTATGCTATTGAGATTTGGTTAATATTAAAAAAATAAATAATTTTCAATGGTGAGATACCTTATTCTTATTTTGGTGTCTTTTAAGATCTTTTAGTTTTTACTAGCATATTAGCTGTCTGGTTATCTCTTTTGAAAATATATCCTACCTTACATCCCTGATTTTTTTAAGATAGTCTTACAATCTACTATTAGGTTTTTATTTGGTCTATCACTCTAGAACGATTGTTGTGTTTTTGAATTGCCGCAACTAAAACAGTTTTGATAATTTACTTGTGTAATTCTCTACTGAATGCACATAAGGGGCGTGCTAAATTCCATGTTTTGGATATATAAAAATTTTTCAAATTTAAAAATTTAATATCTTCTTAAGAATTATAGAATTATTTAAATAATTACATATTCTGTTTAACTTATAAATAAATATACAAGTATATGTTTCATACTTCATAAAAGTTAAACTAAGTGATAAAGTATCTCAAAATTTTCTCTTTATCTCAAGGTGTTTTGTAGTACCTTCTACTACTTGCCATTCTAGCATCGAGTTATTTTTTATAGAACTTCTCTACAGTAATGTCACTGTAATAAAGTTTAACCATAATGTTCGGGATGGATCAGATATGTCATGACAATTTCTTCAAAAAATTGTATTTTTTACAATGGAATTTGAAAAACTCGAATTTTAGTTGGCTCTCCAAAAAATGATAGCAAAAATAAGTATCCCTATAATTGAGACTTCTTTTAATCTCTTTTATTTTTGGTAGTTTAACCATGGAATTTTTTTTTATTATTTTCAAAATATGAGTGTGTGAATTTTTATAATATTTTTTGCTTTAGAATATCAATATTTCCTATCTAGATGGAATATCCAAACACTCATTGAGCCTTATAATTTCTCGCTCTTCCACCCATGCTAATGCTAACATATGTGTTTATTTTGATTGAACCCATTCAACTTGTGCTGCTGTGGGGATCCATACTATTGCATATAAAACTTTGATGATCTGGGGGTTTTTTAAAAAAAAAAGAAAAAAAGGATATATTTCATTTTGATGGTCCCATGAAAGTGTCCTCCGTTTGTGTAGGCTAATCAATTTTTTGAAACTTAGGTGATACATTGGTTTTGTTTTTTTCTCAAAATTTGATTCTGTCTTGTCTTTGTGTCATACTCACAACAACCAAATTATTGTAAAGTAAAATAATATTTATTCTATTAATTATATGTAAATATCAGGTTATAAAATTAATCATAATGTTCAAGATGGACTTTTAGAATTATTCAAAAAATTGTATTTTTTACAATAGAATTTGAAAAACTAGAATTTTAGATGGTTCTCAAAAAATGATAGCAAAAATTTATCTCTTTGACAACTTCTGATAATATTTTTTTTTTGGTAGTTTAAAAAGTTTTTTTTTTATTTTAAGCAGATGTGTGAATTTGATAATACTTCATCTAGAATTAATTTTATTAGATGGAATTTACTATGAGCCTTATCATTTTCTTCCACCCATGCTAATGCTAACATAAGCCAAATTATAATTTTCGTATTTTGATGGGGCTTTGATTTTGTATATAGAAACAACTATGGATATTAAATGACTGTTGGAGCTTGAAGTTGATTTTTAAAATTCCGTAGCACTCTTTTTTTTTTTTTTTATAAATAAGTAAATTTTTTATAAATAAAAAATAAAAATACAACGATACCATCTGTAACATTCGGCGCATCTCAGCGATATTGTGTTTTGGGTTGGGGAACTTGGATGTAGAGCGGTTTTAGAGACGGAATCTACCGCCAGCAGCGTCGCCGAGGAGGATATCCGCTCTTATAATAAAGCGTCGCCCGTTCTCTCCATCCGATATATCACGAAGTACAAAAGAAAAAAGTATTTTGATGATCGAAAGCCAATAGGCTAATCAATTTCTTAAACTTAGGTGATAAATCCTAGTCTTTCTCAAAATTTGATTCATTGTGTCATACTCACAACAACCAAATTATTGTAAAGGAAAATAATATTTATTCTATTGATTATATGTAAATACCAGGTTAGAAATGAGTCATGCAAGGAGACTTTTAGAATGCATATTTAGGTCATATTCAAAGCATCAGATCTCTTGGCTCTTTGACAAGTATAATGGTTTTTGGCAATTTTTAAAAGACATCCATTCCAAGTATATTTGCCAGCCATCCTTCATCTTTAAATTTATTAGTATTTATATGTAATTTATCCAGAAACAATCCCAAATTATAAAGGCTGGGGCTTTGATTTTGTATCAGCTGTGGATATTAAATGACGGTTGGAGCTTGAAGTTGATTTTACAAATTCCGTAGCACTCTTTTTTTTTATAAATAAGTAAATTTTTTATAAATGAAAAATAAAAAAAACTTAATGAAGATTTTTTGACTTGGATGTAAAATACTGGTTTCTTGTGAGGAATTGTAAACCCAAAGAAAAAACCATAGGAATAAAATGCATCACGGACCAAATCAAACAGACAGTTGGACACAGTGTCCATAATGCAACCCAGCATTTCAGCCAGACGTGCAAATCAGGCAGAGCATCAATGCAAACCAAGACACCTTACATCATGCCAGAAATTCCGAAACAATCCCAGCACTCGATCGCTTTCCTGAAAGATAATACATGCCTGGTTTTTTGGTATTGTAATATTTGAAATATTATGTTCTAAATTTAACCTGCCACCTTACATCATGCCAGAAATTCCGTAGCACTCGATCGATCCTGAAAGATAATACATGCCTTTTTGGTATTGTAATATTTGAATATTATGTTCTAAATTTAACCGTCTTCACTATTTGCATGCCCCAAAACTATGTCCCCTAAAGCCAATTGAGGCCAGCCCCATTCAATTTGCCTTCTAATATATCCCATCTTCATTCCAGTGGAGCTGGTTTTTGAAAACAAATTTCAGTCTGTATATATGTTTTTTAGGAAATATTATTATTATTATTTTGGATAAAATTACAAATTATAATTTTATTTTATTGAAAATAATTTTTAAAAAAATAAAAAATTGGAGAGACAAGCGCAGCCCAATTTGCCAGTACCAAATTCTGGGCATTTGGCTTGCATAGGGAAAAAGAGAGGGGGCCCCGGCCAGCACAGGCAATGAATGCAGCGTAGACATTTGTACGGACTTTGAGTAGCATACAACTCTCCATCATACAGCCACACAGGCCACTTCAAACCCTCCCATGTGAACCCCTGGGCCCCACCCTCCCCATGTGGGCCCTCGGATCCCTGCCCTCCTTAGCCCTTTCGACCTGACTTCTTCCTAATCTTCTCTCTCTCTCTCTCTGTTACGCTAATTATTCACCAAACCCCTTATTTCATATAATTTAAAGATATTAAAAAATTTATATTTATAAATTTTGTGTATTATTTTTTTAAAAATTAAATTTAACCAAATATTTACACATTCAAAGTAATATATTAAAATATATTCATAATAATAATGTCATATAAATACTTATTAGATGGATATAAATTTAATTTTAAAAAATAATATGATTATTAAATTATTTAATTTTATATATAATATTTTGTTTAATTGTATTATTTGTTTGTTTTCCCCAAGAGATAGTAATTTTATTCCAAGTTTATGTTCTTTTAATGGATAATCTCTATTTATATTGCAAACCTAACCGTTAAATTTGGATATTATTATTATTAATATCATTTATTAACTAAATTTCTTAATGCATACAGAGTTTTTACAAGGAAAAAATATAAAAATACTTTTAATATATTTTTGATTTGTATTTAAAATCTGAATTATTATCTAAATATATTATGTTAAATTTTTAAATTACCTAATTCAGATTTTGCACTCTACGTTGATTAATAAGAAGCAAGGGAATAAGGGATTCACTCTTTATTATATACTTGATATTTAAATTAAAAATTTTTTCTACATTAATGAATGATTATACGGGACTGAAATAAGTATAAATGAGAGAAATCAGTTAAATTTGAGGATTGTGACTACAATTTTATGCTTTTGTTATTTTCTTCTAAATCTGTCTCCTTTTGATTGTAAAAAATTGACGTATTTATAATCTAATTGCCAATTAATATACATAATGTGAGATTGGTCTAACTATTAATTTGAGGTGTTACATTGGTTGAGATTTAACAATTACTTAAATTTTGTGATTATCTAATATTTAATATTTATAATTTAAAATTATAATTACCTGGATTTAATATAATTATTTATTTATTAATTTATATAACACGTTATCAAATTTGAATATAATATTGGATATTCATCAAGCCACTAATTATCTTAATTTTTAATATTTTATGCCATTTGACCATTTGATCATTCTGGGGTTTGTGTATGGACAGAGCATTTTAAGATAACCAATTCATTTATTTTATATTTTTCTATAAATTTATAATTTATGAGCCTAATATCTTATTGAATTGAATTGATTTTATTTTAGCCTATATCTAATAATTTTATTTTTCTATCTAACTATTAATTTTATTTTTTTATTTTAATTTTTGATGCCAATAATTTTATAGGTAGTTTCTAGACCTAGTTGAGTTTATTTTAAGTTATATGATTGTAGATGTGAGGAAACTTACTCATCTGATATTGATTTTTATAACATTTTATAAAATTTAAAAGAATAAAAATATTTAATAAAATATATCACAAATAAATAAATAAATAAATAAATATATTTATTTATTGGTTCAGGTAAACGCAATGCTACGTGTTCAGAACACCGAGTAATGACCTCGCTGTTTGTAACTTGTTTATGAGGTTAATAAATATCTTAAATTTATTCTAACTTCTCTCTCATCGGAAGCATTGTATATTATATTAAAAAATATTATAATATCATAGAATTTATGTTAATTTATAAACACATTTAATTATTCCAACAATTATTGCAATCTAACAAACAATTTAAAAATATGTATAAATTATACAAATAATAATATAAAATAAAATGATAACTTTTAACATTTATTTTTGTATGAACTATTATAATATAATTATATTTTAAAAAATTAAAAATAAATCATTTAAAAATAATTAAATTACAAGTGACACTGTCCTTAATTTTTAATGGCACTTTTGTTGATTCCTCTTATAAAAATATTTAAAATTAAATTATTTAATTATTATTTTAAATTTAAATATCTATTTATGCATATATTGTTCTTTATATATTGATAATCTGTATTAATTAAATAATATATATATATATTATTTTTTAAATATTTTTGATTAACTTTTTAAAATACTTTTAAAAATTTTACAAATTAGGATAAGAAGTAATAGCGGTGGTTGTAGCGGTGGTGGTGGTGGTGGTGGTGGTGGGGTTGCTGCTGCAAATTCCGTGGAAATGGACAAAGAGAAAAGAAATAGTGATAATAAGAGAAAAAAAAGCTCTTATTTTAACATAAATATTATTTTTATAAATATTTAAATAAAGTTATTATTTTTAAATATATTTAAATATTAGATAATTAATTTGAAATATAAATAATATAATATGGCTAAATTTTTAGATTTAAGTATAAATATTTATTTAGACAGTGTAATAAGTGAGGCCGTCCGAGTCAAGTGGGGAAAGCTGGCAAGAACTAGTTTTGTTGTGAAATTACATATTTAGCCTCCGTCCACACCCTCCAACCACCGTAGCCCGGTGGAGCACAACCGTCGGCCTCACGGTGTCAGCATCAATGCCGCCACCACCACTCGCCGCTGGGTCCCACTTGCACAGAAACACTTCATTTTATTTCTGATTAAATGAATTTTTGAAGCGGTTCTCTCTCTCTCTCCCCTCCCTAATCTCTCTCTCAGGCACGTGTAGACACACGCCTATCTTCTCTCTCTGTCGGTCCCTTCCTCATCGTCTTGTCCCTTCGCAGACGCGTTGAATTCCCAACATCCTACATTCTCTCTCCTCTCCGCACGCACATACTCGTTGATCTACTGCATGCCACTTCTCAATTTTACAGAGAGAGAGAGAGAGAGAGAGAGACTCCATTGAAAGAAAAGAATCAACACAAACAACCCAAAAGGAAGAAGGCCCCTCACCCCTTTATTTTTTCCACTTTATTACATTTCTCATATATAACACACTAACTAGTTATTTCACATCTCGTTACTCATCACCCATCACTCATTACACATCCTCTCTTCCTCTCTCTCTTCATACTTTAATGTGGGGTTGGTGCAGCCTGTAATGTTTGCGGAATACAGATGTCGGCATAGAGGCAGGAAGGAGAGCAGAAAAGAGCTTGGGCTTGATGCGTTCTATTTTTTTTTGATCTGGGGAGGTTGATTCTCTGATTTCTTAAAAAGTTTCTCTGGGTTTTGTTTTTGAGTGGAAGGAAGGTATAATGGACACCAAAGGACGGCTTGTTGCTGGTTCTCACAACAGGAATGAGTTTGTTCTTATCAATGCGGATGACATTGGAAGGGTAAGTGCCCTCTAATTCCAATTTACTACCTCTCTTTTTTGATTGTAGGGCAGATTAGTGAAGGGGTTGCCCTAAACGGTGGGTATTCTACATTATTTTTTTCTGGGTTCTTCTGCAAAAGCCCCCTCCTTGCACTTCATCATCATCATCTTCTTCTTCTTGTATTTCTTTGTACAGCCTTTGATTTTCTTAACTTTCTTCATCCCATGATTATTGAGTCTACTTTTTTGCTCATTTTGAGTCATTTGGTTTATCCTACTTCTGTGAATTGTTTTCCTTTTCAAGGGTTCCATAATTTCGTTTCTCAATTTCCTCCTGTGAACCCTTTGTCATGTAAATCTTTATTCTTAAAAAATCTGAACTTTTCTTTTAAACTATTAGTTCTCAGAGTCAAATCAGACTAATGCACTTCCTAGATTTACAGATCGACGCGCAGGGAATGGGATACATAGGCACTGTGATGTACCATTAATTTACACTCAGCTCGTAGAGTTTCAGGAATATTTTGTTAAAAATCTGTTCTTTCTTGCAAAATTTTCGGATCCCTTTTCTTCCTCACCCAAAAGAAAAAAAATGAAAAAGGAATTGGTGGGGCTAAAAGATAACTGTAAATCTGATATTTTAGTCATTACTTCTAGATCTATCTCCTGACTTCTATTTCTGTATATTTTTTATGTTGCAGGTCACATCTGTGAAGGAATTGAGTGGGCAAATTTGCCAAATTTGTGGGGATGAGATTGAGATTACAGTGGATGGCGAGTCTTTCGTTGCTTGCAATGAATGTGCTTTCCCTGTGTGCAGGCCTTGTTATGAGTATGAAAGAAGAGAGGGGAATCAAGCTTGCCCTCAATGCAAAACCAGATACAAACGCATCAAAGGTGTCAATTATCTCCCCTTCTTTTGAGCATGTCATTGAATGAAATACCAGCCGATGTGAAAACATTGGGCCCCGCTCATGCTAATATTTTAACATATCGTGACAAAATTGTGATATATTGACTATATGTTATGAACATCCGTATTGATAAGTATCTAATATGAATACGGCTACGATATATTTTTATCAATGAACATGATTTGTTCAACTAGTAGGATAATTGCATTGTCAACATTTGAAGATATTTTATCAATTTAGGATTAAAATCTAATTAGAAATTGATAATTTAGGGCAGTGGCTTGGTTATGGAAACCTATTGGAGTTGTAATGAAAGTGAATTCTCATGAGGCAATTGTAACTACTTAAGGACTCAAATATGGGTGATATATAAGCGCTTATCCTGAGTCAGGATTGAACTTTCCATAAGTTTCATAGTTACACTTCTATCTGCTATGTTGTTTATTGATTGAATTAAAATAAAAAGAAAAGACAAGAAAGAGCAAAAGAAGAAATGATCGAAGAAATATGTAGAAACATTCCCTGAATTTTCAGAAAAATCCTTATAAAACTGTCGGGCTTGATTGCAGCATGTAAACTAGTATCTTTGAGCGATAAACATTTGGCAAAGTACTTGATCCCTTGGATTACCCAAGAGAGATTACTTTGCTGGTATTTTTTTTTTTTCCGGTTTGGTGCACCGGAAATATGGCGCAATAAGATGAGCACACAAATACTGAAATAAGAAATATTTTGAATACACCATTTAGACTTTATTAGGTGATGTGACATCCCATTCATCCGTGGTATAATAGATGGATGTATGAGTTTCCACCTCAAATGGGTATCTGAAGATTGGCCGAAGGGTGGCCCTTTAACACTATTATACTGAATTTGAGAGAATTCTCGTATATCATTGCCAAGAATTGTCCAGACTTCGTGGAATTATTATGCTCATATAGAATTGACTCGATAATTTGTGGGATCCTGTTCAGGAAGTCCAAGAGTTGAAGGCGACGAAGAAGAGGATGATCTGGATGACATAGAAAATGAGCTCGATTATGGAATTAATGGGAGAGATCCACAGCACATTGCAGAGGCAATGCTTTCTGCTCGCCTTAACACTGGCCGTGGCACATCAAATGCCTCTGGCCTCACCACACCGGCTGAGTTGGATTCATCTGCTGTTCCTCCTGGAATTCCTCTCTTAACCTACGGGCAGGAGGTAAATTCTTCATTTGTTTTTCTTTTCTCAGTCTCTGTATTTTTTTCCAAAATTCGGAATTTTCTTTTCCGTCTTAACTTATACATTTCTTTTTTTTTGTTCAAGGATGCTGACGTTTCCCCAGATAAGCATGCACTTATCATCCCCCCGTTCATGAGTCGTGGGAAAAAAGTCCATCCTATGCCTTTTCCGGATTCTCCCATGTCTCGTAAGTTTGCTTTCTTTTCTATTAATTCTGGGTTCAGATTACTTTTTACGAGTTTGTTGCCAACTTGAATGTGCTAACAATTTACTTTTGAAATTGATGCTCAGTGCCACCAAGACCAATGGACCCGAAGAAGGATCTAGCAGTTTATGGTTATGGAAGCGTCGCGTGGAAGGATAGGATGGAAGAATGGAAGAAAAGACAGAATGATAAGCTTCAAATGGTCAAGCATGAAGGTGAAAATGGTGTAAATTATGATGGCGGTGGACCTTATGATCCTGGTTTACCCAAGTAAGTTAGCTGTGTGATAATTTGTTTTTTGTTTTTATTTTGCAAAACTATAGTTGTTGTTCATATTTCCCAATGTTGAAAGTGTTTGATCTTAGTTTAGTAGTAATGAAATTCTGGAACTTACTTTAGTCCAGTTGAATTTATTTTCACAGATGGTGATCAGTTACCAACTTGCCATGCTGAATAATTGGTTTAGTAGCTGGCACTTTTCAATCATTATAATTTCTTACTGTTCCTTTTGTTTTAATATTTTTGAAAATATCGGTCGATTTGTATCTATATTAGGCCCTCCATATTATTATTTTTTGGTACCATGACAATATCATGATATATTGCCGTATTGGTGATGTATTAGTTGATATTTAAAATTTTTGTTGATATATCCAATAGGTGGCCGATATGGCCTTGTAAGTTTAATATTCTTAGGAATTTTTTTTGATATTTTTTATATCGATAAGTATTGTTTTATAAGTCTGATACTGTTATGGCTTTGACTAATACTGATATTTTCATCTACTGTAAATTGGTAGAACTAGAATTTGATCATGTTGCTGCATTCAGTCGCCAATATCATGGGTTATGTTTTGGGAACATCCAATGAACATTCTTAGGGAACACTTGGTATCATGTCAATCAATCTGTTTATATTTTTGTGTGGACCTAATAGTTTGGATGGATTGATGGATGGGATGCTGTGCCATTCAAGGGTGTCTTCCTAATGCCACCCAACTTACGGACCTCTGCAGCTAAAACTGAAAAAATTCTTTTTTTCAGTCTATTGGAAGATTATAATGCCGACTGATCAAACCTATTAAATGAAAAATATCGGAATATTTGTATTCAATTATTAAAATTTCCATTTTGATTCTCAATATTTTGGTTTCTGGAGCAACTCACGAGCATCATGAAGGTGAACAGGATTCATTTCCTGGAACAATCACATATGCATTCATAAGCTTGTTCTATGAAATTTTATGATTCAATTGGGATTTAATGAAATTTCCAATAATTTGACATCTTTGTTCTATTTTCTCTGATTAAAGGATGGATGAAGGCAGGCAACCACTTTCAAGGAAACTACCAATTCCTTCAAGCAGGATAAACCCATACAGAATAATAATTATTCTCCGGCTCGTGATCCTTGGACTCTTCTTCCACTACAGAATTCTACACCCAGTGAATGATGCCTATGCATTGTGGCTAATATCGGTTATCTGTGAAGTATGGTTTGCTGTGTCGTGGATCTTTGATCAGTTCCCAAAATGGTACCCAATTGAGCGAGAAACGTACCTTGATCGACTATCACTAAGGTCTTTGTCTTTGTACTCTCCCTATCACTACGGACTGGTTTTTTAATGTCTGGGCTGAGAGCTGTTATCTCTTTTTAAAAGTTCTTCCAATTTTTCACTTTTAAAATTTACTTAAAAATTATATTAATATGTATCTATATGTATTTATATTTTGAATTATTATTAAATATTTGAAAAAAAGCATATCATTTAGTAAAAGTAATATATATATATATGTAGTTTCACATATTTTTATTAAATAAAATATGAGAGCTGTTACTCATACTCCCTCTATACACCATTCATACAAACGATGACTTTGCGTTAACACATTAACCCACTAGGGAAAAAGATGGAAAAAGTAACTACTTATTTGAGAAATAGGAACTTTTTCTTGCACAATTTTGGTAGAATGGTCGTAAAGTGGGAATACAAGTATTATTTCCTTAAAATTCTTGTATACAAGCTTATTTTTAGAAGTGCAGAGCAGTACACCAAATTGTGTAGAGCAGAGCTCCCTTATACCATCACTGCCCTACGATCTTTATGGTTTGAGGCGGATAAAACCTGCCGGTTCAGATGGGGCGGAGCAAAATTGTCATCCTTACCCTTTACTTTCCAAAATTTGATATATGTGGCCCTTAGCTACGACTGCCAATCTTTTTTGGTTGCGCAGGTATGAGAAAGAAGGGCAGCCTTCTGAGTTGGCAGCAGTTGACATATTTGTGAGTACCGTGGATCCCATGAAGGAACCTCCACTTATCACTGCGAACACAGTCTTGTCAATCCTTGCTGTGGATTATCCGGTCGACAAGGTTTCGTGCTATGTCTCAGATGATGGTGCCGCCATGCTTACATTTGAAGCTCTTTCAGAGACGTCCGAGTTTGCTAGAAAGTGGGTTCCATTTTGCAAGAAGTTCAACATTGAACCTCGTGCTCCTGAATGGTACTTCTCTCAGAAGGTCGATTATTTGAAAGACAAATTAAATCCTGCTTTTGTTAGGGAACGCCGCGCCATGAAGGTTTCTTAAATTTTTATTTATTTATTTTTATTTTTCTGTGGAATTATTATATGCTTGAAGATCTCAATGTTATGTTAGCATCTGGAATCTGAAATGGTGATTTTGTTTTGGCATTTTTGTTCAGAGAGAATATGAAGTGTTCAAAGTTCGGATTAATGGATTGGTTGCGATGGCACAAAAGGTTCCTGAAGAAGGGTGGACTATGCAAGATGGTACTCCATGGCCGGGGAATAATGTCCGAGATCATCCTGGAATGATTCAGGTAATCTTGTTATTTTTATTTTCATTGAACTGATGGTTGAGGAAGAAAAGAAAAGATAGATGTAAGAAAACTTGAAGTGAGGTGATAAAGAAATGATTTAAAATTGCTTTTGTTCTTGGAAAATGTATGCACTAAATTGAATGGAATGATGAAGAGCGGATTCATATAACCGACTTCCCTTTGTATGATTTAAGGCTATGTTGCTATCGTGGTATTGAACTGATGGCTTTTTGTGCTAGTTTTGCTTGTGACTTGCGTGTATTTTCTTGGCCAATTGACAGTTTTTTCTGCTTTCATACAGGTGTTCCTCGGCCAAAATGGTGTTCGTGATGTCGAGGGAAATGAATTGCCTAGTCTTGTTTATGTTTCTCGTGAGAAGAGACCGGGATTTGAGCATCACAAGAAAGCTGGAGCCATGAATGCTTTGGTATATCTTTCTTTACTTCTAATTCTGAACTGGTTATGGAACCATTTTTTGGGCCTGAATAGGCCGAGCTGGTTTGCCAATAATATGAACCATATTTGAACCTGTTTGATTGGCTAACCCGTTCAGCTATATTGGTTAATTGATTTTTCCAACATCATGGCATTTCCCATCAAATTATCAATATTAGCAAAATACCCAGATAATATGTAAATCTAAATTAAATTATATGCATAATATTAAACTATAAATCAATAAAATATAGAAATATATATGATAGTCAATTTGGGTAACTGCTAAATCAAAAATCGGTAACCCAAAACAAAACTAGATTCCAGAAGAAAATATAGCATTCCAACCCAAAACCAAACCGACAGTTCAGTTTCCCAATTTTTCGTGTTGGCTTTAATGGTCTCAGTTCGAATCATCTGTTCAACGGATTTTCCAGACAACCCTAGTTCATATGATTTCTGATCCTTCAAATGCTTAATTCCCAGATACGGGTTACGGCAATCCTCTCAAATGCACCTTACCTCTTGAATGTCGACTGTGATCACTACATCAACAACAGCAAGGCTCTGCGGGAAGCCATGTGCTTCATGATGGACCCTATCTCAGGAAAGGCGATCTGCTACGTTCAGTTTCCTCAGAGGTTCGATGGGATTGATAGGCATGATCGATACTCAAATCGCAACGTTGTGTTCTTTGATGTAAGTAATTCTCGTGACTTTTCACTATTCCTTTGAAGGGAGCTGTCGTTGTATGATTCGGTAGTTACAGGTTTAAGATCTTTTGTAATACAAAATAAAACCGCGTAAAGTAGATCCAAATTGGTCTTACTTTTTCCCGGACTGTGCGCATAGTGGGAGACTATTGCAACTGGCCTACCCCTTTGTGTGGATAGGCTTTAAGACTCATATGCTTTATTTCGATTGAACAGATAAATATGAAAGGATTGGATGGGATTCAAGGGCCGATATACGTGGGGACGGGTTGTGTTTTCCGGAGGCAGGCGCTGTATGGATATGATGCCCCGAAACAGAAGAAACCGCCAAGAAAGACCTGCAACTGTTGGCCAAAATGGTGCTGTTGCTGCTTCGGATCTGGAAAGAAGAAGAGGTCAAAATCTAAAGAAAGTAATAAAAAGAACACTAAGAGCAAGGAGTCGTCAACAAAACAAATACATGCTCTTGAAAACATTGAGGAGGGAATTGAAGGTAAGAAATCATGAAACTATTTATTTCTTTTTCCCCCCCACTCTGGGTTGGATTTATGATACCATGCAGAAATATTGGTATTGGAGTCAATATGAGCAGTTTTGATTGTCCGTTTTGGACATTGTTGATAGTTTTTTTCTTGTGACTACATTAGAAGTTAGTTATAAGCTAAAATTTAATTATATTTAATTATTTATTTATCTATTTGAGAGGTTTCAGTCAATTTCTTTAAAATTAACCTTTATTTTTTCTAAGATAATTGAAAAAACTCCAAAACTTTTGATATATATTTGTTCTATATTTCTATAAAATATGTAAATTTAGATTTGTAAAGTCTAGGTATTACACTTTTAATCGTGTGGATTGAAGCTCATAATATGTTTAGGACCAAAAAAAATTGGCCAATAAAGATAAATGGTGATGTGTCATTGATACGGTGATATATCGAAATGTTTTTTTCTATATCAGGAAATAAAGGCTGTTATTTTCATCCATGAGTATAGCCCCCATGTATTTTGCTAATTTTTGAGCAAAATTTACAGGAATAGATAGTGAAAAGTCATCTCTCATGCCACAAGTGAAATTTGAGAAGAAATTTGGACAGTCCCCCACCTTTGTAGCTTCTACTCTTCTGGAAGATGGCGGAGTTCTACCCGGCGCAAATCCCGCTTCACTCTTGAAAGAAGCCATCCATGTCATTAGCTGTGGCTACGAGGATAAAACTGAGTGGGGAAAAGAGGTATACAGATACATACTGCTCCATTATATTGATTTAAAAGAGAGCTTTAACGCAATGATCGAGTTATCATCATATATTTTGATGGTCAATAGTTTGAGTCATAGAAACAGTTTCTTATGCAATAAAATATTCGACCGAGTACAGTAGACCTAAAAAGGGTTCCAATCCTACCCTATCCTGGACCCCGTGCACATGGTGAGATATTTGTGAATCTGGCTGTCTTTTTTTAAATATTGACTTCACTAACACAATTAAACACCAGGTTGGGTGGATATACGGGTCAGTTACCGAGGATATCTTGACGGGCTTCAAGATGCATTGCCACGGCTGGCGATCGGTCTACTGCATGCCGAAAAGGCCTGCATTCAAAGGGTCAGCTCCCATCAACCTTTCGGATCGTCTTCACCAAGTTCTCCGGTGGGCTTTGGGATCTGTTGAGATTTTCTTGAGCCGACATTGCCCTATATGGTACGGTTATAACGGTGGCCTGAAACCGTTGGAGCGATTTTCTTATATAAACTCTGTTGTATACCCATTGACATCCATACCCTTGCTCGTTTACTGCACTCTTCCAGCCGTCTGTCTCCTCACTGGAAAATTCATAGTCCCTGAGGTAATTTCCACCTGCATAGACCTTTTGATTTATTTGCTAACCTTCAGCATAATACTTGAACACTCAGATTTTTCATCCCTAATGGTGTGCAGATCAGCAGCTATGCCAGCATCTTATTCATGGGCCTGTTCATTTCCATTGCGGCAACTAGCATCCTTGAAATGCAGTGGGGCCATGTGGCGATTGATGATTGGTGGAGAAATGAGCAGTTCTGGGTGATAGGCGGCGTGTCATCGCACCTGTTTGCTTTGTTCCAGGGTCTGTTAAAGGTATTGGCCGGTGTGAACACCAACTTCACGGTCACATCAAAAGCTGCGGATGATGGAGAATTCTCCGAGCTCTATTTGTTCAAGTGGACGTCTCTCTTGATCCCTCCGATGACATTACTCATCATAAACATAATCGGGGTGATCGTCGGTGTCTCTGATGCGATAAACAACGGTTATGAAACGTGGGGCCCTCTTTTTGGTAGGCTGTTCTTCGCGCTGTGGGTCATCATGCATCTTTACCCGTTCCTCAAGGGTTTGATGGGGAAACAAGACGGCCTTCCCACCATCATTGTTGTTTGGTCGATCCTTCTTGCTTCAATTTTCTCGCTTCTCTGGGTCCGAATCAACCCCTTCACCAATAAAGGTGGCATCGTGCTGGAAGTTTGTGGATTGAATTGTGATTGAAGAACAAAAAATATGCAAAAGAAAAAGAAAAAAAAAGAAAGGAGAAAAACACAGAATCGAAGAACTGTCTGAGTGAGTTTTCATCTGGGCATTACCAGGTGAAGGCGCCGAAGATATGGGAAAATGACATGGAGGAACGGATGATGTGTAGATATGGAGGAAGAAATGGAGTCAGCAGCTGAAAAAATTGAATTTGTTTTGGGAAAACGATTATTCATTCTTTGATACACGTAATATTTTCTGGGTCTGAGTTGGGAGGACAAGACAACTCGGGATGAGTGGGTGAGTCAGTGAGCAAGCGAGTGGGTGAGTTATATTCATAATTTGTAATATCCTCCTTTTTCATAAAATGGGATTTGATTATGTGGGTGTCCTGCTGTTTTCCCTTGTCAAAAGATGAACATTTAATTCTTAATATTTTGTTCCATTTTCTAAGTCAAAAATGAACTGGAAGCTTCATGCTCTATTCTGTAATTTCAATAAGATTGTGAGGAATTGTGAAATATGTCGCTGCCTAACATATCCGTTGTAATCTTGTATGGGTTCGATTGTGTCAATAGCGTCTATTTCGGTAAATTATTTCATATAAAATATTTAAATTAAATTATATTGACTTATAAATATGTGTTTCTCAATAATTATTAGTTTAAACCTTTATTTGAAGATAACATGCAACAAATGTAAGCTTCATAGCAAAATCGTCGTTAGTGTATTATTACTAATTTCAATTAGTAATAATAATTAAAAAAAAGAAAGAAAAATATAGCTATAAAGTCATAAAAGGGTGTGCTTCTGTGAAGAGAAAAATTCACATCTCTTAAAATGAAGAAGATAGATAGGTCTATGAGTTAAGGCTAAGAAATTCTGACCAATTGATATGTGGTTTGACCAATTGACGTAAAAATAAAATAAAATAAAATAAAATAATGGAAATTAATTTGAGAGTGTTTTACATGATAATTTAGATATAATTTTTAAAGTAAAATTTAATGGAAAGGAACCCCGGTTTAGGGCAATCTATCGGCTTCTCCCCCTTTCTTCTCCCTCCATTTTCATTTCTCTTCTTCTCCCTTTCTCTTCCCCCACCTTTTCGATCGTCTCCTATTTGTCCTCCTTCCATGACTTCTAATTGGCGGTGAACGTTCTTTATTCCGCTTAAAGCTTTCTCTTTTCCTCAGTCACTTTCTGTGAGTTTCTGTTTCTGTTCAAGTTTCATGCTTCACTTTGCTATATAAAGATACATATATTCTCAAAAGTTCAAATCTTTGTGCTGTTTCTGCTACCGACATAACGTAATATTAGCAAGATTTCTTTTCTAAAACGCTTTAATTATTTAATTTGTCTCCGTATTGTAATCTGTGAACTAATTAAGGCTGAATATAATGGAGAAATTTTTTTTTCCTTTTCGAATTCTGCATGGTAATCTCTGTTTTCTTTTGGATTAAGCTGTGTGAATTGTTATGGCTATGAATTTTTTTGATTTTTTCACGGAGATAATTGGGCGTCGTAAGTTACAAATGCGAGCGATGTGATTATTGGTTTGTTTCAGGATTAAAAAAATATGACGGAGCCTTCCAAAGTTATCCATGTGCGCAATGTGGGACATGAAATATCGGAGGTATCAACTTAACTGAACCCGTTATAGTCTCTCGCCTATTACTATGTTAGCGGAATGAATTTTCTTGGAAGTTACTTTTCTATTACGCACGAGCTCAGAAAAATATGTCCTTCTGTTTGGCTAACACCTTTGATTTTTTTATGTAGTTATTTATTTTATGGAATGGTTAGAGTTCATATGTTTCAATGGATAGTCAGGATTTGGAATGCAGCTTGTAAGAAATTTGAAGTTGAAAAGTGGAATTGCCTGTCTTTGGAGTTAAGGGATATTGTTTGTAAAAAAGTGTCCAGTGGTAAGCTTAGGATTCATTCCATGTGCTTCTACTTTAACTGTCCCGAAGAGAGGGATTCTGGAAGCAGTCTTTTATGGAATTGTTTTTGATCGGCACTCTTCTCTTGTAGACTGGCAGAGCTACTATTGTCAATTTACAAATGATTTATGGCTCAAGAGATTATCTCATTCAAAAGATCCCTTAGGTGGTCAGTTAATCTCACACAAGGATCATGGCATAGCTACTATTGTCAGCTTGAATTCAGTGTGTATGGTGTTGAGGTTTTAGATGTTGTCTGGCGGGAAGGGTTTTTGATTGCGAGCAAATGATAGCTTGCATATCATTTGATAGTTATCCGTGTGCTTTCCTCTTCCCTGATGTTTTCTGGGCTAGGCAGGAGTCATCTGATGGTTGGACAGTGGGAAAATTTCACTATATTTTGTTTATTTGTTTGATGCCCTTGGATTTGCTGCTTAGTTTCTTTTATTCTTCTTTCTTTCTTTCTTTCTTTCTTCTGTTCTGGATGCTGCTCTTTGCATTGCAAAAGCCTTTAGTGTCATGTTGCTGTGCTTCCTTGTTGGGGAGACAGTTGGAGGAATATAAGGATAGTTGTGCTTCTGGTTTTCTTGTGTCCTATTGATGGACATATTTTATAGCATTTTTTGACCTGGGTCATGTAATATGCATCAAATGTAGTGCTTTCTGTTTGTAATTTAGATGGCAGGAACATGTTTCTGATGGAAAAACCAAAAGCGTAGAAAAAAAGAGTTGATTGTGTAGATCCATATTGAGATTCCAGTGCTTTTCGTCACTTTATACACAAGTATTTGCCCCTTTTTACAATTGTTGTGGCAGAAAGAAATTGCCCTTGATAGCTACAACTTTAGAGTTTCTGCAAATTCGATTTGGATTATGAAAAGGAATACAATCACAACATCGCATAGCATGGCTACAACATAGCAGAGTAATCCTAAACAAAGTTGATATTACTTGCCATAGCCTGGAATTGAAAGCCAGTTAATCCATCAAAGTATTTGAAATAACTAGATTTGTTGGTTTAGAGCCTCACTTGTGTTTAATCCAAATTCTAGTATATCTTCTTTCCAAACTTGTTCCCAACTGTAAAGAACTAAAAAAGGTTTTTCTCATTGCTACATAGGAGAAAGATTCTGATAATGTTAGTTACTTTTAGTTGCATATGCAGGGATATGCAGTTTGTTAAGTGTGTGCGTATTTGCATTCTGCTGAATTAATGGTTGTGGAGGGATCGTTTTTATGTCATCATTATTCTGTTAGCTTGTTTTTATCTGCTTAGTGGTGTGATCTTATTCTTTGACCTTTGAAAATGTTGAAACTTTTTTGCCAAGTGTGGTTCTTTCACAAATGAAACTGGAAAATTCTTGTGCTAACTGATTCGACCTTTCCAAAAATTGTCAGAGCCATAGGCTTGGAGAGTATCTTCCCGTGTGTGGTTTTATCTGAGTTTTACAATATTGTAGGACAAAATACTATGTCTGGTTGCAAACTCTGCTGTTCACATTAGGAAGTGAATTTACTGGTTTAATTGGTCTTAACTTAGTTTATGATGGAAATTTTGCTTAATTTCCGGATGAATTTTCCTGCTATGGTTTTCAATTTAGGCTTGTTGGATTCTCTCTCTCAGTGTGTTTGTGAACGCATGTGTGTTTATTGATTGCAAAATGATGTATTCCATCAAATTCATTAACCCTGTAATTCTTTGCAGAATGATTTGCTTCAGCTTTTCCAACCTTTTGGGGCAATCACCAAACTCGTGATGTTGCGTGCTAAAAATCAGGTTCCTTCTATGTGCTTTTCTTAGATTTAATGTTGGTTCTTTTGAAACATATGGATTATTGCTGTATGTTGTAGTCAATTTTCTGTATGTGCAGGCACTTGTTCAAATGCAAGATATTCCTTCAGCTATCAATGTTCTGCAGTTCTACACAAATGTACAGCCAAGTGTAAGGTCTGTCAATTTGTGATTTATTGACCAGCCGAATTTCTTCTGTTAGTTTGAGTTGGGGAAGGGTACCTTCAATGTATGAAGTTTTATCTTTATCTGTGAGGTGATGAAACAGACTTGTAAAATGACTTCTTCCGTTCAACATGTATCTGACATGCTGCTGATGTTGGAAATTTCTAGAAAATTAAAGAAGAGAATATTACTAAATAGTTATCTTGAAGGGTCCAATGGATGACACTTATGGGGTCTAGGGGTGTCATATGTATGAACTTTAGTATCAGTATGCCCTATGCTGGCATTGGCTAAATTCAAGATGATTCAAAAATGCTAAAAGAGTGATCTGAGGATGCTTTCTATTTTCAATTTACAACTTCTGGTTACAATTTGCAAGTCGAAACTCAAAATGATTTAAGTGATAGAAGATGCTCCTTTGATTTATGCACTGTAGCTTATAATTGATTATTTCTACCAACATCCGTCCCTTGCGCATGTTTTGAAAATTTACAATGATTGGTACTATTTGTCTGGCAAGAAAGCAAGATCGCCACCTCTTCTCTGCAGTCTCATTGTCAATTTACTATCATTGAATTGCTCATAGTTACCTGAAATAAATGCCCAGATGCTTGCCCCCACATTTGTCCCTAAGATTCATTAATAGTGAATATTCATGTTAGTTCTGCTCCTGCTGGGATCCTGGCATATGGTGATTGGGATATTATTCACAGAGTGGCCCAAATGTTTGAAACTGGCGTCTCTGTCACAGATAATGCCTTCTATTATCATCTAACACTGCAAGCTGTGATTTTTTCCTGATTTCTTATAGGGGAAGGAATGTCTATGTTCAGTTCTCGTCGCATCAAGAATTGACTACCATGGATCAGAATTCCCACAGCAGGGGAGATGAGGTTGGTATAATTATCCAATTGTCATGAGAGTTGGTTGCTACTTATGCTTAAAGGAAAAAGATTGCAAAGCTGTTTGCTTTGTAAAGAAATAGATCAAAGGGACTTTCCCTGGTCCATTGGAATGCCTGGTTTAATTGTTTGTCTCTGATTCTGCGTGGAAAGTGTGTTTTCTGTAAAAATACAGTTGTTTTGTGTGATGTGAGAAAAATTATTTATGCTTTTTTTTGGTGCTAATTCATTTACAACATTTCACATAGTTAGGCAAGAGAGTAATGTTTGTCAGTTCCTCAACCTTTTCTTTTATCTGATGACAATCAGTTTATTGGTCGTCACTCTTTTGTTGTGGATCATTTGAGCGTCAATTATCCCAGGTTTCAGGTATAATAATGTATAGGACGTTGGTGTAAATGTGCAGCTCTGGAATATTTTCATGTAGCGTCTAACAAGAGAAGCAAACTTGAAATTGCTGTAGTCTTTGCTCTTAAGAAAGGATCAATCTAAAGTTTTACGTGTTTCACAGCTTGTGTGCTCAATTTTCCAACAGGAATTAGAAATGGTGGCTGTTTACGCTCCTTGTTTAGACAATGTTTTCATGTGATGATACATTGAATTGAATGCTTGTAAGTGTACAAATGGGATGGTTCTTGATAATTTGAAGAAATTTGTGTTAGATTCCTGGATATTCCCCATGAAAGTTTATTTGATACATCAGTTATTGTCTTATAGATGAACTGGTTATGTCCTATAGGATAAGTTGGAGGTCATGCGGTTGATTACTGCATCAATTGTAAGGGTGAGCTTGGCTCAACTTCATTATAACCTGAAGGTCACAGTTTCAAACGATGGAAAAATGTCCTACAATGTAAGGGTGAGCAATGTAGATCTGGTTCTCCATAGGGCCCACAATGTGGTTAGCCTTGTGCATTACGCCTCCCAATTTTGATAGGAAAGTCTAGTCTGTGCCATCTCAATAGAAAATGGGAATATACATCAACCTGGTATCCAGGCTCTTCCACATCACTGGTATCATTTCTTATGCCAAATTCAAGGAAAATGGCTTCTGTAATTAATATCTGCCTAGGATTATGTGCTGCAGATGATGCATTACTTGTTATGGGCAACCACGAGCGACTTGGCGTAGCCACAGCTGGGGGGCCATCCGTGTAACACCCCGATATTTTGACCCAGGTTATATAGTAATGAACTTAATATAGTAATAAATAATATAATATATTGATATTCATAAATATTATAAATAATAATAGATATTAAATAATTAATAATAATTTACAAATGATAATAATAATAAATGGGAGTAATAATATATACTAATAAATACTAAGTGCTCTTCCCAGCTATATAGCTGGTTCTGCCAGACGTTTTCAATAAGGCAAGAAGATGCCCTAGCGTGCTCTTTCTTTTTTGAAAATTTTCCATTTATTCCCTTTTGTAATTTGTAATTTCATAACTCATTAGAGTTTTGTTCCTTTTAGGATGCAGTCAAGAGTATGTTCACTGAAAGTGTGGTACTTTGTGCACAAAGTAAACCCTGTCATTGTCTATTTATGATGCCATCTGTTTTCATACGTGCCGTCATTGGACATATTGGAGCCCGTGGCCATGTGAGCCCCATTGGACTGAAAAAAGTATTGTTCAAATTTTGAGCAGTTGCCTGATGTTTGAAGGGGGATATGTAGTTCTAGTGGAAGTTTTTAAGCATGTAAGGAGCTTAGGATGTTGAAGTAGCCAGCCATGGATCATATGCATTCTCCATTGTTAATATGTGAGCTAAAAAAGAATTTGCAGTAGTTACTATAGAACCCAATTCAATGAAAGCCAACTTCTGTTCTCCTTGTGATTACAATATATGTTCGGTGAGCATGTCTCTTGTTAATGTTTTTATTTTGAACAGAACAAATATATCATTACGTTTTTGGGTTCTCTGGTCTTAGCTTTATTTTATTTTATCTCTTGTTTTCCCTTGTTTTGGTGCAACTTTGTTGAAGGATTACATGTAGTATGTTGTTAAGCCATTTGCTTCTTCTTCTTCTTCTCTCTATATTCTCTTCTATTTATTCTCTCTCTCCCCCCTTTCTGTTTTTATGCTGGTCTGCTGTGGGGCACTCTCTGGATACACAGCCTAACCGAATTCTCTTAGTAACAATACATCAAATGCTATATCCTATAACCGTGGACGTGCTGCATCAAGTGTTTTCTCCTCATGGATTTGTAGAGAAGATCGTCACATTTCAGAAGTCAGCGGGTCAGAATTTTCAAGTTCTTTCTCTTCCTCTCCTTTTCTTTCTATCTAAAACTGTTTCTTGAAGTTGAAGTTTCACCTGACTAGAAAATTGCTTGCTTGTGATTTTTATTTTTCATTTCATCAGTTTTTGCGAAACCATGCTATAATGCTGGTGTGAGAGCTTAAATTTTTTCCCCTTCTCCAGTTATCTGAGTCATAGATATATGTTCTGCCTTGAAATGGGTCGACGAGTGCTTTGAATAATTCTTATACATTTACCCTGAAGTTCCATTTGTCCTGACTCCTGAAAATACATGTTGTGTAGGTTTCCAAGCCCTTATCCAGTTTCAATCACGTCAGAGTGCAGTCACTGCAAGAAATTTGCTTCAGGTTTGCTGATAAATTTATCCCTTACTGATTACTATTGACTTCAGCAATTGATTTGCATGAAGTTTGACATGCATAAATCTTTTTCAGGGGCGTAATATCTATGATGGTTGCTGTCAACTGGATATACAATTTTCAAAGTATGCTTAACACCTTCAAGTCTTTGTGCTGACACCTTGATGCTTGTGTGCAAGCACCACGATTTCTTGTCTGTTTGCATACCCATGGATTTTGTGCTTAATTATGTGTGCATAAGTCTCACTCTCTCCTCGCTCTCTCCTCATCCCCCTTCATCTCTATCCCCATGTAGATAGGGCTATGCCACTCTTGACTCTTCATTTAATCATATTTTACCTGTGTGGGGTACACATTGGACACCTAAAACTGGTATAGGTGGTTTGTAGTAGTCCTTTCAATGTAAGTGAAGATAGGTAAGAAACTAAAACATACTTCTATATGACATGGGTATGTGCCACATGCTTGCGTCTAGGGTTCAAGTTGCATAGAACTTGATTTTATTTTAATGTTGTACTTATTAATTGTTATTTTTGTCCAGCCTTGACGAGTTGCAGGTGAACTATAATAATGAGCGGACAAGGTGAAATATTCACTTATGCAGTCTTGTTTATATCCAAATCTGGATTCATAGAATCCTGTTTGTTCTGCCAGTTAGCTATATACTGATTGTTTAATTTTGCCTGCTCAGGGATTTTACGAACCCCTCTTTGCCTGCCGAACCAAAAGGCAGGTCCTCCCAGGTGTTTTCCTTTGCTCATAATTAAACCATTTACTTCTTATCTCTGTGCTGTTGGTTGGCCTTTGTAATTTGGAATATTGATTAAGAGTCACATGGTTTAGCAGCCTGGATATGTTGATGCTGGCAGCATGTATGCCCTTCAGGCAGCCGGAGCTCCTTCAGGTGAATTATCTGCAGTCTAATGTTCCAGTTTGTTCTCCTTTATGATACATTCGCTCATTTTTGCGTCTAATGTGTATTTAATTTTCTGTTTCAGTTGCATTTTCACAGGTGATATTTCTTGCTTCATATTGTGAATCCTGCAGTGATCAAGTTTTCCTTTATCGGTGATGTTTATATTTATATATCTATTTGCTTATATTTTATCATTGTCTATCAGCTGAATTGTTGGTGTAAACATTTTGTTAATGAATTTGCATGCTCATTTTACCTTTATTATCATGCAATTGAGTTATATTGCCCCTTGGTCTGTGATATTCTGACATATGCAGGGCCCTGGCTTAATGAGGGCATGGGATGACAATGGTGTTCTCGGACATCCTAACTGATATGTGCTTCATAGGTGTGCACTTAGTTCAAGTCCAAGCGAAGGCCTGTCCAATTATATTCTCCTTTCTTGGTGTAGGAAGTATAAGCCATGGTATTTAGACATATTTTTAATTATTAGGAGCACGTAGACTTTTATTCTAAAAGTTCTCGCGTTTTCTCGTTGTTGCTAGTTTTGAACAGAAATTATGTTTTGTTTGGGTTTGTTCCGACTCTTGAGTGTTCGAACTTGGCTCTATATTGTTTGGTGTTGGAGCATCACTGCCTCAGGAACAAGTATGCTTTTATTCTAAAAACTCATGTGTATTCTTGCTATTACTAGTTTTGAACAGAATTTGTGTTTTGTTTGGGTTTGTCCAACTCTCGAGTGTTAGAACTTGGTTCTACATGAATTGGTATTGGAGCCTCAGTACATTCTGCCTTCACTGGCTGCTACAATTCATAAATCACTTTTTAAATCCCTTTGAGACTAAAATAATAGTTGTTGAGTGAGAACACAAAAAAATATTACTGAATGTCACCCCTCCAACCAACAAAAAAGCATAGTTATTTAAATTTTCATTCATTTTGCAATTCTGAATTAATGAGCATGGAATAAATATTCCATATATCATATTAACCAATGTCCTTGAAATACTTGGTTAATAAATTCTTTTAGATTTATTATGATTCATGGGAATGAATTTGAATTTTTTTAGTTGGTGCCTAGAGCATTTGGGAAAATACAACCCTCCCTTCCCAACAAAAAAAAAAAGAGTTATGCTATATGCATAAAGAAAATAATTTGAAGGGATGCTAGAGGAAATAAAGCCTGTGAGCCATATATGAAGTGGGGCCTACTCTTATTTCCTCAACGTCCTGTCTAAATATAACTGTGTCTGTATATTAGAATTTTTCCTCAAAAGAATGTGTCAATTCCCTAAATTATATCTTAGAGAAGTGTATTAATAAGGTACTTAAATGTGCAGGGCACATTTGTTGGCATCGAGGAACATTGTATATGCTACAAGATAAAAACCATGTAAAATCAATGAGAGGGGGGATGCATCAGTTGTTGGATATTTTTATCCGTGTAAAAATGACAATGGTTTTGTTTTCCTTTCCCTCTCCCTTCTTCCTTCCCTCTTTCTCCAGATCAATAATAGCCATTCACCACTTCCCCTTTAAGCCCCTTGGTCTTCAAAGAAACCTTCCACTTTTGTTGTTACCCTCACCCCATTTTGTGAACGTAAACCAAATGGGAATGGCTTATTAAAATCCCTCATTCCCATTTTCCCTCTAAATTCTACACCTTAAAATTTTCTCTCATACCAAAACCAGATAGCGTCATGCCATTTCATTCTCTATCTTTGTTGGAATCCATTCTCAGAACTTCCTTGCAGTGGTGCGTATAAGTATTTAGATCATAAAGATTTGGAATATGTCCTTGAATTTAACCTAGCTTAGAAATAACTGCCAGCCTTCATTCTGTTTTGGGGCATTGACAGATTATCAGATATCAGGCTGATGTTCTTTTAATTTTTTTGGGTGTTGATTTGTGTATTTTCATCATTGTAACTTCAGTGTGAGGTGATTTTATCATTTGTATTGTACTATACCTGGAGTTGCATAGTGGAGCTATGTACCCCCTCTCAAATCCCCAAATTACACACCTGTATGGTGGTAATGGGATAATTTGGAAAATAATTAACCAATTACCCAAAATCAAAAAATTTGCACATATGATTATTTATAAGGCCTTCAAAATTATGAAAATGCATTAATCAATTACCAAAATAAAAAAAAAATTGTTTCAGCTAATTAATCTCTCATAATCATTTTAAATGCCCTAAAATAAGGGCTGCTAATGTCAATCTTCAAGCTGGATTGAGGTTCTAAAGACTTTTTACTCTAGATAACCATTTTTGCAATGGATATCTAAGTCTAGATTCCCGAGGAGATAGTGAGGGATAGAATCGAAAGGGGCCAGCTGGGATTGGTATGAGCTCAACAAAGACTATGATTGGGTTTTCTACACGATAAATTATAAGGAAAACATTAATGAGGACAAGGTATTATGAGAAGCTATTTCTATTTGGTTTACTTTAACAAGATGAGGTGACAGTGTGTATGAAATTATCAACAATAGTATTGGTCGTAGCCATATAAATATCATTAATGTGGGTCTATAAGTATCGGTAATAGATGCCACCGGTGCAAAAAAAAGAAAAATTTCTTTCTCAACCACATCAAAATTGAATTGTTAGTAAATTATGGCTCTATTTTATCATATCTGAGTTTTTTAGTTGTTTTAATCAAAATTCAGTTGATATCCTTTTTGGTCATTGAAAAAGATATTAAAAATGGACACAAGATATGTTGACTTTAGGCTTTGAAAAGCAAAAAAAAAAAAAAAAAAAATGGTCGACCAATGTCGGTATATATTATTGATATGGTGGCATACTACGATTACTTTATGGTAGGGGAAATACTGGTATCACGACTTTCTATTCTGGTTCATGTTGGTTGATATTTAAATATCAAGGGATATTGTTATCTAGGGGTGACAATATGCAGACCTTTGCTGTAATGCTTCTATGGCTAGTGTTGACAATAGAAAGAGGTAAAGGGGAAAAAGGCCATGATTATGAAGGAAATGAATGGAGGAGTCCGTTCCTTTCGGAGGTGCTGATACTTACATGTATAAAAATGCTCAAGCTACATGTTTGTCTGATGCATCCCTCTCTTGTATTTTGTATGATTTCTGTGCCAGCTTATTAATTTTGAATGTTCTCGAATCCCAACAAATGTGCTTTGGCATTAAAGGTCATTGAATACACATCATTTAAGATGTGGATGAGGGAGTTAAAGCTTATATTCAGGGGAAACTTTTTGATAAACTGAAGAAGTTTTGCATAGAAAGGAGATGGAAGAAATAAGAATAGGCCGGCCTTTTGTATGAACTCCACCCTTTGTTTCTTCTGTATGCTCTTTGTGTGTAATTCTCTGCATATAGCATGCCTCCTTTTGGGCTTTTGTATTTTCTGCCAAATTCTATGGGCAACCAGTTTAAACTGTGTATGTGTGTATCTTTAAACAAGTGTCACTAGGAAAATTGTTTAATGCAATGAAGAATTGTATAATTGTGGAATATTTGGTTAAGTGTTCATTTTTGGCTTTGTTTGCTCTTATTCACCTTTTTCATTATTCATATAACCTGCTGCTTTTGTGTCTGCATTACCACATAATATTCCATTAATATATTAGGGTGACTACATTACCACGTAGTGGTGGCAGACATTTTGGCTAGCCTTGCTACTTGTGTTCTGATCTTGTTTGTGCGGATTTGAACCCCAATGCACCTTTTTTTCCCACAGCTCATATCTGCAATTTTTCGCTTTCCCCTCACTTTTTCTTCACATGCTTTTCCCCTGTTTCCTATATTTTTTTGCCTTATGCTTGTGGCCTTGTATTTTCTTTTGTTTTTAAAATTATGTTTTTTATCTTTTTACTCCCAACATATTATATCTAACAAATTTGAACTTGGTTTTTTCCCCTTTTTGATGAAGGATTATAAATTTTCCTTTGTTTCTTTCTTTGAAATTTATTCTTCTATTCTATATTCTACCACAAGATGCTACATATTGCAATAAGAACTCTAAAAAGAGAGAAATATTTTGATATTTATGTAATTTCCCACCATCAAATTAGAAGGCTTTTTTTATAGAAGTACTTCGCCTTCATTGGCCCCCATTTAAAAATGACATGACTCTGGGGCACTCTGCGAAGTTAAATTAGTATAAATAAAATGCATGAAAATATATGTAGCTTTTAAGGACTAGGCACATAGTAATATTAAAATATATCTTTTGTATGTTATTGTGATTTTCATTTAATTTTTCTGAGTTTAAAGCTGCACACTATGGTTTATCATTTATCCCAAAAGAGAATAAAATTGAGAAAATTTAATAAATGGGGATGCTATCATTGTTGGGGGGATTTTTAATTGTTAGATAGTATTTTTATGGCTATTCTCCATGGAAAAGTATTGCTTCATTTTACCCCAAAAAAATATTTTTAACTAATTTATAATTGACAATTAAATATATTAAATTTAACTAATAAATGCTAGTTTTTTCTTCATAAAAGTGTAGCCTAGTCCGTGTGGTTATTTTCGTGGGGTCTGAGAAGGTTAGTTCTACGCAACTTTACCGTTGCATTATAAAAAGGTTGGTTTGGTAGTTTGTATGCACAACCTTGTAGTCATAGTGGATCAATTTAACCACTATGTTGTTTTGATGTACTACAGAATATGATCTTTGCATACTGAAAGTGGGACAAGAAAGTGTACTACATTCAGAGGAGGAAATAAAAAATAAAATAAAAAAAGAAGAAACTTCCAAATGTATGTTGCTATGGCATTGCACAACACTGCAGCAACACCCATAGCCACAAGGTATCAGTGTATCAATTTTGTTCCTGAATGCATTCTCAGATGCCTTTGCTTTTGATGTAATGCTAATTGCATTAGTTTTAGGGGCAAGCTGATTACTTTAAAATAAAAAAAGAAGAAACTTCCAAATGTATGTGGCTGTGGCATTGCACAACAGTGCAGCAACACCCATAGTCACAAGGTATCAGTGTATCAATTTTGATCCTGAATGCATTCTCAGATGCCTTTGCTTTTGATGTAGTGCTAATTGCATTAGTTTTAGGGGCAAGCTGATTACTTTAAACTAGTTAATAGGAGTTACCTAAGAATTTGCAGCTTAATTCTGTTACATCCAATCAAACGAGCCCAAAGTACTTAGTAATGTGGAACACATGAGGGAATAATTGGAATTTTGGTTATTTTTTTTTTTTTTGGGGGGGGGGGAATTTAGACTCATATTGTATTTACATAATTTTGGGAAGTCTTTTGGTTATTGCTTTCAGATTTTCATTTATGCACTTTTATTAGAAACAAGTTTTTGGTTTTTTTAGTTAATTTAAGGTTGTATTTAGGTCTAAGAATTTGTTTCTAAGTTGGAAAGCTTATTTTCCGAGTCATTACTGTGAACTTGGTTGTAAATTCATATTTTTAATATGTCAATTTGCACTGAATTGAATTGAATTTAAGAGTTTGTGTTCTTGATTGGATAATCTATTCCCCATTAGTGTGATAATAGAGCCGAAGTTTGGATTGTGTCTTTATTGTCATAGCCAATGTTGTCTACTGTTGGTCCACCTGTGTCTTGACCTCCACGGGCCCAATGTCAAGCTCAATCACACATCACAATGTTGAAGGCCCTATGAAAAATGCTGTAAGACATGCATCCATAATGGAAATTGACTGAATATGCCATCGTTTCACTTCCCAAGACACCACTGTGAAGTTGCAACCCTGCTTCAATTTGCATCCCACCATCATGAAATCACAAGCCTTAGCCGCACCTTCCATAACCAATCAATACAACGTCAATTACACTCCCAGTGTCTCTGAAGTTGCATCACTCTTAATTTTTTCACAACCCCTAATTTGTGAAAATGATAGTTCTCAGACAATTGGAATTATAGAAACCTTGCCACACATTGGCTTTGAACGCCCATCCTAGTCTCACTGACTGTCAGCAAAAGGACTCCCTCTTCCTTTACAATGTCCACAGTGTGTGGACACTTTTGCTTTTCTCTTTTTGTGTTGAAGCATGCAAATAGACCGAATTTTTGGTTAGTTTGATGAAGTTGACTTTTGACTGTCAACCTTATTTCACTCAATCCAAATCTAGCTTCATTTGTTTTTTCTTGTTTGCCCACTTCTTTTTTAATTTTAGATCCTTACTCATTTGTATAATTTTAGACCATGTGAACTTCTATTTTGCTATTATTGGAAGCCAAATAAGGACTATAGGACCTCCTCATGGTGCTGATGGTCCTAAAATAGAACTTGACTGTTGGAATGAGTATGTAATCCATGAAGTTTGACACTTAAAAGAGTTTTTGGTTTCTAATATAAAAATTTACTCAATTTGGACCATCCATCTAATGAGCGAAAAAGATGTGCGAATGGTTCCCTTTGAATGTCTTGTTGTGCTTTGTTGATTCCTCTTTTTCAAGAATCGCGGATGAGGTTTTTCATACATGAAAGGGGAGTAGTTTGATTTTTGGCTCATCAGTGGTTAATCTGTTGATTTTAGGTTATTATGGTTATTTAGATAATTTTAGAACTTCCCTGTTTTCTTATTACTTTTGATTTTCTTCTATGTCCTTTTATGAGAAGCAAGTAGGACTATTTTCCTATTTGATTTAGGATTTATTTAGGCCCTAACATTAGCTTCCTAGTTAGATAGCTTATGTTCTAATAAAACATATAGCCCTAACATTCAATTTTTATCTTCAATTTTCATATGTTCAATTCAGTAGAATTTGAAAATTCTAGCTATATAGTGGGCGCTGAAAAGCACAAGTGTCTTAGCAGTAAGTACTAAGTTGTACAAAAAAAAAAAAAAAAAGATGTAGCTCTGGAGATGCTAAGATAGATACGTTGTGTTACATAGAGGGATTATATATGTAATGATTTTATATAAACAAGGGGTGACACTATAGAGGACAAAAATGCAAGAGACGAGTTTAAGGTGGTTCGGTCTTATGAGGCAAATACAATTGTGTACCTATAAGGAGGTGCGAGGGGGTGGAAGAGGCTTATTATAACAGGGCAATGACAGACTTAAAAAGTTCAAAGAAAACCATCAAATATGATCTTGCATGTTTGAAGATAGCAATGGAGGGAACTGCCTATGATATATTTGACTAGAAGTGAATAATCCACTCAGTTGACCCCACTTAGGAAAAAGGTAAATTTTTTTTGTTTGGATTTTAAGATAAGTCATTGCAAAATATTGTGTATAGGGTATAAGTTTTAAAGCAAATTGTAGGATGTGATTTATAGAGGTAATAGGTGCTGTAATAAATGCTGTAAATAAGTGCTGTAAATGAGCAGTAGTCTGTTGCAAATTGCAATACTTGTTAGTAAGAATTAGTGTCGATAAGCAATAAGTTGCGCTAATATGGTCTATACAGAAGAAATGTAGTAACACCACTTTAGGAATAAGATCCTCTTGATTTTTCATGTAAATTTCCTTGAGAATATTTTGTGTTTTTGTGTTATATCTGTGTGTTTCTGTTACATCTTTTAGCATGTAAAATTATTTCTCCTAACATAGCATGGAGTAGTTTATTTTCATCCTTGCATCCGACTCTGTTTAGATGGACATATTATTCATTATGTATGTTGAGAAAATGTTTTTCTGCAATTGTTGTTTTCAATTGGATACTAGCCAATTTACTTATGAGATTGAGGATCATTCTCAATTTTTAATTCATTCCTTGGGCTTATTTCTTTTCAAGATTTATTGGATTACCAAATTGAACTTCAAGTTAAATAGGGCCAAAGCAAAAGAAACACTGCTTTTCAATTTGTTCAGCAGCCTCTAATGTTGCTGGAAGATGACTCTAGTAGAGTGTCTGGGAATGTTGGAGGGGGAACCTGTGTCAAAGCAAAAAATCCAAATTGAAGTTTGCCACAGGAAGAATTATTTAACGCTCCAAGATGTGACTGTGAAGGTTGATGGCATGTGATTTATAAAATCAAAACTGTTTACCAATTTGCATGGACTACATTGGTTTGCCAATTTCAGCAGAACTTTCAGCGTAAATCAAGGAAGACATGCATGCCTATGCATCTAGTGATTTCAGTTTCTATCTTTCTTGACAGACTGTTTGCATTAAAATAAATTTTATCTGAAGATAGATTCAGTGAGTTGTTTGCAACCAAAATTCCATCAAGGCCGCATTATATATGTTGTTTTGAGATGATAAAATTGGATGATATAGTCTGTTGGTTCTTGCCATAAATGGAGATGCTTCACATTTTTTCAATTTTCTTCATCCTTTCCTAAGTTTGAGGAAAAAAAGACTTTTTCCAAAAGGTGAGAAGAATGATGGAGGAAACAAGTCTTAGTTCTATGCCAAAGTTTGGGAAATTTTGTTTATGTTGATACTTGGGGCTATTATGAGGGGATGTTATAATTTAATGCCTTTCAGGCTTAATGTTTTCCCAGTGGCTTCTCATTGAGAAGCCTTTTTTAGTTGCTTGCTAGAGATAATTGACATCCTCTCTCATTTGATTTTAAGTAGGTTGTCATTTTGTTGTCTGCATAGGTTTATCTTTGGCTGCTATTTGTTTGTTTATCTAAGTATGAAGAGTCTATTTATATGCTATTTAGGCTCATAACAATAAGAGTTATGCTATTTGAATTTGTGAAATTATGTAATTGCTATGTGATTCTTGACCCCCTATTCTCTTTGCTCTCTTGATTCCTACTTCCAATTATTATCTCATGTTTCCTATTTTATGTAATTTGTTTTTTTTCTCTTCTCTAAGTTTCTTTTTGGTTTTCCCTTTTGTTTTTCTGGGCTCCTTTAATTCTCATCTAATTTTGTTTTCCCGTAGACTTCCAAGTATCATCAACTGCTTGTTTATTTCTGATCTAAATCTTTAAGTCTCTTCTCCAAGTTTATTTCTTTTGTCCCCCCGTATGTTTGGATATACATTCGCTGCTGCAATGTTATGAGTCATTTTAATCCTTTGCTAAATAAACTCCAAGTTTATTTCAGAGAAAGTTAATATATATACTTGCGTAATCTGTGTTTTTAGATGGCAAATCATGCAGCCGTTACAGCTGCCTTTGGAGGAGTTTTGCCTCCTGGGATAAGTGGAATGAATGATAGGTGCACAGTCCTTGTGTCTAGTTTAAATCCTGATGTAAGTGAAATTTTATGTTTTTAAATGTTCAAGTTGGTTCTTGATATTATGTTGATTACCTGATCAATTCAAGCTCTATCTTGTTTCTGTTACAGAGAATAGATGAGGATAAGCTTTTTAATTTGTTCTCTCTATATGGAAACATTGTGAGAATCAAACTTCTTCGTAGTAAACCTGATCATGCCCTAGTTCAGTTGGGTGATGGCTTCCAAGCTGAATTGGCAGTACATTTTTTGAAGGTTTAATTCAGAGACCTTTCCTATATTTGTGTTGGTTTATCTGTTAGCATGCTATTTATTTGATTTGCAATTAGATCATACACGGATTAGATACAATTTGAAATTAGTTAAAGTGCATGAACTTAGAGTTAAAATTAGGTTGACAAAATAATACAAGACAGTGAAAATTATAATTCTACGTTTATGGGGCAATAAATTGACAATCCCCCCTGCAATATTCATATTTTTATTCTTTGCAAATATATTCTGTATTTGGTTGTTATTATTTCCCAGTAGTGCTGCTTTTCACCCCATTATTATCAGTTTTGAATATACTGTTGAGAACATGCTTCTATTTCTGATGTGCTTTTTTTTTTTTTTTTTTTTGTATTTTGTTATCTTCTAAACCTCTCCTGCAGATTTTGTTTTGTTGAATGCTTAAGCAGGGTTCTTTTTTTTTTGTTTGTGTGGGAGTCAGACACATGCTTTGTCCTTGTACTAATGAACTATTTCTCCATTACATGTCTGTGCTGTCTTCTGTTTGGCAATGTGTTAGCACTACATGCTCAATTTGGGGAGGAAATAAGTCATTTTGTTTGGAAGTTGATAAATTTTCCTCTCTTGGCCAAAATTTTAGTGTTCCGACTACTTATTTTGTCATTCCTTTTTTTTTTCCTTGGGGGAGAAATAGAATTTCAGTGGTAGTTTTTTTGATGCATAACTTCATTGGTAGTTCAATGCATTCTTTACATCAGATAGGGCCGTGCCCTCAACAAGTGGAGGGTTTTCCTCCACTCCAAATTAGATAGTCATCCACCATGATGGGGGAATGAACTAATCTGTATTATAGTTGAAGAGTTGGGATCAAGTCATTGATAATTTAAAGTGTTGTTTGGTTGGAATCTTGTGACCTTTCAAAAGGGACAGACGAACTCTTTCACATGTATTTTTTCTGGATTTCCTATCATTTGTAACAACTTCAATTCATTTATGAAAGAAATTTCTTTGGGGTATCATGGATGACTTTGATCACCATCTCAAAGGTGGTTAAATCCATTCGTCATGCACTTTTTCTCTCTGTGGGGTTGAGGAAGGTTTGTTTTCAGGTACTTACATTTTCTTTATTTAATTATGCTCTTCGATGAGACATATGATGGAAGTATGATTAAGAAAGTTAATCTTCAGGGTTGTTATTCTAGCCAGTGTTTATGCTAGATCACAGGGAATAGTGAGGTTATGAGTGCGGCCTTGCAGAATATGTTTATAAGTACTCAAAGATGATCCTTAGGAGTGGCATGATATAGTATTGAAACTCTGTTGTCAAATCACCATTTCTTCCTCATTTTATTTGGTGAATCGTGAAGGTGCGGTGCTTTGTGACTGCTGTTGTTCTTTGCGTGTAATGCTTCTTGCATTCCTGTGTTTACCAAGGATTTGTACAACTAGTCAGCATTGGATTTTTATGTTTATAGGCCTTTTGAAGCTTCGGTGCTAGATGGGCACATTGAGTTAATAAGATGGAGTTTGACTGTGAGCCGTGTGTTGCCTAAGAGTCCTCAGTTGAGTATTGACTTAGATGCCCAAGGACCAAAGGTCTTTTGATGCAAAGACAAGAAAAAGGACTTTGCAGGGATTTTGCATTTGACTTTCGCCTTTTGTGGGTTGATAATCTGATTGGGAACAAACCCTAACAATCTACTGGAAGCAGATGATACCATATCAAAGTTTCATTAACTTGAAAACATGTATGAAAATCTTGATATCAATATTGGACGTGGCGGTATTAGTATTTACCATAGTGGATGATACATATTATTATTGTATGTTTTAGACAATTTTTTGGTGGATTGGAACTTGAGGGGCAAATATCAGCCAATATTGCCAAATTTGTTGGATTATCGGGTATGTCTGATATTTTGAATTTCAACCGACATATCACCATCGCAATATTGAGAGATAACGTTATTGGGAGTCCGTCATTGACATATGTTGGCCAAATTTTGGATATTGGTCGATATTGTATTCCATTTCTGAAAACATTGTAGATTACAACTGAATATGGATAAAACTATTAATAGTTGATGGTGCTGATGGGGGTTGAGACAAGTGGTTCTGCAAAATCAGGGTAGAAAAGGGGGGAGTCCTAGAGGTGGTCAGGCACTTACTGTGGTTAGATCAAGGTGCTTCTCAGCGGGTTTGTTGAGATGGAGAGTTGCAAAGGTTGTAGGTGATTTACAGCTAGAGTTTTCATTTCTTTGGTGATTATATTTTTGTGGGAGAAGTGGTGGTTCCACCATTGATCCACCTGAGTTCAACAAGTTCTTGAAACAGCATACACTAAGTTGACGACGGACGAAGGTAATAAACAAATAACTGAAGCAAATTTAGCTTCCGGATGAGCTTGGACACGAGTAAGGGCCCTCTATGTGATCTCATAAACTAGTGGTTATACATTGATCCACAAAAGCTCAACAAATTCTTATAATAGCATAAACTAACTAGAGGACATATGATGGCAACGGACAAACAATTGAATCAAATTTAGCTCTCAGATAAGCTAGGATGTGAGTAGGAGCTATCAATGTGATTTCATAACTAGTTGGTGCATCCCTCTAGTCTTTGCAAATTATAGAACAATTGTTTGACGGGCTTTTATGGTGTTGTTTCCCCCTTTTTTTTTTTTGGCAAAGTTATAATTGAGGGGGTTAAATTTTGGAACTTATTTCCGAATTCTTATAATGTGGTTTTAAGTTTTTTCCATTACTTGGAAGTATGTTTTTTTTCCTCCTTGGGGCTTGTATTAGTCTCTTCCTTCTTTTGTTAGGTTCTGTTTGCAAATATAAACGTTAATATTCTGAATCTTTTTAGAAGGACTTCCACCTATTCACTTATATCAATTGCTCAGATTTGCCTTTTTTTTTTGTTTGTTCACTATATTGATGATTTTCCTTTTTTTAATAAATAAAAAACCCAGATTGGATATGTTGCTCGATTGCTTTGTAATATTATATTGATGGCTGATTGACATGCATCTGAAGTCTTGTTAAGGTTAACCCAAATGAGGCTCCAAAGTGAACATTATGGCACATATTGAATAATAAAAATTGAAGGATTTAGATTAAAATTGTGGGATGTAATCTGGACCATTCAATTTTCATGGTTTAATCTAGGCCATATGATTCACTTTGGAGCCTAATTTTTGGGTTGACATTAGCAACTCTCGTGTATCAGAGGCTGAAGAGTAGTACTATTAGAGAATCACATTTTAGCCATATTTGGGATATCGATGACGATGTAACGCCTCATTTATCATAAAATAGATGGATGGGTATTGCATAATTGGTGGGTGCCTCAGGGGCGGCTAAGTACTATCGCTTTAATCGTTTCTTGATTCTGAATTATCTACTTCGAAATCAAATGCAGGGAGCGATGCTTTTTGGCAAGTGCTTAGACGTGAACTTTTCAAAGTATCCCAACATCACCTCAGGTGCTGACACCCACGAATACTCGAACTCGAACCTCAACCGTTTCAACCGAAATGCTGCAAAAAATTACCGCTACTGCTGCTCCCCGACAAAGCTGATTCACTTGTCCACACTGCCGCAAGACATCACCGAAGAAGAGATAGTCAGCCACTTGGAGGAGCACGGGGCCATTGTCAGCACCAAGGTGTTCGAGACCAATGGCAGGAAGCAAGCCCTCGTCATGTTTGAAACCGAGGAGCAGGCCACTGAAGCCCTCGTCTGCAAGCACGCCACCTCCGTCAACGGCTCCGTCATCCGCATCTCGTTTTCGCAATCTCAGGCCATATGAGACGAAACTACACCACCGATCAAAGATCTGTCACCGTCGACAAGCATAGACGACGACTTCCTCCGATCGTGAGATTGTTCCTTTGTTGCCTTTTGTGTTTGATGCCTGTACTAGTAAGCTGCTTTGATTTCTTTTCGTTTCCTTTTTGGGTTATCTTTGATTTATTTGTCATTACTGTAAAGTCTTTTAAATCAGTAGCTTTTAAGGCCACGGTGATTGTGCTGTTCAGCCGCTTGGTGGTAGTTGAATCGTGGGTGTTATTTACACTTCTTATTGACTTACTCCTGCATATCTCCCCTGAAGAGTGGCGGTGCAATTTGTCATGCTTGGTAGATGGGAATGAGAATTTGGGAAGAATAAAATCAGTATTATTATAAATAAATATTAATATTAATATTAGTAGTGTAAAATGAATATTGTTGGTTTATAGGTCGCTCTAAGCGAGGGGTGGCCTGTTGGCTGGGGGATTGTGATTTTTATTAGAGAAAGTAGGTTTTTATTTTTTTATTATGGTTATTGGATTAAAATTTAATAATTTTGATTTAAAAATAAAAAAAATTATTAAAGATGATTATAAATAAATATATAGATTATTAAAATTTTTTATAATATTAAATTTAATATATAAAAACATTTAATAAAAATGATTATATAAGTTTTTTATAAACTAATAATCAAGATTAGAAGAGCAGGGCATTGCTTCTTCTCGAGAAAAACATGTAATATTTGATTTTCGTTCAATTATTTTATAAATTCTATCAATTTAAAAAATTTTAATGCCATATTTAGATTTTTTTCTGAAATTAGTTTTCAATTGTAATTATTTTTTATTATTTTTTTAATGGCTCTAAAAAGGTATTGGACAATTATGTGTTCATTATATGGAGTTTTAGATTATAAGAAGTTTTTTTAATTAATTCATAACTATTTTACTAATTTGTCAAGATCAGCACGCAAAATAAAATCAAGAAAAATGTGAAGGCCACAGTCACAAGAATCGTCCCATGGACGCGCGCCTAATCCAATTCTCCTTCCCATATTCGTTCTACAAAATTTCAAGACAGGGAACTCCATTATCGCTATCGATTTCCACGAACCACGAATCACAGAGAAAGCGAATGTCAGTGAAAGTGGGGAGCACACGAGACGACGTCGCGTTCGATGAGTCGGCTTTCGAAGCTGAGAGGCTTCGCCTCGACGCCAAGGCACGGGAATCGATGGCCGAGGCTTCGAAGAGGGAGATGGAGGTGGGAGACGACGATGACGCAAAAGCTTGGAAATGGAGGATCCGAAAGAGAATTTGGGATTTGATGGAGGCCCGAAATATAGCTCTGTTCCCCCGCCCAGTTCACCACCGGATACCCAATTTCGTCGGCGCTCCAATTGCTGCTAGTAAGGTGCTAGTAATTATTTTGCTTAATCAATTTGAAGTTTATCTTTTGGGTTTTTTATTCCCTGGCTCAGGGATTCAGTAATTTTGCTGGGTTTGAATTGAGATTATTGACAGTTGGGTGAATTGGAAGTGTTCCGCGCCTCGGAGTGTGTCAAGGTAAATCCAGATTCGCCACAGAAACGGGTCCGCTACTTGACGCTCTCGGGTTAGTTCTGAAGTTATGTTGCTGATATCAAATGCTTGAGCTTATTGGTAAGGGTAGTGATATCATGTTTTTTCAGTTCTTGAATCTCGATAAAAAATTGATTGTCTAATGGCTCATTGTTATATAATCTCGATCTTATCTTGTCAGTTTCTTATTGATAAGTTTTTGATTCTTTGTATCTTACTTTTCAAGCATTTGTCTCGACTTGGATTGCAATACTCTTCTATTATAGAGGGCAATGGAGCGTGCTGCAATGGGTGCTCGGCTTGCTGAGGAATTCTTTTCCTCCGATCTCTTTATGATAGTTATGAAATTCATACCCACTATAGAATGGCGGGGATATAACGTATATTTAGCTCTCTTATTACTTTCCAGCTGCTCTTTATCTGTACCCCCATATCCAATATTGTGACAGTGCCTTGGTGGACACTTTTATATGGCTGAAAGAATTATCTTTCGGGAATAAGCTGGAAATGTTGATCAAAATTTGAGTAACTTTCGATTTGCATTGCCTAGTGATGTTATATACGACAGTAGGAAGTATGTGATAACACTGTGTGTGCATGCATGCGTGCAGGCGTGTGTGTCTATATATTTACAAGCCCACACATAGATCTTGTTCGTTTGGGGTAGATGAAATCAGGAAGTCTCATCTCCTATAAAGAAAGAAATATTCCTGGTGTTCATTTTTCATTTTTTTACAGTGTTGGTATGCATCAAGACAAAATCAGAAGGAACGTAAAATTCCTCAAAGTAAATGCTTCCTAAGATGGAATAATGAAATGGATTTTTTTTGCCCTAAATTACCTAAATGTTTCAGTGTTGTCCACGTGGCCATCCCCTTTTTTTTTCTCTTAGCCATCTTGAATTCATATTTTCTTTCAGTAAACCACTGTTTAATTTTTTAGGATTTTTTGCTAATCCTGCTAAATCTTTAGTAAAATGGAGAAATGACACCAGACATGTGCCAAACATGTAAGAGAAATGGTAATTTCATTAAAAATATGACAAAAATAAGGCATTCGTGCTAAATTGAAAGGAAATATGAATCTTATGTGGTTAAGTGAAAGAAAAAAAAAAGTGATGAGTATGCAACTAATGATGGTTGAAACTGGCTCACACCATGGGGAATAAAATCTGAAAAATATATATTGTACTTTTCTCCTTTTTCTGTAATTCTTTTGAGGTTTACATCAAGTTTGACATTAATTCTGTATGCCTCTATGGTAGTTGCAAGGTGTATTCAAGATGTTTTGTGGAGTATGATATTCAGGATTAATATTTCCTTGATAGATGGAGCTATATTAGGAATAGATTGTTGAGGGGAACTTCCATTTCTAAAGTTCAAACAAGTAGATTTAAAGTGGTGAAAGTAGCGAGTTGAGTAAGGCTTGGCAACATTGCTTTGAACAACTACTCTTACTTATGTTCTACTTTAATTTTTTGAAAAGGGGAAATTGGAAAAGTTGGAATCCATAAAAATGAAATAGGATGGCTAAAATCGGGATAGCATTCGAAGCACTATGTGAGCCACAAGTGTTGGAGTCAATAGGAGGGCTGCAGGGCCGGTTATATTATGAGGATCCAAATGTTGGACCACCAAAATCGAAATGAGATATTAAGATGGATGACTTGTAAGAGTAGTCCAAAGTATGAAAGATATTCTCTAGCTTCATTGGATCTACATAGTGCTAAATGTACTGCATAGTGGAAACTAAGTAGAGTGAAGCTCCTAACCAAGAAAAGGGTGTACCTTTTCTTCTTTCTTATCTTTTGCCTAGCGTAGCACATGATAAGCTCATTCCGAAGGATAAGGCGACTTGCTTGGTTCACTTGGATTGACTTATCCCTTTGGCATACTAATTTACATTAGCCTCGAAATGCTTAGAAGTCAGTACCTGACTTAGACCTATGTAGTGGGTGGGTAAACAAGGCAGTCAGAGTAAGACTCTTGCTTCGTCCATTCTGCTCGTACAATTCTTGCTTTCAAGTCTCCATGCATGTATAGAAAGGCTGGAACTAGGACTTGCTTGTTTTGCCTGTTCAGCTTGTACAATTTTTGCTTTCAAGGCTCATCACACTTACAGAAAGGCTGGAACTTCTCAAACCACAATAGAGATTCAGTCAATCTCTATCAATGCCATCTAATTTATTGGTGAAGGTGCAAATACTGTGAGGGGCTCTATATTATCCATTGAACTGGTATATCTAGGTATTTGCCAATGCACCATGTGTAGATACAATATCAACGTGTCACAGTTTCCCCACCTAAACCTAGTAATGTCAATGTCAATGAAATTCCTATAGTCCTTTTGTGTAGTTTCTCCCAGAATATGAAAGTTATGATATCCTCTTTTATCACCTCCTTTCAAGTCTTTAAGTTTTGTTCCTCTCCCTCTTATCACTTCTAATGTCATTCCAGCTCTGCTTGAGTTCACTAGTTGGCTTATATTTTTGATGCCCAAACATTATTAAATATATAGCCAGTCATCATCTGTCCTATGATTCAGGAGTGTTACTTCTTGCTTTCTGTGTGCGTGCTAATTTCCTGCTTTATCTTAATTTTTTATCTATTGCATTTTAATTGCTCAATATTTTTATTTTTGAACTATAAAATATGAGTTATACACAAGGTTCCCTGGTAAAACCTCTTGATATTTGTTTGATTCAAATGTTTTAGATTATTATTTGTCACATAGATTTGATGTGCTGAATTAAACATGTTCCTTCGTTTTTTCTTTGATGTTGAAGTCCTTCCTTCACCTGAAAATTTTGGCAGCTGTTGCATTTCTATTGGTGGTTGGATAATGACTTTCTTATGCACAGGGGGAAAGAAGCTGTTAACTCCTCAGCCACGTCTTAGGACTGGATTCTTTTCTGTTCTTGAATTGCGTATGCTAACTGCACGTAGCATCGATGAAGTTTGCACGTCTGTAGGGGTTGCCAAATATGGAAAGCCAATTGGGTTGGACGAAGAGATCAAGGTTGATTTGATAGTTATTGGTTCAGTAGCTGTCGACCCAAAGACAGGTGCTCGACTTGGAAAGGGTGAGGTAATTTCATTTAAGCATTCCTCACTGCATATAAGGGCATCAATTAGTTGATATGGGGCAAATCATGTAAAAAAATATTGGCCATTTTATATCATATCAGATCCTCTGCTACTGTGACAGAATTGCGCTATGTTGCCATATTTGTGACATATCGGTTAATGTTTGCTTGTTAGCTTATAATTCCCCGAAATTTTTTTCTTTTGATATATCCGATAATACATATTATTCGATATGGCTGATATCAATATGGACACAACTGATACTGATTCCGATATTTTCATCCATGGGTCTAATCCAATTTGAAGTGAATTATTTCCGTCACATAAAATTAAGTCCAATCTGGTCAAATTGCTCTCAGGATGTTTCCATTTTGATTAGTTTGAACTTTGGTTTTCTCATTTCATTTTACTTTTTGTTTAACATAAAAAGTGTGCTTCAAACCTATACCCACCAAATTTTTGACATTTCAGTTTTTTGACACTATTAACTGGTAACTGTGCTAGGTACAAGATTTCCTTTAACCGTTTAAAACATGCTCCAAATTAAGACTCAAGAGTCACGGTATTTGACTCCAAGTAATAGAGTATAAATAAAATTATCATCTTTTAAGAGGCTGTCTATTAGGGTTACATAGTACTAAGGTGCTAGTCATTATTTTAATTAACAAGTGCAGCATGAGATTGAACAAAAAAATATTAAAGTTACATATTAATAGAGTAATAGTAACCAGACGCAATTTCTGAATTGGTCCTTTTTGGTTTGAAATCCTATTGCTCTTAAAAATCAGTTTTGTTTTCAATTTCCACTGAGAAATTACCCAGTCCGGTCCAAACTGAAAGCATAAAGTTTTGTAATATTCAACCAATTTTTAGGGGGGAAAATCCCAATGCAAGTAATATATCAGTTCTGTTTACTGTTTGAATCCAAATCCCTTAACCATATATCTTTAGTTCTTTACTTTTTCCGGAAGCTAAAATTGGAAAAGGCGAAGTGTTGATAATTTGTGCGTACTGTTCTTCAAATTCAGAAATATCTGATTTGACATAGGTATAATCAGTTGTCATTGATGCCCTTTGTAATTAATAGTTGCTTAATAATGATCAAATATCCTCTGAGTTCCACTTTTTCTTAAAAGAAAAAAGAGCTGAAAAAGTGGCTTTGCCCTCTTTGCCCACACCATGGGGATCTTCAGAAAGGCGTCAACTAGAAAAGGTAGGGCCAAGAGAAAAGGAATTCTTGGATCTATGGATCCTTCCTACCAAAAGGGGTGGACTGCATGGATTCTTGGCTTCTTTTAAGCCCCGTTGTAAGCCTCATCCTCTAATAAGTTCAGAATCTCAAGATTGTACCTTTGCTTCTTCTATAATGAGCCTCTTCGAAGCTCTCACATCTTTTAGGGGACAGTAGACAGTCTTTGTTTCACATGACCAAATCGTCTCAAATGCATCTCCCACAAGTTTTTCTATGGGAGCTGAATTGACTTTCTCCCGTATAATATTATTATGACCCATATTTCTTCTTGTGTAAGCACATATCTATATCAACGTCTTCATCTCTCCTACTGTTTTTGTGCATATTGGTATTTAATCGCCTTACAATTTGCTCCATATAGGTTTTTAGCAGCGTTCTCCATTCACATTGAACCCTTGAAGCCCTTATTCACCTATCAATACTGCCCACTTTAATCCTATAAGCAATATCCTTATCGATTTTCCGTCTTTCAGAACCATTAATCCAAATGTTGGATATAATTTCTCTTTGGTAGGCTTTCACTCTATACCCTCACCTCTGGCCACCTACTCTTGTAACTAACTTTACATTCCATATATTCAGTTTTTGTTCTTTTAATTTTAAAACCTTTAGTTTTGAACTTCTCTCCAAACTTCCAACTTAATGTCAAGGGTTTCGTCTCGTCCACCAAAATTGTCATTTGCAAGAAGTATGCACCAAGGTAAATGATGTTGATGAATGTGCTTGGTCAATTCGTCCATGGCCAAGACAAATAGATACATGCTCGAAGAGCAACCTTAGTATAAACCAATTATAGTTGGAAAAACTTCGGTCTCCCTGTATGTATCATTACACGAGTCACTGTTCTATCATACACATCATTTATATTTTTGATAAATGCACAATTCTGCATAATACTTCTCTTGAGACTATCTTATGCTTTTTCTAAATTGATATAGAAGTCATATATCATATATTATAGCAAGGTGGATGTGCCTAAGTAATCGGACCATGAATTGAGTATGCATCATAACTTTTAACCGTTATCAGTACCGATAAATTGAAGATGATAATTGCTTTTGAACTGACAGATATATGCAATTTCGTGCAGGGATTTGCAGAACTTGAATATGGTATGCTGCGGTACATGGGGGCCATAGATGATTCAACACCAGTTGTCACTACTGGTATTATTCTTTTCTTCTACTCTGTGATGCAAGCCTTATAGGGTTAATGTAATTCAAGAAAAACAATATATTTTGTTACCTTGGATCTATTCTTCCAGAAAATGGGGAAATAAATATGACATTTTTGTGTAGGATTAATGTCAGTTGATTAATGTGGAGAACTGTATTGGGTGTTTTATGTGATCAAAATATACCTCTTTAAAAATAATTTTATAAGATAGATATTCGATTTGCTATATTTAGAAATTGAAATTTTTGGCAAAAACAACAATATATATGATATTAATATTAAGATAGATGAGTGGAGTCACGTTAAACGATAAGATAAGGAATGATGCTATTCGTAAATATTTAGATGTTAAACCTATAGAAAATAAGATGAGGAAATGATGTCTGAAATTATTTGTATACTTAAAATATAGGCCACATGAAACATATGTGAGAAAAGATGAGTTAATGCGGTTGGAAATAGAAAGAAAGAGGTAGGTTTATGAAAATTTAGAATGATGTGAAAAAAATGATTTAAAATTATTTCTATTATTGGAGGATAATGTACTAAATTGATCAAAATTACAAAAGCAGACTCATATAATTAACTTCAGTTAATATAACTTAAAAGGTTTTATTATTGTAAGTCGTTCAATTTTGAGAAAAAGACTGTTTGAAAAATCCAACATGATCATTCAGTATTCCAATAAACCATTGCATCACGAAGCTTGTTCTATTTCATTCCGTGGAAGTATATAGTTCAAAATTTTTAGTGCAAAAGAATTTTTTTTCTAGAGGTTAAGTACCTCAGTGGGAATTGCCTTTTACCTCTTAATTTTTATGCTACTTGTTTGGGAATTAGTTGGAATCTCTGTGTATCTTTTAATATATTGGTTTACACTTTTGCTGCAAATGTGTGTCAAAAATCGTTCGCAATAATCTCATAGTGTACTTTGGAAAGAATGACATTAGAGGATATTTTTGGACGATGTGACGTTTTATCTATCTATTTCCATTAACAAGCGTATATAATAAAAGATCGATGGATAGCGTCATATCAACTGAGGGTATTCTAAGGGCGTCCCCAAATATTTATCTTCTAGAAAACTATCGATGTATACCACGGACACGAATTTACATATGATAATGTTCATCTATTACCAAGAACTACACAGCAGAGCTGTTGAACAGCTTGAAAAATTCCGGGCTTGCTTATGGAAACTAGAATGGAAGCAGATTAGTTGACTTTTAGTTTCCAGTGTACTGACATTTGGTAGATGATGATTGTGATTGTGTCGGTTTTTTGTGTTTGTTAAGAACTGATTCTAGTAGTTCAAATGTCCGGATAAAATTCTCATTTGAAATGGGAGGCCTCTAACAGCTTCCCAATTTAATCGTTCTTCCCCTGTTTCTACCTCCATACATATTGCTCTCAGTTGCCCTGGTCTCTGGCTTCGATGTCTCTACCCTGTACTTGTATACCTGTTTAACAAATGAAGTACTGGTTGTTCATTGCTGTTATACTCGTTGAGGAACTCTCGTATGATCCATCCAATGGCAGTACACGATGAGCAGTTGGTTGACGATATTCCAGCTGAGAAGCTGTTAGTCCACGACGTACCTGTGGACATAATCTGCACTCCGACTAGAGTCATCTTCACCAACACCCCTATTCCAAAACCAAAAGGTTTGTAGCACTCAGAAATCCTTTTCTTTGTCAGCTGAGAAATGTTTTCCGCACACTTTTTGGATGCCATTGAGACATTTTCAAATAGTGTAATATCTTATTTATCAATTAATTATTGTGTGAGCCCGTTAATATGAATGGATCAGTGTCAAATCATCAAAAGGTGTTTAAACCATGTCTCCTTAACACTGCTTTTGTTTGCTTTCTTGATGATCATCATCAAGTGAAATGCTTGGGTAACATCTTTAGGAGACGTATCATTTGTTCATACTGATAGGTCTACAGGAAAAATAAATAGCGGATATGATGTCAGATTATGATTAGTGTTTAGAAGTTATTTAGAGAACGATATCATTATATTACTCTGTCATCAAATAAAGCAAATGTGAACATGCAATCATGGAGGATTTCTATGTTTTACATCTTTTTTATTGCTTTTCTACATTTCTACATCTCTTGGGCTGTGATTGTAGGGATTTATTGGGACAAATTATCACCGGAGAAGTTGGGTCAAATTCGGATACTTCGAGAGCTCAAGTGTCGAATTGAGCGAGAGACCGGGGAGAAGCTCCCTTGTGGCGCACCCGAGAAGCTGCCCCCCACTGCCCAACGCCGGTGACAGTAGAAGAGCCGGAATTAAACCCGTGACCGGAGGAGGCTAAACCAATGCGCCGGCCCGTCTTCACTTTTCCAGAGTTGTTAACATAAAAATATGAAAATTATTCTCAAACTATTTTTTTTTTTGTTTTTATTTTTTCTCAATTTTATTATTTATTTTTTAAATTTAGACTAAATTAATTGTATCATGAGCCAGGTAATATGTTATACGGTGTTGAAGAACTCTAGCAATTGATTTTGATTGTGAAATTAGCATTGAGATTTATAAATATAAATTTTAATCTAATTATATAGGATTTGAAATGTGGTAGACTTTTAATTTTATTGTGTGGATTATATAGTTTTAGAGATAAAAGAATAAAGTTGATGTGTTATTAACTTTTTAATTTATATGGAAAAGTAAAAGAAATAAATAGTTTAATATATTGCTTTAAAATTGATATATTATAATTTTAAAAAACATTTTATTTTTTAATACATGTAATATTTTATAAATGTATAATTATTTTAAAACAATTTTAGATAATTTTTATTAAAACAATGATTTTTGAATGTTTAAATAATAATTTTTTTGATATTTTAAAAAAATTAATTAAAAAATAGAATATTTATAGAAAATATAATAAAAAATTATATTTAAGATGATTTAGATTTTATGGACAACATAAAAGAATAGTGAGTCAATTTTTGTTGAAGGAAAAAAAAAACATAGGCCTCAAAAAATTTAAAAATATTATTATTTTATAATGAATTGATTGCTATTGCAACATATTATAATTTATAGCCATTTTTTATTTTCGTAATATATATGATATTTAAAGAAAATTTATCTAAAATTGGATCTTAGGCCATTTTTATTTATTTTGAAGATAGAAAAAATCAAAGTTAATTGTATTTTAAAATCATATGACAATATAATATAATTTTATATTACATAGTTTGAATAATGTAACTTTTTTAAATTTTTATAATTTTCTATCAATGATTTTATATTTCCATAAATTTTCTCTCTGTAATTTTGTACTTTTTTTTTTTTAATTTCCATATATTTTTTTACAGGCATTAAACCAAACGAACGCTGCAGCATTGTGCAAAGGAAATTCTCTTTCTCCCACGGTTCCCTCGATGCCGGGCTCCTGACCTATATGTTGGTAGGTTGATGAACGCAGTGCGATGGTATGTGCGCCCAGAATTCCGATACAACCTACACGGGAAGGTCTCACATTGTTTTCCTACTCCATACTCTCTTGAGCTAAGAGACGTCAGCTCTCCAGGTGATTACTGTTTAACCTTTCCAAAATAAAGCCATGCTCGAACTAACTGGACAAATTTGATTCTGATTGTTCCGAATTATGGGTAATTGATATTAATAAGCTGGTGGCGCCGTTTCAGTGAGGAAAATTCTGTAGAGGGTATTCATATTTATCTTTCTTTTTTTTTCGTTATTGCCTTTTTTTTTTTTAGTTTGTTTTAGATTCTCAACGAAACCTACTGTCTGTTTTTTGGTCTTTCTGACTTAATTCATCGATGATAAAAATTTGCGTTAAGTTCTTCACGTTTTCTGAGTTAATCGAATAAATTTGTAAGTGAAATTTAAGACTCATCGATTGAATAATCACAAAAAACTGCATAGCAAAATAATGTCGGGAGTTGTTGAAATGTGCACCAATTACACAGAAAAGGACATTAACATTAGCCGCTAACTTAAACAATTTTTGGGTTTCATGTTCTAGCCCCAATTTTTTTTATTTGTTTTTCAGTTCGAATATGACGGATCATATGTGAAATGGTCTGTGGAATAACTTGCTGTGTTGTAATTCAGCATGGGGCAGTCGATTTGAAATCCCCTTGATGTAAAGTCATGATTGTATGGTTGCCATTGTAGTTTTGTAAATTCTCCTCCAATTGTTTATAGATAATTTTGCCTGCCTTGGCATTTGCATTGGTTTTGGTCATTGCCTCGTATGGTTTAATCAAAGTTCCAGACCATAAGCTTATGACAGACATCCTTATGACATCTTTTGGGATTTTAAACCCAATATGATATTTGAATGGAAACATTTAGGGTCTGTTTGGTGCGCGAAAATGGAGTTTTTATCTCAGAGTTGCAATACCAATTTCAGTTCAAATAGAATTGGAGCTAGGTTGGGATTAGAATGTTTCTGTTTGAATTTGAATAATGTTGTTGGTCTGTATAATGGCTTGAAAGTTTCACCTTGGCAGAGAGATGCAGCTGTAAGTTAACAGCTGTTTTCCTAATCGAAAGTTTCTGACCAATGTGTGAATACAATAGGAACAGATGCACCTCAAATGCCCATAACACCAAGGCCCACCTAATATCTAGCTCAAAGCCAAATTTGGTTATAAAGAAACCTTGTTCATGCTTAAAAAGCTTTGTTTCAGTGGTGTGCTTTCACCATCTGCCATCTTCCCATCGTTGAATTGATCTGAAGTCAATATCCACCCAGGGAATATGCAGTTGGACAGTTTTTCTAGCTGCTAATGCCTTTCTCCTATCTATCCAAGTTTGAGTGTTGAGCTGAATGAAATTGACCTTCATTCTATAGCAAAGCTCCTATTGTCATGTACTTCGTTGCCATCTTGGAATCTTTTTTTTTTTTTTAATATAATGTCCTCTCTTTTACTGACCTAAAAAGAACTCTTCCTTATTTTGGCTAAACCCTGAACCCTAAACATTGTCAATTGCTTTGAGAGAAACTGGGGTGCTCAAAAGCTTGTTTTTACTCACTTCATTAGCGCAATATTTCACAGATTTTCTTAGATCTTGATGTTCCTCAGTATGCTACTGTTCCATTGGAGTTTAAGCCGCTTCCACCAATCTGCCACCTATCTGGCTTGACATTTGCTTGTCAAATGCAGAGCAGATATTCTTGTTTTGCTCTTCTGACTAGGAGAATCAGTCCTCACTTCAGAGTCTGCCTTTAAAGTCTCCTCAATCAACCTGCCACTTTTTTAGTTGATTTGTTATTAGGAAGTTTAGATTTAGGTCCACTGTTGCTCAGTTTATCAACAGCATTATCAAGTATTGATAAGTTTTCCTTAGCCGAGTTCTCTTCCTAGCCATAGAGATGTGCAAGTTAGCAAAAATCAGAATGCTAATGTGCACCAAAAGATTCTAGCTTGCCATCGATACTTTACCTATGTAGTATTTGGGTTGACAAATGAAGCTTTCTAGCAATTATGAGGTTGTTCGGTTGATTCTAAGTGATACTCTGAGAACCCTAGCACAATTAGAGTAGATTTTTTTTCTTTGTTGATTTAATTTTACCACTATTTGTCTAGATACACCAAAACATGTCTATTTAGCATTTCTCTAATATCTAATTTATATCTAGCTGACACAATTTGTTTTTTTTTTTTGGGCTTTTTGTTTGGGACCTTGTCATAGACAGTAGAACTCCAATTTTTTTTATAGTTGATATAAGTTTAAATTTTAATTTCTTATTCAAAATTAAAGGAGCAGCAACCTCTCACATTGTGAGGCTTGGGGAGGGTCAGATGTGCACTGTTTAGCCCTTGAAATGCGTAGAGTCAGTTTCCCTAATTTTATTATTGACCTCCGAATCACAATGGAGCGACTTATTTTTGCACCAAGATTCACCCTTTTCATCAAGCTCCCTTATAGTTTTGGAATATTGGTGAACTGGTGTGAATTCTTGGCCTTTATAATATAAATTGGTTTCAAGTTCCTTGTCATGAAGGAGGCTAAGGAGTCCCTTTCGTAATAAAGACGACTAAGCAATCCACCCTTATCCTGCCACCCCACCCCTGTTGCTTGTCATGGAGACCAAGGGGTCCCTTTCATAATAAGAAGGCTAAGCAATCCACCCTTATCCCTGCTATCCCACCCTTATCTTGTACCCCATCTCGACTGTGTCGGGTGAGCCTTTTATGCAGGCATTGCACACTTTACGATAAATGGAAGATGTTTTGTACCATGTACCGGGTTGTGTGTATTTTGACGTAGCATACTATAAATGTGGTAACTATGAGCCTTGTCATTTCCTTCCCCATTGCTTATTGAAAAAGTGTTCCCTAAATCAAACTGTTACAATTATAACATTATACAAATATCCATGACAATTTTTAATACTCTTGAGTTTTTCTTTGAAGGATTATTGAGAAGCTGAAGGACTAATGGATTACATACATATCAACCAAAATGATTTTTTACATAGAAAGTAAGACCTCTGCTCCCTCCTTTCTATTGCAGCACTTGTTTCAGTTTAACTTGTTGATTAAAGCATATCAAAATTCAGAACATCACCAATTGAAAAATGAATGTTTGAGCATGTTCTTTATTTGTATATGCTAGTATAGTGAACTAGAGCCCAGGATTTTTTATTTATTTTGTATTCATTTCATTTATTTCATCCCTATCATCTTGGGCTTATTTAGTAGCTTAGATGGTCAAATTTTTATGGCATAAAGCTCTATTTGTGCCAAAGAAGAATGTTTAGATATTTGTCAAATATCTGAAGTTGTAGACTTGAGATTTGTTTCTCATCCTCACGTAAGCATCTTTTATTTCACTAGAATCCAGGCAATTTTGACATGGAAACAAGGAGTGTAAGTTGGAGCAAAATAATCCTATATAACAGCAGTTTTGTGCATGAAATTATAGGTTTGTGTACCAAAAAAGAAGGGCAGGTATGAATAATTATCATTAGTGGTCCCAACATAATATTAATGTGGTGCAGGAAGAGGGAAGGTGAAGAGAGAGGAAAAACCAGAAGAACAGGAAAGAGAAGGGAAAACATACTCACTGACAGAAGCAGACACGAGAGCAAATCATACTGCAGAGAGGAAAAAAGAACAAAAGTAATCTTAATATTAGGTCAATTCATCAATAACCGAATAGCAAAGAAACCATGGTGCAGTTATCTAGGATTCAACTTGGGCTCCAACTGGGAATCAATAGTCCAATTGTTCCTAAATATGATCTCCTAAAGCAGATACCAAAATTGAAAGATAAATATGTTAAATTACCTAGACAAATAGGAAATTACCATAATTAGTAATGAGTAAAATAGCAAAAACTAGTGTTCTTGATGTTCTGGCCATAACCCACTCTCCATCAATTGTAATATTTTCTTGAAAATTATGCACTGTAGTAAAACCCAGTGATGACATCGTTTCTGAATTTCATAAGGGTTTATGATTGTCCTCCAAGGAGTTTTGTTCAGGATATATCCACTGCAGGCTAGACTAAATTTCAGTTTTGATTGTCCATCATTTCCTGTTCCCCATTTGGCACGTTTTGTTTGCACTTGGTATTCTCTCTTGCACTGATTTTGACCAGCTTATTGTAACTCGACACCCATTTCGATAATTGATTGCATCGGGATTTGAAATTTTGAGCTTCCAAAAAATTTTTCAACAGTCAATTTGGTAATCTGTTATCCAAGTTCCTTCTATTTGTTGGATTGTACTTCATATTTTCACTGGTGAACCTCCTTTTTTCAATTGCACCAGTCAAATGCGGATATTATTGTGGTCTAAAAGATAAAATAATTGTGTTTTTCACATATAATTGCCCATTTTTACTTATCATTGGTAATTCTTGTAACAGTGAATCACTTGGTGTTTTAGTTCTCTTCCTTTACCATAATATTTATTTTTTACTGGCGCCATTGAATAAAGTATTGGCTGGTACGCATTTTCTGACTGATACATATATTTATTTGAAGAAGGCTTTATTGCAGAATAATTGCATAAAGTTGTGACATATTCATGCATAATAGATTAATCTAGAAATTATAGATTTATCTAAGTCATACAATTTGAAATCCTATTCAAACACTCGAAGAGAACAATTCATGGTATTACATGTTTCACCTTATGGAAGACACTCCTAAAGTTCCTTAGATGCCTTACAATTATAGCTTATTACTAATTCTTCTTCTATGGCTTGGGGTTGCTATCTAGTTTTTACCAACTGTTCATGATTTTGGTTGCCAAAATCACTATGATTTGCTCGTGACGCCCCCTGACTGCGACATCATGACTGCGATTTAGAACTGTGAGTGACCCAGAAGGGAAATTCACATTTGTTCTTTGACAAATTTTCCGGATAACATGACTATGAAATAGAATCTTTAGCAGTTATGTGCTTGTTAATCATTGGGGCCTTTAAAGTTGTAACCAGATAATTTCCAAGCTATTACTCTTGTATGTGGATTGCTATCCTGACCAGATTTTTATGGTGATTTGTCTGTGGAGTGTAACCATTGGACTTCCATGACATGGCATTTTTTTTCCATATATTTAGACACAAGAAGCATAGAGAGGAGGATGTTGCTATTTGCGTCTGCAAATATGATGCCAATGATCCTGATAGTGCATGTGGTGAGACATGCTTGAACGTATTAACTAGCACTGAATGCACTCCTGGTTATTGCCCTTGTGGTGTATGTTGCAACAATCAGGTAAGCAAGCAATGCTCTTGTATCTTCTGCAATGTTATATTTTGGTTAGTACAACCTTTTATGGCTTATAGTTGCAGCAGAAGTGCTTTTTAGTTTGGAAAAAAAATTTTTGCTTTTTTTTTTTTAATTTTCTAGTTTATTTTCCTTTTGCACCTTTTTGTTCTCCAATTTTTCCTAAAATGCATTCATTTGTGTATGATAAAAATATGTACATTTCAACAAGTTAATATTCATTAATAGTTGTTAGCAAGGCATCAGTCATTCAACAAATAGCTAGAATTGTTAATTAAACAAATTTCCGAGAAGCTGAGCTTGACTTATTTGGTGAAGGTTGCTCCAGCTCAAATCAGCAAACTTTAACAAGTTGAATCAACCATATTTTGTGAGCTGCTTTAGGTGATGGGCAAATATTAAACAAGGCACTAATTAATATATACATTTATAATAAACTAACTGCTCGAAGCCTCGAAGTCAATGTGCAATAACTCTGTTTATAGTTATTGAAATTCATAAAAACCCCAATGTACGGTGTACCGGCAAATTGTGTACCGAAAGTGCTTCTTAATAATGTTTTCTTACATAGATTGACTCTTGTTTATGTATCATGTATTGTGCTCTGCGTACTTGATAGTGAACCTGTAACGTTCCCGGCGTATCCGCATGTGGATATTGTCCGCTTTGGGCTGGGGGAACTTCACGGTGTCCCAAGCCAACAAGCAGCCCGCACGGTTTTGTTCCTGGTAGACGGAGTCCACCGCCCCCAAAACGCGTCGTCAAGGAAGAGGTATCCACACCCTTATTATAAGGCACGCTTCGTTCACCTCCCCATCCGATGTGGGACTCTGAGTCCACCCCCCAGGGACCAGCGTCTCGGCACACCGAGCCGGATCCCGGCTCTGATACTATTTGTAAAGTCCCCAGCGCATCTGCATGTGGATATTGTCCGCTTTGGGTTGGGGGAACTTCACGACGTCCCAAGCCAACACGCAGCCGGCACGGTTTTGTTCCTGGCAGACGGAGTCCACCGCCCCCAAAACGCGTCCACAAGGGAGAGGTATCAACGAATTGTAGAGTCCTACATCGGATGGGGAGGTGAACGAAGCATGCCTTATAATAAGGGCGTGAATACCTCTTCCTTGACGACGCGTTTTGGGGGCGGTGGATTCCGTCTGCCAGAAACAAAACCGTGCGGGCTGCGTGATGGCCTGGGACGCCGTGAAGCTCCCCCAGCCCAAAGCGGACAATATCGTCATGCGGATGCGCCGGGGATATTACAAATGGTATCAGAGCCGGGATCCGGTCCGGTGTGCCAGCAAGGACGCTGGGTCCCCAAGGGGGGTGGACTGTAGAGTCCCACATCGGATGGATAGGGAATAAAGTGTCATTATAAGGGCATGGACACTTCCACCCTTGTAGACGCGTTCTGGGAGCCTGTGGGGGGTTCGCCAGGAGAAAATCGTGAGGCCTGTAGGCTTGGAGATGCCGTGAAACTCTCCCAGGCTGCGGCCTGTAGGCTTGGAGACGCCGTGAAGTTCTCCCGGGCCAAAGCGGACAATATCTACATGCGGATGCGTCGGGGACGTTACAAATGATATTAGAGCCGGGATCAGGTCCGGTGTGCCAGCGAGGACGTTGGGTCCCCAAGGGGGGTGAACTGTAGAGTCCCACATCGGATGGGGAGGTGAACGAAGCGTGCCTTGTAATAAGGGCGTGGATACCTCTTTCGACGCGAACGCGTTTGGGGGCGGTGGACTCCGTCTGCCAGGAACAAAACCGTGTGGGCTGCGTGATGGCCTGGGACGCCGTGAAGCTCCCCCAGCCCAAAGCGGACAATATCGTCATGCGGATGCGCCGGGGACGTTACAGAACCAGTAGCTTGTTTAGAAATGCGGGCTGAGTTCATTCACACTTTACCCATTAAAATAATAAGTTGAGCTTGAACCTAATATTAAATTTGTTAAATTTATAAGTTGAGTCTAGGCAAAGTAATTCTTAATTTATTTATATCTTTATTTATGGTATTTAATTGTCGATAAGTTAGGTGGGGCTATTAGTGGCACATTATTTTTTAAATTGATGATCGTTTAAATTACTATAATATAATTTGTTTAATTTTATCATTGCATCAATCATTCACAAATGATAAAATGTTTAAGTAGTAGAAAAAGTTAGATGGTGATCTGATTATGGTTAAAAAGCCTCACTTTTGGCTCTTTATATGAAGTGATATAACTGCAGTTCTTATGTGTAAATATCATTTGTAATGATTTAATAATTTATATAACACTATTAGATAGCTCTAATGAGAAAAGATTAAAAAAATACAGACAAATTTAATTATGAAATTAGATCAAAATCTAATTGATATTATAAAAACTGCTTCAAATTTGGCATATATATATGCTTATAAGCTTATAAAATAATACTCCACAATTATAAACTGTCAAATATTGTTGTATCATTTAGAATTTGAAAATTGTGGAAAATATTTCTTCATGGCTAGTAGAAGATTCTAAGAAAACATCCTTTTGATGTTTGCTGATTTTTTTAACTTCTGTTCAAAGTTGGATAATAGAAATATTGAACATGCTCTCCAAATATTTTGTTTTGCTGTAAAATTTTTTGAAGTCTGTGCCTTTCACAGTTGAGTATACTTGAAGTTCGGAAGTACATTTTTTTTTTTTTGTGTGTGCTGTTTTTCATCAAAGTTAGGATCTAGGAACTTTATCCTCATGGACAAAGTAATTAAAACAAAAGAAAAAAAAATCAGTTCTCAGGAGTTAAGTTGCCACACTGTACTGCATTGTAGTGGGTCCAAGGAGGTGAGAAACATCAGATCAATGCGCAATTGATAGAAAACTTTCCTAGGATTGCCATGGTCACTCTGGTCATTAATATGTAGCTTTTTACTTAAATCATATATGGGATATTTCTATTTTTTCTGGTGATGACCAAGTGACTGAATGGTTTTACATTGAAGAGCTGGACGAATTTCCGACTATACAAAGAGGAAGTTTATGTGTTTTGCATCTTAGAAAAGGATGATTGATTGTTGAGAGACCCATGGTGATGATTCTTTCTTGTCTTTTGTGATGAGATTATGATTTCTATGTAATCTTTTTTAGCATGTGCATTAAAGTCACTCTTTTGTTGGTAAGCTTTTCACTTGTATCATCGTATCATTTTCCCTATATTCTAGGATGATTGAAAACGATTTGCCTTTTCCTATATATTTTTCTGGGTAATAATCACCCGGTACCCTAAGATTGTACTATAAAAACTCGCTCGGGTACGGTATAGAATGTATATTATTATCACACAGCCTCAACTGTCAACTCCTTCAATTTACATTAACAATTGCTGTTGTTTCTTGAAAAATTGCTAATGTGACATTAATTTTAGAAATTATGGGACTTCTGTTATTTCATAATGACAAAAATATCCTTTCTGGTGTGCAGAAAAGTTGCTATCCCCTCTTACCTCACCGGAACCCAACCTCCCACGACCATCAACAATCTCAAATTCCCATTGGCTTCCTCATCCCCCCTCCCTCTGACCTGCCTTTAGAAATGAACTCTTGTATTTTTAAATAATTCAATTTTCTGACTCTCTTCCTGTTAAAGAATATCTTTTTGATGAATCCAATTTTGTGTCCCCTTGGAAGCAAGAGAAGAGTAGCCCTCCATGATGATGTTTCTGATTCGAATTAAAACTGGACAGCTTCTTCTACATTTTGTTCTTACTAGTCTTGGATGAACATTTCTGGACAATTTTGCGGAAGATTTCTACAAACAAGCTTCACCTCTGCCATCACCAGTGTCAAAGGCCATTTTTATGAATTCACGGGACAACCCATGCCAATTAATTGGAGATCGGATCAAGAACAGAATTTCAAGTTAATCAACACCACTATTTGCATCTGTAATTGCCTCCCTTCAGTTGCAGAAAGAGGAGAACAGAGAAAAACAGCTAGCTTGTTGCGGTCAACACACTGCAATCATACATGAATTTCATGCCAGACCACCACTAACCGTCAATTTGATACATTTGCAAAAACATAGAAAAAGTAAAAAATACGAACTTATAGAATCAGGGGATTCAATTATAATGAACAACTTCAATGATATCGTGCAACCTAATCTTTGTTCAAAGTTTACTCTAATTTAATAAATAGGTATCTTTGCTACCTTCGACAACTTTTGTCCTTGTTGAAAATTGGGAGTGAGAGGTAGTCAGAAAGCGCTGCCAGTATGGAAGGAAGCCGATGTCAGTTTAAATGAGGGTGGAGTGACTCTCATGGCTTCCTAGCTGTTTTGAGAGGAAAGAGTTGAGAGACTAGGGCAAGAGGTTAGGATGAGATGGGATAGTACCTGATTTTTGTGATGCTAATAGATAACTTGCTGAATTGTCATACATTTACTTGTTTTGAGGCTTGCTTGTTCTTGAAGGTTAATTTTGCTAATCTGTGGTTATCTGTTTTGAGATGCTTGTAATGGTGACCTATTGGCTCGTTCTTGGGTTGCAAAAATTGTGGCTTTCCCATCATCAATTCAAGGCGGCCTCTGGGTGCAAGGCATATGGATGATTTCATTTGGATTCTAATTATTGCCAAGTATGGAATGAAATATCGACTATTATATATCAGTAGCAAGCTTCCGATAATGATTTTTTCCAATATTATGACGAATTTGCGATTTGTCGCTGTACTGGTGTTATTTCACTATATGTTATTTAATATTCAAAATATCAGCTAATATACAATATATTTGCCAATATTTTCTTGTTAGGTTACAACATGAAAAAAAATGTATCTGATATGTCTGATACCAATATACATTACCCAATATGGTTGATGTCGATTCATCTATGACCAATGCCGATATTTTCTTCCATATTGCCAATTTGAAAGAATTCTTAAATCATTATCCTAAATCGATTGGTCAATGCTTGACTATTGAATATTGACCATTTATAAATGTGGATTCATTGATGATGAATTATTTCTTGAATGAACTGAATACATTTTTCAATTAATAGATAATGAACTATATAAAGTATAATAAAAAATAAACCTTTTGAGGGTGTGTTGTCATTTTTTAATTGCATCATGCCTGTGCACTCTCCAACTTTCCGTACTAGGAACCACTTTCCTTACGCTTTCAATTTCACGTAGAAAAGGAAATCTGGAAATGGAAATGTTAATGGTAAAAAGTTTGTTTTCTGCAACAAAACAAACCCTGATTTTTTTTTTTTTTTTAGATTTTTGGTCTCGTTTGATACTTATTTTGATTCATGAGACACTTTTCTCTTTTCATGTTTACTGGTAGTGTTTCTTTTTACGTTTGAAATGTAGGATACTTTTTATGTTGATAATGACTATTTAGCGACTATGTTGAGTTTGATTGAAGGATTAGCAGTTTTCTTTTTGCACCATGGAGCTGTATTTTCTCCATTTGATTCTTCTCATATCATGTTTTGCAGAGATTTCAAAGATGCGAATATGCAAAGACAAAGTTGTTTGACACTGGTTGTCGTGGATGGGGCCTTCTAGCTGATGAGAATATAAAGGTGCAGATGTGTTCTTCATCATGAGTTCTTTTTGATGTGTCTGCAAAATTACTTGATATTCATGCTGCTATAATCTACTTGATTACGTACATGCCACCTCGGGATGATTCTAATGTATTTGGTGGAAATGTTGACATTTTTCTCGCAGATTGCTTCAATATTAAATATGCCTTTTTTTTTCGTTTTATCCAACTTTCTAGTGTAAATGGATTTTACTTCTGTAAGTCAGAATTTTGTTTTGCCACACTGCTTTTGCAATTTTGCATTGGAACAATTAAAGAGCTGGTGATGAAATTGAGATTCTCTTAGCTTGTTTTATCTTTGATAGTAGCATTGATGGATTTGGGCTGTCTCTGTCTTGTCCAAATGCTTGCATATTTCTTTTATTTCATTCATCATGTCTTTCCCCTGTTAAGTGGCCCACAGGCTGGAAGGTTCATCATTGAGTACTGTGGGGAAGTAATATCATTGAAAGACGCAGAGAGAAGGGCTCAAGCTTACGAAACTCTAGGTCGGTTATTGATATGCAATGTATTTGTCTGTATTAAGTTTGTTTGAGATTCTTGAGAACTAATTTCTCTTTGATATATGGCTTGTGCAGGTATCAAGGATGCGTACATAATTTCTCTTAATGCATATGAATCCATTGATGCAACTAGAAAGGGGAGCCTTGCCAGATTCATAAACCATTCATGGTACGTATTAGGGATAGTAGAAATAATAAATACCCAGTATACTTTAAACGTATGATCAGATTGTCATTTTCTGCATCTTGGCTGCCATTTTTCTCACTTTTTTTAATTTTACAGTCAACCAAATTGTGAGACGAGAAAGTGGACAGTATTGGGAGAAATAAGGGTTGGCATATTTGCAAAGCACGACATTTCTATGGGAACTGAACTGACTTACGATTATAATTTTGAATGGTATGGTGGGGCTAAGGTTCGATGTCTCTGTGGCGCTGCATGTTGTTCAGGATTTCTTGGGGCTAAGTCCCGTGGTTTCCAGGTTAATATCGGACTCTATATATTTTCACTTCAATCACCAGTTGCAAATTCATCTGGCATGTCTTTCATTTTGTGTTCTAAACATCATAAGAGCTGCCTGTGGGCTTATAAGCGAAGAACGCCACTTATTTACGCGCCTCTCCTTATAACCATAGATATGTCCCACGTATGTTGTAGTTGACTTAAAGCTTTATGTACTTGGACATCAAATGTACACAACTACATCATGCAGATTTATTTTGCATAGATTAGCAGATGAACTTCCAAGTTTAGGAGATGGAGAAACAAAGTGGATGATGGATGACCTTAACTCTGCACTTCCTCTCTTTCTCCGGCTTTCTCATTGGTTCTTCCATTTTCAGATCTCATCTTTGTTTCTCATTTTGATAGAATTGTTTTTTTTTTTTTTTTTTTTCCAATTTTATGGATTTCTTTTCTAAGGATCTGTTTGGATTGCAAAATCAAAATTGAAAATTGAAAATATAAGTCTAATTCAATTTTGTTGGAATTGGGATCGGGTAGAATTTGATTTTATTGTTTGGATTGTTTAAGTAGTTACAATTTTGAAGAATAAAAATAAAGTTGAGGTATGATTAATTTTTAAATTTATTTAGATAAAATAGTAATTTAATATAAATTCTTAATTTTTTTTCTTTATGAAATTTAATATAATATAATTTTAGAAAGTTCATTTTGCATTCAAATAATATTTTATAAATATATATTATGTTAATATATTTTTAGCCAATACTTTTTATTAGAATATTAGTTGTTGAGTTTTTGAATAATATTTTTATATAATTTTTGAAAGATATAAAGTAAAAAATAAAATAGTGGTTGGCCCACCTCTACCCAACCCAAACAACCAAAAACATTTTATCCTATAAGTCTTACATTGTTCGATTTTAACGTATTTAATTGATAAATAATTCTCAGCCTCATAGTTACAATTATTTATTTTTTCCCTAAAAATTACAAAGAACTATCATATACTATTTTTTAATTCCAAGGCATTGGAATGTTGAATTAAGATTCTAGCTCTATTTGACGACAAATAACAGAATCAGAATTAGGCTTTTAATTCTAATTCCAATTCTAAATTCTATGGCTTAATTCTTAGATCCAAATGGGGCCAAACTACCTCCTTTGCAATTGAAGGGAAATCTTTCAACTTCTCTTTAATGGGTGTTTGGTTATTTGTGAAGAAAGGGTTCAAAAGAGGAACATTGGGATTTCAGATTGTTTGAAGCTGTTCTATGGATCTATAGTTGTTGGGCTAGTGATTTCAAGGGACCAAGGTGTATTTCTTGAGATACTGTTCGGAAAGGCTTCAATCTTTGTTCTAGGGGGTGTTTCAGGGGAAAATGTGTTTTGAATCCAATGTGCCTTTGCGGTGGGAATAAAATTTGGGTGAATGTTGGGAAAGGGACTGAGGTTCTTTTGATCAAGAGTGGCAACTACTGCACCCTTTGTTGCAGGCTTTAAAATTTGGTTGCATTGGTGCTGGCTGGCGTCCGTTTCTTCTGACCTAGGCTTTAGGTGAACCTTTCTCAGCTGAGGGAGGAGATGGAGGTATCCCGTGTGGATTTGTACTCGTGTGAGTAAAGCTTCATGGGTATTAGTTGTCAATTTTTATTTAATTGGGCTGCTTATTTATGGAAGCCCAAAATCTCATCCCCATTTTAAATTGTCTGAATGAATCAGTTCGGTCTGTTTTGCGTGGAAAGCTCAGTTATTGCTTTAACAAATGATGGTGAAGAATTTAATAATCAGATTTCACATCCAGTCTCTACTGTTGGGATGTCTATCATTTGCTCTGAGATCATTTTGAGGGTGGATGATCCTCTTTGTCCAAAGGGTGTTGAGAGGGCTATGTTTGTAATAACTGTGTTGTTTTTGGTGTTCCAGAATCAGGTTATGGGTGATGTTAGTGACCTTCAAGCGATCGAACCCTTGAGGTTATAAACTTACATTCCTCCATGGTTTCCTTGACAGAGTTTGACCAACTAGAGTTTGATCATGATGCCTCTTCTGTGGTATTTTTTGGTTGGGAGGATGGGACAATTAACAATATTGATGAGGATCTTAAATCTCCAGGGTTGATACGTGTGTTTGAAGACTCCATGTATGGTTCATTATTGGGCAATTAAGAACTCGGATAAGGATTGGGCCGTAAATAGATTGGATGAAGATGTTATTTCTAATGGATCTTGTTGTAATAGAAGTGACTTAGGTTAATCATGAGAGTAATAGAATTTCAAAGAAGAGTTAAATTAAAAGATGTCTCTGTTGCTGCTGTATCTTCTCATTTTGCAGGTGTTGCTTTGGAGTCAGATCAAGTAAATTAGATGATGGTGGTTCAAGGATAATGTCCTATTCTGTTTTTTTTTAACGGTCATTGTAAGGATGATCACTTTTCAGCACAAGGTTTCAGGTTTGGTTCTTTGACAAATGATACGTTTTAGTCTTTTAGTTAATCTTTTACTGTGTTGTTTAATGGTCTGCATTGGGTTTGAAGGTAAAATTGAGAGTTGAAGTTGCTTTTTATTGGTGAGGCCAGAGTTGGAGTGAGGTTTGCTTCTGTAAAGGGTTACAGTAGAGACAATTTCCCTGTTATTGGGAACCCTTTTTGGGTCAAATATAAGGATGTTTATTTGGGTAGGATGGTAAGTTATGAGGAGGTTTTGATCATGAAGAAATAATATTTGTCTAAAAGCCGGGAGACCTACTGTCATGATGAGTACATTTGGCTAGCTTACCAAAGTACTGTCTCCTTTTCCTATTCCTTTTTCGATGTTTTAGAAGTGGAGGGCCCAATGAAGTATTTCTTATGGGGGAGGGGGTGAGTGATACTTCTTAATTCTGTAGTAATTGGGGCTGCTGGCTTGGAAATGAAAGACTTTGCCTTGTTTAAAGGAATCCTTTTGGCCAAGTGGATCTGGAGGTTCATGAACAACAAAAATAGGCCTTGGTGCGGTGGAGTTTCAGCAGTTTATGGAGTTGATGAGCAGGGATGCCTGTCATTATTTCCATCCATCAAAAGTTGGGGATGATTTTGAATCAGAGATCTCATATGTGGTGTGCAGGGTGGTGCACTGCTATTTTTGTTAGAAGTAGGTTCTTAGATTGTCAAGGATCCTTAAAAGAAATATTTCAAATTTTATTTTGTCTAGCCGTGGACAAGTATGCCACTACGGTGGAGCATAAAGAACTGGCAGTTTAGTAGCTGTTTGACCTTTTGTATTAGCTGTATTCTTTTGATGCATTGATGGCTGCTAAGTGCTGAGGATAAGGTTGGATGGAAAATTTGCTCTGATTCTTTCACTGCATCCTTATTCAATGTGCAGTTGAATGTGACTGAAAAGGTTTACATCCTTCAAAGCTGATTTGGAATTGTGCAGTTAAATGTGATTGAAAAGTTTTATTTTCTTCAAAGCTGATGTAATTTCAATGTTACACCAGAAGCTTCTATTTTGACTTGGGGGATTGCTTGATATGAGTGTCTGTCTTTACCTTGAACAATTTGCAGGACGGAGTTGCACTGGTAGCAGACAGGTGTTCCCTGAGCAAACAGCAGTTTGAGTTTGTGCTGCATGTGGTTTTGTTCTGTCAAGCATCAATGAACTCAGATGCACCTTTTTGTTTTTTGGGACAATAGGACACATGCCATGGCTTTTGAGGATAGTAGAGAACTGATTACGCTGTATCCTCTGAGCAGCAGTGTACCATCGTTCTTTAGTATGAACTCTAATTGGGGCTAGATAACGTATAGAAAGTCAAATGCTTGTATCCTCTGAGCAGCAGTGTACCATCTTTCTTTGGTTGATCATTACTCTTTTTTTCGTGCTATGCTAACAGATTTTTTAGATAATGCTGTCATTTACTATTAATATTTTTTTTTATGTTGTATTTATTTTAATAGTAGTGTGCCTTTCCTTCACTTACCATTTTTTTTAATCCAAAGAATTCAAAGATTTCACAATAGCCTGTTAGTTTCAATTATAATTGTCAGTAATTTTATCATATGGTGGAATCACGGGCTTGTTGGTTGAGATTCTGGGCAAAATTAACTCTTTCAAAAAAATAAAAAAATAAAAAATGATGAAGCATGTTTCTACATAGTTAGAGTTGTCAGCAATTGAAAATATGGCTCCAACAATTGGTGACAGATAATTTTTTGGGGGGAGGTATGTAGAGTGATAGAAATAATGATTCACAATCTGAGGTCCCTGTGATTATGGCTTCTGAAGCAATTTGTCAAGCTTTTGGCCTTAGATTCTGAGTTTTATTGATACAGACGTGTTTGATTCTATCACTCCTTTTGTAAAGAAGTGGGTCATCTTGTGGACAATAGGAGCTCGATAATGGGTTGTTGATAGACCAACAAAATGAGTAGTAGAAAGCTGAGGAGGATGAGCCTGACAACTTACTATTTGCTTCTTTTGTTATGCCATATTCATTTTATTGATCTTGAGCCTATAGATTGATTTAGTGGTCCAGCAGGTGTATGATTTGGATAAGAAGATCCTGCATCTCCCATTTTTACACGTAGTTGATGTTTTGGTCAAAGAGATTAGTATTGTTCAGAAATTTCATGTATGTTAAAGGGGAGGGTGGAAGCATTAATGTGCCTTGTGTATGTCTTGCAAATGATTCTATTATGATATCATTGTTTTTTAAATGTGTTTGTTTTCTTCAAAATTTTGAGAAAGCTCCTGATTTGAAGATTGCTTGAAGTATGATGTCGTGGTGATTCATTTAGAATTTGGATGTTTGATTTATAGGAGGTTCAATTGGTTTAGGTGTGATTTCTTTTATCTAGGTGGCTGTGTTGGTCATATTGCTTATTTGGTTTTTTGGATCCATCTTATTTTCTCTCTTTGCTTAATATAGCTGTTGGTAGTTGCAAGGAAAGGAAGATGATATAGGATCTTCTTCTTGGCATGGTATGTGGAGGGTAAGCAATATCATGCATAATGATTGTTATCAGCATTGGGCTTTGGGCAGCTTCGGGCTATGTAAGTTAGTGTCTAAAATCATAGATTTAGTGGAGTATGGTTACGGAAATGTTCTCCTATGGTGTCATAGGTGAACGGTAAGTATGTTCTCTAGTAGAGTTGATGGATGCTAACATTGGATTCAGTGTGATTATGCTATTCCTTGGATGTTTATTTCACGTGTATTTTCTTTCCTTTCTCCTCTCATTGATGTGTGGTCGGCGATAGTGGCCACTTTTTGTATTGGCTAGATTTGATGGAAGGTTTCCTTTTGGTCAAAATTTTCCTGGTGTATATCATATCTCTGGTTTTCATTGTACATGCTATTCTAGTTTCTACTTGAAGTGGATTTTCTCTTGGACATTTTCATTTCTTTAGTGATCCTAATGAAGGAAGGATGACCAAGTGCTTTTTGTTGCTTGGCATCCTTGATTCTTTTGTTGTTTTTTTGTTAGATAATATAGTTTGATGACTAAGAATGTTAAGATGGATGAGTGGAATTATACTAAAAGATAAAATATGAAAAAATGATATATGTGGACGTTTAAAAGTTACACCCATAGAAGATAAAATGATGGAAGAATATCCAAGATGGTTTGAACGCTTAAAATGCAAGTAAGAAAAAAACCTATTGGTAAAGTTAAGTTGTGATTAGATAAAAGAAAAAGGTAATCCCAGGAAAACATGGAATGAAATGATAAAAATGATTTAAATTACTTTTACTTTGGAAGATATTGCACTTAATCGAGCGAAATGACAAAAGAGGATTTAAAAGGTTGAACCTTATTGAGATTTAAGGATGTGTTTATTGTGGTTGTTGTATAGTATCATTATGTTTGGAACCCTTGGTAGTCCTAGGTGTCTCCCTTTCAAGCCTTTGCTTGATCTCTTGCCCATGTTCCTAATTCTATTCACTTCTGTAACTTCATCTTGATATCCATAAGTCCCTCCAAGATTAGGGATTTCAATTAGGCACATTTTTGTAACTGGGATTGGCACCATCAATTTGTTGCTAGTAATGAAGCTTAGCAAGGAGTGTGTGCGGTGTGCCACAGTGATTGCACTACTAATTGTCATCTCATTTTGCGTTGTTCTACCTTTTATCTGGAATATGCATTTGTTATTTATCTATGATTATAGATGAAAATATCAACATTAGTTATGGCTGAATTAATATTATCTGTATTAATATTGAGCATTGTGGATGCAACCACATCATTGGCGAGTTATGTTTTGCAATTTGACATCTTTAGTCATCTATTTATATATTTCAAAAGTTTTAGTTGATTTTATAAATATTGATCGTGATCTCCTTCTAGGTTATTGAAAATGCTCCTAAACTTTTGATTTATACATGTTTTATACATCAATAAGATGATCTAAGTTTATTAGAAGTTTGAGGATTTTAAGTACATTTAAAATATTTGGATTTAAGTTTCTAAGAGTGACGTGAAGCATAAAAAAATGGCCATGATATTGCTGATACCTGATTTTTTTTTTTCCTGGTAATAGGGTCTTCTAATACTAATATATATTGACCGACTGTTTCATCCATATTTGTGGGACTTGTTGCTGATAAATTTGATGGGCTTTGGGGGGGATAACTTGGAAAATATTCTTTGGGCTTGTGCTAGTTTATAAGGATCAAGAATGACATGATATGATAATGATTATCTGAGACGATGATTTCTCCATGTTCATTGTGGAGCTATGCTGCAGGAGCATTTAAGTTATTCTTTTTTCCTGGTGTTCATATGGGATTAGCAAGCATATTGCGCTGATTTATTTTGGTCTATTTTTGGATTCCGTATCCATTTTACTGGGTCAATTGCTTTGTTGTGTAATCCTCGTTTATGTCTTAGTAAAACTTCTTTCCAAAGAAGAATATGCCTACTCTATTTTTGGTGCGTGTTCTAGCAGCTCCTTTTCATTTGTGTGTGTGCATGTAATAAGTATTGTTGTTGCACTATTTTTTTATGTCTCATGGGACTATTAAACTCACAGTTACATCATTTACAGTTTGATTAATTTTACTAATTTTTCTTGTGACATCTTGTGCTGCCACTTTTCCAACAGGAGGATACTTACCTATGGGAAGATGATGATGACAGGTAATTGCTTTTTTTAAGACACTGCAACGTTCCCTAGATCCATCATTAAAGTCTTATGTTTTCCTTTTTGAAATTTGATATTGTATAGATTTTCTTGAGTTGTTACGAACGATTGATGACTTATTTTCATGCATATCAATATTAGTACCGGCCTTATTAGATGATACATATCAGCCGATGTAGCGAGTCACCATATTAGTGACATATTGAGATATTCTTCCAATCGAAAAATATCGGTGTTTGGACCTCTTGATAGTTGTAAAAGACAAAGCACAAAGCAATGAAAGGGTCTCCTAGTTAACATTTGTTTTATTGGAACACTAGGACTAGAGCTTGATTGAAGTTTATGGTAGTTTTGAAAGCTCCTGGCACACGGTAAATTTTAACAGCCAGCTTATTCGAGGAAGTATGGTTGGAGGAATGGGTTATTCAAAAAAGAGAGTGGCAATGTCTAGCTAGAAATTGTTGAATATAATTCAGAAGGATAATATAAGTCAACTTAGATCAATGATGATTTCTTTAAGGCCCTGTTTGGATGTGCTTGGAATTCAACCAGCAACAGCTGAAGACTGGTGAGATATGGGGTGAAATTCTTGCTACCAGTGAACATTTTTATCTACTTGGAATTTTGTAGCCCAGGTTACAGAGGGCTTGCAAAGAATTGTTGATGTCTAATAAACGTTGTTCTCTCTCATACAAACTCTATACTCGCGCTGCTTTTCCACATGTACTAATGATAATGGCTTTTTGTAATGTGTACTACTTGCTTTATTCTACCTTGTCTTGGAACCATAATTTTGTTGATCTCAATGCACCTGCCCATCCAACATATTATGTGCTAGATGAAGTCTTCTATGCATAGTTGAAAATATCGATATTGGTTGTAGCCATATCAGGCGATACTTATTGGTTTCGAATTTATTAGATGCAATTTTTTTGTGAAGCATAACAAAATAAATTGAGGGAAGATCAGAAGATTTGGCAACATGTTGCAATTTTTTAAATGGTAACATTAGTATTGTGGGACCTGTTACGAGTTCATATTGGTCATGTTATGCATACTAGCCAATATTTCATTCCATGCTTTTGTGAGGCTAATTAAGTTGATGAGATTGTTTTTTGAATTTTATTGGTATGTGGAGGAGCTGGAATAACTGTTCAAGCCCCATTTGAATCGAGAGCTCCCGGTAAAGAAAGGAAGAGGGGAATGCTTACATTAAGCTGATGCCTCTTACACGTTTTCTTTGTTAAGTTCTTATTAAGATTCCGGCTTTGTGCTTGTTTATTTGTTGGCAGGTGCTTCCCTTGTGGTCTAGTTCAGTGATGTGTTCCGGACAGTTGTATTTCTTTCTAGATGTGTAATGTACTGTGTTCTTTATGGTGATAGTTTTTATAATCAGAATATAAAACTTAGTCTTTGTTTTTCAGTTTCCTTTGTTTGAGAATTGATTTATGTGATTGTCGGAGATTTCATAGATTGGATGTTTATTTGCTTGTTTTACAGATATTCGGTTGAAAAAGTCCCACTGTATGACTCAGCTGAGGACGAGCCTTTGTCAAAGTTTCTTGAAAGTACAGACTGCTTTAATCAGGAGTTTGTAAGCAACGGAAAAGATGACTACTCCAGTGTAATGGATGTTGATGTGGAATCTAACCATCTTCTTCATTCTAATGCTCTCTCTATTGTGCCTCTTGATTCATTCTCCATGAACGGTGTGGATGATTCACATGAAAAGACAATTTTGTCATCGGAAGATAGTCAAGTTGCCTATGGACAGAGGAATGTGATGATTTCTCCAATTCAAAGTAATATTGTGTGCCAAAATTCTCACATTGGAACTGTTCCTGTGCTAAAGAAAAAGCTAAAGCGTTTTCCCATGAGAAGCACAAAAAGATTCAGTCAAAAGGCAGTTGATGCTAAATTTGTTGCTCAACTCTTAGCAGATAAGGAAGCACAAGATGAAATCTTGTCATGTGAGGTACAAACTTCTATTCTCTTCATCATAATGATCTGTGAGGCCATACATATGATTTGGCTTTAGTTTCAATTTACTTTCCCCACCATCTATGATGAAAATGTCGGAATTAAGTATCGATTATATTGGGTGATACACATTAATATTGAACGTATCAAATGTAATCTTTTTCAAAGAACCATTGTCCCCACCTGCCAGCATTATTTTCAACCGCCTCCCCTTTCCCCCAACCAACCACCATAGTTCAGCCGTTATGAACTCCTTAACCTGATTAACTTCATTTTATGCCTAGTTGAGGTTGATGATTGTCTGAATTAAAATACTAATCAAAATGAAAGAAATGGTTTAGGTGAAAATTGAACCAAATTTATAGTCATTAATAATGTGGGAGATTTTAAGTGGAAGGCTCTATTGTCAAGGCAGCTTTCCATTTATTGCCAGGCAATCTCTAGTATGTGCATTAAAAATGACTGAGATATATTGCATGATAAATAATGCTTTCTTGCAATATCGTTTTCCATTCCATTTGTATGTAATTTTATGATATGATAGGATAATTTTATGATACCTTTGCATTTGTTTATGTGTCTGTGTTTTATGATATCATTTTCTTTGCAATTTTATTTTATGATAATTGCCCCGCATCTATATTCTCTGGTGATAAAAGAGAAGTCCCTTCTTTAAAAGCACAAAAGTTACTACAGTGAGAGATTCATTTAAAGAAAAATGACTTTCAACCGTGCTAGATATAAGCCAAAGTGCCCTGAAAGCTCCTGGTGCACATCTTCAAGAAATTTTAAAAATGCACATCCCGGAGGTAATTGCATCGAGAAGATTAGACCTTGAAAAGATAGTGTCAATTGTTACCATGGACAAATATCAGTTCCCTTTTTCTTTTTTCTGTGAAGGTAATCAAAAGATGATGAATTTTGAGGCAGTTGGCTTAATAGCAAAAAAATACACAAGTTGAAGTAGGACTATACAAGAACAGGGCTCTGGGTATTACTTAACGTAGTTTTGGAGGTTGTTTCATTTCAGTTGAGGAGGATAGATTGTGGGTGGTGAGTTGAGCACATTAAGGACAATAGATGGAACAAAATCCTTAACCTTTAAGTGCATTTTATCCTTACAAATGTTGTCAGATTATGGATGAAAATAATAGTGTTGGTATTGGAAGTCGCAAGTGCAAAATTTTTTCTCTTGACCATATTAAAAGTGACTTACATACCAAAATTTGTTTAATAATTTGTTTACCTATTTATGGTGTTTTAGTCAAATTTATCAAAATTAATATTAATATCCTTCTAAATCATTAAAAATATTACAAAATCTTTGATTTATGCACGCTTTATCTTTTTACGAAACATATTGATATAAGTTCTTTATAAGATTTAGACTTTTTGAAAGATTTAAATTATGTGGAATATCAATTGATTTATCGTAATATGTTACTGATGCAGTGATATTGGATATTTTTTTGATATAGAGGCTTTATTATACTGATATATATTACTCAATATTTGAAATATTAGCTGATAATTTTTGAAAATCATCCAAAATTGAAGCTCTCTTATCTAATTCCGTAGATAAAAATTGTCTTCCATATCTTTGACAGCTTGATCTTCTGTTTTTTTTGTTTTTATTCAGCAAATGAAAAATGAGGCAGCCTCCAATCTTGAGCACTTATACAATGAAATACGACCAGCTATTGAAGAACATGAAAGGGACAGCCAAGACAGTGTGGCAACCAGTGTAGCAGAGAAATGGATAGAAGCCAGCTGCTTAAAGTTGAAAACCGAATTTGATCTCCATTTCTCCATCATTAAAAACATTGTGTCCAATCCTGTGAGGAAAAAGCGCGACATCGGACAGGAGGATGAGGTGCTGTTATTGACCAATTCATGATCTAAAGACCAGCATCCCAAAGGACATGTTTGCTATGATCGGGCTATTATCCTTTATCTTCATTTGTGAATCTTGGATCTTTGAAGAAAAGAAAGGTGCCTCGTGATTAGTGAACTCTATGCCTTCATCTACAATTATGAAAGTTTGTGTTCTCATTTATTTTGCATTTGACTGCAGCCCATCTGTTCTTGTTTGACTTATGATCTTCCATTTATCACAATAACTTTTTATAAATCAATGAGCAATGTTACCTTTACCTGATCGATTGAGTGCAGGAAGAACATGTAAAAGTAGCTGCTGTTTCCATTTGCACTTTCCTCTTCTATAGATCAGATTTAATCGAAGTTCATGTTCTTAATGGTTTTGAATTTGACTGCAACCCATATGTTCTTGTTTGACTTACGTTCATCCTTTTATTAAAAATATGTTATAACTTAATGAGCCAAGTTACTTTTGCCCGATTGATTGAATGCAGGAAGAAGAACATCAAAAAGCAGCAGCAGTTCCCATTGAAGGAGGGTAAGTATATTATCTTCTGAAACAACTTACTAACCAGAGTGGCACTTTTTTGTACATATTCTTGGTGTTTAGGTACTTTATTTGAACAAAATATTTTCTTTGTTTTTGTTTTGTTTTGTTTTTTATTTTTTTTTGCAGTCAACCTGTTTCACCAGTATCTATTATTCACGTGAGAAATGAGAAAGAAAATGTTTCTTTTCTGTTTTTGTCAAGTCGGCTTTTACTAAGTATGACAGAAGAGCTTGGAATGGAATTGTTGAATTTTGTTTACAGTAATACTAATTGTTTCTATGCTTCAACCAAATATAGAATCTCTCAGGAAAGAAGCTATTTTTTTTTGCTGCTCGGTGCTCTTATGTTTGTCCACTATACAATCTGCAGCTCATTTTAAACCCTCGATTACCAAGATGCAGCTAAAATGAAAAGAAAGTTCATCTTATGCTTCTGAATTCTTGCTTCTGCAATCCGCACATCTTCTGGCTTTAGAATATACATGGTTCCCAAGAATGTTTCGTAAATTCACAGTTTTCACAGAATTTCTTCAAGACCCGTGAATCATGGCGGGTTGAAAGAGAAGAAAAACAAAGAAGGAGAGCTGTAGCTGGCAGATAGAAAGAGGGATTCTTGGTTGAAGTGTACTGTTGGGTGGCAATCACAACCCAGGCACGACATAAAATAATAAGGTTTGGGATTGCACTAAATATGTTTGTGTCATTAATGGGTTGACACATTTATTACACAGAATAATATTGTCTGTTATGTTTTACCCTAAAATAACTCGATATGATACCATTAATAGATGTGTCGGGTTACACAATTATAAGTTAATACATTGAAAACCCCATTTATCCATATCAATTTTGTTTAATGATGAATTTTGTGTTCAATGGTGAATTACAAGGTTAAATGGGTCTTGTTGTATCATGGGTTATCATTTTGAATATTTCCTGTCATGCTAGAATTGAGTAGTCATGTAATGCGCCGCGTATTAAAGCATCTAATTGTATTGTACTATATTAATGTGTTAAATGCACCTTGTGTCACACGAATACCTATTTATTTGGTAGGATTATAAATCATTTCGTGTTTATGTTGGCGAACGTTTTCTTATACTCATGTATTGACATGACACTTCAACCTGGATTGGCACCCATACTGCAGTATCGGCAATTGTCAAGCAATTGAGGCATATCTTAATGGAAATTGAGAACTCCTTGATATAAATTTCCATGATATACCCTGAGGAAAGTTGTGGCCCCATTTTGTTTTTAAGGGTGATAGATGTGTGAGGATATGGAAATGTGGCCATGGATTTCTGGGTTTTGTTAGCAGTGCACCGAACTGGAACAGTATGTGCAGCGAGAGAGGTAAGAAGGCAGCTTCTTTGTCAAGTTAAAGGTTGCTTTCACAGCAGCAATCTGTCATTGGTGGTGGTGGTGCTGGTGGTGGTGGTGCTGGTGGAAAAGGAGTACTGCAGAAGTTTTGATAAGCATTGTCATAAGTTAAATTTCTGCAGAAAGACCAGCATAATTGAAACTTCACAGCTACAATTTCCAGTTAGTGAGCATTCAAATCTGAGTCATTTTGGGTTTTGCCATCCTCTGTGAGCTTTTCTTGTTTTCAGTGCTGTTGTTTCCTCCATCTTTGTCCATGGTTATGCCGGAGGTGTAGCCTCTAAATCTCAAAGGCCTATTTTCAAACAAATGGTAATAATTTAATTCATTAAAATAATTACTTTTTAAAATTTAAAAAATAATTAAATTATAATTATTTATTTTCGAATGAATGGTTAAAATCGAGAGATGGGGCTGCTGTATTTTCATGAGAGATGAAGCTCCTTCAGTCATTATGCCTAACACATTTTCAGTAATATGTTTTTCATTTCTTTTTCTTCCCCAATTCTTTATTTTTGGTAAGTAACAATATGAGGATTTTTCAGGAGGTCACCTATCCTAGTACTACTCTTGCCTAAGCATGCTTAACTTCTGAGTTCTGATGGGATCTGGTAATTTTCTAATTCAATGAAACTTCAAAGTGGTTTTTTTCTTCTTTTTTTAAATTTATTACATATATTTTTAAGGCCCCATGAAACTTATGCGAATTGTTTTTAGAATATAATAACTTATTTATTATATTGTGTTGATAAAATCAAACCCCAAATCTTTCAATGAGAAATTGAATTATCTGGCATATGGTTTTTCATTGTGTAGTAAACGACTAAGAATGATATGAAATTTGAGATTAGATTTACTGAGTTTTTATTCTTCTGTTCTCTAAAGTTACAATCACAATAGAATTTAATATAATAATAACGTTTATGGGCGTTAGTTTTATCCATTTAAATTAGAACTTAAACATTGGTAGGGATTGTTCTAAATGATGTCGTAAAACGACGAGTTTTGACCTTCGTTACAAGGAAAGCACGGTGTTCTGGTCGGAGTTGTCGGCCCCATTCATATTCAGACCTTTGCGCAAGAAGGGAGGGCCAACTCCACACTACTACTGCATATAATATTTTTTTTTTTTTTGTTTCTCAATTAAATTATTTAATCTTCATCTAAATTTATTTATTTATTTTTTCAAAATGTACTTAAATGCAGTAAATTTAAATTAATATTTATAAAATGTAGAATATGAAAACATATTTTTTGACCTTAATTTTAATGGGTAAATTTTATAATAATCTAGTTTTCTAAAATCGAGTTCTAAAAATATATTTTATTTACTTTATCTTTTTATAAATATCATTCTAATTTTTTTTATAAAAAAAATATATAAATTAAGCTTAATTTTTTTAAAAAAATATTGCAGTTTGATGAAGCATGGACAATTTTGTGGTACAAACAACACTGCTCATGACTACTTTTGATCTTAAAGCTTTCTCTTCGGTCCTTTTATTTTTGCAAAAAATAAGAATAAAAAAGAAAAAAGAAAATATTACTTTGTTTATGAAACTTGAGCATTTTAGAATCTGTAAATTATTAGATGTGTACAGTCTTATCAGTATTTGGAAAGAAATTATTTTTACAGTTTAAATTATCCGTTATTTGGGTAATTCTTGCGGAGTTTTTATACTTGGAGAATTTGAATAAACCATTAAATAACATTTATAGAAATTAAGCTTTATAAAAATATAAATACTAAGATGGATAAATAGAATCATATTAAAAAATAATATAAAAATAATAAAAAAATGTCACTTACTAAAGATAAAATTAAAAAAAATGTCTAAAAACTTAGAAAATCTAGTGTGGAATAATAGAAAAATTTAAAATTACGTTAACTTTATGATAAGACGGAACTCAATTGAGATGTATAACAAAAAGTAACTCACATAACTCGATACTAATTAGTGAAGATTAAACATTCATCATAATTGTTTAAATTTTTAAGAAGCGAGAAGTTCATATTCAAATATGAAGTGAATATAGTAAAAATATCAGTAGTTTTCCTTCGATATCAGATTCTCGATAGAATGTAGGACCCATGAACCCTTAACCCTCAAAGGGGGCTAAAGATGGTGCAACTTGGTCTTGATCCACTTGAAGCTGCTCTTGAGAGAGGACTTGAGCTTACCTTCAACAGCAAACATGTTATAAGAAGCAACTCTTCTCTTCCTCTTGGTCTCTGGATCTGTCCTATTGGTGGGTCCATTGAAGGAGTAGGAGGACCTTGGTCCTCCTTGGAACCCTAATCTTCCATTTTTAGAGGTTGAGTACTGAGGAAATGACCTACTCTTCTCCATCACTTCTCTCTCTCTACCCAAGAGGAAGGGTATGTGGGTAGTCTCCCTTCTCTTATCTTACCCCTCTCTTCTGATACTTGTCTCCATCGGGGCTTCCTTTGTATCCCTTAAATTTAAGGGTAGCAATGATATGAAATGATGCTTTCACATGACATCACCCCTTTTTTTCCTTTTCCTTTCTCATTGTCCATTTCCTTTTGTTAGGTATTTTTCATTAGAAAATGATTTAAATATTTATTAATAAGTGTTATTTTAATATGAATCAAGTATCCTATTTTATAGAAAAAAGATTATTTTTTAAATAATATGATACAGTCTGATATTAGAAGATTCTTATTTATAAATTTTTTATTTAACTTATAAAGTTTAAATTTATAAATTTAAATTCTGTCAAATTTATCTGTTTATAAATATTTTAAGTATTCTTATATTATTATGTATATATGTTGAGATTTTTGGGAAGCATTTCTCCATATGATTGTATGAAATGGGAATTAAGGGGTGTTTATTTTTGTATTTTTAAAAGTATTTTTTGAGAAATTTATAATTTTAAACTTAAATTACAATCATTTTGGTTTGTTTCAAAAAAGTACTAGAAATTTCGTCTTAATAAAATAAATGGAAGATTATATTATAGATAATATTAATCATTTTTATTAAAATTTTTTTATAATATTTAATTTGTGGTTTTTTTTTAAATAAAAGAATAATATAAAATAAATTATAAATTAATGGGTCTACATTATATGACTAGAAAAAATACCTGTCCGCCTGGCCATGGTAGTAATTGGGTCAGCCAGCAACGGTGGGCCCAGGCCCATGTGTACTGTCGTGGGCCCACAACTTAATGTGGTTAGCCATGCCTGGTGTCACGGGGCCCAGCTTCAATGATGCCGCTGGGGCCCTTCTCGATGGGTTGAGCCAACCTGTCACAACATGCCTGTCGGCACCCACAGAGAGGGAACAAAGTAAATTGAAAATTATTAAAATTTAAATATTAAATAATTATTTTTATTAAAATTTGATATTAAATTTAATATTTAATAAATATTAATATTTTAAGAAATAATTTAAAAATATGATTATATTTAATATTTTTTATTTTTAAATCTAATTTAATGATCAATATAAAAAAAATTATTATCATGAGGCCCCTCCAATGTGGCGAGATAGTCAATTATCAGATACAATAGACTATATTTGTTTTCTTAAAAAAATATAATTTTTTAAATATTAAAATATTAAAATTAAAAAATAAAAAATATTATTATATTTTTTTATAATTTTTAAGAAAAGATTTAACGTGAGCCGTTGTAGCAAGAATTTATTGGTCATCTTCAGTACCGGGAGGACATTTAGCAAGGGCGAGTAAAGTTAGACTTGATTAAAATTTAAATGTCTAACTCATACAAAATTTTATAGGATTGATTAAAGTATATGATCATTATAAATATATACAATAAAAAATTAGGCTTTATTATTTTTCTGTGTTGGACATTATCACAAGGAAGAATGATTGGTTTTATCAGATATTGATTTTTTATTTTTTCTATAAATGTGATGCGTCCTTAGTTCTTGAGTTATGATATAAATTAGAAAGTTTTCTAATCTTTCGTTGCGGGTTGAATTAAATCAAGTCCGGTCTTAATCGCTGATAACCTAAAACTAATGTACTACAAACTATAAATAAGAGGTTAAAGGATTGGTAAAACTCATTCCTCGATTTATCATCTGATACTAAAGTCAGAAATCTTTCGAATGAGGTAGAAAGATGTATGGAGGATATTATATAATACAGAATTGCATGCAAGAAGGAGTTGTGAGAGGAGGTCTAGCTCCTATAGGTGCGTTCGATGGAGAAGCGGCTTGAAGGTGCATTCGACTAAATGGTGGCTCACTATGGGCATAATCGACAGGGAGTAGCTCACTAGGGGTACACTTGTGGAGAGTGACTCATTAGATGGTGGATTGAACTCATGCTGGCACACCTGACTTTGGGATGGCTTAAAGGGGTGCCTGATTAAGAGGTGGCTCACTATGAGTGCACTCGACGGGAAGTGGCTCATTAAGTATCCGAGAAAGTTATACTGCGAGAGGGAGGGAATGGCTCTTTGCGGACGTTCGAGTCTCATCTGCTGGTGTTTTCTCACTAAGGATCGCTTCCTTCTAAGCATCACTTTTCTTGGAGAATTTCCTACATGAGGGTTTCCTTGCTCTTCTCCTCTCGTTGATCACTCTCTCCTTTTAAGGATTATTTTTCCACTGAGAGTCTCTCCTCCTATGGAGGGTGAAGGAATTTATAATGATTTGTGGTAGGAACTTTGGCGCCAAGGCAATTGACATGTGTTCCATCATGAGTCGTCAGCTGTTGGAAACATTGATGGGAGCTATTGTAACACATGTCGCCTTGCTATGACGAGGTGGTTGTGAGTGGTCCTTGGTGTAGTTGTTAGATGGTTTCAAGCGGCGCCTTGCGCTTGTGTACTTTGACTGCTCTATTGGCTGCTTGCCTAAAGGCCTCCCTGATTGGTCAGTCTGGTTGTACTGTCGGTTGATGGTTGATGCTCGTCTCCTTGGATCCATTACTTAATGGGCCTCGTTCTTGTTGCCGCTATAACCCTTGGATTGAGCTAGATGGATCTTCTCACTGAGGCTGGACCTACTGCTTGCTGGATCCCTTGTCATGCTAACGATTGAGTTTGGATCTGTGTTGGCCCAGGATACTATCGGACCTATCAAATTTTATTTATTTTTTAAATAAAATTTATTTTTTTTAAGTTATCAATTTTCTATGTAATTTATCAAAAAATTATTCTATATAAATATTATTCATATAAATAAATAAATAAATAAATAAATATATATATATATATATATATACATTGATATGTTATTTTAATATAAATATTACTCAATTTGAATTATTGACTAACACTATTACGATATTTGACTTAAGTGATAGAGCTGTGCCCAATTCCACCCAACTTAAGGTTATAAATTTCTCCTAAGTTTAATTTGTAACTAACGCTTCACAATCTTAATATGAATGAGTAATAATAATAATATTAAATATAAAATTTATCTATAAATATTATTATCTAATAACTAAAATTAGGTTGAGCATTATATATTCGTAACCAATGCTCATTGAATTGGCTAAATTGTCCCTATTTGGTGTTAAAATAATATTGTGTTTACTCAATTTATAATCAATGTAAGAAAAAATATATAACCAAAAATACCAGGTATACAATATCAAAAAATTGTACATAACTTTATTAGGTATATTAGTCCAAAATTTAAATTATGAAACTCAAAATATAAATTATATTTAGTATATTAAATCTAAAATAATTCATGATACTATAAATATAAACTTAAGAAAAATCTTTAATATTATTTTGTCTAAATCTTGTAAGAATTCAATGCCTATTGCATGCTAATCTAGAAGGAGCTTTAAAAACATTTATAAATATGAGTTTAACGTTTACAAAATCGATATGATTTACACATCGATTAATTAAAGAAAAACTTTAAAAATAGATTATACATATTTTCAATATATTTAGGCGAATAATTATTATTTAAGACCTATAGATAGACCATTTATAATGCCCTATAGACAAAGTTAAAAACTATTCTTTTTAACTTGTAGATGATAGGAGCATTTTTTAAGTAGACATAGTATATTTGTTGGGGTAGAAGGCCGGTCGAATAGAATGACACCACATCACACACAGTGAAAGGAAAGAGGAAGAAAACGTACATACAAATTTTATGTGAAAAATTTTTCATAAATCAAAGAAAAAAAATCACAGAACACAAATTCCACAATAAGTCCATTATATGAAAAATTTGTTACAAAACTCCCGAGATGGAGTATTCACCACACACCCGAGAATAACAAAAAAAAAACCTTTCCAAAACAAACAGAAGCTCTCCTTTCTTCACTATCTATTTTTCTTTCTTCTTCATCACTGGTGATACACTCATCTCCTTTCTTTTTACACTTAGATATTTTTCACCATTTACAGTATACATATATATATATTATTGATCTATGAATATTCTATTCCTGATAAAATTTATCACTGCCAACAATATAAAGACACTTTGTATAAACGGTGGCCTGAGATTACGCATATCCTCCTGAGATTACACATGCTTAGAAAATATTCTGAACTGATACCCTGAGCCGTTTTCTATATGAGATCCTTGGACCATTGAATCCTCCTGCCGTTTTTGCCAATTGGCAAGTCCACGCAGCGCTTTCCCCTATGCCTCTGTGGCTGTCCGAGAACCAATTGAACCACGCATCTTAGCCATCCGTGTGCCCTGGCCATCCATGCGCCAATCTGCCCATATGCCTCTTTGGCCTGGTCAAACTGTTAACGGGCCAATTTGCCCCTATTGTCTCCTTTGGTTGGTCAAAGAGGTGACTGGCCAATTGCTCAAAGAAGGTTGGCCCTCCTTCATTCAACCGGTCGACTGTGTTGATCGGCATTTGCCTCCTTGAAGCTTCTGCGGCTTCTCCTAGCCGCATTCCAATAGCCGGTCAACGAAGTTAACGAACATTTGCTTGGCCACTTCTCCGGATTTCTTCTCCGATACTTTACGTACTAGCTCTCCGAATTTCTACTTCGGCTCTTTGTCTTGTTAGCTCTCCAGAAATCCTTTCCTTGGTCGTTGCTTCTTGGCCGGTCAACATCCGTTGACCGGCCAACCTTCTCTAGCCTCCTTCATGGCCACTTGCCCTCCACTGGTCAACGTATATTATTCGGCCAACGCTTCTCCGGACTTTCACTTCGCCAAATGAACTCAGTCATTTACTATCCGAAAATCCTCCTCCGATGAACTAGTTTATTGGGTTACCTACAAGGGAGTGATCAACTCCAACAATATTATGATATGTTTAAATATATATAGTCCAAAATACAATGGTTCTCATTTTCTTAAACGGAAAACTCTATAATACATATACAAAATTTTTCTAAATTGAAGAAATATAATCTCTATCCATATCATAAAGTAAAGTCATTGTCAAATACTTATTTGAAAAATAATATATAATGTCAAATGTCAAATATTTCATAATTTTTCTTATAATATCTCAATATAAGCACATAAACTTTTAAAATACTCAAATACTAATAAAAGTAGAAAAATCTTTAAATATTTAGTAAAACATAATAAAATCTTAAAATATTCTATAAAATAAATATGCATGCAATAATATTTAAAAAATGATAAAAAAATATGATATGTATGTATAGTTAAATAAAAATTAGAAGAAAAATTAAAGAATTTTAACAATGTATCAAAGAATTGACTAAAATTTTAGTTTATATATGTATAAACTATAATATTATAATATAATTAATTTATTATATATAATTTATATTAAATTATTAATAAAGATTATTAAATTTCCATTCAAGCTTGGCTCATCATAGCTAATAGCCAAACTTTTATTCCTCTCCTCTTATCCTACCCCCATTACTAGCTAGCTAACAATGAGCATGCCATATTATCATGATTTGATCATGTTATTTGCTAAACCTTCTATAAAATTTATTAGCACATAAAATATAAAAATATAAAATATTTAAAAAAATATGATGTTTTGATAAATATATTAACTAAAACTATCTTAAATGAATACTATTCATATAACCCTCAAATAAAACCGATTGGTGGCTAAATTTTGATCAGATTTAGTTGATCATCTTTCTATTGAAACTACACGGAATCTTAAACTAACCCAAATGAGACGAATTAGATTATTTATTTTTCATAAAAAATTGGCATAGCTCCATTTTATTTATTGTTATTATGCAAAAACAGATAAATGTAAAATGAGAAAATAATAGTTTTATGCAAATAAGGCCGTCCCATCATAGAGTTTAAATTCATTGGCCCCATCATTTTTAATTTTCGATCTTTAAAGCATACACAAATGATATCTTATTATACAAAATAATAACTCTAACTTTAGTGATTTCATACTAGAGTGATATTATATTCAACTCACTCGTAGAAGGAGGCTAAAAAATTATGTATATCTTAGTTTATGGGTTTAATTAGACTTTAGTCCAATTTAAATCTTAGGTTGAGATCGAAGGACCTCATATAGCTTTTTGTACACAATGTTGTGAAATAACATTAGAAGTTATAATCAGTATTCAACTTATTTTTCAACTGTATAAATATTAATACTCCAGTGGTAAATGTAAGTAAAAATGTAATAAATTAGACAATCTCGAATACGCTTTGAGCACATCGTCATGTAATTATGACTGTATCGAACCATATTTTAATCGTTTGAACACTTGTTGGCGATGTGATATATTGTCAAATACGAGATAAATCTAAGGAAGGGTGCACATAGCCTTTATGTTTCAATATAACTTTGCCAAACAAACTCAACAAATTAGTCATTCAATGGACAACTCAAAATTCAAAATAGGCACAGTTAATATTTAATTCTTATAAATTTATATCATTTAAGTATGTTTATAGGACCTATAAAGAATATTTTCAAAATATTTTTTAATGCCTGCCAATCATAATTGATATGTCATTAGATTCGAGTTTTGAATAGATTCGGGTCGACTTAATTGTCTGAATCCGGCTCCGTTCATCGAGTCTGTACCCTACACATCACTACAACGAATAATAGGTCAGGTGTCGGCAGGATGTTATCCTACAAAAAATATTCCGACGCTCAAGTTAGTAATAGGCCTTCGACTTTAAAGAAGATAAATGGAAATGAGAGTAGAGAGAGGGAGAGAGAGAGGGGAGTGTTTGTTTTCAGACGTAAGTGGCGTTTTAGCGGCTCGTGATGAGCATAATTTTTTCAGCTCTGCATTCATGGGGAACAAGCGAGAGACTGAGTCCTGTAAGAGTGGAAACTTGAAGGCTGTCGAGATATTATAATAGGTATTAGAGAGAGAGGTGCCTTTGGAGTTTAAAAGTTGAGTGTGGGATTATTATAGTAATTCTTTGTATACTTAGAAGTTGGCGTGCCTTGGAGTGGAAACTCCATGAGCTTATATAGATGGAGGATAGGGCGACCTTCCTTGGCTGAGAAGGAGCGATTTCTACACCATGTCGAGTGACCTTCCTTGAGCAGGACGGCTCGACTTATGCAATCTGTTGGGATTGCTTCTTTTTCTAGCGAGCAATTGTGACAACCGGAACCTAAAATATTAAATATAGCTCGGACCGTTCACGCAAAAACTTTAAAACTTAAAATCATTCATAATATTTCATAATAACAACATAATTAAATTAAACTACTATCAAATTCATTAATACATTATATAATCATCCCAGAATAATAACTGCTAAAAATCACGGGTTGCATCCCGAATGAAAACTACCCAATTTCTATCAATAACTTTTCTAGTTTGTCTCCCACTGATAAATAATATCTAACATTCACAATCGCTTTACCTGAAAGTTCTGCAACAAAAGTAGGATCTCACGATCTGCACTATGTAATCAGCTCAATTTGGAGCAGAAAAAAAAAAAACACAAAGGTGAGACAATGCCCAACAAGTGATAATAATCAAAGGCGCTAATAACAATAACAATCTCGGATATTAAACTATCAAGATCTCAATATAAATCTAACCATCTACTATATCCGAGAAGAATTACAACATGTTGTAAATACGACTTTAAGCAAAATAGGTCACACTTGACCCACACATCTCAAAGATAATAAGAGTACTAATAAACTAGTAAAATATCCCAGAATCTAACATCAAGAGATATGCAGAGATTCCCGGTTCGAATGTTAGCATGAACGACTTGAACATCAATATTGATAAACAACATGAATTCCACCAAATCCAAATATCGTAAAATTCACCCATGGATTTTACAGAATATAACTCGTGGATTCAATCGAATCCCAAACTCATGAGATATCAACAATGATGAAATATCACAATGAATATCCTTAGACCTTATTCTACCATAGTGAACCAAAGGCCGCGTATTATCGCCCCCAACGGCTGGGTAAGTGCAACGAGGTTATTTATGGTATCCAACTATCCCCACAGTCTTCCCAGAGGCTGCACCCGTAGCATGTCAATACCACCTCCGATACCCCTCGCCAATGATATTCTAGATATCATCTCCTATGTGATCACTAGGTTATAAGCATCTCTTTCAACTCACTGTACGAGATAACAAGAATTTAATTATTAGCTCAAATCGAGGTCACCACTGTACGAGATAATAAGAATCTCCTTGGATCTTATTCTACCACTGTGAACCAAAGGCCCCACATTTACGCCCCGAACGGTTAGGTAAGTGCAACGAGGTTATCCATGGTATCCAACTACCCATACAGTCCTCCCAGAGATTGTACCCATAGCATGTCGATACCATCCGTGATACCCCTTGCCAAATGATATCCCCGATATCATCTCCTATGATGATCATATGGTTATAAGTATCCTTCCATAATAAACATATCCCATTATAACCATGATACGAAAATCAATATTGGATAAGCGTAGACCACATTAAAGTATTGTAATCTCCCATTCAACCAGATACCTTAATGTTTTCATACACTCTCCTCAACCTTAATCGTAGGAAGCCAACAATTCAAATATTCACACAACCAAGTATAACGCAAAGAAGGCTTTGCAATAACAATGATAGGAACGTCGTTCGGTGATGACACAGATCGTACTTACTCCATTAAATCTAACACAAAGGAACTCATCACGGAACTTATTATTATTTATAATATTTCTTAATATTAATATTTTAAATTATTTATTACTATATTAATTCTATTACTATATAACTCGAGTAGAACTATCGGAGGAGTGGTGAAGCGTAGGGTTGTTGTGTGTGTGTGTGTGGTATGGAGAAATAGCAAGTGCTGTTGTGAGTGTGTAGTTGGGTGTGTGTGCTGCCGTGTGCGTGCGTTGGTGTGTGGAAGGGAAGGTAGTGTGTGTGTGTTGCGTGTGTGAGTGTATACGTGTGTATATATGTGTGTATATACATGTGTATAAATATACGGTATGCTGTGTGTGTATGCAGCTAAGTGCAGGTGTGCACAGTGCGTGGTGAGTGTTTTATGTTGGTATAAATATAAATATACTTTTGGGTTGAAGATAAATAAATATACATACTTATATATATGCTGATAGTATTTGTATTTATATAATTTGAGCAAGGATGTATATTTGAGAGTGGGTGTTAGTAAAATGAATGTAAATTATGATGAATTTGGTTGTGCATGGAAGAATCTGTAAATTGATCGTATATGTTAACTTTTAGAAGATGGGGTTAATAATATTATTTAATTTCATGGTCGTATGTAAATAAATTAAAATAAAATATGATATATGTTGGAAGCAGTTGATTTATATGTTAGCCTTAGTTGTAGGCATCGCACCGGAATAGAATGAAAGAACAATTAAGTGATTAAGTTAAGCATATAAATTATATCTCGGTCTATGTTCATTCTTTGTTCATTCCGTGATGAGTTCCTTTGTGTTAGATTTGATAGATGAGTACGATCTATGTCAAGTGATCGAACGACATTCCTATCATCGATATTGCAAAGTCTTCTTTGCGTTATACTCGGTTGTGTGAGTATTTGAATTGTTGGCTTCCTATGGTTAAGGTTGAGGAGAGTGTATAAAAATATTAAGGTATCTGGTCGAATGGGAGGTTACGGTATTTTAATGTGGTCTATGGTTATCCAATACCGATTTTCATATCATGGTGATAATGAGATATGTTTATCGTGGAGGGATACTTATAGCCATGTGACCATCGTAGGAGATGATATCAGAGATATCATTTGACGAGGAGTATCACGGATGGTATTGGCATGCTACGGGTACAGACTTTGGGAGAACTGTAGGGGTAGTTGGATACCATGGATAACCTCGTTACACTTACCCAGCCATTGGGGGCATAAATGCGCGGCTTTTAGTTCACGGTGGTAGAATAAGATCCAAGGAGATTCTTATTATCTCGTATAGTGGTGACCTCAATTTGAGTTAATAATTAAATTCTTATTATCTCGTACAGTGAGTTGAGAGGGATACTTATAACCTAGTGACCATCGTAGGAGATGATATTTGGGATATCATTGGCAAGAGATATCAGAGGTGGTTTTGACATGCTACGGGTGCAGCCTTTGGAAGGACTATACGGGTTGTTGGTTACCATAGATAATCTCGTTGCACTTACCTAGCCGTTGGGAGCGTAAATATGCGGTCTTTGGTTTACTATGGTAGAATAAGGTCCAAGGAGATTCATTGTGATGTTTCATCATTGTTGATATCTCATGAGTTTGGAATTCGGTTGAATCGATGAGTTATATTCTGTAGAATCCATGGGTCGGATTTTACGATATTCGGATTTGGTGGAATCCATGTTATTTATCGATATTGATGTTCAGGTCGTTCATGCTGACATTCGGACCAGATAATCCCTGCATATCTCTTGATGTCAGATTCTGGGGGATTTTGCTAGTTTATTGGTACTCTTATTATCTTAGTAGATGGTTAGATTTATATTGAGATCTTGATAGTTTGATATCCGAGATTGTTATTATTATTAGCGCCTTTAATTATTATCACTTGTTGGGTTTTGACTCACCCTTGTGTTTTTTTTGGACTTCAGATTGAGCTGATTGCATAGTGCAGACCGTAAGATCCTGCTTTTTCTGCAGAACTTTCAGGTAAAGTGATTTGTGGATGTTAGATATTATTTATCAGTAGGAGAAAAACTAGATAAGTTATTGATAGAAATTGAGTAGTTTTCATTTGGGTTGCGACCAGTGATTCTTAACAGTTGTTATTTCGGGATGATTATATAATGTATTGATAAATTTGATAGTAATTTAATTTAATTGTATTGCTATTATGGAATATTATGAATGATTTTAAGTTTTGAGGTTTCCGCGTGAGCAGTCCGAGCTATATTTAATATTTTGGGTTCGGGTCGTCATAGCAATGGTTCTCAAGATTACTTGCCTTCCTTCTGTGCTCTGATACCGTTAAAGTTTACAGTAGGCAAGAAGAGAGAATCCGACGTCTTCCTCATAGAAAAGGCGTAGAATCTGTTGATATCCTTTTTATTACAGATTGGCTTCAAGAAAGACGCAAAATCAGGAAAATGGACCGTTGCTTGTCGTGTACGGAAGTGTGGGTCCAATTGGGTCTGGCCCATGTAAGGTTTTTTCCCTTTTGGCCTACTTACTATAGTGCTTTCGGTCAACAGAGACGTTAACCGTCTCATGAGAGCGTGTGGCCGCCCAGCTGGCTTCTCACACGGTCAACACTGACGTTGACCATTTAGGTGCACATATGGGCCTTCATGGACCCGAGCTATTTTTCTTATTAGGCCAGCCCATTATGAGCATACCCATCACTAACCCCCCATGCCGGCGATATGAATTCTGACATCCAGCATGTTCATGATGGGATGTGTCTGATTGTTGTTCGTTGTGGGTGATGGAGCTGTTAATCGTCTAGGGCAGAGAATTACATGCTTCCGAAATATTAACATGATTTGTTGACCATCTTGGTCAGACTCCGGGTAACTCGTGGTTGCTGGAGAGATGTGCGGCCATTAGCCTTTCTGTCAGGCAAAAAGGCAGCCACGTGTCTTCATGCGATGAATTCAGGAACCCGGTAATAAATGCGGAAGAGGATCTAATTCGACTGTGCCCTTTTGGGAAGCGACACGTGGCTACCATGATGGCGTGAGTTTACGAGGCGGTTTAGTGTGTTCACATTGGTCTTTAAGTTGTCTGTCCGCTTCACTTTGAATTTTTTCACGCTTTTTTCTATTCCTTCGTCTTCCTTAACTTGAAAGTGAGAAAAACCCTGCCATAATGGCCTCCGTTGCCGATATCACTTCTGTCCTCAAAGAGAATGACGTGAAGGAATTATACGTGGAGTACAATATCCCAAAGGAGATTGTCTTCTGTGTTCCTGGAAAGGATGACAGGGAGTTCTTGCCGCCTAAGGCCTTTGTGACCATCTACGAGGCCCATTCGAGGAGTGGGCTTCGTCTTCTGATCCCCGATGAGTTGCTTTGATCTTCCAGGTGCTTTGAGTCCCAATCGCATAGTTTCATGCAAACGTGATTCGACACTCGTGCATTTTCTATATATTTTTTCGTCAGCACTCGAGACGGTTTACGATGTCGATGGTTAGAGGGCTCTTTAAGCTCAACTAGGGAGTGGAGTGGATCTCTCTGGCCTCACGCGGCGGTCTTTGGTTAAGCACCGCCATATATGACTCTCTGAAGAACCGGAAGAACCAGTTCTTTTTTGTTCGTGTGGGTGAGTCCTGGCCATTAGCCATGGAGTGGGGCAAGGTGCCCGATATGTGTACCGGGGCACCTTCTGAGGCAGAGACGGTGTCCTTATTGTTGTTGGTCAAGCTTGTTGAGAGCCATATCAGGGATTTTCGGAGAGACCACTTGATCTCCCATGCTGAGGCCAAGAAGGCCAACTGGGGTCCTCCTTCTCCTGTCCAGAAATTTAAGATTCCCCCGCCAGAGGCCCTACGGGGGAAGAAGAGGACCAGAGCCACGCTTATAGTTCCTCATTTTCCTGATACTGTTTCCACTGGTTCAAAGCAAAAGAGGGCAGCCGCAGTGGCACCTTCTTTGTCATCTTTTGGGCCAGATTATGTGGCCGATAGGCACTTTATGGGGGTAGGTGTTGTCTTTGGGATTGAAGAGGAGCTGGCTTTAGAGACTTATGATGCCATGCTGAACGCTAGGGCGAGTGGCGTTGTTGTTTTGGCACAGTCTGCGCCGATGGGATTGACGTCAAATCCTCAACCTGGGCTGGAGGAGATGACTCTTGAGCCATCTACCGAGGCGCTTGCGTCAGCTGGCGTGCCGTGAGCCAAGCCACAGGAGCCATCTATTGGGTCTCCAGTTGCAGGGCTGCAAGATGAGTAGTAGGAGATGATTTTCGAGCCTCCTACCGTGCCTAAGTAGCCAGTGGAGACGAAGGATACTCTGGAGGAGCTATTGGAGGAGTTCGAGGCTGAGGTCGTTGGCAGGCCTGCTCAGGAGGGCTCTACTTTCAGTCCACAGCCCCTGGTGCCAAATCTACATGCCGGACCAGATAGGTCAGCACGAAAGGTCTGACAAGTATACTTTTGATTATTTTCCTTGTCTTTAAGTTAGTCTTTTCTGACCCTTTTTTTGCAGGCATATAAGGTCATAGGTGCAATTGCTAAGGCGCTCAGGTAGAGAGACAAGGTGATCTCCGATAGGGATACAAAGATTGCCTGGTTTGATTCGAAGTTGGAGGCTCTGGGGGGCAGAGCGCATGGAGGATGTTGCGACCTTGGAGTCTGTTATGGTTGGCATGGAGGTGGAGAATGTTAGCTTGAAGGGTGAGGTTGCTAGCTTGAAAGAGGAGATGGCTAGCTTGAAAGAAGTCGTGGCGTCTGGTCTGGTGGAGGAGAGTGATCGTCTGAAGGAGGAGAACACCCGCTTGAAGGAGGATAACCCCCGCTTGAATGGGTTAAGAGGGGTCTTGACTAGCTCGCGGGATAGATGACTACTCTAGAGAACGATTTGAGCCTCTGCATACGCCCTCATGAGGTCGCGGACATGATGTTGTCACGGTTATGGGAGGGGATCAACATTAGTCGGCGTATTGTGCGGTTAGTTGATCCTTACTTTCCCGTGAATCTTATTAACCTCTCGAACCGGTTTGTTCAGCGCCACGAGAGCCTCGTGGGGGAGCCACGGGATAGTCATGGGCCACCACCGCCTCAATTTTTTGGTGACTTTAGTTCCTTTTTAGTGCAACGATGTAAATGTATGTTACCATAAGTAATAATACAAGTAGTTTTGTGTGTGTCACATGCCTCAGCTTTTTTGCTGTTTTTAGCTGGTATTTGTCGGTGTATTGGGCAGCCAACTTGGTACACTTCCTGTGAGTTGGCCGTCCGCCTCATTTTAGGCATTCATGACACTTCTCAAAGGAGTGGAGTCCTTGGGGGTGTATTCAAGGCTGTCGTTTGTGTTAAGCCGACCTAGTACTCGCTCATGAGTAAGGCTTGGTGGCACTGCCTAAGTGTAGACTTGGGCAGCCAGCTTTGGAGGAGCACTTTGTTTCTATCGACTATCATTGATTGATCACGCCATCTCCTTGTGAAGGAGGTGGTCGTGTGTGCTGCGCTAGCCTCCTAAGATTTTTGACCTCGAACGGGCCACTTAGATGATTAAGGTTTAGATACAACCACTTATGGGTCGTCTGGATGACTAGGGTTTAAGTTAGACCAGTTATGGGCCGCTCGGATGACCGAGGTTTATATACGACCATTTATGGGTCGCCTGGATGACCAAAGTTTAAGTTCTATCACCTATGGGCTACTTGAATGATCAAGGTTTAGTAATGAGAGGGTAAAAACCCGCCCGACTTAGTGGTAGTCTAGGTAATTTAGACTTGAAACAAGAAGAATATACACGCATACAATACAAAGAAGAAAACGAATACAATGTGCTAAAGGGAATATTCATTTTATTAATTAAAAATCGCATACAAATGATTACATACCAATATGCAAACTACCTACCTGGTCCCTTATTGGAAGTAATGTTTGAGGTGGTCGCGTTTCACGTCCAAGAGATCAACTTTTTATCTTAGTTTTGGAGCTTGTATGCCCGCTTTGCAAGATGACGGAGACTAGGAAAGGCCCTTCCAAGTTCGGGGAGAGCTTATTCCGGTCGACTATCTTGCCTATGGCCTCGATGCTTCGCAAGACCAAACCTCCAACGTCGAACTGTCGCGCTTTTACCTTCTTGTTGTAATAGCGGGCGATTTGGTTTTGGTAGGCCGTCATCCGTATTTTGGAGGCGCCGCAAACTTCTTCTAGCAAGTCTAGGTGTTTCCGTATTTTTTGGGAGTTACCTTATGGGTCGAAAGATTCTACCCTAAGACTTGAAAGTCCGATTTCAATCGAAATTACTGCTTCAGTCCCGTAGCAGAGGTTGAAGGGCATCTCGCGAGTTGGCTTCTATGGAGTTGTCCGGTAAGACCAGAGAGACTGAGGGAAGCTCATCTACCCAGGAGCCCTCTATGCCCTCCAGCTTGGTCTTAAGTCCGTGGAGTAGCATCCTGTTTGTGACCTCTACTTGTCCATTTGCTTGAGGGTATGCCACCGAAGTGTGGACCAGCCTAACGCTAAGGCTGGTGTAATATTTAGTAATGTACTTTCCCAAAAATTGAGTCCCATTGTCAACCACTATGACCTCCAGAATGCCAAATCTGCTGATGATATTGTGGCGAATGAATTCAAGAGCATTGTATTTTATGATCTTAGCTAATGGGATGGCCTTGACTTACTTGGTGAAGTAGTCGATGCCTACTATGATGAATTTTCTTTGCCCCGTTGCGATAAAAAACTGGCCAAGAATGTTAAGCCCTCATTGCGTGAAGGGCCAAGGCACTGAGGGATTTAGCTCGGTGATGGTCAGTAATGAAGGTCAGTGAAGCCGGCGACTCTCACATTTCTTCACGAACTTGAGCGCATCCTTTTTCATTGACGGCCCAATAGTAGCCTTATCGCATGATCTTGATGCCCGATTTTTGTCGCCGATATACGATCCGTAAATTCTAAGGTGCACTTTGTCACCCAGGTGTAGTTGACTTCCTCAAGGGTTAGGCACCGAAGGTACGGAGTTGAGTAACCGCGATGAAACAATCGTCCGTCGACCACAGTGTACCAGCAGGCCATCCTCTTGACCCGCTTGACCTCCTTTATATCTTCTGGCAGTGCTCTGTCCATCAGATACCTTAGGTATGGTGTCATCCAATTTTCTATCCCGAGACCTACATTGCTTCCTATTTCTTTATACTGGGAGTGTTCAGAACCTCCCTCACGTCCCTTGAGTATTGCTTTGGATTTTCGACCGTTGCTGTTCTGACTAGTTAGTCGGCCTTTTAGTTTTCAATTCTGGAAACGTGGACCAAGGTTAGTTTATTGAAACTCTAGGCAGCCTCCCTTGCCTTGGCAAAGTACTTGACCAAGTGTGGGCTGTTCGCCTCGAAGCTCTCGTTAACCTGGTTGATGATTAACTCAGAGTCGCTGTAAACAGTCAATCGATTGGCTGAGCACTCTTTGGCCAATCTTAACCCAGCTAACAGGGCTTCATATTAGGTAACGTTGTTGCTAGACGAAAAGTTGAGTTTAAGGGAGTACTTCCCCTCAAACCCGTAAGGGGTCCTGAGGACCACCCTACCACCGCTGCTTGTATCCATAGATGATCCGTCTACGTGGAGTACCCACTCTGGAACTCTTTCATGCTTTTTCGCGCTCTCCGGGGGCTTTTTTTGAGATTTGGGGTCGTGGTCTTCACGATAAGGGTCGATCGAGCCTGCACTTTTATGGCAGGTCTGGGCCAAAACTCGATGTCAAACTCGCCCAATTCAATGGCCCTCTTTACTAGTCGCCCAAAAACATCTGGTTTGTGGAGAATGCTCTTCAGAGGCTGATCGGTGAGAACTATCATGCGGTGTGTCTAAAAGTAGGGCTTTAGTTTTTGTGCGGAGAACACGAGAGCTCAGGCTAACTTCTCCGTGTGCGGGTAGCTCGTCTCTAGGCCGGTCAACATTTTACTTACGTAGTAGACATGTCGTTAAGTGTCGGCGTCCTGGCGTACGAGGACGGAGTTGAGGGACACCTCTGATACCGTAAGGTAGAGGTATAGCTCCTTTTCATCCTTAGGTGACGTTAATGATGGCGTGCTAGCCAGATATTACTTCAATTCATTGAAGGCTATCTAGCAATCCGTCATCTATTGGAATCCGTTTGATTTTGTTCCCCTTAGGGTCTTGAAGAATGGCTGATACTTGTCACTAGACTTCGCTAAGAAGCGAGATAAGGTTACCAGTCGTCCGGTAAGTCGCTCGACATCCTTAATGTTTTAAGGGAGATCCATGTTCGTAAGGGTCTTGATCTTTTCTGGGTTTATCTCAATCCCTCGTTGGGAGACAATGAAACTCAAGAATTTTCCTGAGGCCACCCCAAAGACGCACTTGGCTGGATTCAGTTTCATTTGATATTCATAGAGCACTTCAAATAACTCTGCCAGATCGTGAATATGGTCGCCGGTGGTTCTGCTCTTGACGAGCATGTCGTCGACATAAATCTCCATATTGCGGCCGATCTGCTTTCTCAAATATTTTATTTACTAGCCGTTGGTATGTGACTCTTACGTTCTTCAGACCGAATGGCATGACCTTATAACAATAAATACCATGGTCCTGTCATGAACGATGTGTGCTCCTCATCCTCCAAGCTCATCCGAATCTGGTTATAACCCAAGTATGTATCCATGAAACTCAACAGTTCATGCCGGACATCGAGTCCACCATCAAGTCGATCATAGGTAAAGAAAAACTGTCCTTTGGGCAGGCTTTGTTAACATCGATAAAATCGATGCACATTCGTCATGTTTCTACTTTCTCTTGGATGGTGACCAACTTTTCTACCGAATAGTTTCTCCGCTTCTACCTGACGGGCTTTCAGTCAGGATCGAGGCCCATCTTATGGACCATTTTTTTGGCCAGAATCCCAGGCATATTAGCGGGAGTCCATGCGAAGATGTCAGTGTTCCGTTGCAGGAACGAGATTAGCTTATGCGCAGTGTATTAGTGTGTGAGCCGTCGATTTGCACGTATTTTTTCAGATCCTCTAGGTTTAGTGGGACCAGGTCGGTTGCCTCACTAGACTACGCTTGCTGCAAGATTATTTTGCCTCGATGGTCAAGTTCTTTTGCCGTTCTAGTTCTTCCGCTAAGAGCAATTTGGGATAAGTAATATGTTCGCCCAATGGCTTGGTCACCCAGCACTTCGCCCACACCATGTGGCGTTGAAAATTTTATTTTGAGGTATGGTATTGAAGTGACTACCCAAATGCCGTTAGGCACGGTCGGCCTAGTATAGCGTTGTATACGGAGGGCAAGTCAACTATTAGAAAGGTAAGTGTACGACTTACCGTCTTTAGGTATGTGCCTAAGGTGACTTCTAATTGGATCATCCATTGGACAGGCACTGATTCATTGTGAAGGCCATACAGTGGGCATTCGGCAGGTTTTAATTATTTTTTTAAAACCAAGTTTAGAAAATGTATCGAGATAGAGTAAATCGCGAGAACTTCAATTGTCAATGAATATTCGTTTCAGTTGGTAGTCGACGCTACCATTCGAAACAAGTGTGGATATAATAAGGGGATCTGCATGGGGAAAAATTATATGTGCTAAGTCGCTGTCACTAAAACTAATGATATTGTCCGCAGTGCGCTACTTCTTCCTCCCAATTTGCTGCTCATTGTCGTTCATCGGGTTCTTGGCCAATCGGGTGGTGATTATGTTGACCACTCCTGCCGTATCCTGATTTTGTAGAGGGAAAGGCTTTGGTTCTTTCTCCCCGTAGTGCCAGAGCTCTGGCAAGGGCCCTTAACGAACCTGGTGAGATGGCCCATCCTGATCATCTTTTCAATCTCCCGCTGGAGGGTCTTACAGTCATTTGTGAAGTGTCCGGGAGATCGATAAAAATCACAGTACTTTACTGAATTTTCTCCCTCCGCCTTCTTAAGTGGTTTTGGCCACTTAAGGAATTTCTCCCCAGCATCTGTATGAGGACGTTCGAATGCGTATCAATCAAGGGCGTTAGGCTGGTGGGCACGTAGTCCTTGCGCTCTAGTGATCTAGTCTTGTGGTGCTTTCGACGGGAGTGATCGCCACCGTTAAACTTTCTTTTTTCCTCTCTAGGGAGAGAGCAAGGCTGTTCGGTCCGTTCTGGACATTTAGCCTCGTTGGCCTCTTCCACCTCCGTGTAAGCCCAAGTGATAGATTCCGCCCCCCAGAAGGTCTTTGGGTTCTTGTGCGCTAGGTGCCTAAAGAAATCCTCATACATCAGCGCGGAGATGGAGCTACCCAACTTCATTTCCTCTATGAGCCTAGGGACCGCCTGGCTTTTGCCACGAAGCGATCCAGAAACCTCTGTGGAATCCCTCCCTACTTCTACTTGATGTGGGAGATGTGCCAGGGCTGTTTTTCCTCTCGACAACTGGAAGCATATTGGGCTTAAAAGAGGTCAGTCGGCTTCCTGAAGCTTCCGATCGAGTTTGAAGGGAGGTGGTGGAACTATATACGAGCGTCCCCCTTCAACGTGAGCGGAAAGCAGTGGCAGATTGCTGAATCCTCAAACCCTTGCAGCCTTAGATGGGTGCAAAAATGATCTACCGGATCAGTGCTCTGATCGTAAGAGTTAAAGGAAGGCATCTTGAATTTGGTTGGCATTGGATGGTTTAGGATCTCCCCTGCGAAAGGAGATTTTTCCATATCATTGGCGTGCTCATCGTCCTTGAACACGTAATTCCAAATCTTCTCCAACCTGAGGTCTGGCTGAGTAGCGTTGGCTGATCTCTTAGAGTTGAGATAGGTCCTCAACTCCGTTCCTTCCTTAGAGTGGTCCTCAACTCCATTCCATCCTTAGAATGGCCAATAGCCGACCGACTACTGCCTCTAATGGATCTGACGATCCTGGAGGTTCCCTCCTGGACCGGGTTTCTAATCTCCCTTCGAGAGTATCGGGGGTTCCTTTGTTCCGGACTTTCCTTCGGAGACATGCTTCCTGAGCATTCCTTAAGACTGGTCTGGCTTGGAGCGCGTAAAGATTTGGGGATCTGAGGGTTGGCCAAACTTCTGGACTTTTTGGCTTGTTTCTTCTTTCTCTGGCCTCCTCTCCTAGAGGCCGGTATGGGGATTGCCGTGGGTGGAGCCCTCAATTGTGAATGCTCCTGTCGGGAGTAGAGTATCTGAAATATCTTATTGTTATTTTGTATATGCTCCACCATATGCTGAAAGAAAGGTGCTGACATCCCATTGACCATCCCGTTAGACCATAACACCAGTGGCGTGGTTCTAGTCGGGATGGGTCGCGTCTCTGTAGTAGGTTCCCTAACTTGCGCTCTCATGTTCACCATTCTAGTTAGTTCAGGTGGCGAGGATGAAAGAGTTTTTGGAAAAGTGTGGTAGTCTTTTCGTAAGCGCTTCCCACAAACGGCGTCAATGACGCATCCCTGGATCTGGGTTTCGAACAGATTCAAGTCGACTTGATTGTCTAGATCCAGTTCGGTTCATCGAGTTTGAATCATGCATACCACTAAACAAATAAGAGGTTAGGTGTTGGTGGGATGTTATCCCCACCGAAAACACTCGACGCTCAAGTCTATAATAGGCCTTCGACTTTTAAGAAGGTAAATGAAAATGAGAATAGAGAGGGGAGTGTTCGTTTTCAGACGTAAGAGGGGTTCTTGTGGCTTGCGAAGAGTACAATTTTTTCAGCTACTCATCAATAATATTTTGTGCCCATTTATAAATATTTTTTATTTTAAAATATTTTATTTTTAAAATTTTATATTTACATAAAAATATCTTTAAAATATAAAATATTTAAAATATTACCTAAATATATACTTAAATAAAAAATTATATAAAAAATTATTAATTATGTAAATTATAGTCTATTAAAATTATTTTTTTATATTTAATATTTATTTAAAATGTAAATTATATTTACAAAATAACTCAAAATCCGAATAGGATTGACCCAGCCAAATCGATAACCTTTATCTGTAATCATGTCAAACAATTAATCAAACTTGATCTTTCCACCCAATCTATTCTTAATAATAATATATATTGACTAAGTTTTATAAAATTTTAAAATAAATAATTTAATTTTAATTGGGTCAAATTAAAATATTTGTTATAGACTTCAATTTTTGGGTTGTGCCTTTAACCCTCACTTGTCAGGCTGTCAGCCGATTGTGACAGTTGAAAGCAAGATAAACTTTAAGAGGATACGATAAATATATTCTGACAAATAATATTTTATTATTGCATTGGTTTCATCAACCGGCCACTAACAACATATGTAGAAAATAATGGGTTTGGAATATTATAATTTTTAAATACATTGAGGCTTTATTTGTTTGTAAAAAAATATTTCAAAAAATATTTTTAATTGTTTTAATATTTGGTATATTAATGAAAATATTTATATATTTTTTGATATTTTACATTTATAAAAAAATTAATTAATAGAGAATACTTTTTTAGCTAAAGAAATAATTAAGCTTAGGTTTGAAAAATGGCTTCATTATTTCAAAATGAAAAGCCACTTTTAGAGCTCATCCATCACTTATCGATAACTATCAATATCAATTAATAAAATTTAAACTTAATATTCAACTTTAGAAAATGACCTCATCATTTTAAAATGAAGAGTCATATTTTGAAATTAATGCACTGCTTCATAATACCATTTGTAGACAATGATGCCCCAAATTGCATAAATTGATCGGTGACGCATCGGATGCCCATCATCATCGGTCACTGAACAGCACATTCGCCACCATCAATCCTTGGCTAGTGTGTAACACCTTAAGTTGCCATTGTCAGTTGTCGATCGGTAATATTCTTGACCATGTAGCTAGTGATTGGTTGGTAAAATCTCTGGCTGTCATTATTATTTATCGATTAGCATGTCTTTGACATAGCCCTAATGCTCACCGATGCCTGACGATCATTGCTTATCACCGGTCATTGATGTCACTAACCCCCATCTCCGATCAATAGCCAACGATGCCTCAAGATGCCCTCTTGGCTGTCGGACGTCTCACCATAACCTCACCCCATTAGGTGTGGAGGGCGGTTGCTAGTGGTTGACCTCCTGACCATGCAATCAATTGTGAAATATGGATTCTCCTAATCTCACCACTAACATGGAATATTAGCACATTAAAGATTGATTGATGGTGTACGTAAATATTTTTCTGACTGTTAAATATCATAGTTGTTTAAATTTTGAATATTTTACTAAGATAAAAATATCATACATATTAACTGTTAGGAATATTTTAAATTGATATATTTTATAATTCGGTAAAATAAATTTTTAAAAAATTTTCAATTGTAGATGAAAACAAATGCCAGATATATGCCCATTATTTACAAATGCACCATCTTCCAATATTTACACCTAACTTGTATCTGATAAGAGTATTTGCGTATTTTGTTTAAAATATCTATGTCTAATTTGGGATCGAGTTGTGCATAAGCTTTGTTTATTTATATTGCTTGTACATGATATACATCTGAGTAACACGTGTATTAGGGTACGGACCTATTGTTAAATTTCCATATCTAAAATTTGCCAATGTGGTGCACATGCATTAGGATGCTATTTTCTAAATAGTTGTGTGTTTTGACATGATTGGGTGACCAAAAATTGCAAAAGGGCTGTACTCTCAGAGTTCTTATTGATAAAAGTGAAAAAATCATCATTTGTTTAAGAAAACTAAATATTTGTTCTTGTGATAAATTATTAAATATTTATCACCTAACACATTCTGCATTGTTTTCTATTTTAATTTTAACATGTAAGCATCCCTCGAGACGTTAGTAGTATAGGTATTGGGATCCAATAGTATGCGGACACTGTATAGCAAGTGGAATTAGATCGATAAAAAGATTGAAAGATTGTTACAATCAAATCCAAAGAGTTTTTTTTTTTATATGAATAACAAATCGGGAATAAATTGATTAATATTCAGTGCATTTCTACTATCCATTGTAAGTTCACTTTCTTAGTACATTACTTTTAATAGTTGTAGAAATTAAAAAGTTTACATTCATCATTAAAACCCAAGTGTTAATTATTTTATAATTTATATTTATTTTGGTGCTAAACTTTACTGCTAATATTTATATTAATTTATATTTAGTCATAAATATACTTGATGTATATTATATATTTAACTATATTATATTTTTATAGTCTTATGGGATCTAAGTTAATTGAGATTAAGGATCCACCTAGTATTTTTATCAACTATCATTAATCAATTCTATGGCATTTTTCATATTTTCTCATATATGTCAAACTTTTGAAAAATGTTTCAATGAAAAATTTTCTTTTAGAATGTTTTTCAAGGAAAATAGTGAAAATATTTTTATATTTTCTAGGAAGATTTTTTTTAAGAAAAAATATTTTTTATTTGATAAATATTTTAAGAAAAACAAAGGGAGCCTAAATTAAAATAATTACATTTCTATATTTATTTAAAATTAATGAAAAATCTACCAATATTGCAGAGATATGAGTTAGAGTGATTAATAAATAAATTTAATGGGCCAATTAAAAATTTCAATTAAATTATTAATATGCATATATTCTTTTTATTTATATATAATTTTTGAATGGGATCAATCGATCCAACTGCCTATGATGTAGATCAGCTAAAATGTGAGGCATATTCCATTATATTCGAAGTTCTTCTAATAACTTCTTCTCTAAGCTAAGCCACATGGCCAGAAGTCAAGCTCTATAACCAAGGACCATCTCCCACATGCTTTATTTTTTATATCTCTTAAAGAGATAAAATTATTTATTTTTTTTTTAATTTTAATTATTTATTTTTAAATAAATAATTATAATTTAATTAATTTTTTTTAAAAAATAATTTTAACTAATTTTTTAATTTTTTTAAAAAAATAATTAAATCATATTTATTCATTTAAAAATAGATTATTAAGATATGAAGAATGGGCCTTTTCATCTCATATAAAAATTAGAACTCCCCTGAATCTCCATTAGGACCAACACCTATAAGATTGTAAATGACTTTTTTTTTTTTTTTTTTTTTGGAGGTGAGCTATATTAAATAAGCTATTATCAAAAAAAAAAAAAAACCCACACATCCACCTTAAATAATAAATAAGGTAAGGGATAACTATATATATTAAATGAATTGTATCAGCACGATTCATTTATAAATGGATCGTTTGGTCTAACACAATATTGGTTTGTGATGTGTTGAATTAAGTATACTTATAAGCTAGACTGTATTATGTCATATGGGTATGTCACAACCCATTTATTAAAAAATAAAAAATATTATATTAAAATAAAATAATTTTTGGTCCCCCGTCCCTCTCACTCCCCCTCAAACCTTATCTCTAATGGGTCGTGCCCAACACACTCCCCCTCCAACCTTATCTCTAATGGGTCGTGCCCAACACAACGCGATCGTGTTGTGGGGTAATATAATCCAAAATATCAGATTGTGCGATAGACAGCCTGATAGTTTTTACTAATAGTCGTATTATATCATAAGCGGTCCAATTGATTAAACAATTTGAGATAACCAACGCCAACAATTTGCATAATTTATGTGCTAATCTATTGAATTCCTTTCTTTGGTGTAAACTAGAAAATAAAATAATTCAAATAATTCATGTCATTTGAGAAACATTTCTAGAAATTTGATCAAAGCGTGATAAACTAAGCTAAAATAAAATAAGCAAAATTTGTTTAATAATAAGACGAGCTCAAATAGAGCCAATCTCTGCTCGTTTATTTTGTAAGTAACTCGTTTAAAAGCTCGTTTTTGTTCAATAAATACTTACGTTAAATCTTATTTATATTCATTTGAAATTTGTCAATAAATTGTTAAAAGAAAAATGCTTTTTATCACATATCAAACCTTTACTATATTTTTATTTTTAAAATTGAACTTATATTTATTAAATCAATAAATCTTTTAAAAATAAAATAAAAAAATATATATAAATTATTAAATTTATATTAAACTATCTCTAGCATAGCAAACATGATGTTAAAAAAAAGAAACTCTGAAGAAGATCGTCAGATAATCAAAGTAAACAAGTATTATATGAACAAGATAATCAAGCCCTAATAAGAGCTTCAATCAAACGTCAATGGAGTTCCATGGAACATAAGTAAGCACGCTTAACTGCATCAAAGTTCATCTCGGCCGTCATACGTGCCATCTTCGGCCCCATATTGCAAACCAGGGAAGCTATCGGAATTCTTTGCCGAGCAATTGGTCCGAATCTCCCCCTCCGTACCCGTCAAAACCTGAATCTGCCCCAACTTAATCATTGCAACAGAAAATTTCTCAAAGAACAAATCCTGATCGACGGAAAAGGCCTCGACGATTTCCTTCGTCCGTTCGTTGGAATACAAATCTTGATCGGAAGTGAACAAGCCTTCATGGTTTTCGAGGTCGACGAAGTACTTTTTGTCGAACTTGTTAGGGGTTCGCAGGTCTAAAACGGTGATGTTGGTTGAGTTCGTGTCCGGGCAGGTGATCTTGAGTTCGTCAGCGAAGGCCGGGTTCAAGGTCGGGTCCTGGGTCGGGTAGAGCCGGGGGACGAAGGCGGCGCAGTGGCTGCGGCCGATGGTGTGGCCGCCGGAGAGCGCCACCGTGTCTGTGTCGTCTAAGCCTTTGGCGGCGAATTCGGAGAGGATGGTGGTTGCGTTGCTGAAGGGCGACGGAAGGTTTGCTAGGGTTGTCGCTTGTGTTGCAAAGCTTGTTCCATCCCGTCTTCCCAAGGGGACGCCATAGTTGGGCCCACCTGACTGCGCAATCAGAAACAAGAAAATTCGTCAAAAATATTTCAAATTTTCAACTTATTTGAAAATCGTTTCGCAAGACTAACGTGCAGAGATCATCCGATCTCACTCCGCATAAAAATTTCAACTTTCCAAAAAAAAAAAAAAAAAATCATGATTCACGGAGCAAGAATTCAGCTATAGATGGTTACAACTACTCAGCGATGCAAACTCGCCGATACAACGGTGGATCATCGGCGGCCTCTCAGAACAGGCCGGGAGAGAGAAACCGGCGGTGCTTGCCCGCCGTAAAAGAGAGGAGAACACGCGCAGAGCCGCAGGTATGTGCGGCAGCGACATCAAATACTCTAAACTCATCAAGTTCAGTGATATCTCAAAAAACAGACGATGGAGGAGAGAAAGGAGATGTAGGCATACCAGATGCACAGAGTCACGAGCGGCGAGGGCGGCGATATCAGCGCAAGAGACAACTTGGCCGCACTCATCCTGAACCAGAGCGCTCAGTTCGTCAATGACCGTAAATGCTTCTGCCCTCAGGCTCAAGTTCGGCGCCGCTTCTTTTTCGCTCGGGTCACTCGCTGTTCCGTCCAGCAACAGCGAGCCATCGCATCCCTACAATGTCAACATCAAATGACTCTCAGAGGGTAAATTATCTATTTTAATTTACATTAATATATACATATACAAAATAAATATCACATTATTATTATTATTATTATTATGGTGAAAATATTTTTTAAATATTTAGATATTAAAAAATTTTATAAATAATTAAAAACAGACTAATAGTCGATAAGCTTAAACTTGGCTTTGAAAGTTAATTGATTAGCTAGCTAAGCTTCAACTTATTGGGTCTCGATCTATTTAGGCTTATAAATAATATACTTAGGCTTAATTATACGTTCATAAATAGGCATATAAATAAACACGTTTATACCATCGACAATAAATAAATTTAAAGAACTAATAACAAATTTATTTATATATCAAACCTTGTTAATAAACTTGTTCAAGGATTTCAATTTAGCTCACTTATAAGTCTGGATTGATAAATAGCCTAAGCTTTGCTCGATTTGTTTATCCATAAAAAAAACACAAGCCTAAGCTCAAGCGTATATTGATCATAAAAAGAACCATGACTACCCTTTTCAGACTCGACTCGAATCGGGTACCTGGACGAAGCAGTCGTGGAAGTGGATGCGAAGCAAGGTGGCGGCGAGGGTAATATCTTGCTCGAACACCTTCTTGAGGTGCCTCCTGATGATGTGCTCTAGTTTCGGGCAGGACTGCTTGTAAAATGACCATGAAAGCCCCTCCACAACCGCCGGTTGTGGTGGTTCCTGGCACTCATCGGCCGCTGAGACGAAGGCAGGGAGGCTGTTTGGACCAGCAGCTAGCAGGATGAGGAGGAACACAGAGGTGATGGAAGCCGCTCCTACCATTCTTTGTTTTGATTGCTCTGATAAATTTTATGTGATGTAATTTTAGGCCATTTGATCATCAATTTATAAACTTTCAACATGATGGTCCAGTTGTGAACAGGGGCAATTGACTATTTCAATCCACATCTACAATTTAATCGTTTTTAAAAAACCATGTTTTAATATTTTTTTCATATTTTTATATTAAATTTTAACTGTTTGATTTAAATAAGTAACTCAGATTAAAAGAAAAAAAGGTGGGGTTGATTCTACCAAAAAAACAGGGCCAGTCAATCCCTTTGAATCCATCATCGAGTATTGATTATCTAAACTACGTACTTTAAAGACAATTAATAGATATTTTTTTGAACATTTTTATAATATATATCATCATATTTATTTATTTATTTATTATTTTTATGTCAATATGTTATATAAATAAAAGGATATCATATTACTTAAAATTATCTCAAATTATTTAAATTTGTCTATCATATATTATACATATACATATACGATGATGATTTTAGAGTCTTGTGACTTAAGAATCTAGAGATCAGAGTATCTTATGATCCCAATAAAAAAAAAATTCTTTAAAATATCTATTGGTAAATTAATTGATCTCTTCAAAACCTATTATTTAGAACACCTATAATGCTCTCGATTTATAGTCTTTAAATCTTTTATGATTTATTTTTTTATCTCTAACTTGTTATTTTAATAAGATTGTTGATTTAAACGTCGAAAGATAAATTAAAAGAGTTAATTTTACTCTTTTGAAATTTTTATTCTGATTTATAATGTGTAAAATTTTTATTAAAAGATTTGACAGTCAATTTAAAAATTTCTCTAACTAATATCTAAATTTCGTATACTTATAAAAATACATATTATGTAAGACATGACAAATTCATTAAATATTGTTAGATTTTCTCTGTGAAAAGTCTCTGTCTTGGGAGGCCAAAAGCAAAGACATTATGGCAGAGGGTCGTTGGACGGTGATGGGAATTTTCGTAATTATTTTTCTAAGAAGTTTAATTTGATATTACTTTTTTGCCCCAATTCCAACGACAAGTCAATAAGGGGTATAAGAGGAATTAAATTCCCTTGAAATTTGTACTCTCATAGACAATTATTTACATTTAATTTTTGAGATTAAATAATATCAAAATTTACCAATTATATAAAGTGAGTGCTTATTAATATATTATTAATACACTTAAAAATTTATAATATAATTTAATAAAAATTTAACATATTTTACTGCTCGATATTACCAAAATTTATCAGGAATCGTCTTGATCCGATTCAAATGATTTGGATTAAATTTGGATCTTTCGACCCGATTCCGTTCATTGATGCGAATCCTATACACCACTAAAGTGAATGAGAGGTCAGTGTGTCGGCGCGATGTTGTCCCACCGAAAATACTCCAACGCTCAAGTCAGTAAAAGCCTTCTAAATAAGGAAGGTAAACTAGAAAGCAAGAGAGAGAGAGGGTAGGATGGTCGGGAATGTTGGCTCGTTGAGAATGTGAGCTCTCGTTTCCTACTCACAGAGAGCGTAAGAAAGCGACGTCTCGAAAGCGTGGAAGCTTTAGGGAACGATTCTCAGAAAGTCAAAAAGGTCTCCTGGAATCCGAAGGCCTTTGGTGGGATTGGAGGACGAATGCTTGTGTAGAGAGAAAGAGAAGATGAGCCTGTGTTTAAACTCTGTAAGCATTCGTGGGTGAGACTGTAAGAAGCCTTTCAAGAAGCTGGTTCTCAATGTTCTCAAGAAGACAAGTTAGAGAGTGAGTAAGAGAGCTTCTATTTTTGAGTAAGTTTTCGTGTTTGTTCAGGAGTTTGCGTGTCTGAGAATGCGTGTGCGTATGTGAGCTTGTATGAGTATGTAAGAGCATGTGTCTTCCAGAACGAAGACCTTAAGTTTTTATGGATAGTAGAAGAGCCACCATCTCTAGACAAGGTGGCGTGTTCTTCCTGGACTGGCAATGGCGGCCTTCTCAGGGTTGGTGGGCTTTGACAGTTGTGATTTGATGGATCCTTTTTCTGCTGTACAGTGCAACGGATTTTCAGATCGTCTCATACTTTTGTGACCGTTTTGTTGGCGCTGAGTTCATTACCCCCTTTTTGGAGAAGATCAGCTTTTTGAAAAGGCACATGATCATGAAAAGATCGTTGCTTTTCGTGCACGTGTTCTCCTGCCAATTTGGGCCTGGCCCGTAGCAAGTTTGAAGCCTTTTCTAGCTCTCTTGGCTATGAGACATCCTGGCCAACGCCGAGTTGATCGTTTGCCTTGTACGCAGTTAGTTCGCCGTCATTGAATCTAGTGGGCCTTTCGGGATTTGGGCGTTCGCCTCTGTTGGGTCAAGTTTGAAGCCTTTGTCCAAGAGGCCATTTGGGCCCTCTTTGATCGTGGGCCAGCCCACATGATGGTATACCCATCACTAGCCCCCCATACCGGAGGCCAAAAATTATGGTATACCCATCACTAGCCCACCATACCGGTTCCCAGAATTTTGGCCTCTGGTATGTTCATGATGGGATGTCCCTCACTACCTTCGTCGTTTGAGAATCCCGAAGGACTCTATAAATGGCGGAGAGGGAAGTTACCCGGAGCTGTTGACCATCTTTGGTCAGTTCCGGAGAAGAAAGTTGACCAAAGCATTGACCGTCTTTAGCCGATTAAGGAGAAGAAAGTTGGCCGAGTTGTTGACCATCTTTGGTCGATTCGAAAAGAAAGTTGATCGAAATTGTTGACCGCCTTTGGTGGATTAGGAAGACTTTCGTGAGCCCTTGATTGACGAGTGGCCATCAGCCGGCTTGTCAGGCCAAAAGTAGACACACGTCTTCTTTTGGTTGGGCGGATACTTGGGCCATTAATGCGTCAGAGATTTGCCTTTTGAAGGGCTAATTAGGGAGGCGACACGTGGCTGGACTGATGGCGTCCTTTCTGAGGAGGTTTAAGGCGTTTCACACTTCGCCGTTTAAGTTTTCCTCCTCATTTTGAATATTCCTCGACGCCTCCTTGCTTCGTCTTCTTCGTCTTCGACTTTCCTTCGTTCCTCCAAGAAACCCTAGCCTTTTTGTCAGCCATGGCCTCCGTCGTTGCCGACATCACCTCTGTCCTTCAAGAGGTTGACGTGAAAGCATTGTGCGTTGAGTTCAATGTCCCTAAGGATGCTGCTGGAGGGTCTCAGGCAAGGACAAATGGCCTTCTCTCCACCAGCAGGGCACGTAACGATATACAAGGCCCACCTGAGGAGTGACCTTCGTCTTCCCATGCCGGATGACTTGCGGTCGATCCTACAAGCCTTATGAGTCCCAATTGCATATCTTCATGTCAACGCTGTACGGTACATCTGTACCCTCTATATTTTTCTTCGCAAGCACTCTAGGAGGTTGACGATGCCGATGGTGAAGGAGCTTTTTAAAATAAACCAGGGAGGTGAATGGATATCTCTTATCCCTCGTCTTGGCCCAAAATAAGTACGGCCATTTATGATTTGCTCAAGAACTGGAAGAACCGGTTATTTTTTGTGAGCGTGGTGGAGTCTTGGCCCCTTGCGAGGGATTGGGGCAAGGTGCCGGATCTGTACACCGGGACGTGGTCTGTGGCGGAGACGGCGTCCTTGGAGTGGTTGACCAAATTGGTCAAGGACCTCCTCCTAGATTTTAAACGGGACTTCTTGGTCTCTAGGGCCGAGACCAAGAAGGTGAACTGGGGACCGCCTTCCCGGTTCAAAAGCTAAGGCCGAGGCGATGATGGTGCTTTGGGAGGACTCAAAGGGCACCGCTATCCGTCTCGCCCCTTGGGATGAAGGCTTTATCGGTCCGCCGCCTAAGAGGATGGTGTTGGAGAGGCCTCTCGTCGTCATCGGCCCCCGATTATATCATCGTCGGGATCAGCTGCCCCCGCGGCATACCACGAGCATGGAAAAATTCTTTGAAGACTTGCCGGTGGCCAAGGGAGAGAGCATTATCCTGGTGCAGCCCGCGCCGCAGGCGGCTCCTCAAGCGGTACAAATGGAGTCCTTTACGGAGCCCGCTTGTGAGCCAGTGGTGGAGGTGCAGGAGCCATCTGTTGGCTCTCCCATCGTGCAGACTCCTGCTGGGGAGCCAATGGTGGAGCTTGATCCTCCGGCAGCTGCTGCGGAGGCTGTAGCCGCGGAGCCTGCGGTTGATACGGACGACGCTGATGATGGGCTTTTGGACGAGACTCTGGAGGAGGCTGCTGCCAGCTCAGCTCGAGAGGACGTCGCTCCTGACCCACCACCGTCTGGACCAGGCCTGGAGGTTAGGCGTGAGAGGCCTGTGAGGAGAGTTTGGGAGGTATAATTCTTTGTGATGGCTTCTGCATACTTTATCCTTTCCTGGATTTCAAACTTGTTCTTCGCTTGTCTTTTGTGTAGACGCCAAAAGTGGTTGCTGCCATCATCAAGGTGATGGAGCAATGGTGAGACAGGCGATCGCCGATAGGGAGGCGAGATCGTCGGGTTGGATGCTTAGGTCGGCCGGGTGGGGAGCACCGTGAGGAGACTGCTACCCTCGAGACTGTTTTGGCGGGTGTGGAAGCGGAGAATGCGAACTTGAAGGCTGAGGTTGCGGACTTGAAGGCCGAGGTTGCCCGTTTGAAGGAAGAGGGAGATCGAGCCAAAGCACGCATTGATCAACTTGTTGGACGAGTGGCAACCTTGGAGAACGACTTGAGTCTCCGCATTCGCCCCCACGAGGTTGAGAGCATGATGTTCGTGCGGCTATTGGAAGGGGTCAACGTCAGTCAGCGCATTGTGCAGTTGGTCGATCCCGACTTCCCTATTGACCTCATCAACCTATCCAACAGAGCGGCACAACGTAGAGACAGCCTCGTGGGGGAACCTCGTGATAGTCAGAGGCCTCCGCCGCCCTCGTAGCCCTTATGTTGTACACTTTTTGAGATCTCCATTGTATTTATGTACATTTGATAAATTTTGTAACACATTTGGAAGTAATAAAATGGAAACTTTTTAATTTTGTGTCCATTTCTCTTTATTGCCTTTGTGTTTGTATTTCTGTTGCATTGGAAGGCCAACTTAGTTGGCCGGCTGCCATTGTTGTCTGTCTAAGGAGTGAGGTCTTTAGGCTTTGTAGGTGGTTGTGTTAACTAGCCTTGTTGCGGTGGCTTGCGAGTAAAGCCTGGTGGCGCTGCCCAAGCGCTGAGTTGGACGGCCAGGATTAGAGAAGGATTCTTCTCCCTTCGACCATCGTTAATTGATCACGCTATCTCTTCTTAGAGGAGGTCGTGGCGTGTGCTGCTTAAGCCCCCTAAGATTTTGACCGCTATCGGGCCACTTGAATGACCAAGGTTTAGATTAGGCCACTTACGGGCCACCTGGATGATCAGGATTTAAATACGACCGCTAATGGGCCGCTTGGATGACCGAGGTTCACATTAGACCACTTACAGGCCACCTGGAAGACTAATGTTTAAATACGACCGCTAATGGGCCGCTCGGATGACCGAGGTTTATGTTCGACCACTTGCGGGCTGCCTGGATGACCAGGGTTTATTAACTAGAGGGTGAAGACCCTCTCGACTTTGGGATTGTCTAGGTCAGGTAACCTGCAAAGCAAACACACACACACACACACACACACACACACATATATATATATATGCATGCACACAGGAACGGAAGGTAGCATGCTAAGTAGACACTCATTTTGGCAAATTAAAACAAGCAAGCGAATGCGCATATACACAATAATGCAAATATGCACCTGTGCCTTCTACTGGAAATAGCGTCTGAGGTGAATCGCGTTCCATGTTTGCGGAATCAGCTTTCTGTCCTGACTCCGGAGTTTGTAGGCTCCATTTCGCAGGACGGCGAATATGAGAAAAGGCTCTTCCCAATTAGGGGAGAGCTTATTACAGCCGGCTAGTTTGCCCGTGACTTCGACGCCTCGTAGGACCAGGTCTCCAACATCAAATCATCGCCCCTTAAACTTTTTGTTGTAGTATGGGGCAATCCGATTTTGGTAGGCCGCTGTCCGTACTCTAACGGTGTCGCAGGCTTCCTCTAACAAGTCTAGGTACTCCCTGATTTTTTGGGAGTTACACTGTGGGTCGAAGGATTCCACCATAAGACTTGGGAGCCCGATTTTGATCTAAATTATTGCTTGATGTGAGATGGAGAAGGGCGTCTCCAGCGTTGGTTCCTTTGGGGTTGGTCGCGTGCCCGGAGACGGAGGAGAACTACCGAGGCCCCCGGTGTCCTCCACCTTAGTTTTTAGCCGTGAGTAGCGTTTAGTTTGTGACCTCCAGTGTCCATTCACTTGCGGG